>CAXKWD010000002.1:157081671-158301921 GCA_964059195.1 Ectobius pallidus
ATGAAGAGCGATGGAGAGGAATAGAGAGTACATGACTATGTTCTGATCTTGTATTTAGGGTGTGATGAGAAGACAGGTTAAGGAAGCGGCTAGATAAATATGATGGTGATGAAGTATGAAAAATTTTGAAGAGGAGACAAAGACAGTGAAACCTTCTTCGGTCATTCAGACGGAGCCATGACAACATTTCGAAGGAAGGCGATACATGATCGAACAGACCTACATTACAAATGAATCGTACGCACATATTATGAACATGTTGCAACCTTTGGGATAAGTTAGAGCTCAAGTCCGTAAACAGGACATCACAGTAATCGAAGTGGGGCATGACCAGGGTTTGTGTTAGAGTCTTTTTTACAGCAGTAGGTAAGGGCATATTTAATCTTTTAAACATATGAATTAACGAGTTTACTTTTTTACATGTTTCGTTAATGTGATTGTCCCAAGTTAAATTTTTGTCTATCAGAACACCGAGATTTTTTACCGAATCGCCAAATGGAATTACTGAATTATTGATTTTAATGGGCATAAGGTTGATTTCATTCAGCTGATTTCTCAGTCGCTGATGCCCCACAACTATTGCCTGTGATTTTGCTGGATTCAGATTGAGTCCCAAACTGTGCGTCCATTCATCTATTGAGTTAAGGTCGTCGTTTATGCTAGATATTGTGTCGTTGATGTTGTTGGTATTTGAATGTATGTACAGTTGTAAGTCATCCGCGTAGAGATGGTATTTGCTGTGTTGTATACAGTTTTTAATGTCGTTTATGTATAGAGAAAATAGTAAGGGTCCAAGAATGCTTCCCTGTGGGACTCCTGCCTTTACGAAGCGCCATGTAGAAAAGCGATTATTGGAAATGACACATTGTCGGCGTTCGTGCAGGTATGAGCTAAACCACAGAACAGCAGTATCTGACAGGTTTAACATCTTGAGTTTAGCAATAAGAATGTCTGTGTCTACTGAGTCGAAAGCTTTAGTCATATCAAGTAAGACAAGTATTGTCATTTTCCGTTCGTCACAGGCTTGGCGTATGTCTTCACAAATGTTCAGTAACGCTGTGGTCGTGCTATGTCCTGCTCTAAAACCAGACTGATAGTGATTTAGTAGGTCATTTTTATTGAGGTAGTCAGTCAGTTGGTTGTGTACAATTCGTTCTAGTGCCTTGGAGAGGGTAGGAAGAATGCTAATAGGCCTATAGTCTTTAGGAGTTTCAGGGGATTTTGTTTTAGGAAGGGGTTTTACGTAAGCTTGCTTCCACTGTTTAGGGTAGGATGAAGTCATAAGGGAGGCGTTGAAAATATGAGTAACTGTAGGTAGTATAAATTGTATTAATTTATTTATTAAAATTATGTTTATTCGGTCCGGGCCCTCTGCTTTTGTCTTTATACGCTTCAATGCTTTAATTACGTCATTTTCACTAACGTATGTGAAGTGAAAACTGTCTCTGTTAGTTGTTGTATTGTGTAGCAGTTGTTGAATTGTTTGCTCTTTGTCAACATCGTCTATTTCTGAGGGAGTTTTTGTGAAGTGGTCATTAAGGAGTTCCAGTGATAGGGTGCGGTCGTCTACCTGTGTCGTGGGTTTACACAGTCCCATAGCTTTAAAGTTTCGCCACATCGCTGCGGGGTTTGCACCAGGTTCAATGAGACTGTATGCATGTCTGAGTTTAGCGTTTCTGATAGCTTGGTTTGTCCTGTTACGGTGATGTTTATAATTATTTAAATTATCGTCATTTTTATCTCGTCTGTAGGTCCTGTAAGCATGGTCTCTGTGCGCCATCATATTGCGTATGTCATCAGTTAGCCACGGAGCGGGCGGTCTGTATACTCGTTTTGTGCGTATTGGGGCATGTTTGTCATACAGTTGTATAATATAATCATTAAGCTGGTCAACTTTTTCGTCTACTGTTCATAACGTCCAGATCTGTTCCCAGGGAGTAATCATAGCGTCTTCTGTCAGGGAAACATCATTTATGCGTTTTAGGTCTCTATATGTTATAATCCTATGGTTCCTTTTAGGACACTGTAGGCCATATACTATATATATAAGATCGTGAGCAGATATACCTGGCACTGGCAGTTGTCCGTGGTGTAAAACTCTGTCTGTAACAATTAAGTCCAGTAAAGTCTCTGAGTAGGCAGTATGATGGGTGGGTTCAAGGGGTAAAATGGTCATATTGCAGGTCTGGAACATTGTTTCAAGTCGGATAGTGTTGATTGAGTCTCGAGCAAGTAAATTAGTATTAAAGTCGCCCATGGCTATAACGTGTTCATAGTTTGGCAATAGGTTGAGTAACTGATTTTCTAGTTCATCTAAAAAGTTGATTCTAGGGGGCTTATATACTACGCAAATTAAACATTTATTGTGATTTAGACGAATTTCAACAAACATAATTTCTGGTCGTGCATTATACTCACTATCAGAGCAATATATTATTTTATATTTATATGTGATGTGGAGAAATGTAATAAATAATAATAATATAAATAATAACAATAACAATAATAATAATAATAACAATAATAATAATAACAACAATAATAACAATAACAATAATAATAACAATGATAATAACAATAATAATAAAAATAAAAATAATAATAACAATAATAATATTAATTTTGCCTGGCAGAGTTAAGGCCATAGGGCCTTATCTTCCACTCACCCAGGATAAATACAAAATACATTAGGTTGTAAGCTGTATCTCCGCCATGTTAAATTTGTGATGTTCATGTTCCTTTTTCTCAAAAAGTATTTCATCAATTGAAACGAAATTTGGTAGACTTTTAGATCTGTATCTTTTCTTTAAACGTTGGTTTTCTAAAAAGAGTCTGTAAACAATTTTTTTATATTTTTTTTTTTTTTGCAATATTCAATTTTTTATCATTTTTTCATTAAAAAATTAAGTAACTTTTTCCCCTTATAAGATAAATGCATAATAAAACCACCGTTTCTTTATGTATGTGGCTGTAATAGCTGGGAAAAAATCAGATCTCTACTCTTAATACTTCCTGAGAAAAAGGAACATATATGTAGGAAAAACAAAATCAGAGAAAAACTACATTAAAGATCAAATGTACCTTAATGTGCTCTAGGTGCATATTCAGAATCATCTGGGTTTTCCTCATCTTCTCTGCCAATTTTCTTACTTCGTTTTAGCTTCCTGGCCTCTTTGGAACTGATTTCAAATTCAGTATCTGCCTTTTTCACACGTAATTCGGCAATTTCGGAGCACGCAGCAATCATGTTCGTTTGTGGTTCAATACCCATATTTCTTAATACTTGTATCCTACCACTGCAGCCCTCATTAAATGATAACACAGCATCATATACACCTACTAATAGAGTCTACTTTACCACAAACACAGATTTTGGCAATCTGGTCCAAATGACATTATGGATTTTGAGTCCTTCCATGTAAACATTTTTGAAGAAGCTCAGGATGGGCCAAACTTCTATAAACTAGCTTAATAATGTTTGCTACAGCCATGGGTAAGGGGTTGTGCTTGTATTCTTCCCCACTGATTACTACCCTGTTGTATTTTCACCATGAATCATCACCTTTGGGACATAAAATGTGTGTCGGATGACTGTCAGTGGAAACCCTACAGTCAGCGCTGGACATTTAAATTCTGTTTTAAAGGGCATTATGCGCCATTATGGCACAAAACGACTTTGTAACATGTAAATTATACTTCATTCAATCAAAATATACAATAAACAGAAAATTCATATTTTTGACCAAAATTCCCCTTAGGAATACCTACAAAAAACAAATACAATAGATACCATACATAATAGTAACAAAATGCTAGCGATAGAATATTAAAACATAAGACAAACATAAGAGAAAACAAAGTGAATTAAAAATGACATATAATTGGGTGTGTGTGTATGATCCTAATATAATAATATTAGAATTATTATTAGAATTAGAATTAGCCCACAAACATCCCATAACGGGCAAGGGCCTCCTGGCATACCAGGGTGGCTGACTCGTTGAAGGAACGTTTCAGGCTAGCCTCACCTGAGAACGCTAAAATTTAAAGTGTTCCACTTCTTTCTGTCTCTGGCACTCCTAGACCACAAGTTCCCCACAACACTCTTAAACTCGTCCTCCCATCGCGATTTCTGCCTTCCAACACTTCTTTCCCAGTTCTGGGCTCCCACACTGTCATCGCATGTGTCCATCTCTCCGGGTTCATTCTCATGACATGCCCTGCCCACATCCATTTTAATCTGGAAGCAGTAACCATCACAGCCTTTATAGATGTCGCCTTCTTATTCGATCATTCAATGTGATGTTTAGCAGCTTCCTCTCCATCTTCCTCTGGCAGATCTGTAGCATGTTTTTCTCTTTTTTAGTTAATGTCCATGTTTGGGATCCATAAGTCATAACTGGTAGAATGCAAGTGTCCATCACATCCTTTTTTATCTTCATGCTTAAGGATTTGTCTAATGGGATGAATTTTAAGTTCCAAAATTTGTTCCATGCTAAAGAGATTTTTCTTGAAATTTCTTTTTGAATTTTATTGTCGAACGATAATATTTGACCTAGGTATACATATTCTATTGTGTCATTGTTCATTTTGATTGGTTCTTCTGTGTAGTTTGTCATTACTTTGGTTTTTTTGACATTGATACTAAGGCTGACTTCTTTGCTGGATTTGTATAGATTTGTTAGCATGACTTTGGCTTCCTCGTGTGAGTTTGTAGCCATGAGTACAATATCGTCTGCAAATCTGAGATTAGAGAGTTTTTTCCCCATGAATATTTATTCTGCATTCGTCTGGCATTCTGCAGAAAACTTCTTCCAGTAGAGCTATGAATAGTTTTGGAGAGATGGGGTCACCTTGTCTGACTCCCCTCTGCAGTAATATATTTTCTCCTGTTCTGTCTGTTTTTACTTTTGCTCTGTTGTCAAGATATAGCTTATCCAGTAGTCTAATATACTTTGCATGAACTCCTTGTCGATTAAGTGCTTGAAGAATCAATAGCTGTTCTACGGAATCAAATGCTTTAGCAAAATCCACAAATATTATGTATAGTTTCAAGTTAAATTCATTTGCTTTCTCTATTAGTTGGGTCAGCACCTGTAGATGGTCTATTGTTGAAAATCTTCGTCGGAAGCCAGCTTGTTCATTAGGTTGATTGCCTTCTATTATTGCACTTACTCTCTTGGTGAGTATTGTTGAGAAGAGTTTGTATATATTTGCCATAAGACTAATTGGTCGATAATTATTTATGTCTTCTTTAGGTCCTTTATTATGAAGAAGAATGATCGTATTTGTTATCCACAGTTTGGGAAGTTGTTCAGTCGTTAGTATTTTATTGAATAGAAGGGCCAGATAGTTTTGTAGTTCTTCTGAATCTACTTTGAGATACTCATTTATAATACCGTCCTCACCTGGACATTTCCCTCACTTCAGGCTTTGTAGTGCAGCTTCAACTTCGACCGTAAAATTGAGGGGACTACTTCTTCTTCATTCCTTAGGTTATCTATATATTGTACAAGTTTGTTTCTTCTGTTATTTGTAGTGCTTATGTAAACATTTTTATAGAATTCTGTAGCTCTTTCCACTCTTTTTCTGCACTAGATTTCAGTCTCGCAATCCAAACTTTGCCTACTGCAGCATCTTTCTTAATTGTTCTTATTGATCTCGTTGAATTCATTACATCTCTTATTTGGGCGCATCTATCGTTTCTTAAATCTCTTCTTATTGACCTTTTCACAAGTTTGTTGATTTTGCAGAATTCTATTTGTGTGAAGTCATTTTCAAAACTTTTTTGTTTAACTCTTCTCTTTTCTTCAGTAGTTCTTGTGATTTTTCACTTAATTTCGATTTCCTACTATCAGATATGTTTTTAGGTTGTGCTTCGTTTGCTGCATTCACAATTGTTTCTTCTAATCTTGAGTATAGATTTTGGACATTGTCTGAGTTTTGTATGTTTATTCCGTTCAAGTGTTTGATTAAACTATTTACGTAGATGTTTTTGTCCCAGCACGATGTTCTTTGTATGTTATGTTTATATCGTCTACTTCTGAGTTTCTTCTTGCTAATATTAATAACCGCTCTAACCATTCTGTGATCCGTGTAGAAGTTCAACTGTTTTATGACACCCACATCTGACACAAAATGCATAATGTCACTTAGGATATAGTTAATCTCGTTTTTCATGACGCCGTTGGGGCCACACCACGTCCACTTGTCATGCATTGGTTTCTTGAAAAAGGTATTGGTAATTCTCAAATTATGGCTCTGTGCAAAATGTATCAGTTTTCTTCCTCTGTTGTTACTACTCCCAAGTCCGTAAGGTCCTATTATAATAATATAATATACACTAAATCTGAAACCTAAAACTAAGAAATTAACAAATTTAAGCAATATAGGCTAAGTGATATAAAATATTGTACAATATAAATTAACCTAGGCTGTATAACGAAACGTTGCTTCTAGTTAGCAGCGAGTTACCTGAGTAACTTAGACCTAAAAATTTGTAGGCTCCGACTACCCCTGATGTCCAGCGGAAGGGAGTTCCAGGTGCGGGTGATGGCTATTGTGAATGAGGCAGAGTACAGAGATGTCTGGTGGCGTAAAATTGACAGTAGGCTGTTATTCTGAGATTGCGTGTCGCAGTTATGTTGGGAAGACAACAGTGAGAAACGGAAGAATAAGTAATTAGGTGCAGATTTATTAAGTATTTGATAGAGTAGAGTTAGGGAGTGTAGTTGGCATCTGTCCTTTAGTCGAAGCCAGGATAATTGCTCAAAATAACCTGAGACATGATCATATCGACGTATGTTGAATATGTGATGGACACAAGAATTCTGAACACAGGATAATTCAACACTTAGGTCAGTGAACAAGACATCACAATAGTCGAAGTGTGGCATCACTAGCGACTGTACTAACATCTGCTTTAGTTTAGTAGGTAGGAAATTTTTTAGTCTATTTAGTGCATGCATAATAGAAAATATTTTTTACAGATATGTTTAATTTGTGTATTCCAGGTCATGTCAGAGTCAAAGTACACCCCAAGAATTTTTACTGTTTTACTGTATGGAATAATCGTGTTGTTCAAGGTCACAGATAAAAGTTCGGTGTGGTTAATAGAAGATAGCAATCTGTTTTTTTCCACTCAGAATGGCTTGTGTCTTGTCTGGGTTCAAATTTAGTCCAAAGTTTGCTGACCATTTACTGATTGAGATTAGGTTGTCATTGAGCTTTGAAAGAGAGTCGTTGATTGTATCAGGCCGAAAATATAAATATATTTGAAGGTCGTCTGCATACAGATGATGTCGGCAATGTTTTAGTACTGTAGAAATGTCATTTATATAGATTGCAAAAAGCAAGGAACTTAATACAGAGCCCTGTGGTACACCTGACCTCACGAGACACCATGAAGAAGATTGATTGTCATGAGAAACACATTGTTGGCGTCCTGAGAGGTATGATTGTACCCATGTGATTACTGCATTGGATAAGTGTAGTGACCTCGATTTAGCAATTAATAGATCTGCGTCAACAATGTCAAAGGCTCGCGAAAAGTCAAGTAGGGTTAGAGCTGTCACTTCACGTCGGTCCATGACCTCTTTACTGATCTTAAGAAGGGCAGTGGAGGTACTGTGATTTGATCTGAAACCAGACTGTAATGGGTCAAGTAGATTATAAGTGTTTAGATACTCAGTACACCAAGTCCCTGAATTTTCTCACCAACTTTTCTTTGTTTTGCATGACTGCCTACCTAGCTGTTGTGTTTGAATAATTAAATATTTTAAATTTAAGTTTACACGGAAACTACATAGACATGTTCAGAATTGAAGACAAGGTGAGTGCTATAGTAAAAAGTGTCAGATCTGAGCAGCAAGGTTCGATAAAGAGTCCTTTGCGAACTTCCCCACTTTTAAACAACTCTTGGAATAATCTGATGTGAGTTTGCCTCACCAGATAAAGGAGAAAATGGCTGACCTACTTCGAAGCTTAGCAACCATGCTTAGGGAATATTTTCCCAAGCCCGATCCCAACTCTTGGATTCGCAATCCATTTAGCTGTCCCGAAACCGACAAGATTCGTAGCCTCTCAGAAGAGGAACAAGATCATCATGTGGACTTATCAAGCAGTGGTCCCATGTAAAGTATTTTTAGCAATGAAAAAGTTGTTGACTTTTGGTTAACAGTTCGTAAGGACTACAGAGAACTTGGCAAGAAAATGTTGAAACAACACCTTCCTTTCGCAACCACATATCAGTGTGAACAAGCATTCTCAACCATGTGTTTTATGGAAAACAAGTACAGAAATCAGCTTGACATGTGGTCTGATTTTAGAGTAAAAGTGTCAAATATTGAACCTCACATTTTAGAAATAATGAACTCAAAGGACAGATTCAACTTATCGCATTAGAAATTGAAACTCTGCACAAACTTTGCACAAAAATTCAATATGTTCCAAGTGTATTGTTAAACATACTTTAAAGTAGTTTAAATAGGATACAAATACAATAATAAAGCATCATGACTTGTAATGTTTGCTTGTATGTCCATTTGATTTTGTGACCAGCCAACACCATACAGTATACCAGTCAATTTTTAGATTTAGGATATTAGGATTAGGGGGTCCCCTTCATATCGGTGTTAGGCTGATTTGTTGGGAACCATTGTACTAGAGTATTCATTTTCAAAATAATGATTTTTACGTCAAAGAAGTGCAATTTATTAAATAAAATACAGTTTAAACCAATATATATCCTTTTCACTACTTTCTTCATAAAAATAATACAGTAAAACCTCCTTTTAACACTTTTCAACGGACTGATGCAATAAAGTGTAAATGGCAGGAAAGTGTAAAATTGCAGAAAGTGTAAAAATTGTAATGTATTGTTGGTATATATAGCTAAATTTAATACTTTAAAATAGAGGTACCTATGTTCACTTACATTTTCTATTTAAAATATGGTGCAAAATACGTTGCACAAACTACCTCACATATATGTGTTGTTTTATAATATTGAAGTTTCAAGGTTGACGAAAGATACAAGTATGTACCATTCAGAAATTAATGTGCAATCTTCAAGTTAATTAGATGTAGGGGTTTTACAAAATGTTTCATGTAATTTTCTCCTTGTAGCATCACAGATATTAAATGAATAAATAATTGCTCTGACTATTCAATGGATTTAGATGATAATTCAAAGTTGAGACAGAAAGTGCAATTCTTTTGCCAAATGAATACGTGTTCTGACAAGTGAATCCATACAACATAGAATTTCTGACTTTGTTTTTTATCAGCTCCATGATACCACCAAAAACCATGCAACACAAAAACAATGATGTTGCTTCAAATCATGAAGATGAATTAAGCTACATGAATGACTATTGTATAATAAAATGCAGTAAATCGCACCCGCATAAAAGAAACCAACTTTACCAGGACTAACAAAAATAGCAATTGACACTGTGTCTAAGAGAGTTGGCAACGTAACGTAAAATTTACTTAAGCAAAAGCAGTTCTTCATCAAAAACCAATGCAGCCAATGAGGAAAATGTGTAGATGGCAGGAAACACAACTGTTTGAAAGTTGTTAATAGCAGGAATGATATGTATTGTCAGTATAGGATGAAAGATGGGGCCACTGGAAAATGATATAAATGGCAGGAAGGTAAAAAGGGGGTTTTACTGTATTTTTATATCAGTAATTCCAGCTGTTACTAAGCAAAAATTGTGCTCCTATTCACATGGCTATTTTGCTTTCTGACATTCAATAATTTTCTGCTTTGAAACTATGTCTGCTTTCTGCAGCCAATTACAATAATGCATTACTTGTAAGCAGTGACATTTTTATGAATAACTAAAAGGATCTAATGTTCAATGTAATACCTGCTGTAAGTGGTATACTGTATATACAGTACTTCTATAGCTGAAAACACTTTATTTGCTTTATATGATGTGATAAAGACAAAGTACAAGTGATTATGTACGTATAGAAAGGTATTAAGATATGAATACACTTACGAATCTGAATTTTCTGATTCTGTCTCACTTTCTTCACTCCTTTGGGATTTCCACTTCTTGTAACGATCTATAAGATCAATTAAGTAGGAATTCTTTTTTGCTTTTCTAATAAAGGGAAATTTGAGCAATTCTTTAGCTGTGGGTCTCTGTAAGGAAAACAGACTTAAGTTAGTGAAGAATGTATTATCTGATTGATTCATTTTAACCATTAAGTACAATACAAAATGTACAATAAGTTCCATCAAGTCAGTATACAATACAACAGTGAATATAAATAATAAACAATAAAAACAGTAAAATCATGGTCTACATGCCGTAAAACATGAAGAATGTCATAAAACTAACAACTTATACAGATGGACAGTAAATTATGATAAATTAAATTCTAATGGACTAATGTTAGATAACATAAATTCAATGACAATATAAAAAGCCCTACATTTGAACCACTGCTTCAATACCCTGCCATACTTCCTAAATGTTAATTCTCAAACTACTAAAGGGAGCTTATTGAATTGCTTCAGCTGCTGACAATAATGACTGACTACAGTGTTACTTCAGTGATGATCCTGTTTTCCCCTAGTATTGTAGTTTTTTTTTTTCTTTTAAATACAACACAAGGTAACATTCTCATAAATATAAAGGCTAGGTAATGTCATTATTTTTAGATGTATGAAACTGGGTTTACAGCTTGGTGTTTTCTTTTATTCCTACAATCAGTCTGATGACCTTGTTTAGTCAGAGTAGTACATTTTTGGATGCAGGACAATTTCCCCATTGCCTAGCCCCATATGATATATGGGAGTGAAAGAAAGCATAATAAGATGTTTCATATATTATTGTTTCTCGGGGTTCCAACCGGGTGAGTTGGAGGTTTGGTTCGAAGCTTTCGTTCAGCAGCAATCTCTGCTGCCATCTCCTGGGAGAAGTGAGCTGGATGGTAAAAAGCTGCCCTTATATAGGAAAAGACTGGATATATTATAATGGCTGGTGGGCCAATAGGAAAATTAGAGAGTGGATTCATTGAATGGAGAGTTCTGATTGGTCGGAAAGGAAAAATAGAATTTAACAATGTTCCATGTGGAATCGGTCCTTATGAGGAACAATAATTTATTGGGGAGAGATAGAGTTACATTATAGAGCTTGGAACCAATCCTCCGGTTGGAAGCCCGAAAAACAATAATATATTATCAACACCGGGAAAGCCTCAAGTCACACAAGATGTTTCATGTTAGTAACATTTGTTGGCTTACACATATCTTCAGTTTTATCAAGAGATACCACACTCTAGCTAACTTTTTGCAAAGGTTGAAAGTATACATTTCCCATGTCAATTTAGTGCCTAATAAAGGCCTAATAATTTTACATGTTCCTTATCTTTATGACATGTTAGTGTAAAAAGACAGGCAAGAGAGGCAATTATATCACTGCGACTTATTGTGGAAGGAAGAATGAAGAAAAGCAAAGACACTTACATGGCTTTTGTTGACTTGGAAAAAGCCTTTGACAATGTGAATCGGGATAAGATGTTTACAATTATGAGAAAGACAGGTCTTAAATATAAGGTAGGAGAGTCATTCACAACCTATATAAGAATCAGAGAGCTCTAATAAAGGTGGAAGGTGAAGAAAGGGTTGCAAGAATTAAGAAAGGAGTGAGACAGGGACGTAGTCTGTCTCCCCTCCTGTTTAATTTATATGTTGAGGAAGCACTGAAGGAATTAAAGGAAATGTTTGAATCAGGAATAAAAATTAAAGGAGAAAAAGTAAAAATGCTGAGATTTGCTGATGATATTGTTCTGATAACTGAAGATGAGGAAGACCTAAGTGAATTATTGAATGGTATGAATGGACTGTTAGAAAATAATTTTGGATTGAAAATTAATAAAAACAAAACAAAAGTGATGAGATGCACCAAGAATGCCATAAGCAACATGAAAAACATTAAACTCGGAAATGACAAAATACAGGAGGTGAATGAATTCTGCTACTTGCTACTAAAGATGGACGAAGCAAAGAAGATGTGAAAAGCAGGATATTACAAGCAAAAAGGGCTTTCTTTAACAAGAAAAGTCTATTGGTGTCAAATATTGACCTAAAAGTAAGAAAAAAATTTCTAAAGTTATATGTTTGGAGCATAGCCCTCTATGGCAGTGAGACATGGACTTTAGGAAAAAGTGAAAGGCATAAAATAGAAGCTTTTGAGATGTGGTGTTATAGACAATGTTGAAAATCAGGTGGACTGACAGAATATCTAACGAAGAGGTCTTAGAAAGAATAGAGGAGCAAAGAAGTCTATGGACGACACTCATTAGAAGAAGGGCCAGACTAGTGGGGCACAATATGAGGCATCCAGGCTTGGTCAACACTATATTAGAAGGAACAATAGAGGGGGGAAATTGTAAGGGAAGACCACAATTAGAATATACAAAACAGATTATCGGCGATTTTGGTTGTAAAAAATACGTAGACATGAAGAGACTGGCTCAAGATAGGAAGAACTGGAGAATTGCATCAAACCAGTTGTAAAACTAATGACTACAGAGAGTGTAAAAATTATATTTTCGTTTTGGTATTGTTGATAATGAGTTTGTTGAGATCAAACCATACCTTGGCAGTTTCTACTGACTATTCCGCTCATATGCTGCGGGTTTGATATTGACCAATAACATTTAGCAATTCCTCAGATGTAGACTAATCACGGCCAATTATCTTACAATATTCTTGTAGGAATCACAAGGAAGCCATTTTATCTGATAAAACGTCAGCTTACTGAACCGTAACAGTATCGCTATGCAGTGATTACTAGATTACATCATCCATTGTTGGCACTAAATTGAAAACAAAAATGGCAAGCTCAATGCTTGGTAATGGGTAATGGGTAACGCCCATGGGCGTAGGCATGCTGACCACATGCCCCCCAATCCTGCCATCTGGCTACGGTAGATGACACAGCGGTTGGATGGTAAGCTTAGTCCATCCAGGGATGTAGCTCCATGGAGTATTTTTTATTTTTAACTTTAAATACAGTTTTGTTTAACCTATTTATGCTGTTTGAATTGATGCTTTCAAGGCTTGAAGATTGTTCCATATTCAATATTAATAAATACCACAACAGTGTTATAATGCAATTCTGTATCATAATGGATTCTGTTACATCACATGTAATAAGCATATTACAGTATAGAGAGTATTTGAAAGGTCACTCCTTATACCCCTTTATAAGATAAGGTAAGAAAACTAACCTTATGCAACAAATGGAGAGACTTGTGGAAACAGTACAAAAATTATGTGTAAGCAAAGTTTATTACAAATAACAGCAAAATAATAGGCAAGAACAAGTATTTATGAGTACAGGGTGCGGCATTTATCGTTTCCCATTTTCAAACCCGTGTAACACATTTATTACATTTCTGGTCTTACTTTTTGAATATGATGTCTTGAGCTGCCCTCAATCAACTTACAACACACATTGCTGCAATCTCCCTCATATGCTGTCCATTATGCGATGTGTGGTGTCTTTCATAACATTTGCAATTTCATGGAAATCAATGCATAATCCACAAGCGGCCACTTCACAGTCCTATGGCCAAGTGCACCGACAATGATTAGTGTAATCAGCGTTTATAATTTCTTCCTAACCTATGATTAGGGAAAGTTATGGAGCATCAACCTCGATTAGTGTCGAAATCGCCGATTACCGTTGATTAAACTTAAACAGTCAAAATCGGGCGGTTACTGAGGCTAAACAATGATTAGCAGTTTGCTGAAATGGCGGGGTCGACTTGGAAACAATAGATGAGACACTCTTCTTCTCATATTTCTCTTTTCAGACGAATTAGGTCTCGATATTAATCTTATTAGTATCATAATACCATTTTTCCGAACTGAACAGTACAATAAATATTATATAAACACATCTCATAGACCTAAAAAGACAATTTTAACTTTCGAAGCGCGACACAAGAGAAGCCTGACCGCTTCACATGGCAAGCATTCAAGCGATGTTCCTAACATCGTTCGTGGCTGAGTGGTTATAGTACTGAGCTGTGGTGTAGGAGGTCCCAGGTTCAATCCCCGGTCGCGACTAATTATTTTTTTATCCTAATATTTTTTTAAGTTTAATTAGTGTACCAGTACTGTATGAAATTTTAAGAATTCACTGTCAATAATCATAGTAATAATAATAGTAATATTAAAATTAATAGTAGTAATAATAATAGTAATAGTAATAGTAATAATAACAAACATTAATAACAATAATAATAATTGTTTTAATTTTATTTCGTCCAGGTATCAAATACATATTATTGATGTTGGACATGTCCGAAACTTACAATCTGAATTATTCAATAGAGATACATGCTTTTCATAGTTCTTCTATCCTGTAGAGTGCTTTTTGCCATAGGTATTATTTTATTTTATTGGCGAATTTTGTCCCGGTACACTGTTTTATACTGTCTGGTAGTTTGTTATAAAATTTTACCCCGATTACATATGGATCCCTTTCCGATGCTTTTTTGTTGTGCCCTATTGTGTATAAGTTCTTTCTTGATTTTGTGTCGTACTGATGTATCTCTTCTATTGTGACATTCATTTTTTATTTTGATTTTACAAGTAAAACTACCCTGTGTGTGTATATATATATATATAATTATATATAAAAGGATATTACAGTTATTACTGCCCTGTATAATTCTTGGTGAATAATTTTTTATGGTATTGACAGAGAATTCATGAAGTTTTATTCAATAGACTGCAATCTGAATCATTATGACACTTTATTATATTATATAAAGACAGTGGACGTGAATTTTTAAAATATTATACGGTAAACTGTATTTACGTTTTTAAAATATTACAAAAGGAAAAAAATACAGAGACACAAAGCCGTAGCAGCGAATTGTATAAAGTCTTATACGGAACACTGTATTTCAGTTTTAAAAAAATTCTGAAAGCAAAAAATATATATATATATATATATATATATATATATATAAAACGTAGTGGCAGTGAAGTCTTAACATGTTAAACGGTACAGTGTATATATGTTTTTTAAAATATAAGAAAGCAAAACAAAAGAAAAACAAGGCTATGGCGGTGTATTTTTGAAATTCAAGTGTTTATAATATTATAAAAGCCAAAGAAAACACAAGGTGCAGATGATGACTTTGAAGAGAGTTATTATATCTGGAATATCTTGAACGGAATGAAAATGAGCGTAGAAATTTAATAGTGCAGCGAACTTTCCGTCAGGAAATTCGTGGAGAGATTTCGCCTGTCTAAACAAATAGTTTCACAGGTACTGCAATTCCCAACAGAAATAAATCATCCTGTTTCTGATATGAATCGACTACTAACTGTATTGAGGTATTATACTACCTGATCATTCAAGATTGTTGTAGGGGACATTGGAAATATGCTCAGAACTGCAGCTCGAATCATACATGATGTAAGTAATGCTATAGTCTCACTGACTCGCAGATACATAATATGCTTGCCTACATCACAGGCAGAGCAGAGCATATCCTCGCTCCTCCATGGTGTCTTCTTGTTGTTAACTTCTTCTTCTTCTTCTTCCTCTAGGTAATGGCTTCGTCAACAAAAGAACGCGTTCATTATACTACGCTCGCTTTCCGATTTTATGCTCTGTGTTTAAACAAGCCGTCAGCTAAACACGGCCCCGTAAACAGAAATTAGGAATGGTGCACCACATTCCTTTTTAATCATGTTTAAAATCTTAAACGTGTGTAAGTAAACACTGTTTAACCAAATCTTAATCAGTGTTGATGCACTTGGCCACTAAGGTCATGGTGTGGTGTGCTGTTGCAGCCCAGGGGGTATTATTGGCCCTTATGGTGCTTCAGTGACTGTCAACTCTGAATGTTACAATCACATGCTGTAAACTTTCTTCCTACCAGAGTTGACACATCGTAACAGGGATATTGAGAGATTGTGGTTTCAACAGGATGGTGCTATAGCACATACTGCACGTCTTTCAATGGACATGCTACATGCTGCTTTCCCCGGGACGAATTCTTCCCAGGTTTGGTGATATCCAATGGCCCTCCAAATCTCCCAATCTTACTGCACCAGATTTTTTCTGTGGCGCTATCTGAAGTTTTCGCTCATGCCCTCTCTGACATTAACAATCTTAAAAATGCAATTCAGCAGGAAATTTCAAATGTTACGCAAGACACCACACATCGCGTAATGGTCAGTATACGAGGGAGATTGCAGCAATGTGTTGAAGTTAATGGAGGGCATCTCAAGAACATCATATTCAAAAAGTAAGACCAGAATTGCAAATCCAAGACTGTAAGACATTTAAAAATGTTCAATGTTACCTATTTGTTTGTTACACGGTTTTGAAAATGGGAAACGATAAATGTCACACCCTGTATATATGCATTAGAAAACAGTGTAAATTGAAAATAAGATATTGTTTAAATGCTTAAAGTACAAATATGTGATCTTAGGTACAAAAATGTGTAGGCCTTGTACCTGAGTGCACATAGAATTAAAAGTAAAATATGCCGGTGAAAGTTGAAGACATGAGCTCTATCAAGATTGAAATTGTCACATAAACATTAAAACATAGAGTAAACGGCATAAATTAATTACAATATATCTTGTCATTTGTAAATTAGATAAACAAGCATATGTCAGATGTGCACAGATCTAAATTACCAAAGTCACTGTATGATGAAATTGTATAGGGAGCCTTGCTTGGAAAGTTGAATAGGCCTATAGAGAGATCACTGAGTATGCACAATAAGTCCAATTAAAATGCCTGGAAATGTTGTCTTCTAAGATCCCCTGAGTTGGCTTACACAGATTGTTGAAGTGATGTCCTTTAGAAGTGTTGCTAGGCCTATGCTAGAGATTCGTCGTGCATGTTTCTTGTTGTCTTGTGTAGAGTTTTGTTTCCACAAGGAGCTAGGTTTGCACTTAATTCGGAAAATGCATTTCGACCTGTGATTTAGCATGTCATCTTCAGTTCCTAATAAAAGCAGATTATGAGCATAACGTCGCTTAAGAAACAATACCGCGTAACTGACACTTTTGGTGAAAATGACATTTTTATACTGTTGGCATCACTGAAATAGCGCGCTTATGATGAAATATTGGTCAAGATGAAATTTTGTGTCATGACCTTGCAAAAGAGGCATACACAATACCGCATATCTGAAGCAACATAGAAAATTCAGAAATACCGCGTAACTGAACCAGTGTACAACACCGCGTATCTGATTTCATTTAAAACTTGATATAATACTGCCCATCTGTCGTATACGGCGCACGGTTCAACTTAGTTTACTAATGCAACATAAGGTGACATGTAACCCTCGGATTTTTATTTGGGCTCACCCATTTCCGTTTCTGCACCTGTGGATTAAACATTATTAGGCTGCTGTCAGTTTACTTTTACATCAAGATGAGAGAAGATATATTTCATAGTATGAGTTAAGATCTATTCTGACGATAGAAGGTACATTACATGGTAAGTGCTATTTAAGATGTTTTGTATGAATCGATTTTACACATTCTCTTGTAATTAACACGAAAAAATTATTTAAAAAAAATTATATCTTGTATTGAAACAGATTGCCTGAAATCGTGCCGAACACACAGGTACAGTTCTGTAGATGACGTGGATCTGCTTGTAGAAGTTGTAGATGGATTATTTACTGAAGAAGAAATAATTGCAAAATTAGGATTTATATTCAGTAATTTTAGAAATTCTACCAGGATTAAACGAAGTAAGTACCCTATATGAGTACAATATTAGTTTTCGAATAACTGATGTCAGACATTTTTATTCAAAATAGTTTTCTCGAGAATCTTCTGGCTCAAAAAGTCATGAATATTAATTAACATTGGTATATTTTTTAAACGCTATATTTCAAAATAAAGTATTTCATTAGTAGAAGAAACTGCCGGGGATATCTTCACCGGTTGGTGCACCAGAAGAAAGCATAAATAAGACAATTTGGGTAAATGAAGGTGAGGAAGGGGAATCGAACATATCGATATCTGAAGACAGTGTGTTTTGTAATTTATTTTAGTACGCCCTAATAACATGCCGACAATACCGGGACTTTAAAACTAAAACAAGGACAGCTACCGGAAATTGTAATATGAGATATAACTTGCGATTCATATGAACAAATATTAAAACCTGTATCTATAGTTCATACTTTTGTATTACAAGGCCTGTTTTAATTTAAAATTAGATCTATTACTATACACGATTATGCTATTAGCATTTTTATATATTCATCGCAGATTAATCTCTGTGTGTACCAGAGGGAAGCAAGGCAGAGACCCTACCTATGATTGAAGAAAATATTTTTGAAGGTCCTTCTGTGAGTGGTTTGACTGATATAAAAGGAAAAATAATAATTTTAATGCAATAATGACAAAAGAAAAGTTAACGTATTTTGAATTACATTTTTGATTATTATTATTATTATTATTGTTGTTATATTATTATTGCTTTTTTCTTTCGCACACACATCCACTATTCTTCCGACTATAACGTAGATGACAGATGACCTAAGTTATGAGCATCATTTTTCAGGGACTTCTTCGGGAAATCATACAGAAAGTGAGGAACAGATGAAAGTGAATTTTTTGGGGACTAAATAAGACATTTGTTAGGGAATTTCTAGAAAACTTACCGAAATTGTATCGCATTACTTCAGGAAAATGTCTACTAACTCTATCTGGAGCCAGGAATAAATTCTATAAGCCAACTGTATCACCTATACAAAGAAAAAGTTTAAAGAAATGAACAAGGGGACAATAAGTAGACACACACTTGATGATATTTTATCAGACATGAATATAGGACGAATATAGGCCCAAAAAGGACGACTGCGACTTATGTGTTGGATATCCAACCGGCAATGTAAATGAGTATGATTATCAAAAAGGAAAGGATCGGGAGGGGAATACAAAAGATAAGGCTGCGGACGAATCAGGCACATGTAGAGTTTTTACGATGGACTCGCAGGCTGTAAAGGTAGCTCCCTTTTTGCAAGCCAGTGCAATATATTACAAAACTAAATTGGCAGTCCATAATATTACAATGTATGAATTGGCTAATCATGATGTAATCTGCTACGGGTTCGATGAAAGTGAAGCTGAGCAAGTAGCATCAACATTTTCCACTTGTGTGTTACTGACACATTGAAGAAAGTAACGTGCCCATCATTTTATATTCCAACGGCTGCACATATCAAAATAGGATTGCAGTATTGTCGAAAGCTTTGCTGAAATTCACAATGAAAACAAACATTACTGTTTTCCAGAAGTTTTTGGAAAATGGTCACATCCAAATGAAGTGTGATTCAGTGATCAGTGTCACAGAATGCAGGCCAAAATCTAAAAAAAATATTCCTCCCTAGTCAATATCCAACTGTGACAAGAGAAGCAAGAATAAAGTCATTTCCAAACAAGGCTACTTATTGTGATCAGTGATCACACATTCTTCATAGACTACAGTGTCAATAAGCTCTGGATTTATTATTCCATTCGTCCTGAACGGAAGCCAAATGACCCTACGGCAGTTTATTTAAGAGTAATAAAATATGAACCTAAGGGTGTCATACATTATAATCTGGACTACACTGAAGATTTTCAGGAGTTGCCTAAGCGGCCTAAGACTCTCAAGGAAGGAGAATTCTCCAGGCTCTACATGGAGAGGCTGAAGATCAAGAAGTCTAAGTGGGATCACTTACAGCAACTAAAGAAATTATTTCCTCATGATTTCCATCTATTCTATGACAACATTCCTCATTTGCAAATCATAGCATCAAAATTGTTATTGTTTATTTATTTAATCTATTGCTCAGGCTATTGAACAATTTTCATTAGGCTTCTGGCTTTCCAGTATGTTATTATTTTGCTTGCTCAGATTTCCCGGGCTTGTAGGCCTTGGTCCTGGACCACGGCCTACAAGCCCGGGAAATCTGAGCAATCATGATGTAGCCGGCCGCGAAAGCCCACACTGTTATATTATTATTTTGCCATCAGTAGTATGATAAAATTCTTTATCTCCAAATTGTAACTTCAATACAAAAACTGTATCAGGAAACTATATTTGTACCATGTATATTTGATTTATTTATATTAGAGCACAATTATTTCAATATAAAATATATAAAGAAAAATAATTTGGTCAACAATTATAGTACTATACTACACTCAAATAAAATATTTTTTCTTAAAAAATGCTTCTTTTATTCTGAAATAAAAATATTTAATTCTGCGTAACTGACATTTTCGTAAAATAATTAAGAGTTCAATACCGCGTAACTAGCGCCACAGTGCCAAAAAACTAAAATTCGACTCAATGTTGCCAACATATAATTAGAAATACGTTTTGTTTATTATCCTGAAAATGTAAACATTGTACGACGCCTAATAGCAAAAATAAACAGTTTTTTGCTTCTCCTGTAAAATTTGTGTTTTGTTAGTTTCGCGGTATTGTTTCTTAAGCGACGATAAGAGAAATTGTAACAAATAATGAAACGTATATGATTAATATGAATTTATTATAGAAGAACTAACCTTGGTAATGCCGAACTGCTAAGTAACGTACTGGGAAGATCAACATGATGAAGTGGAATTTATGGGGGATGGGTGCATTAATCAATTATTTGAAATAATGGATTGTGTTCTATGTAATTCTCATTTCGTACTGTATGTTGGTGTCTGTATATATTTTTAACTGTTCTAGAGCATTTAATTTAGGTCCTTTGTCTTGATTATGGAGAATTTGCATAGTATTATCAATGTTCAACAGCCGATGTTTCTCTTTCAATAAGTGTTTTGCATATGCAGATTTTTGTTTGATGAATTTAAAGTTCTAAGCGTGTTCTCAAAACCTACCTTTGAATTTACAGCCATTACAACCCATAGATCCTAGTTTATAAACACCGTTCCCATTAAATTTATCATGTGTATTATTCTGAGTATTGTAGAATATGTCTTTTAGTCTGTTATTAGTTTTGTAAGCCACTTTTAAGTTATGTTTAAAATGTTTAGTTATTCGGTATACATTTTTGTCCGTATAGTTGTAGGTTACATATTTACCGTTGGTTTTCTTGTATCATTTATAGGTGTTAAGCGACTTTTATGTTTCCTGTTGTCCATACGTCTTTTCTGTTTTTTAGTAATTGTAATATGTTTTCCCTCATATACCCATTGTTTTTGGCTATCTGTAAAATTGTGTTTCAGTTCTTCACTGTAGTCCTTTTTACTCATAAGAATGTTAAGTAGTCTATGGAGCATACTGTTGAAAGATGCCATTTTTTGTCGATATGGGTGGTTGGAGTAATTATTATTGATCACCACGTCTGTGAATGAAGGCTTTCTGTAAATTTTGAATCGAAGCTTATTGTTCTGTCTTATGATGTTTAAGTTGAAATAGCTAAGTGTATTATTTTGTCCTTTCTCCAAAGTAAAAGTGAGATGTTTATTGATTTTGTTGAAGTCTTCAATTATGCTCTGGATATGTTTCTCTTCTAAGTATTATAAAAATGTTTCGGCGAGAATACCTGACAAAGGTGAACCCATATCTATACCTGTTTTTTGCAAGAAGATCAAATTGTCAAATTTAAAATAATTTTGTTTAAGCATAGTCGAGGTAAGTTTGAATATATGTTCCACTATCAGCGGGTTTTCTTTTTTGTGGAGCAATCTTTGTTCAATTACATTAACTGTGTGATCTATGGGTACATTGGTATACAAGTTTTTGATATCTAAAGATATTAGTATTTCATTCTTTCCAATGGTAGTGTTTTTTAAGCTGTTGGCCAATTTAATGGAGTTTTTTTTACAGTGAATTTATTGCAAAGGTTCAGTTTTTTTTAAGAATTTTAACCAGAATTTTCGAAACTTTATATGTGGGGCACATGTGAAGTTAACCACTGGTCTAATTGGATTATTGTGTTTGTGTGTTTTAATCTGAGCTCGGAGCAATTCCCATTTGCTGTGATGGATTCATATTGATAATGAATCTCATTTCAGCTTCATTCAAACTAAGATCAGATTCTTTTATAATGGTATTTTAAAATTTCTCAGTTGGATTGGTATTTATTTCTTGAATGATTTTCTTCAATGAAATCGATTGTTTTTCTAATATAATAATTGCTGTTAAGGAGAATTAAAGTGATTCCGTTGTCCGCTTTGGTGTGTGTGATGTTGTCTGATAGTTTTTTGTTAATTTTTTTAACACTTTTGGAGTGCTTGACTTATTAGATTGCTTGTGCTGTTTTGTGTATATGTTTTTGGTATATGTATTTGCAACATTGTTTCTAATATCATTTTGTAGATTAAATGGAACTTTGGCTATGGCAGTTTCAGCATCTATTACGTTATTCACAATCCTTTTGTCCTCTTTTAATTCAAAGTTGTGTTTATAACTTAGTTGCAACATGTTTTGTTCTTCTGTGTTTAATGTTATGTCAGATAACTTAAGTATTCTGGGGAAGAATTCCATGTTATTTGGCGTATCTCGTAGCTTTTCTCTGTTGGCCTCTTTTTCTTTTTCTTTCAAAAGGCGTTCTATTTTCTTATTCATAGTGGTGTATTTATTTTCAATTTCTTTTTCAAGTTTAGTTTGTGTATTATTATTGATATGAACCCATACAACACAATTTTACAGATAGCCAAAAAGAATGGGTATAAGAGGGACAACTTATTGCAATTACTATTAAAAAAAAAAAAAAAAAAAAAAAAAACAACAACAACAACAACAACAACAGAAACGATGTATGGACAACAGGAAACATAAAAGTCACTTAACACCTATAAATAATAAGAAAACCAACGGTAAATATGTAACCTTCAAATATACGGATGAAAATGATAATCTGCTTTTAATAGGAACTGAAGATGACATGCTAAATCACATGTCGAAATGCATTTTCTGAATTAAGTACAAACCTAGCTCCTTGTGAAAACAAAACTCTACACAAGACAACAAGAAACTTGCATGACGAATCTCTAGCGTAGGTCTAGCAACACTTCTAACGGATATCGCTTCAGCAATCTGTGTAAGCCCACTCAGGGGATCTTAGAAGACAACATTTCCAGGCATTTTAATTGGACTTATTGTGCATACTCAGTGATCTCTCTATAGGCCTATTCAACTTCCCAAGTAAGACTCACTGTACAATTTCATCGTACAGTGACTTTGGTAATTTAAATCTGTGCACATCTGACATATGCTTGTTTATCAAATTTACATATGACAATGTATACTGTAATTAATTTATGCCGCTTACTCTATGTTTTAATGTTTATGTGACAATTTTAATCTTTATAGAGCTCATATCATTGACTTTCACTGGCATATTTTACTTTTAATTCTACGTGCACTCAGGTACGAGGCCTACACATTCTTATACCTAAGATCACATATTTGTACTTCAAGCATTTAAACAATATCTTATTTTCAATTTACACTGTTTTCTAATGCTTAAAATACCTATAAATACTTGTTCTTGCCTACTATTTTGCTGTTATTTGT
This sequence comes from Ectobius pallidus, assembly GCA_964059195.1. NCBI lineage: Eukaryota > Metazoa > Arthropoda > Insecta > Blattodea > Ectobiidae > Ectobius > Ectobius pallidus. The sequence goes on from CAXKWD010000002.1 coordinate 157,105,224, forward strand.
AATAAACTTTGCTTACACATAATTTTTGTAATGTTTTCACAAGTCTCTCCGTTTGTTGCATAAGGTTATTTTTCTTCCCTTATCCTATAAAGGGGTATAAGGAGTAACCATTCAAATACTTTCTATATATTCACCTTTAGATCAAAATGAAGTTTATCAATTATATTACAGTATGGTTGAACAATAAATAAATTATGTTATACTCCCTCTATGTTTACATGGTAGGGGTTTAGGCTGACTGAAGTTTGTCGCATTACACTTGCAGTTATTTCATTAGTTTATAAAACTGTTTCTATACTAAATTTACGATGTTGCCACTTTTTGCAAAAAGTTAACTTTTGTGTTGTGTGTGTGTGTAAAATTTGGATGATCAATTGCTTCAAAACACACTTCTAAAACCCACAATAATTATGACATAAACCCATTCGTTGGTACATTTCACTCTTTAATGTGAAGTACTTACAGCATAGAGCCTTATTTAGATGCAGATCTACAGAATAAGAGTTAAATGATGACTTTACTGTATATTTGTCGAGAAACAACAATAGATATGATTCTTTAAAAAATTGGTACTTACATTTTCAGGATCCTTGTTTAGGCAAGCTTCTACAAATTCTTTGAATTGTTTGGTGTAATTTCCAGTAAGTTGTGGGGGATTATTTTTGGGAATGAGAAAAAGAACCCTCATAGGGTGAAGTTCTGAGTTAGGAGGTTCTCCTTTGGCAAGTTCAATGGCTGTTATTCCTAATGACCAGATATCAGCCTGAAAAAATAAAAAAAACATTCATACCGACAGTTTATACACCCTACAACTGCCATCATCAGTACACAGAGCAGGCTGGTTTGAAAACTCAATGGTGGTTCCTGTAACTGCAATGGGAGTAATTTTGCATATAAATTAATTTGAACACAACTCAACAGGAGTGAACCTGATCCACTGCTGCACTGAGGGAGGGTATGAATGACGTCAATGTTTTCCCCTTTGTTTCTCTTTCTGTTGCTCCCATCATTATGTACTGAACAGGCAAGCTCCAAACCGGACAGCTTAGTACTTGGTGATAGCTGCTCTACAATCTTCTATACAAAAAGATGTTATCTATTACAAGGTTTTCTACAGGATAATTAATACATATATACGTTTATGAAGTTGCTTTCCTCCGCTTAAAGTTGTTCTGTACTGACATGATTCTGATAAGATAAAATGACTGATTTTGGTGTCAATTACCTTCTAGTTTTGTAGATATTTCATTCAATAAGTTATAAGTATATACTTCATTTGGCATGATTAAATTTCTTTCAGTATTAAATTAATATTCTATCAGTATTAAATTCAGTATTAAATTAACTTCGACATCCATGTCCGCAGAAGGCTGCCACAGCAGTTGAAGTGCAGCTGTTGACAATGATAGTGATGGCACCAAAACTAGTACAGGTGAACTATACTAAAAGTGAAGTTTAGTATTAAATTCAACTCATAATAATTATTATTCTTTCAGTAGCCTCATAGTCTACAAATCACGAATTTCTTGTTGTTAATAATAAGGTCCCAAGTTTGATTTTCGGTCCTTTCATGGATTGGTTTCCCTGGCCATCGTGATCTATTTAGTAAGTAGGGATTAAGGGCCCCTTCACACTTGATGTATCTGAATAAATCAAAGTCAGTCTGAATCGAGGTGAATCGGACCCAACAAGATTACGCTTATTAAAACCATAAGATAATTGTAATATGTTTTATAATTGTAAGATAATTGTAGTATGTTTTAGAACCAATGTATTTATGTCACCCCTCCAATGAGCTTTGCTCTTTGGGGTTGTACTGTATTATATATATTAAATTTAATTAAATATTAAATCTTATACTCAAAATTATACTCGAAAACCATAAAAGCAAAAAGAAACACACTCACAATGGATCTGAAACTTCAAAAGTCAACACAATGTTTCGACCCTCCTTTGAGTCTTCCTCAGGTGAATACAAATGACACTAAACTGCGGTCCAATCCTCCCATCTATAGACTCCCATCATGTTTTATGGTTTTAATAAAAATTAGACAATGGAAAAAGAACTAGTAATGAATATGTGCTATTACAAGAAGAAGTTCATCCAACAGTTTTTAGATGCAAGAAGAAGAATAAATACCTTGGTTACAGGGGTTGGTTTTCTGCATATGTGCCATGGGAAGGGTGTACTGTGCTGAACTGTTTAATATAAGAAATACATGCGCACAGTACCTCTTTATTCAAGTGTAAACAAACCCATTAAATAATTATATAATTTTCCGTTTGAGTTTGAAATAGGTTACGTCACTAGTCATTTCCCGCTAGGCTGCGCTACTATATGAGTAGTGGGGATTACCAAGATTTCTTCCTGGCTGCCCGACATTAGGCAGATCACTCTGGTTCAAGTCTTCATTCTGTTTCTACTCTTCTTTCTGCTGGAACGAGTCTTTCTTTGGATGAATCTGGATACGTGAACTGCATGGTGATATAAATTATATCTTAACTTTGATTATTTGCAATTGCTAACGTGTATTCGTGTTGTACGTATGGAGTTCTCGTACAAATGAATGGTTGTGTGAATGTTCTGTTCTGTCTCTTTCTTCTTTCTTTCTTTCTTTCTTTCTTTCTTTTCTTCCCAGAGTCATTCTGGATTTAAAGTAATTGCTTATGTTATAAAATATATTGAAACGTATTAAGGCGCAGTAATTTGATACTTTATGGCATTATAATATAAAAATATTACGGCACTAAATCATAAAATCCATAATGGTTAAATAATTTAATATTTCTTTGTGACACTGTAATGATTTGATTGTATAATTGTACTATAAAACGATTTCACTGTTTGCTTTATTTGAAGAATGTCATTAAAATCATGTTTCTTGAATTTATCTTTAATTACTATGATTATGGGCCTTAATTCCCTTGCCCCGCTTTTCCACATATTCCAGTGATTTTGAAACTACTCTGGTTTAAGCTTGAATTGTAGCATATATTATTTGACATTAACCAAAAAGAAGCAACGGCCTAACTACTAATTAATATTACTATTACATCGCTCCGATCTATTTATATATATCTCAATCTTAGCATATCAACCTATTATATCACTATGGGAGCAAATAAAAAATAATATTACAAATGGTAGCACTAGCTACGTAATTTTTCTCCTTCCTACTATCCCATTAAACATATTTAAACATAAACCAGGGAAGGAACTGTTCCCGAAGCCATCAGACCTTATTTATTTGGAGCTTCACTGATATCACTTCAAGAGAAAGATGGTGGCATCCGTCCAATTGCGATTGGAAATACTTTCCGGAGGCTTGTGGCTAAATTAGCTTGTACATCTACAAGGGAGGCACTAGGGGAATATTTTCGCCCTCATCAGCTAGGATTTGGAACTCCAAAGGGATGCGAGAAAATTATTCACACCGTTCGCACATATCTTAGCCAGAATGTAGGTAGTAATAAAGTTCTCCTTAAAATTGATTTCAAAAATGCATTCAATTGTATCGAACGAGATTCCTTGTTAGCAACTGTTAAGGAGAAAGTTCCCAACCTATTCCCCTTTCTGTGGCAAGCATATAGGACTCCATCACATCTTTTCTTCAATCACGAAACTATTCCATCTCAGAGAGGAGCACAACAAGGTGATCCCATGGGCCCTATGGTTTTTAGTCTTGCAATTCATCCCACAATTTCACACTTACAGAGTAAGTTAAATTTTTTCTATTTGGACGATGGAACTCTAGGAGATGAACCTAATATTGTACTTTAAGATCTTCAGAAGATCATTGATGAATGTGGGAATATTGGATTGGAAATCAACCCTAATAAATGTGAGCTATAGTTCTGCTCTGCCAGAGACGATGACGTTGTTTCTGCTTTTCGGAAAATTACACCAGGAATTAAAATAATTTCTAGTTCTGAGTTAAACCTACTCGGTTCTCCCATCATGCTTGACGCTATGGAACATACTGCAAGACAGAACTTGGATTTGATGAAGAAAATGTTTGATAGCTTGCTTTCAGTTCATTCTCACACGGCGTACTTCCTCCTAAAAAGTTGTTTTTTTGTTCCCAAATTGACATACTTTCTTCGCACCACCCCTTTGTGGTTATATCCATCTATTATCGAAGAAGCTGATGATACTGTGAGAAATTGCTTACAATCCATACTTAATCTGACTTTTGATGACAAAAGCTGGTTACTGGCGAGTTTACCTATTAGGTTTGGTGGAGTTGGTGTGCGCAAGATCAACGATATTTGTCTTCCTGCTTTCTTGGCTTCGGCTCATGGCGTTTCTGATTCTGTCAAATCTGTTCTTTTAAATCACAGTGATGAAGTTGAGAAATGCCATTTGTCGGAGGCTCTTGCAAGTTGGGGACTTTTAAACCATGAACAGGATTTTCCAGCCCATCCTGAGGTACAGAAAGAGTGGGATCATATAAACACCATGCGTTTACACGGACTTTTCGTTTCTTTCTTCTCCTTCGGATCTTGACCAAGCACGTTTTCTTGCCATTTGTGAAAATGAAGCTGGCTCCTGGCTGAGAGCTTTACCTTCATCTAACTTAGGTACTCTAATGGATGATGTGCCTTTCAGGATCGCTGTAGGCTTGCGGCTTGGTAGTAAATTATGTCATCCACACCTATGCCAGTGTGGTGCCCGAGTTGACCCTTACGGCCATCATGGGTTAAGCTGTCCGAAGAACACAGGAAGATTTTCCAGACATTCCATGATCAATGATCTAATTAAAAGAGCCTTAGTCTCTGCTGGTGTCCCGACTATCTTGGAACCAGTTGGCATTAGTCGATCCGATGGTAAGAGACCCGACGGATTGACCTTGATCCCTTGGGTCAGGGGTAAATCACTTTTATGGGATGCTACCTGTGTCGATACATTAGCTTCATCACATTTACCGGGCACCTGCAAAAATCCAGGCTCTGCTGCGATTTCTGCTGTAACTCTGAAATTGAAAAAGTACTGTCACATAGTTGACCAGTACCATTTTGTTGTTTTCGCTGTTGAGACACTTGGTACATGGTGTGCAGAAGCCAAGAAGTTAACTTCAGAGATAGGCAGAAGACTCGCTGTTGCAACAGGGGATCCTAGGGCTGGCGAATATTTGAGGCAACGTATCAGCATTGCCATACAAAGGGGGAATGCCACTAGTGCCATGGGAACCTTTCCTTCGTCTTCAGCCCTGGATGAAGTGTTTTTCTTTTAATTACAATTATTGTATTACAATTCAGTACCTATAGTATACATGCTAGATCTAACGCGATATTATATCCTGTACTATTGCATAATAAAATATTGATGTCTTAGTTAATATATCCACACAAAAAAATAATAATTATACAGTGTGTCCCACGCAAGAGTTGGCCAATGACGCGGGTTCCTGCGGCGCGGCGGGCACAGCTCCAACTCCCGAGCGATCGGGTGAAATATCTACACAAATAATGCCGCGGTCGGAGTAATGATTCAGGTTCTCACATTTACAGTTAAAATTACAACGAAAATAACCACGTTCCTCATCACAAGAGATGTTGGAAATGTTCTCCTCTTACATCCACACAATACTGACACCTTTTTAGGAAATTTTCTTTCACGCGCATAAGTTCAGCTTCCGAGACAGAGTTCATTTCTCTTGTGATAGGCCTATGTGATATTGTCTATTGTCTTTGCCAGATAAATCACATGTGGTTATATTTGTGAGAACCTGAATCATTACCATCAGCGGGCTTTATTAGCGTAGATATTTCACCCGTTTCCTTTGTAATGTACGGGAAGTTGACCTATACACTTTATTTTTCAAGTTTCCCCATAAATAATATTCACATACTGTTAGAAGAACTTAAAGACAATATCACATAGGCCTATCACAAGAGAAATTAATTCTGTCTCGGAAGCTGAACTTATGCGCGTGAAAGAAAATTTCTTTAAAAAGTTCCAGTGTTTTGTGGATGCAAGAGGAGGACATTTCCAACATCTCTTATGATGAGGTACGTGGTTATTTTCATTGTAATTCCAACTTTAAATGTGAGAACCTGAATCATAACGCCATTAGCGGCTTTATTATCATAGATATTTCACCCGCTCGCTCGGGAGTTAGAGCTGTAGTCGGCGCGATGCAGAAACCCGCATGATTGGCCAACTCTTGCGTGGGACACACTGTATAATGAGTTGAATTTAACACTAAACTTCACTTTTGGTATAGGGCCATTCCGTGAGAAAGTGGACATGAGGGGTAATTTTTATTATTCGGTGTATAATGTTTATTTTTGCAGCAAACATTTCTTGAAGATCTATATTTTATTATACAAAGTACCAAAAACATAATATGAAGAATTACTTTAAAAAATATGGGGTTAAAGTTCGCTCTCTTTGAACTTGCTCTGTTATCTTTAAAAAACGTACTTTTTAGTTGGCTAGACAGCTTGTACAAAACCAGCAGAGACAAGTTCTGCTCAGGTCATTGTTAACAGCGTCTTTTGCTCTATACGTTACCTGCATTTCATCTTAATCCATCAAGTGAGTTTATTTTAAAATGCATATTAAGTTGTCATAGTCAAAAATGTAACATACGTAACAAAAAACTTCAAAAAGTTTTTATTTGATTGCAAAGAGCTGGTGGAATTCTTTGTTACCTTGTGGAAGTAAGGTTAGTCATGAGTTCTAATGATTGCAAAACTATTTTCACCAAAAGAACAATTATTTCCTTAAAAAAATATGTAAACAATAAGTGTAACATACGTAACACTTTTACTGCCTTGGAATAAAATATGAATTTGCCTTTTGATAGGCCTACAGTTAGGCCTACTTGAGTGCTAAAACTGATTTCATATACATAGGCCCAGTGGAGCAGCCATTGGGGGGGGGGCACTAAGGGGACTAAAGCCCCCCCCCCCCGAGATCAAAATGATTTTTCTTTAGTTTACCACTTTCACTTAAGTTAAATTAGTGATAACTGATGAGAATGCAAGATTATTTAAAATGTTTCAGTGTTTGAAATTGTTGCTTGGATTAATAATAATAATTAATTTTCGCCATATATAACAGGAATTCTATATCGATTTCAAATGCATTAGTTTGCAGCCTCGCTTTACATTTGCTGAATCAAGTCCAAATCCCACTGCACCATGTTTGCTACAGAATTCATATTGGCAGAATATGTTAAAAACTTCTGTACTGTAATAGCAATAATTTCAAGTCATCACAGAAATCAAACAATTTACCGGTAGTATGTTTAGTTCTGTATATTACTGCAGTAACAACAACCAGTGCTATATTCTCCGTCAATCCATCATTCAATGACTAGATTGTCTTAATGTTGTTTTTTAAACACTCATTTTTTTACAGTGCTTCATACGATCACTTTAAAGACACACATTAAATTACTATGGGGGAGCAGATTCAGTTCTGATTAGACCTAATGGTACAATAACTATAAATATCAAAAGTTCGACATTTTCGACAACAGGTGATAAGGAAATATCCAATTTGATGATGATGAAGATAATGATAATAATGTTAATGATGTTTGCAACAGGATAATAACATCATTGAATAAGAATGGGTTGTAAAGAAAATTGAAAAATTAGTCCTTTGCACCCAGCTTATAATAAATTATCTTGTTTAAATTTTATTAGCGTGCATTTTAAGCTTTAGCAACCCCAGATTAAAATCCTGGCTTCACCACTGTATAGGCCTAAAGGTAAAATTCAATAATTAATAAAATAATTGTTTGTGTCATGAATATAAATATATAATTAATAAAGGCCTTACTATTTATTATTTAATCAAAATTGCATAAAATTACGCATAAACGAAAGATATTCTATTTGGCTTATAGTTCGAAATGAGTTCAAAGGAAAGAGTTAGGAAATAGAGAGACAGGATAAAACAAAATAATGAGGTATTTGAGGCCAATTTAGAGAAAGAAAGAGAAAGAGGTATTTGAGGACAATTTAGAGAAAGAAAGAGAAAGAGGTATTTGAGGCCAATTTAGAGAAAGAAAGAGAAAGAGGAAGAGGAAAACAAAGAGAAGTTGGAAAACAATATCTGACTAACAATCCAATGAAATTAATACTAAAGCATGTGAGAAGACACCTTGCTTCATATATATGTATGTGTAAATACACATATACACATATAATATATATATATATATATATATATATATATATATATATATATAACAGATGACATGAGAGACTATAAAAACTTAAATGTGAGTGAACTATCATGTAAAAGTTCTTAAAACATTCAAATTGTTGAAATATTGCACAATAAAACATTATTCTTGTTCATTATTTTGCACAGTGTAACATACGTAACAAAGTAATGTAACATATGAAGACTACACGGGAAGAATGAGGTAAGTCATTTTTATTAAATTTTTCAGGAGAGCATTTTTAAAGTTTGAAGCCTATTAACTTGAAAACCATTAACAACCTATTACTCAAAATTTTAATATACATTCATGCACTATTAATAAAGCAAACTAAAAAAAAATTAAGCCTTAGAGTCGCACAATTGTTGAGAAATGAATGCAATACCATTGTTGCAGCACTCAATACACGGAAAGAATAACGTAAGTGCATACTGAAATCCAATACGCTTCCTGTATATCTGAAAATATTATTATCACCTCGGGACAACAATTTAATTCTTAGTTTAAAAAAATGTTGCATATTTGTTTTACATTGAAAATGGATAATTTTTTAAGTATAAACATTGTTCATAAAGAAATAAGCTTTGAAAATGTTACCACGTCTTATGAAATCATTGTCCTTCAAACACATTAATTTTTGTCTTCTTTGGAAGCTGGGAATAGTACTGTTGAGCTTCAGGTCCTACAAATCTCTTCAGATCTCCTTCGAAATAGGCAGGAAACCTAGATTGACAGAAAATTTCGAGTCGACTTACCTCATTCTCTTCCTGTATGTGGAGTCTTCAAATGTAAATATACTCGTGACTAACCTCATTATCAGCATGAACTTGTTATAGAACCGTAGATTCGACCTTGGAGAACACTATAAACATAATATCTCAAATTTGCAGAAAAGGTGACTTACCTCGTTTTTCCCGTGTGGTCTTCATATGTAATAGAAGAAAAAATTTGTAATTCCTGAAAATCGGCCTGAACTATTGAAACAAAGATACTAGGTTAATGAATGTAATCTTGGCTACCCAGAAAAAAATATCCTGGAGTTCTTGTGTTACATAATTCACAGAGATTTCCATTTTGTGTAACATACGTAACACCCATTTTATTAAAAATAATATTTAATCTATGGTACTTATTAAAATAACTTTTATATATTATGAAAGCACATCTTTGAATCTATCTTCTGTTATGTACAAAGTTCCAGTTAATGCCATATTTTAATCACTGTAGGGACCTAAGTGCATCCAAATGTAACATACGTAACAATGGAATGGCTCTATAGTTTACCTGTACTAGTTTCAGCACCATCGCTACCAATATCAACATCTATACTTCAATTGTCGCACCCTACTGCGGACGCGGAACAAATTTTGAGATTTTGACCTCAACTAGTACAAGTAAACTATACCAAAAGTGTAATTTAGTGTTAAATTCAACTCATTATATAATTGTTATATTATAGACCTATAATTGTTATAGCTTATGAATTGCCCTAAACATTAGATTACATAAAGAGAAAACATTAAACAGTTGATATTTTACAAAATAGTGTACATAATGAAATAAAGAAAAAATGAAATATCAGCCTAGAAAACAAATTTTTTCTAAGTGGTTTCACCCAGTAAATGTTTAGTTATCTCTGACTTAAAACTATTGAGGTTTTGATTGTAGCAGGTCATTTTCTGCTACGTCTCATTTTGAAGTTTTTGAATCTGATAATTCAGCATTTGGCCATTTCCTGTTGCGCGCTGCAATTGCTTTTCTTGTTCGTTGGGAGTGTAGCGGGCAATGACGGTCGCTCGTCATTACCGAGGGATTGCTTAGTGAGTGTGGATCACGATTCTTGAGATGGCCAGGGGAGACGTGGGGGTTCAGGATATTTGTGAGTCTCAGGAAAATGTAAGGATATGCATTCTTAATCAAGCGATACATTCTTTCTCTTATCTTCCTTCTCTGCACAAATGTAAGTAAGCTTGGAAATATACTTTCAATGATGCTTCTTTTCGATGTTTTGTTGCATAGGGTTCAAAATCCTATAGTTGAAATCATGGTTCAGAACAACAAGGAAACCTTTCATTCTGTGATAAATGTTGTTAATTGCATCAGTTAATGTATGCAGTGAAATTCGTGCGTTCATGGAAACGCCCACGAAACTTCTAGAATCACCTACCGTGATCCGTGTCCTTCATACAAAATGATATAAATTCTCATGTGTGCATTGCATCTAACTTGGATGTATTAAAATTAAAACCTTAGGTGCTGTTCCGGTTTAAAAGAAATACTCGTCCAGATTTTCATCACTCATTGTAAGGAAATAAAATTAAATATATTTGTTTCACAACAATATTCAGATTAAAATTTGAGCATAATCGTAATGCTATTAATACTTCCTGCGACGAAGTTAGTCAGTCTACTTGTCTTGCCATTGAATGGAATTGTGTATTTCCTGTAAAATACTATGTATAGATTATTTTGAGACAGCATCCTATTCCGCTATTTTATGACTTATCCTATTTCTGATGAATTCTTGCACAGGCTAGATTTTGTATTGTACAGTCTCTGCTAGAAGTTTCGATATATATAATTCTGTGTGCTTTACTCATTCTCTCATAATTTAGAAATATCATATTTATACTGGTAGAGTTCTTTTATACTTCTTCAGTAAAAACCTTGAATTAGCATATTAGCATATTAGCAAAAAAGAGCCGTGTATATATATAATTTTCAGCTATCCATATTGCTCTATTGTTTCATGCTATAAATGTGTAGACCTATTTCATAATTTAATTGTTTACACATCTGATTAATTATTTAAAAAAAAAAACTATTGTATTCTTGCATTGGGATTGATAGATTCTACAGTAAATCTTTATTACAGATTTAATATATAATTTCATAGTAGTGAAAACAAGGCATTGCATACATAAGGTTATCAGTATTCGACCTTTATAGAACAGATTTTGATATAAAAAAGATTATCTTTGAAGCATAAATTACAGGTAGTGCATAAATTACGTTGGCCTACGTTTTGAGAAATTGTATAGTGTACATCTGAAGGTTGGCATTAAGCATGATATGAACAGTAGGTGAGGTACATGTTATTGTCATAATTTTATTCAAGGTTAGGTTATTTTAGGGAGTTATTTTCCATATGTACCTGGTGACATTATTTAAGTTATCTCCTTAAACCAAAGATCACTAATTATTGGTAGAATATTGTGACCCATTTTCTCTGTTGTTTTCATTAAAATTTTTAGTCAGTTTTAAATGAATATTTGCATTTCAAATTATAAATTAATTGCTTATAGTATCTTTGATTAAAATTTTCTAATTCATATTTTGGATTTAATAAGTTAATCATAATTTTCCGATCATAAATTACAGTTAATCTTACTGAAATTTTCTTTTATTGCTATTTTGGATTTAATAAAATTGAAGATAATAATTATTCAGGTTGTGTTTTGGTTCTGTAAATCCAGTTTCAATAATTTAGAGTAAACCTTGCTGAACTTTTTCTAATTGCTACTTTGACTCAACTAATCGTTAATAGATATCTAGACTATTTACATTGTCATTCTTGTATTGTAAATCCTATCACACGTTTTATAATTAAAGACAATATCACAAGAGAAATTAATTCTATCTCGGAAGCTGAACTTACGCGCGTGAAAGAAAATTCCCTAAAAAAGGTGCCAATGTTGCATCACTGTTATTAAGCTGAAGAATTATTAACACAATGCCGTTTTGAAATCTGAATCTTAAATAAATTATGGTATATCTTAAATGATTCTTTGATATGTTCGAAATTGTAAAATATGTAACAACCGAACCAGTGTTTTATTTCCTCTGCCCATACCATAGGTACTATAGATAGACAAGAGGCCATACTCCATGCCTGCCAAATCTTGTTTTACTGAATGCACAAATAATTGTACAGGGTTAGTTAAAAGTCCCGCACCACCTAAATAACTTTTGAAGCATGTGGTTCAGTGACATGAAACTCGACGTGTTGGGATAGCAGTATATGGAGAACTCAAAAACGTTATTACCAAATTTAAATGAACACGCAATATGTTTTTATATCTTTAAATAGTGCTCATTGAGCGCTTTTCAGAATGTAACCACAAGAGATACTTCTGGGCAAATTTATTGCTGCTAAATCAAGAAATTTGTTTATTTCTCTGAAAGATTCTAAACCAAAAATAAAATTTAATATTGATATGATTTTCATTTTTAAGCTATGTTGTTCATGGTCATGTCTCTAAAATATATTTATGGATTCATAGGAGCTCAAAATATGTACAGGGTGAGGCATTTATCGTTTCCCATTTTCAAAACTGTGTAACACATTTATTTAACAAACAAATAAGCCACATTAAACATTTTCAAATGTCTTACAGTCTTGGATTTGCAATTCTGGTCTTACTTTTTGAATACAATGCCCTTGGGATGCCCTCCATAAACGTCAACACATTGCTGCAATCTCCCTTGTACACTGGCCATTGCACGATGTGTGGTGTACTGCGTAACATTTGCAATTTCCTGCAAATCCATGCATAATCCACAAGCGACCACTTCACAGTCCTAAGGTGGTAGTGTGGTGTGCCATTGCAGCACAGGGTATTATTGGCCCTTATGGTGCTTCGGCGACTCACCTCTGACGTTACAAACATATGCTGCAAACTTTCTTCTTACCAGAATTGACACATTGTAACTGGGAAATTGAGAGATTGTGGTTTCAACAGAATGGTGCTACAGCAAATACTGCATGACTTTCAATGGACACGCTACATGCTGCTTTCCCCTGGTCGAATTCTTCCCGAGGTTTGGTGATATCCAATGGCCCTCCAAATCTCCCGAATTTACTGCACCAGACTTTTTTCTGTGGGGGTATCTGAAGTCTAAGTTTTCGCTCATGTCCTCTCTTACATGAACAGTCTTAAAAATGCAATTCAGCAGGAAATTTCAAATGTTACGCAAGACACCTCACATCGCATAATGGTCAGTGAACAAGGGAGATTGCAGCAATGTGTTGAAGTTAATGGGGGGCATCTCAAGGACATCATATTAAAAAAGTAAGACCAGAATTGCAAATCCAAGACTGTAAGACATATAAAAATGTTCAATGTAACTTATTTATTTGTTGAATAAATGTGTTACATGGTTTTGAAAATGGGAAACGATAATAGAGTTGAAGTAAAAAGGATGAGTGAGACAACTTAACATTTTTTATTATGATTTTCTGGATTTTTCCACATGTACATCTTATCTGTTGCTTACTTTTTAAGAAATTCTCTTTTCTCTTTTATTAAGAAATTATCTTTTCTCTTTTATTAGCTGATATAACTTAAAAATTTCAGAATATTACCTTTGAGTCGTACGCTGACTGTTTGATGACTTCCGGTGCCATCCAGAAAGGTGTTCCAACAAAAGTATTTCTCTTGCTCGTGGTGTTAGTGAGCTGCCCAGCTACACCAAAATCTGCTAACTTGACATCACCCATTTCACTCAGCAAGACATTAGCAGCTGCAAACAGTTACATGCTTATTAAACAGCAGATATTAGAAAATGGTTTATTTTGCTTTGTTGTTCAAATTTTTTATCCCTGTCCCACTCAAGAATAATAATATGAAGAAATATTATGTCTATGTTATAAGCACATAAAAGGAGATTCATTCTAGGGGGGAAAACTGTGCATACAAAATATTACCTTAACTTAAAAAAGACAAGGAAAATTGTTTGTCTTTTTTCACACAGGTTTCTTTTTGTGTTTGGTTTTCAAAATGTCGTGAAAAATATACAAAATGTTGTATTTATAGGTAAGAAAGCCATATTATAGAAATTTTGTGAAAAAATTAATAATTTCTAATTCATACACTTCTTATACTACCAGTATTCTATTTAAACTAACATTTACTTAATTTATCTATTAGAAATAGCTAAGGGAGACAACCCTGAAAGAAAACATCAGTCCTCCAGGATTGCTGGGGGTTGGCGTTGGGCCGACAACACAACCTGCAAAAAACATCTGTTAGGAAATCTGAAGAAGAAATGGCAGCCTGACCTTCTTACGACAACCTGGCAAATGTTTAAAGGACTTGCTAATTGGACCGTGGAGCTCTAAGAAAATTGCTTGATCAGTTGGACGAATATTGGTTAGAGGTTACCACTATTTAAGAAGTGAGATGGATAGGTCAAGGAGTGATAGAGAAGAAGAACCATATGATATTCTATAGCTGTCAAAAGAAAGACCACATGTTTGGTACTGGCTTTATCGTAAAGAAGCAGAGAAAACATCTTACAGATTTTCAGGCTAAGTCACATAGATCATGTAGACTTAGAATTAGAGGGAAGTTCTTCAACTACAGCTTCATATGTGCTCATGCCCCGACTGAAGAAAAGAGTGATGAAGATAAGGATTCTTTCTATGATGAACTACATGAAATCTATAATGACTGTCCAAGAGAAGACTGTAAAATAATCTTTGGGGACATGAATGCCAAGATAATGAAAGAAGAGGAATATAAACCTTATATAGGAAAGTACAGTCTATATGATAACTCCAGTGATAAAGGGATTAGACTTACAAATTTTACTTCCATAAGAAATATGGTAGTGGGAAGTAAAATTTTTAATCACAAGGATTATATACATAAAATTACATGGAAATCCCAAGATGGGAGAACTTTTAATCAAATTGACCAGTTCCTAATAGATGCAAAGCACTTGTCCAACCTGATGAATGTCAGAAGGTATAGGGGGTCAACGTTGATTCAGGTCATTGCCTGGTAATAGCATCCATTAGAAGCCGAATATCTAATGCAAGAAAGGTACAGGGATCCCTTGCAAGAACGTTTAATAAGGATCGACTGAAAGAGCCCAAAACTGCTTTGAGATACACTAACCTGCCTAATGAGGCCTGATAGGTATGCCCGATAGCGAGAACATCAATAAAACCTGGAAGAATCTCAAAGATGCCCTTTAAATACTGCAGAAGAAGTCTTAGGGAAGGTAGATAGAGTTAGTATAATAACTGGCTTGATGAAGAGTGCAAGCAAGTACTGTCATTCAAAAATGAATCATATAAGAGAATGCAACAGAGGAGCCATACTCAAAAAGCTGTAGAAGAATATAGAATATGCAGAAGAGAAGAAAAGAGAATATATAAGAAAAGAAAATGGGAGTATGAGAGGAAAGAATTGGAAGAAATTGAATGCTTGAAAGGGATGAATGAGGTAAGAGCTTTCTATCAAAGGCTGAACAAGAAGAGTCAGAAAGATTTCCAGCCTAGAACAGACTTGCGTCAAGATAAAAATGGTGCAATATTAAGTAATGAGGAAACAATACTTGGAAGATGGGTATAACATTTTGATGAACTGCTGAATGAAGGTCAAGAATCCTTACTAGCTGTCAATACAAGAAGACCAAAAATAGAAATACCGGAACCCACCACTGAGGAGGTTGGTCTGCAATTAAGAACTTAAAAAATGATAAGGTCCCAGGAATGGATTTAATACAGTCAGAGCTAATTAAAAACACAGGGAAAGAATTTGTTAAACGCATCCATGAACTTATGACTAAGATTTGGGTAGCTGAAGCAATTCCTGACAAAAGGAACGTAGGCATCATCTGCCCAATCCACAAGAAAGGTGACATTATGGTGTGCTCTAACAATGGAGGAATTTTCCTATTATCTATCTCACCAAAAATATTTTCCAACATTCTCTTTTGTAGACTTGTGCCTTATGTAAATGTTGTTGGTGACTATCAATGTGGATTTCATCAAGGACTATTGATCAGATCTTCACAATATGTCAAGTACTTGAGAAATGCAAAGAATTTGAACTAATACATACCATCTTTTCATTGACTTTAGAACAGTATTGACAGAAATAATCTTTATTCAGTAATGGAAGAGTTAGAGATTCCTAAGAAACTGACTGTGTTACTTAAAGCTACTATGAAAAACACTTGGAGTTCAATTATGATACAGAAAAAGTAAACAAACACCTTAGTCACCAGTAACGGAGTCAAACAGGAAGATTCATTATCCTGCCTTCTGCTCAACAAAGCACTGGAGAAGGTTATTAGAGATGCTGGCATGAACACAAGGGGAACTATATTCTATAAATCAGTCCAGATTTTGGCAAATATAAAGATGACATTGATATAATTGCAAGAACACCAAGAACAATGAGAGAAGCCTTTGCAAGTTATGAAAAGGGAATTAGAAAGATGAATTTACAGACAAATGAGGAAAAAACCAAGTATATGCCAGTAACCAAGAGAGACTATCCTAATGAACCTGCATCCATACAAATTGGATAGTATAGGTTTGAAGTTGTGTGTAGTTTCATTTGCCTCGGATCAGAATTAAACTCTAAAAACAATGTTAGCTCCGAAATTCAAAAGCAGATATTTTCCGCTAACAAGTGTTACGAAGGCCTCAGAAAACATCTAAAATCCAAATTATTGCTCAGGAAAACTAAAGTCCTGGTGTATAACATTTTAGTTAAGCCGGTAATTACTTATGGTGCCGAAACTTGGTAACTTTCAAAATCTGATGAAAGACAACTGAACATATTTGAAAGAAGGATTTTAAGGCGAAGAAAATGGTATAACCATGAATTGTATAATTTATATAACTAACCAGACATTGTGAGATATATAAAAATCAGAAGGCTGGAGTGGGCAGGACATGTACTATGCACTGAGGATAAAATGATAAAGAGGATATTTAATACAACGCCAGAAGGAACCAGGAAAGCTGGAAGGCCTTAAATTAAGGTGGGAAGAAGGTGTGAGAAAAGATGTAAAGATTAATTACACAGGTCTGCAAAATTAAGGTCATTAAAAATTATTTGCAATCTAATGACTGGTTTTTATGTTATTTTGTGTGCTGAATTCAAATATGACCACCATTTTCTCCTATCACGTAAGGTGTTTTCACAAAATAAGCATGGACTTGACACAAAAATGTTTTGTAAATATACTATATGGAAAAAACATTATATTTATAAAGAAATAATACAGTTATGTCTTGAATTTTGCTAAAGTTAAACAATCTATGAATAAATATATATAAATATATAAATATATTGGTTTCAAAGTTTTCTAATATCTGGTCCTATGAAAACGCCTTCTTTTAGTTTTGCTTCTGACAGTTGTGAAAACCTATGGCATATGTATTTGAAACACTCCCCTTCTTTTGACAGAGCTTTAACAAATTGTTTCATTAATCCAAGTTTGATATGAAGTGGAGGTAGGAGGACTTTTTGTGGATCAACCAAACTTTGCCGAATCACATTTTTGCTTCCAGGTTCTAATAAACCCCTAAGTGGCCACTCCTTCCTGATCCAATGCTCTTTTTTATCCCGGCTGTCCCATTCACACAAGAAGCAGGGATATTTTGTATATCCTTCCTGCTGTCCAAGGAGCATTGAAATTACTTTTAGATCGCCACATATTGTCCATTCATGATCACAGTATTTCAGTTTAGTTAGAATTAGTTCTAAATTTTCATAACATTCTTTCAAATATACAGAATGTCCTACTGGCACTGATGCATATTTGTTGCCATTGTGAAGAAGAACTGCTTTGAGTCTTCTTTTAGATGAATCAATAAAGAGTCTCCACTCATTCACATTATATGTTATTTTCAACTGCTCCATCAGACCAGGAACATTGTTACAATAAACTAGGCCTTCTTCTTGAGAAAAGTATGGAGTAAAATGTTTTTCTCTGTTCCTGAACCATGAGAAGGAGGTACTGGGGGCCAGTAAGTTTTTTTTTTCTTTTAATCTAGAGCCTAATAATTCTGCTGAATGTTTAGGAAGAGCCAAATCTCAGACCAAGTCTTTCAGTTCATGCTGTGAAAAAAGTTGCGATTCAGAACTGCCTAAGATATAGTCTTCATCATCATCATCATCATCACCATCATCATTAGACATTGTTTCACAGTCATTCAAAACATCTTCTAGTTTTTCTGGAACTGAAGGAACAGGTATACCAGGACCATGAGGTACAGGCCATATTGCTGAAGGGAAATTTGGATACACAATTTCTTTCTTATTTTTTAGATTGAACCCTTGTATATTACAATAACAGAAATAGCAGTCACCAATGTGATTCTGCTGTTCCCTCCAGATCATTGGAATTCCAAAACAAAACGATGTTTTTTTTTACCTTTAGACCATTGTCGGAGCTCTTCCACACAAATTGAACAAACTCGACGAGGAGCCCATGTTTTATCTTGGTCGCCTAATTTTATCCCAAAATATGCATAATACACTTTCTTAACGAAGTCTAATATATTTCTTTGCTGTTTTTTCACTACGAACTCTCCACAGATATAACAGAAGTTATTTGGTGAATTGACACAACCCCTTGAAGCCATCATTACACAGAATACCACAAGAAAAGTCACAACTGGTACAACACCATAAACAAGAAAATATCGTCTAAATTCAGGCTATAGAAATAACTATTTCACAACAGAACCTATTCACACAATGTTATAATTGCAACTGATTCTTGCAACTGTATTGTATAGAACAGAGAAGAGTATATGGGAGTTGGAGGAAATGAGTCATGCATTGCAAGAGAAGATGACTCATAAATTCCTGTTATTACTTAGTACACATAACTCCACATTATTAGTCATCTTAGATAGAATACTGAATCTATAGTATACACTGTATAAAAGAAGTAATGGTGTAATAAATGATAACAATAGTGTAAAACGGACTTTATTTATTTATTCAATTACTACACCAGTATAGTGCAATGATTTCCAGAATATTGAAACTTAAATTACAGATTGTGAGAAAATGGTATGTGATAGAATTTTTTTACTATTTTCCCTGAAATCAGCACCCAAAAATCTATAAGACTCAGTTATTAGTTTTCAAACAATTTTTCCATTGTTGACCTGTGTTATTGGAATTAAGAACTGGAGGAGTACAGCATTAAACAGTAAAGAATGGGGAAAACTTCTTCAGAAGGTCAAGGCCCACAGGGCTGACAAGCCAGTGATGATGATGATGATGATGATGATGATGGTGGTGGTGGTGGTGGTGATGGTGGTTGTGGCGGTGATGGTGATGATGATGATGATGATGATGTTGATGTTGATGATGATGATGTTGATGATGGTGATGATGATGATGATGATAATGATGATTAGAAAAAGTTTGGCATAAAACAAAATTGTGTACAAAATAATTGGTCTCATTTATTTTATTATTGCAGCTAATACTTCAGTACAAAAGTGTTTCTAACAGAATGTTCCAAAAGAACAGGAAAACTCTGTCTCCTGTCATAGATGATCCTACAGGTTATAAAATAGAACAATACACAATCTATAATTTCAGGTTAATGTACCTTCCCAAAAGAATTCTCATTCCTTTACAGTCAACATCTTCAAAATGAATATGTTTTTATTGTAAAAATAAATCACAACACAACATCATAAATCAGTCACATTTACAATAAATTGTGCATGTGCTTCTTGCTGGATGTCTCAGTTCCATTTGGCGTTTATTGTTAATAACAAAAACAAATCAGCCCTTGACTAGACACATAATTTGACCCATAAGAACTAAGTCAATTAAGTATCTACATACAATTTTTGTAATTTATTTGAACAATATTTAAACAATATCAATTGAATTATATTTCAACATACAGTAGTATCCACGTTTTCCAATATACTTGTTCCAAAGTTCCAACAGTTCCTGGATCCCTACAGGAAAAATTACTTCAAGACTGAACAGAAACTCATTCATGCAATGCCATCTTAATTTCTTCATCAGAGGTTAATCGAAAGCTTCTCCGTGAAACCTTAAGTGGATAAAAAAGATGACAGTCTGACAGAGTGAGATCTGGACTGTCGGGACTGTATGTAGGATGGTCCAATACCTCAATACCCAGTTCCGCAGTTTGAACTCTATAAAGGAGTAGTACACGAATGGCTTGCTGCTTAGTCAAAGATCTCTTCTGTAGGCATCCAGAAGCTAGTGGAATGCTGGAACAAGTGCACTGGAATGCTGGAACAAGTGCACTGAAAAGCACAGAGATTATGTTGAAACATAATACAATGGCAAGGCCTCTGCTGCAGTTTAAATTATTTAAATAAATAATAAAAAAAACATGAATTGACATCTCTCATATTTATATATACAGTGAACGCCGCTTAATGTAATCACAGATAATGTTATCACTTTTAAGAAGTCCTGTATGGATAATACTGATACATTGAAAAGAGCTGTTTATTGTGATCCAAGATACGGTTTATGCTATCACTAGACTTCGGACTTTTAGGTTGCTAAAAATGCTGTTTTAGGTACCTAAAATAGGCTCTAAAAATTGGAAAATAGGTTCTAAAAATCATAATAAATAGTCTCTTATAAAATCGTTAAGTTGCCAATTTTATGAAATATCTCAACTGCAATGCAGAATATTATATTTATTGAAGTCACCATTAATCAATAATGATGATAAAACACAGATATAGGCCTATGGTACACAGAATTATATAGACCTATTACTAGGGCCTGTATTACTACCATAATAGTGAAAACCTAATCCCTGCGCCCAGAAGCTATGCACGCTAGCATATTCAACCCCTTGTATCCCTCAGTGATTAAAAGAACTACACAACATTTTCTTGGAAATTCCAAGGAATTTTTCTACTGAAGACGAAACATTCCTTATTATTTAACCATGTCACAAATGTGTCATGTACTGCACATTCCAAGCCAAAAATTTAGTACGAACTGAAAATAAATGCTAGAATTTATAACAAAAAAAAACTTATTTTGAACTTTAGAGGAAAAACAGGCAAAAAGGCAATATTAGGTTCTAACGTAAAAATAGGCTGTTTTAGGTCCTATAAAAGTATCAGTTTTAGGCATAGTCACTTATGAAACATGCATATAAAAGTTTTCGTCCATATATCACTTAAGGATTAAAATAGGTTTTTACCTAAAATCCGAAGTATAGCTATCATATTTTCCTTTTTACGGCTTTATTTCCAGGTAATTACTGTACGTCAATTAAAATTTCATTTCTAAGGGTTTCGTTACTAATTCAACTGTACTGTGTTGTACTAGAGGTAGCAATTCTGTTCTCAGCTCACAGGATGACCAGTTCGAGGGGATGCCATTACCTAACTTTCTCTTTTAGGCAATAAAACATGTTTTACCCCACAGTTAAGCTGCAGCTTTTGATTTATGAAGATAACAGAGTTGGCATGTATTGATGGCTAGTGTAAAATGAAAAAACTTGAACATTGCACCTCTCTTATATCTAATTGCCCTTAATGGTCTACCTCACTGATAGACAATTTATATCATATGCAGTACTGTGAGGCACAATAATTCGTGATTTAAACAGAATCAATTCACTGCACTCTGATTGTGGGCTGTCTTCATTTATAACAGCTTTAGTCACCGATGAAGAATTTGCAGATTTTGTTCATTGTTGAAAATCTGATAAATATACTCCCCCCCCCCCCCAAATATCAACTGTTTAATGCTTCCAAATGTTCGTGTCCACAAATAAACTGATATATAATCTTAAATGCCCAAAATAAGCACAATATGACCAAAGCTGTCAAAACTTATCTAATTATGCAAATATATAACATATAAAATATATCTAAAAGCAATCAGAAACATTCAACTCTTGACTAAAGCAATGCTATGACTGAAATGAAAGTCGAGAGAAAAAAAGAAAAAAAAAAACATGTCATAAACACCTGAACTCTACTAATTACAGCATATGTAAATCTAATCATACATTTTTTCTAATCAAATAATTAAATGGTACATATAAATTTCAATATGATTTCCTGCAGGGTGTGGTAAATAATAATTTAAAGCAGGGTTTGTTCCTTAAGTTGGTGGTGGGGAAGCGGCCGGACAGTAAAACACTGATTTGGCAGAGATTCAACTAGCTATCCCTAAGGCAGCCTTGAGGTCACCAGGTTTCATACATATGGCAGCTTCTCATCTGTCCATTGGTTCATGCCATTTGTTTGGCCACCTTGAGGAAATTAAACATGTGTATGTAGCTAAAAAGTGTAAGTTTGGATTTTGAGATATAAGGTTCGTACTTATATACTCTGATAGAGTGTCTAAGGCACTAAGATTATATATATATATATATAATCTTAAATGCACAAAATGAGCACAATATGACCAAAGCTGTCAAAACTTACCTAAATATGCAAATATATAACATATAAAATATATCTAAAAGTAATCAGAAACATTCAACTTTTGACGAAAGCAATGCTATGACTGAAATGATAGTCGAGAGAGAAAAAAAGACACGTCATAAACAACAGAACTCGACTAATTACAACATATATAAATCTAATCATGCATTTTTTCTAATCAAATAATTAAATGGTGCACTTAAATTTCAATATGATTTCCTGCAGGGGGTGGTAAATAATAATTTAAAGCAGGGTTTGTTCCTTAAGTTGGTGGTGTGGAAGCGTATTAATATTAATTATTAATATTCATAAATATAATACTACCTATTAAATATTAGACGTATTAAATATAAGTAATCCTCTAAAATTTATAAGTACATGTTAAAATGAATCATGTGTATCTTTATTTCAAAGTGTTGATCTCCACCGAATGTTTGTTTACATCGAGACCAAAGTAAGAATGAGCTGCAGAAGTTTTTCTGTCTGTCATCATCATATTATTATTATTGCTGCTGCTATTATTATAAATGTTGCTCCTGAACTCAAAAATACGTAACTACCAGGCGGCAAACGCATTGGGCATATACAGTGAACTCTGCTTAATGTAATCGTCGATAATGTTATCAATCGGGTAATGTTATCACTTTTAAGAAGTCCCATAAAAATTAATACTGATACATTGAAAAAATGCTGTTTATTGTGATCAAAGATTTGGTTTATCTTATCACATTTTCCTTTTTATTTCTATATTTCCAAGTATGCAACGTCATTCAAAATTTCGTTTCTAAGGGTTTTGTTTCTAACTCAACTGTATTGTGTTGTATTAAAGGTAGCAATTCTGTTCCCAGCTCACAGGATGACGAGTTTGAGGGGGTGGCATTACTAACTTTCTCTTTTAAGCAATAAAACGTGTTTCACCCCACAATTAAACTGCATCTTTTGATTTATGAGGATAACAGTGTTGATATGCAGTGATGGCTAGTGTAAAATGAAAAGACTTAAAACAGACAGCCGTTAGATGTTTCGCTACTTGGTGTTCACCACAGATCAGTAAAGACTTCCAAACACTTGTAACTGAGTATGGTGTATTGGTTAATGGACTCCTAAAAGAAAATAAAACAATTATGTTACTATAAAAACAATTAAAAAATGTTACTGATTGAAAACATAGTTGCATACTGTATTATGTGTGGTTCAATGTTTCACAGTTGTGTATTATTTTATGAATAAATAGCTTTTAATTCTGTTTTAGTAGTGTATTAACTTATATATGAATAAATAACCGTCATTTAATTTCTTCGGCTATTGTTATCAATCGGTTAATATTGCCGTCTTGGCTAGATAGTCAGCTCTTTCGTTGCCCCTGAGACCCGCGTGACCTTTGACCCAATGAAGAGTGACTGATGTGGTCTTCTTTAGGTTGATTATTATTTTCCTGATTTCCAGGGCGATGGGGTGAGTTGTGTGCTTATTAGCTACCGCAAACAAGGCAGCTTTGGAGCCCACGTGTATGGCGAAGGAGGTGAAGTTTTTTGTTTGAAGTTTGATCCAGTCAGCTGCCATGAGCATCCCGCACAGTTCTGCTTGGAAAACAGAGCATATCTCACTGGATTTTTTAAAGGCGATCGCTCCCGCTCCGACATGACTTTCCGTTTTGGACCTGTCCGTGTAGATCTGCACGTCAGCCTGTCCTATTTCTCCAGATGTATCCACTCGTATAAAGTTGTCTTTGGGTGAACTCCCCTTTCTCTGGAAGGGGTTTCAATGTTCTTTAGTTCCGAGATTACGGCTTCTGTAGGTAGACTCTTTTTTAAGGCTTTGATGTCGTTACTTAGCCGTATTGCGAGTTTGATTGGCATTATTCCTGCTATAGCAAGAAGAGCATCGGTGGACACTGTTTTGTAAACCTTTGTGATGAATACAAGAAGTGATCTTTGTATTTGTTGTAATTTCATCTGAGCTCTTTTTGAAATATTAATACTCCACACTTCTGCTGCATACGTGACTACTGGTAGGAGAGCGTATTCATAAAGTATTCCAAGGTTGTGGTAGGAAATGCCCCATGTAGCTCTAGAACATCGGACTAGGTTATTACTAGAGCCCGGATTTCCATGCAAATGCATGTTTTTATATACTTTGGTTAGACTTTTCAAACTTTGTAGTTACTCATTACATGACTTATGGATTCCGTTTTGTTGTAAGATAATGTCCTTGATTTCGGAGTCATTTATGTGTTTAGGTACATTCAATCACGTCTTCCGCTCCATCACATAAACTGTTTTCATGTTATAATATGTTATAGTAATTATGTATAATTCTGTAAATATCCCGTGATATACCAGTTGGTGAAACACGGGTTGTAATGTAACTAAACAAATAAAAAATAAAAAAATCCCTTTAGGCAGGCCTACAGGCTGAGGTAGATTTCAAAGTGCTTTTGGTTTAATTTATTATCGCTGCGCAGCACTCTTCTTTTTTAGCCTTGGCATGGCAAACCTGCAGTAAAGAGGAAGAGCCTACAATCATTTGTTTTGACAACAAGAATAGGATATAATATTCTGGGAGGCCGTGCGCAAGATCAGCAATGAATAAAATTAGCAAAGCCGCTAAACAAGACAAAATTATGATATTATAATAATTCTTTTAAGTGTTATTATTTTCAAACATTAAAATCTCGCGTCATATGAGAGCTATCAAGAAACTATTTATTGATTTGTAGAGTACTCATCAAGAGCTTTTCAACGATACCCCACAAGACGTGGTTTCAAAAGTTTCGAATTTTCATCCCCCACCCACCCCCACCCCCACCCTCACTCGAACCCCCGAATCGTTGGTGTCACTGTGAACTCCATAGGGAGTACTCTAATTTATTCAAACAAAGTTTCCCTCTAAACTTCATAGGGGCCGAGATATACATTTTTAAAAATTTCAACCCCCTCCCCCGACCACCCCCTTGGGCCAAATTTGCTCATTAACGAACTTGTCCGGACTATTGGGCCTAGAAATGACATAATAAAATTTGGTTAAAATATCTTCAAAATTACGGCCGCTAGCGTGTAAAGATATATATAAATATCACAATTTTTTTTTTTTTGAACGGGCGGTGGTTTCGTACTTAGGGGAGCATGAAACGTAAAGATATGAAAGAATTTTTCGAAAATCATGACATGGTATCCATTGCAATAGGTAGATTTTTCTTCGAAATCTACCTAAAAATCAGATTAGCTGCGTCCCGAAGTGATCACAATAAGCAGCATGCAATGTATATTATTGCAAATTAATGAACTCAACAAATTATTAGTCCCTGGATAGTGATACAGAATTTATGATGTACAATTAATTAGAATTAACTACTAATAAATTATGATATATACTTAATTGTAATGAAAATGAACCCTAAAATTAATTGTGCAAAGTCATTATAATAAATGAATGATACTCTATCAAGTAATTAGTTTTAACATGACTAATCCCAGTATTCATAGTTTATTTTATGGAATATCTGTAAAGTAGCAAAACTTCATTAATAGGCCTATATATTTTATGCTCAGGCACATTTTGTGACAACCCATCTCACAATTTCAATGTTGGAAAGGCTAAGTGGAGGAAACTTTTCCAGGTATTTAGTGGCAGATTTAGCAAAGGTAAGCAAAACATGACTGTACAAAAGACTACAGAGTCTAAGCCTGAAAAGATTTGTACAGAAGGGAGAAGTAGGATTCCCTTGTTTATGGCTATGGGAATATCAATTTTGCAAAAACCTCCAGCAGTAATAAAAACCAATTAAAAAATTAAAATTAAACTCGGTGGTGCTACATCCCTGGAGGGACTTGCCCTAGCACCCGACCGCTGCGTCATCTACCACAGGCAAATGGCAGCATTGGAGGGCATGTGGTCAGCATGCCAACACCCACGGACGTTAATGGTGGTTTTCATGACTGGAGCCGCTTCTTTTCTATCAAGTAACTCCTAAATTTGAATCACGAGGCTGAGTGCACCCCTGCCAGACCTCCCTACCTCAGAAAAATCTGAGGAGGTACCGGGGATTGAACCCGGGCCGACGGATCTGTAGTCAGCAACGCTATCCACAAGACCATGCTGGCGGTCAATAAAAACCAATTATAAGGTATAAAAGACATATAAAATGTTACAATAGAGTACATTTTGAGAATGGCATAAATGTTATAACAATTTAGTACTTAAAGCTTAGAGATTATAGATATAACATTAAGGAAAAATTAAGGAAAAATTAAGTATGAAAAAGTATTGCTTTGAAAACAAGATCAGAGTGATAAAAGACCATAACTGCATAACTTTATGCAAGATCACGTTTAAAGTACCTGGATGAGGGCAGTGCTTATCCCATTGGTTAGAACGTCAAATGCAATTAGCCCATAAAATCACGTATAAACCATGTGATCAGTTTTAGTAAATAAAGAATATGAGAATAGGAGGGGCCTTATGCCTAAAATTCATTTTTATAAAAAATTTTGTGGAAGCAATACAAAGAGACACTTCTTGCACTCTGATGGGAGTGGTTCAAGAGAACTTCTTCACCCTTGAAGGTCATGTAATTTTGTAGAGTAACATCTCAGTGGAGATGGTCTATATGACTGGATACAGTTGAGTACTATACGAGTACTTGTAACATGTGTGCAATAGGTTAGAGGAGAATCTAGCTTAACAAATATAAAAGTGAATAACAGGAAATGGTACAAATAGTCCAGTCAATGAATGCTCAAAAAGGGGTGTAGAGGGAAATGGAAGGAACACAATTTTTGACTTTGGGACTTTGTTTGGACTAGCTAGGAGTTAAACATACTAAAAGTCCCCACTCCTAGGAGGTGAGCGGGGGGCAGGGGGGCCCTTAGAAGATCCCCTTTTTCGGTTTTTCGCTTATATCTCGGAATCTATGGGTCCTAGCGATAGGACTTTTCTATATAAAATTAAAGCTGACAAAATGTTCCATAAGATTGATTATATTCATTTCTTCGCTATCTAGCCCAGTTTCTGAGATATCCGCGCTCAAAATCAGCTGATTTTGAAAAAAAATAAAATTGCCTCGCGTTTTTTGCCTTATTTCGTTAGGTAACTCTTCGGCCCTTCGTCCTACGAGAAAGTCATAAGGAAGGAAGTTGTAGACCATTAAATTGCCTTCAATAACGTATGATAGTTTACTTTTTTTCTTCAACCGTTCAAAAGTTAGAGCAATTTCTACTTTAAGTGTAAATTCTGGGATTTTGCAGAAAAACTCAACTTTCGTATTTTTCGTCATTTCACTGCTCTAACTCTATATAAAAGCCAATATATACGTATTTATATGTATAAATAGTATTTACTATATATAAGTTGTACATAAATGAATCGATATGTATATATGTATTTTGTAATATATTTTGAAGTAACATAATTATATGCTTATGTATAGTCCAGTCAATGATTGAATGAATAGAGGGAAATAAAAGGAACTCGGTTTTTTACTTTGGGACTTTGTTTGGACTAGTTAGAACCAGTGGCGGCTATTCAGGGGAAGTAGGTGAAGTAGCACTTCACCAGTATTTTTCCTTTACAATACGTATTTTTAAAGTTTATTTTCCATATCACGAATGTTCGTTTTTACTATAATGTATTTCTACAATTTTGAATTTCCCGCCACGACTGGTGTCAACGCTAGGAGGCAGTGTGCTCCCAAGTCCTCTGTCCTCCTAGCATTGAAGCTGAAGCCTTACCAGATGCATGGGTAGTCTGTTCCACTAAAAATGAGGGCGTGGGCTCATGGAAACCAGCAGTTTTCTCGCTTATCCCACTGTCCTCTTGCTGAGGGGATCAGACTACCCGTGAAGCTGTCCAACAGTTATCTCAGTCTCCACCAGACTTCTCTGTAAAGAAGTCACGTGATATTTTCAGAGGCCGCACGTGTACAGGCATTGTCGTTGGCAGTATCCCACACCGTGGCTTTGAGGAACTGTTTCGGCCATGAATCCTCAATATGATATCGTGTGCGTGTTATTGGAGACGCCATTTTGTCGATTTAAGGAACCTGACAAAAAGGAACTTTTAAAATGTGGACGTCCCACCGAAATTCTAGGGTTACGTGGTACAAAAGAAGTGAAAAATATAGGTAAATGCTACAATATTACTTTCAAGCCTTCGTGGTTTAAAGAATTTCCATGGTTGTGCTCTTCTCCAGCTCTGCAGAAATTGTTTTGTTGGCCATGCTTGCTTCTTAGCAATAAAAGCAACGTTTGGAATAGAGAAGGATATGCTGGCTTATTGAATATGACACGATCGTTACGTAAACACTCAGATTCGGCAGAGCACATCAAGTGTCAGGTAGATTTGAAAACTTTAGAGAAAAATCTAAATACAATTTCAGAAGCTCTGCAGAAAAATGCCAGATTGTACACGGCGCAGTACAATGAAAACGTGCATACAAGACATAGGTGAGTTCAGTTTTTAACATAAGCATGTGACATTTTTTCTCTTCACCTAATTTTTCGGCCACGAGCCGCCACTGGTTAGAACTTCAACATACTAAAAGTCCCCACTCCTAGGAGGTGAGCGGGGGACAGGGGGCCCATAGAAGGTAAGTTTTTTTTCGGTTTTTCGCTTGTTTCTCGGAAACTATGGGTCCTAACGATAATACCACTCTATACAAAATTAAACCTGATAAAATGTTCCATCAAGATTGATTCCATTAATTTTTTCGCTATCTCGCATAGTTTATTTTAAACTTGTATGTGATAGGAAATTAATTTTCTGGATTTCAAGAATAACAACTTTTTTTTCTAGAGTTTGAAAATAAGTATCAAACTGTCTCAGAAAGATCGAGCACTCCCACTTTCGTCTGGTAGCTCGTCAATCGAGATCAGCGACGAAAGGGAGTCTGCGGACCCTTTTTTGCTATTCCAGCGCAAATCCATAAGTAAGAAAACCAACGAAGATTTGAAAACTTATTTGCAATATGAATTAGCCCCTTTCCCTTTGGCCTTCTTCAATGAGGGTGGGATGAGGAAATCGACGAAGACAGTTCTCTAGAAAGAGCTCAATCCAACTATCAAAGATGTACGTGTGACACACTTTGACATTGTTATGGACGGAGGACGTCTCCTGCACAATGTTATTTGGCAAAGAAGTTCCAAGATATCTGCCATTTGTGATGGATATGTCAATTTTGTGAACAGTCACTATCGTCGAAGGAGTTGCACTGTAGTGTTTGATGGGTACACGAGCTCATCCTCAAGTACAAAGGTCGCTGAGCAGCAAAG
This sequence comes from Ectobius pallidus, assembly GCA_964059195.1. Taxonomy (NCBI): domain Eukaryota; kingdom Metazoa; phylum Arthropoda; class Insecta; order Blattodea; family Ectobiidae; genus Ectobius; species Ectobius pallidus. The sequence continues at coordinate 157,134,893 of CAXKWD010000002.1, forward strand.
CGGTACCGTTTCAACAAGTCAGCCGATGTACATTTCAATCAGGAGACAGTCATAACTGTGAAGCAGGGAGACTTTCTGTCAAATGTCTACAACAAAAGTCTGCTGAAAGTCGAACTACAGGCACATGGAGTCAGAACCCTTCAAGCACGGAATGATGCGGTTGTCCTCATTGTAGACATGGCTGTGGAGTTGCCACATACCACCGCTGTTGCAGTTATTGGTGAGGATGTCGATCTAATAGTCCTGTTGATGGCCAAAACACCTAGTGACCAGAACATAATTTTCGTCAAGCCTGGATGTGGAAACATAAAACCTACATTGTTTTTTACCCAGGAGCTTCAGAACCAGGGACTGCGGGACATACTATTTATAAATGCTTTCACTGGGTGCGATACCACCTCAGCAGCCTTCCGAAAGAGTAAGCTGGGATTTATCAAACTGTATTTGAAGTCTCCAGACGTCCAGGGAGCTGCTGCAGTTTTCTCAGACCCTTCCTCAACCAAGGATGATATAGAGGAAGCTGGGGAAAAGAGTATTTTGAGGTGGTACAGGGTCCCACCTAAAGAGAAATCTAAACGCTTACAGTTACCAATCCTTTGTAAAATAGGTAGTCAATATCAAACCGGACATCTCGTGCCTCCCACCAACTGAGGGGGCAGCAAAACAACATTCTGAGGACACATCACCATGTCGAGATGTGGTTGGGACATGAGCTGCCTCCTCAGATGTATGGGTGAGAATTAACAAACAAATTAACCCCGGTGCACAGTGAGCAGCAGGCTGCACCGGATGAAATATTAAAAATTATTTTTTGTCGGTGCACAAAGGCATCTCTTAATTGTTCCCCTGCGTGCCAAAACTGCCAGGGGAACTGTCTTAATGGGGGGCCCCCTCTTGCACAATAAGGATGAAGAACTCGACATCGATCCTCTGCCAGTTATCCTAGAAGATGTATCCCCTTTCGCAACGGATGAAGAAGAAAACGTAGCAGAACCCACCCCAGGACCAAGTTCCCATGATGAGCCAGGACCCCCTTGCTCCAAGAGAGCTAGGAATTTATAATTATTGTTGTTGATTTTCGAATCACCCTACCCCAATGCCTTTGCGGAGCGAATGTATAGTTTATATATATTATATTAACTGTACATTATATATTATATACACTGAATACAAGTATAATTGCCTATGTAGAGGGTTATTATGGCTCCTAAATAGCAATAAAGATTCAGCGATCCTCGATAAATTGTCAATTTTGAGTATTATCAAAAATTTCCATCATATATTATAGTAATTGTATTTCTTTAGGGGTAAATGATGGAGCTCTCAAATTGGTTCCACTAGGTTTGGGGTTCGAAAATAGTATTACACGACACCAAACAATATTACTTTTGAAGAACTACATATATATATATATACATATACAATTTCTTTATGTGCCATTTATATATAATACATACTATTTATACATATACCTATACGTATATATTGGATTTTATATAGAGTTTAGGCAGTGGAAGAAGGGAAAATACGAAAGTTACGTTTTTCTGCAAAATCCCGGAATTTACACATAAAGTTCAAATTGCTCTAATTTTTGAACGGTTGAAGATAAAAAGCAAACTATCATATATTCGTGAAGAAAATGTAATGTTCTACAACTTCCTTCCTTATGACTTTTTCGTAGGACGAAGGGCCGAAGAGTTACCTAACAAAATAAGGCGAAAAACGCGAGGCAATTTTATTTTTTTCAAAATCAGCTGATTTTGAGCGCGGATATCTCAGAAACTGGGCTAGATAGCGAAGAAATTAATATAATCAATCTTATTGAACATTTTGTCAGCTTTAATTTTGTATAGAAAAGTCTTATCGCTAGGATCCATAGTTTTCGAGATATAAGAGAAAAACAAAAAAAAGGGACCTTCTAAAGGCCCCCCTGCCCCCCGCTCACCTCCTAGGAATGGGGACTTTTAGTATGTTTACCTCCTAACTAGTCCAAACAAAGTCCCAAAGTCAAAAATTGTGTTCCTTCCATTTCCCTCTACAACTTTTCATTGACTGGACTAAAACTGCCTTTCAGGTGACAAATTAGCAAAATATTAAGCCAGAAGCACAAGCACTTTGTGTAGTGATAAAGAATTCATATTAGAAAACACACATGTAAATTTAATTAAATTTAGACAAGTGAAAACCCCACACTTTTACCACTTCGATTTTTCTGTTTGGGATGATAGGACTGCAACTAGTGTTAAAGTGTCATAACTTTTGACTTACTTCAGAATTCAAATAAAAATCAAAAGGTTCCAGTTGAACTTCTAGATCTTTTGATTTGTAAAATACCATAGTACTCCTTGTGCTTCCTTATCACCCTGAAATGGAGTCAAATGCTCAAACCAGGCTGATAGCCGTGGTAGGTGGAATTAAAAATTTGAATACAACCGTATTCTGGCACACATCACCAACTACAGGATGAGCATGGCAGATGTAAATACACACCATTGGTATAAAGAACAAATAAAAACCGCTGTAATAGTACCATTATTTCTGCACAAAAGTATTAAATAGAATGAATCAAAACAGAAATGTTACCATTTCATAGCTGAATCTGTTTGGATACATAACCAGTCATAAGTGAAACCATAAGTTTAAAATAATTTTAAAAATTTCAATACGACTGATGGCTTGCATGAAAAATTAAAGGGACACTGGGAAAAAATCCTCACAATTTTACATAAAGCTGAAAGCACTACTGTATAAGTCTTATATTACTTCTTTCAACAATATGTTCAAGGTTAATCTTTGCCTATTTTCAAAATACATCAACTTCATCTAATAATTTTAATAACATGATGTCCATTGTTCAATGTGCTCTCTGTCGAGTCTATGTGGTTAGTGTTATGCATTATTTAGACTATATGGAGAGATGTTTGTGGTACGGTTGGGAGTGCCATAAACTACTGGCGGTAGAATCCTGCGACAAACACCACTGACATTCTAATTTACTCTACTTTTGTTTTGTTGGTGTAACTAGGCATTGTTCCATTTAAAAAACTGTATGTTTGCTCAAAAAACACACTTTTTAAGTATTATTCAAATCTGTTTATAGGCTAAATGTATGAGCCCCTGACTACCAATCAACGCTGTGAAAACCGTACATTAATAGCACTTTCCATGCCCGAAATATCTGTGGTGCAAGTTTTAGCTGATTGACCCTGTATATAGAGATTCTTGAATCAAATTCGATGCTCTACAATTTCCTTTCTCATTCCTTTTTCATAGGACGAAGAGCCAAAGAGTTTGAAGGTAAAATAAGGCAAAAAAGTGAGGCAATTTTTTTAATTAGCTAATTTTGAGCGTGGATATCTCGAAAACTATGCGAGATGGCGAAAAGAGGAATGGAGTCAATCATATGGATCATTTTGTCAGCTTTAATTTTGTATAGAATAGTCTTATCGCTAGGACTCATAGTTTCAGAGATATAAGCAAAATACCGAAATAGGGACCTTTTACAGGTCCCCCTGCTCCCCACTACCTTCTGGGAGTGGGGACTTTTACTATGTTTACTTTCTAATTAATCCAAACAATGTCTCAAAGTCAAAAATTGTGTTCCTTCTATTTCCTCTACACCCCCTTTTTAGCATTCACTGACTAGACTAAATATCAAAACTGTTGAGTGCAAGACGTTTCTCTGCCAATTGCTACCCATACATCTTTGATTCTTGTGTGATGATGAACCATATCACAAATGCTGTAAACTTGAGATTTAATGTACCGGTACCTCTAGAAAGCACGATCAAACCAGTGTTTCTTAAGTCCAGCCAGTATTATCCAGTTTTCTCTTAGTACCTTTTTTCCCTATGGTGCAGGACTTTTTAGACACTCTGTAGTTTGGCAATATCTCTATCACTGCTTAACTTAATATGCAGACATACTCTGCAATGTTTAAAATGTTAATAGAAGTGAAATAAGTACCTTTGATATCCCTATGCAATTTCCTTTCACTATGTAAATAGTCCAGGCCTTTGAGGACTTCTCTTAAAATAATAGCTATGTGCATTTCTTCAAAACTGCCTGCCTTCATGAGATCCAGTGCAGAGCCACCTCCCAGGTATTCCATAATAATCCATAGCTTCGTACCCTACAACAACAAATAATAAGATTATAAATAGGCTTCATAAGAAAAAACTGTCATTGCAATGTTTTCTTATTTACTCCTATAAAGGTGTAGTACAAACACATACACACACACACGCAGATACACACATGCAAACTAACCCATGTACAACTATGCAAACATTCATACACACACATGCAAGCACATACATACACATGCATAAATGCATGCAGGCTCACATATGAATACACAAATATGCTATTTACATCAATTATTTAATGTTCTGTCAGGCATATTTAATTGGGAAGGTATCATCATTGTGTGTTTCAGGAGCGGCTCCAGTGTAATTGAACAGTTGATTTGCCAACTATTTTTACATAAAACATAATTTACACTAGTTAACTTAATACGGTACTTCTAACAACAATATCCACAACAATAATAATACTAGGGTAATAAAATAAAGTAATAATTATATAGTGCCATCAAGAAATCTCACCCCAGCACTGGTAATGCTCACCATTCATGTGAAGCTTGGTAACTCTCCCTCCCCACCTCCTCCCTTCCACATGACTGTAGTGGAACATTATAACCATAAGTTAGAGCTGTCAACTGAATTCCTGTCCTTAAGGAATTTCTAGTGTGGGGGAACATTTTGATGGCACTGTACTAAAATAACTTAATATAGGGTCATTCGATATTAAATCATCCAATTTTTTAAAAAAAGGTTGCATGACCATTTTAGAAAAAAATAATTTTTTGTATATGAGTTCATACATGTTTCAAGATATCAAAACAAGTTTTCAAAAAAATCTTGCGTTCTTGGTTTCCCAGGGGTGACCATTTTTCAATCCTGGTGTAACACATTTTTTGCGAATATAGCTGATTAGGTTTATTTTCATAACTCAACAACCATAAGAGTTAGAAATTTGAATTGTGAACCATTTTGTAACTATTGAAGCGTACTTTCAGAAATACTTTATTGTTTTCTTCAACACAAAATTTGTCATATGAAAATATGAGTTTAAAATTCGGGTAAATTTTTCCAAAAAAATCACTTTTTGGACCAAATTTTATATGAGAAGGAAGTGATTGTAAACGTTCAAATTTTTGTTATGTTCAAACCTACATGTGATTTGTCTGTGAGGAAAAAAATCATGGTCTAAAAATACATCCCTTATTTCTAAACTGACCTCGAATATTAGCGTTTTTCAGATTTTGACTACTTTTGGGCTTAAATATCTCTGGTGGGTACCCTTCAAAAAATCTGAAAAATTGCATAAAAGAAGCCTTTCATGTCCCTAACTCACAGTTAAAATTTCTATTTCTTGATTCAACTCCTTCTATTAATTTTATAGAACTGAAATATCACACTTTTTTAGGGTAGCGAATTTGGGAGAAACTAACAACCATAAGAGTTACAAATATGAATTGTGAATCATTTTATCACTATTGAAGCTTGCTTTCAGAAATAGTTTGTTTTCATCAACACAAAAATTTTCATATTAAAATATGTGTTTGAAATTCGGGTAAATTTTTAAAAAAAAAAAAAATAACTTTTTGGGCTAAATTTTATATGAGAATGAAGTGATTGTAAACATTCAAAAACATTTTATGTGCAAACCTGCATGTGATTTGTATGTGGGGAAAAAATCAGGGTCTAAAAATACATCCCTTATGTCTAAACTGACCTCAAATATTAGCGTTTTTCAGATTTTGATTATTTTTGGGCTTAAATATCTCTGATGGATAACCTTCAAAAGATCTAAAAAATTGCATAAAAGAAGCCTTTCATGTGCCTAACTCATAGTTAAAATTTCTATGTCTAGAAACAACTCTTTCTATTAATTTTATAGAGTTGAAATATCACACTATCACATATTATGTAGTTTCTCCCAAATACGCTACCCTAAAAAGTGTGATATTTCAGTTCTATAAAATTAATAGAAGGAGTTGTTTCTAGAAATAGAAATTTTAACTGTGTGTTAGGCACATGAAAGGCTTCGTTTATGCGATTTTTTCAGATTTTTTGAAGGGTACCCATCAGAGATATTTGAACCCGATAATTGTCAAAATCTGAAAAACGCTAATATTCGAGGCCAGTTTAGAAATAAGAGATGTATTTTTAGACCCTGATTTTTTCCTCACAGCCAAATCACATGCAGGTTTGAATATAAAAAAATATTGAATGTTTACAATCACTTCCTTCTCATATAAAATTTGGTCCAAAAAGTGATTTTTTTGGAAAAATTTACCCGAATTTCAAATTCATATTTTAATATGAAAAATTTTGTGTTGAATAAAACAATAAAATATTTCTGAAAGCAAGCTTCAATAGTTATAAAATTATTCATAATTCAAATTTCTAACTCTTATGGTTGTTGAGTTATAAAAGGTGTTAATGAATAACACCGAAATATTTTACCTGTGTATAGAGGGGACATAGACAAGCAACTTTTATTAGGAGATTTTTGCTCTATGACGTAAAATGTGTATGCTACAGGGCATTAAAGTCCTTAAAATTTGGTGCTCATAAGTCAATAATTGAGCGAAATAGGGTTAAAATTTTCATTAAATTGACTTCATGCCTTCTTAGCGATCGATAAAAACCTGATTCTTAATAATTCATCAACAGCTATACCATAATTTAGAATTTTCATAATCTGCAAAATTTAATAATAATAATAATAATAAATCTTTATTTAATCTGGCAGAGTTAAGGCCTTAGGGCCTTCTCTTACACTCAACCAGAGACAGAAAAGAAGAAACAAACAAATACACTAACATAGTTCTATAAGTAATTCTTATACACTAGATACATACATATACAGCAGTGAATTTAGTCTATGTTACATGAAATAAAACTATTTTAGTAAAGTGTGTTAAACTAGAGAGAGAGAGAAAAAATAAGTAACTTATCTTATATCTACAATATACAAGAAACAATAAAACGCAAATGATTTATACCTAAACAAAAATATTATCGTTTTTTGGAGAGATATTCGTTTAGCCTAGTTTTAAATGTTGACAGCGTACAGCAGACCCTGATGCTGGAAGGAAGGAGATTCCAGGAACGTGCGGAAGTTACAGTAAAAGACCGGGAATATATGGATGTTCTATGGATAGGTATTGAAAGCAGAGAGTCATGTTGTGATCTGGTATTTAGTGAGTGATTTGAAGATAAATACTGAATACGATTAGCCAGGTAATGGGGAGTTGAGGATTGGAGGATTTTAAAAAGAAGAGAAAGGGAATGCATAGATCGTCTTTCACAGACACGGAGCCAAGATTATCTTAGAAGGGACGGTGTGACATGCTCAGCTAGTCGGGTATTACACACAAAGCGAATGCATGCATTATGCACACGCTGCAATTTTAGGGCAAGGCTTTCACTAAGATCACATAAAACGACATCACAATAATCAAAATGGGGCATTACAAGTCTTTCAATTAGGGACTTCCTCAAAGAAAATGGTAAACAGAACTTCATACGTTGCAAATAATGGATTGTGGCAAATACTTTCTTGCACACTTGTGTTACCTGAGTGACCCATTTAAGATTTTGATCCAGATGGAGCCCTAAGTTCTTTACGGAAGAGCTGTAAGGGACTGGCTTATTGTTAATCATAACTTGCAGATTCGTATTATCTAATTTTGAGAGTAATCTCTGATGGCCTATAATAATGGCCTGGGATTTATCTGGGTTTAATTTGAGACCAAATTTATTACACCAATTAGAAACAGCATTGAGATCGTCATTTAGTCGAGTCAGTGCGTCATGCAATGTTTCGGGTCTAGTTTGAATGTAAATCTGCATGTCATCTGCATATAGATGATGTCTACTGTGTCGGAGTACTGTTGAAATGTCGTTTACATATAATGAAAATAGTAGAGGGCCGAGAACTGATCCCTGGGGGACTCCTCTCTCCACGGGACGCCAGGAAGACGACCTGCAAGTAAACACACATTGTTGGCGATCGCGAAGATAAGAATCAAACCAGCGGATGCAGCTTTCAGACAACTGTATTGAACGGAGTTTGGAAATAAGTATGTCAATGTCTACAGAGTCGAACGCCTTGCTGAAATCTAGGAGAGTTAACACAGTTATTTCACTTTTGTCGATTGCTTCACGTATGTCTTCAGTGACGTTAAGTAGTGCAGATGCAGTGCTATGTCCACTTCTAAATCCGGATTGGTAAGGGTCAAGAATTTGGTATTCATTGAGGTAGTCAGTCATTTGTTTGTGTACGATCCGTTCCAGTGCTTTTGAGACAGTAGGTAATATGCTGATAGGGCGGTAATCACTTGGGAGGGTGGGTGTGTCATTTTTAGGGATTGGTCGTACAATTGCTTGTTTCCATAGTCTGGGGTAAGTTGATGTCATTAGAGAAGCATTGAAGATATGTGTTAATGTCGGTAATATCACGTCGATAATTTTATGAACGAGAGTTATGCTAATATTGTCACTTCCTTGTGCTTTAGATTTGATACGATTCAGGGCCTTCTTAACATCGATGGGAGTTACATACTTAAAGAACAGCTTTTCTCTTATTGGCATGTCAGTATTGTGCAATTCATAAATCGTATCTCGTTTGCTCTGGTCATCAATCGTCACGGTCTGGAAAGACGTAAAATATTCATTAAGTTCGTCTGGGTGAATTGTGGTCGCATCGCCATTTACTGACTAATCACATGATTGCCCGCCACTGCATTATGTTTTTATTCCTAATTCCAGACCTAACAAAAATGTTTCGTTTGTCTTTTTTTCCCTCAGTGTTACAAGATATCGATCGTTATTTTTTACAATTTTCCCGACCACTACACAATATTCACTGTTCCTTTGTTTCCCTTTGTTCCTTCTAATATTTCAAGTATTAGAAGTCAGTGGCGTGCATATCCTTGGGAGATTTTATGTTATAACAGGAAGAATTGAATCCATAGAGCAAAAGTCTCCTAATAAAAGTTGCTTGTCTATATCCCCTCTATATACAGGTAAAATATTTCGGTGTTATTCATTAACACCCTGTATGTAGTTTCTCCCAAATACGCTACCCTAAAAAGTGTGATATTTCAGTTCTATAAAATTAATAGAAGGAGATGAATCAAGAAATAGAAATTTTAACTGTGAATTAGGGACATGAAAGGCTTCTTTTATGTAATTTTTTCAGATTTTTTGAAGGGTACCCACCAGAGATATTTAAGCCCAAAAGTAGTCAAAATCTGAAAAACGCTAATATTCGAGGTCAGTTTAGAAATAAGGGATGTATTTTTAGACCATGATTTTTTTCCTCACAGACAAATCACATGTAGGTTTGAACATAACAAAAATTTGAACGTTTACAATCACTTCCTTCTCATATAAAATTTGGTGCAAAAAGTGATTTTTTTGGAAAAATTTACCCGAATTTTAAACTCATCTTTTCATATGAAAAATTTTGTGTTGAAGAAAACAATAAATTATTTCTGAAAGTACGCTTCAATAGTTACAAAATGGTTCATAATTCAAATTTCTAACTCTTATGGTTTTTGAGTTATGAAAATATTCGTAATCTCTATATATAAAAGCCAAAACCCACTGACTCACTGACTGATCACAGTTTCTCAAAAACCATACAGCCTAGAAACGTGAAACTTGGTACACATATTGCTCATAGGCTCTAGAGGCGCACTAAGAAAGGATTTCAAAATATTTGGCCTATAAGGGCCAAAATAGGGTTGTAAAGTTATGTAATTCACCAAAAGGAATTCTACTGCATGTACACAATCCCCATGGCAACATAATTTTTTTTTTTAACTACACAGGTGGCTTGGCATGACACTATGATTTCATGTAGACCTAATAGATATAATATTATGAGAAAGGCTATCAATAGAATTCCTATAGATTATTATTAATAACTATTTTTTGACACGAAGTAAATTTAGAAGGTCCTGGGTTCTATTCTTAAGAGTTGAATTCTTTTCTTATAGCTAGCCTAGGACTGCATTGCAAAAGATAGTAAGTAAAGTGTTCCCTATTACAGGCCATGGGGGCCCAGAGGGTTCCAAGAAGTGTAGGCTCCCGGATTTTTTGACCATCGGCACGTGAATGTGGTAAGGTTGTCAGCGTTACGCACCGACCGCCTTTACCCCCAGGTAGTTCATACAGTATCAATAGATATAATTTCATTATTCATTTCTATTCACCATATTATCTATCTATCTTTACCTTAGTTTTTACCCCTCCCTTTTGGGGTCATTTAAGCGACCCACGTTGCCCGGGCCTTACAGGGCCGCGACCTGTCGGGAGAGGGATTATCTATGGCTCACATACATACTTTCTTGATCAGACAAGGACATGGAGGGCCTCCCGGATGAGTGATCAGCCAAATGCCGGGGCCACCTCCGAGACAACAGAAACATATAGGACGAGATACAACATTCACACACTCACTCTGAACAAGGCGAGGATGGGATGAGGATGATAATGGCTGCCAGATGATATCCGGAGACCACTAGGGCCTAAAGTTACCAGAGCCTAAAGTTACCAGACATTTGTCTCACATGAGGAAAATTCCCGGGAAAACCCTTCCTAGGTAACTTGTCTTGACCAGTATTCGAACCGGAGCCCGCTATTTACTGTATGTTTGCCAAAATTGAACCAACGATTAAATTTTTTAAGACATAATCAGAGTAGGCTAAACTACGGGTGGAGGAGTAGCCTATGTGGAATATAAATACGTCCACCGTGTTGGCTGGACGGCTGATGATTTATAGAAGTACATCGAATCGACTTTAAATTGTGTTCACTTAACCTATATATACATAAATCTAACAATGCGAAGCATTGATGGGTCAGCTAGTCAGCTATATTTGCAAAAAATGTGTTACACCAGGATTGAAAAATGGACACCCCTGGGAAACCAAGAACACAAGATTTTTTTGAAAACTTGTTTTGATATCTTGAAACATGTATGAATTCATATACAAAAAATTATTTTTTTTAAAAATGGTCATGCAACCACTGTTGGATGATTTGGCATGGAATAACCCTATAACTACCTAGATCACTGAAAATATGTATGGACTAAAGTACACACTAAACCATTCGTCATTGGTTTTATTGTATTTTAAAGAACAGCACACCACAAGCTCCTGTACTAGAACACCAATACACACTCAAATCATAATAATTTCATTTTTTTTTAAGCTACAAACGTACCTGCAACTGATCCGTCGCCAAAAGCAAGCATGCTAATATATCTTGTCTTGAATGAATGACGAAATTTGGAGAAAATCCAGCTTTATGTTGGGAACACTGTCTTGTATGAAATAGCCCATCAACTACAAATGAGTCATGAAAGATTGGTTGTCATGACAACCAAGTGAATACTATTCCCCTACTTCCCCCCCCCCTTCACCTTAAGCTGATGTCCTACGATCCAATTTTTTGTTTCAAATAGATGTATCAAGTAGCACTTCTATGCAATATTATTTCTGGCTGTGGATATAAGAGTGTGTATTGATCGAATATACTGGCAGCTCTTCACCCAAAAGGAAAATCGATTGCTACTACAATTGACTTGGAAGTCGATATTATGTATATGTAATCGGCATTGTTTGAAATCCCGGTATGCTATAGAATGCCTAGGTAATGTATAGAATGCCTGATGGTTTTAGGCAAACTATGAAAAATAAGTTTTTTTGTGAAAATGTTACATACTTTTCCTAGGCATTCTAAACAATTCCTAGGCATTGTACAGAATGACCAGTACAGTTTACGCAAAGTGTTAAAAGGGAACAAGATGAAAAGCCTTTATTAATTAATACGAATTTGAAACTGAAAAAACAAAACTACGAAATAAAGCACAGGATATTCTTACCAAAAACAATAAAAGCAGAACTTACTGAGATTGAAGTATTTGTTACAGTAAGTACTCACTTACCAATGAAATTGCAAACTAATTATCCCAGCAGCCTGTCTTATTCATACAAAGAAGTCCTACTACATAATCACAGTTGTCATTTTTTCATTACACCGTATTTCAATATAGAATGTTGATTTCAGAAAATGTGTTTTTTTTTATGAAAACGTATTTTATCAGAATATAATGATAACGAATATCGCATAGCAAATTCAGCAGACTATTTAATTCTCCTATTTCAAAAAGTCTAAATACATTTCAAAGATATGACACTAAATATTTGTGACATCAAGTAGAAATTATTTCGTACAAAGTGATTTTGTTAATAATTTCAGTTCAGGGTATTTGGTTGTTTGCATTTTTTTAAACTGTTATACAAATTTATCCTCAATTCTACTCCCTCGACATATTAGTTCGTCTTTATGCGTTTACTCTATTTTGTCCTTCCGATCTGAGTTCAATCAATTATCAGTTATCATCATTGTCTGTATTATTAAACAGTGGTGGCGGGGAAAAAATGGCGGGATTAGGTGTATTATATACTTTGCCGGCAGACAATCCGGCAAAGTATACAATGCCTAGGCAATGTATAAAATATCAATCATTTCATACTTTGACGTTCGATTTTAGGCATTCTATACATTACCTAGGCATTCTACAGAATGCCGGATTTCCCACATTGCCGGTAACATATACACTGCTGAATATTTTTCATATTTTCTGAGCTTCTCAATGTTTAAGCAGTTTATCTATTTTTTTTTAACTTGGCTGTATTTATACTCCTTTTAGCATCAAGGCCTGTGTCTACACATGCAACTATTGATTGTCAAGTATTTTCTATTGTTGGTGTATTTTATGTCAGTAAATTTCAACTTATGTTAATTTAAATTAATATGGTATAGAATGAAATAGCGAGGATAAGTAATGGTAAATAATTATCCAATTTGGCATTTGCCTTTACGACTGGGGAAAGTATGAAAAAACCCATATCAAATTGGCCGGCCATAGGACTTGAGCCTGGGACCTCCAGAATGCAAGTCCAAGATGTTTCCATCTCGGCCACTACCATTTGATGAGATGTCTAAGATATTTCCGTTATGGTGAAAAACGCTGACTGTGGGCTTACGAGCTCGTTGCTGGCTGTGGGGCAGGAAGTGGCTAGCTAGTCAATGGGATGTGACATAGTATGGTGGTGTGTGGCAGAGGGTGCCAGGAATGGGTATGGAGTGAATAGAGAATAGACGGTGAAGGGGAATAATGGGTTTTGAACCAGGGGACGTCAAGATCTAGTACATAAACTCCGACTTCTGGGGGCAGCGATGGCGAGAAGTAGTGAGGAAACACCGCAGACGGTTCTATATTGGAACAGTGCTGAAGGGGCACTTTACATTTGTTGTAAATTCAAAGTCTGCTTTGGCGTCTGTTAATCTATTTTACTCTAATATTTATTTTATCTTCTTGGATAATGTTCTGCTGACCACTGCCTTAGCAGAGCAGAGAATCAGCTGTTTGGAGGAAGATGCCATGTTTCTATGTCATGCGGGTTATGCAAGGAGAGAATGACGCACTTTGGTTGATTTCATGTTTTTGGAAGAAAATTAGAAAAAATACATATTCCCTTGTATCCAATATAATTACATGGAAAATACAAGAAAAAATTGTGTGCAATGGCAGACGTAGATGTCACACGACCTGATTTGATGGTTTGTAGATGGTTGGTATATGGTTATTCGACGATGGGGATATACTGCAACATAGGTCTGTGACCATCGTCGGTGTTCCAGAATGTGGTCCCTCAGGAGTTATTTTACATGCCAGTAAATTTACTGACATGGGCCTGTCACATTTATGCACACATAAATGCCACCAACCTGGGCCGGGATCGAACCCACAACCTTGGGCACAGGAAGCCAACACGATATTGACTGCACCACCCAGGCTGACAATGGATTTTTAGAAATCTGTATCAAAAATTGGGCTGTGGGTCATCGGCTTAAAGTCAAAATATTATCTTGAAAGCAAGGCAAGGCAAACTGAAAAAACAGTGAGGTCTTAAAGAGAAGTTACCACTGTTTCTCTCTCCATTTAATTCTTATAATAGTTCAACACAGCATCGAAACACGTCCTATAATAACTCTGTTCTTGCAAATCTATTAATAAACACATAATTTCTCATGTGATTACCTATGACTAAACCTCAAGGGAAATCTTTAACTATGTGCATTCTGCATGTACATTCTCAGACTTATTACTCATTTACTTTGGTTTCCTTGAAGCTAATTTAAAGGTGCTGCAGGTTCGCTTTACATCTGCTGCAGCAATGGTGAAGCAAACTCTAGATTCTGCTTTACAGGGTTTGCTGCATGAACTGTCATGGCTCCCCCCTTTCTAATCATAATTTAGCTGCAGCAAAACTAAGCTTTTTACAGGTTTGCTTAAAAAATAAACAGTACAAAATATGTTCCACAAACTTTCTCTTATATATGTGTTAAGTTTTGTATTATTGGGGATTTCTAGGTTAACGAAAGAAACCGGTACCTACCATTCAAGAATGAATATACAACCTCCAGGTTACATTTTTAACCTTAAGAATTTGTTCTTATAACATTCCCCTCATAGTATCACATTTTGAACAAATAATTGCTCCGAATATTCCATACATTCAGAATTCCTAAGTCAAGAAGAAAGAAAGAAAGAAAGAAAGAAAGAAAGAAAGAAAGAAAGAAAGAAAGAAAGAAAGAAAGAAAGAAAGAAAGAAAAAAGAAAGAAAGAAAGAAAGAAAGAAAGAAAGAAAGAAAAGAAAAAAAACATGAGAGCAAGTGCAAATTAAACAAAAGCAATACAATATTATGTGATATAGACCCACTCACCGCCGTCTCGAGAATTACACTAGGTTACCAAATAACAAACATATAAACACATTATTTCAGAGGAATTGTGGTGTTCAATACAACTCATCAGAACTGAAGATGGCGCATCAAATAAGCCGAAATGCATTTTCTATTTAAATAATGGCACATCTTGGTTTCACACAGAAGAATCCAGCTTTCATCTACATCTTTAAATGCTGTTTTTGAGTGGATCAAGATAAGTTGTGTGTTAAAGGTTAAGGCGGAACTTTATTAAATATTTAATATTAGGCCTATAAACCTTATCTGATGAAAATGAAATATTTTAATTACTAATATCCATATTCAAACCAGCGCAGAGGTGCTTCTGCTAAGAGCTAAACTTTTATTTGAGATACTTTTTTCGCAATAATTCTCTGACGGGTAGTTACAAGGCAGGCACCGTTCATAGAAATTCAATCTTGCCTGGTGAATGATAAATCTTTGCATCAGGCTATTACAACTGAATACCTATTCTCTGCAACATGGCCTCTTGTTCTATATCCCACGCTTAGGTTATAGAAAAGTATTCGAGTGCATTAATAAGATTTTATTTGGATTGTGTATCCTTCTGGGATGCGACACGAGGTATGGCAACGACTATCTTTTCATTTTTACAAGCACTTTATTTGAAGAAAATTTCATTTTTCTTAATTTTCTCGAAATAGGTTTAACGTTTTTATAGGTATACTAGCTGAAAAGGCCCGGCGTTGCCCGGGCTTTTTATTTTGTAATTTGAAATTAACTTATGGAGGACTTTCGATTTTGAAACTCTAGGTCCTTATATAATAGTCTATGTATGTAAAACTTGAAATGAAGAAAAAGATTTATCAAACTATTCCATCAGAGAACGCTAGACATAGTTTTTTATGGCTCATAGAGGATGTCGATTGCTGCATTCCGTTGCTTCTACACATCATGCATGGGAGGGGTTGAAATAAGAAGAAACATAAATTACATAAGATCGTATTGACTTGGCGGAAAATTTTATTTCTCATTCTCATGTTACAACCGTTTCGGGGCTGAAATAAAATTGAAATGCAGTATCACTTTCATACTTTCCTCCCCTAAAACCCGGAACATAATATACTGCGAGTATAGGACTCAAAATGTTTCATCCCATGCTTAGGGCCTATGATAAATCTCAACTAATACAAAGCCTACAGCTATGGATAACTGACTATTTACCGACTTCTGATATAGCATACTCACACACTTAAGTTGTCCCTGCAATACGACCTCTTATTTTACATCAAAATGTGAAGTGAGAAAATATATCTTATGTCGAGGGCAGAGAAAGTTGTGTGACTGCATCACACTGTGCTTTATTTTCGTGTAATTCATTTTTCAGTAATTATTTTCGCCAATATATTGCATTGATTCAATCAAATTCGTTAAAGTCCAGTTGCCAAGGCTCTATGTGATCAGAGTAAACAATACACTGTTGTCATGTGAACTGAACAGCATTTCATTTTTTTTTCAGTATAATATTCTCAGAAATTATATAATTTTCAAGGGAAGGACTGATTTATTTCAATTTTAATGTTGACCGCGTTACTTCCCGGGCTTAACTGGGTATGTGTGCAAAATTTTGTACAAATTGGTGAAGAAATGTGGATTTGTATAAGGAACATACATACATACATACATACATACCCACATATCCACAAACACACATTCGACTTTATATATTAGATTACATAGGCCTACTACAATATATTATACTAAGTGCTAAAACTTTTATTTGAAAAATTACTCCCAATAAATCTCTAAAAGCTAGTTATAAACAATTCATTTCATACAAAGACTAGGATTTTATGGTCTTGCCTCGCGAATAGTGCGACTTTGAACGAGGCTGACACAAGTGAATGCGCACTACTGTAATTCAGTCGTATGCTCGACACTAGAATATATTATGGATAGAGGGAGTTATCCCAGTTTTCTTCATGTCTGTTTATTTTTTATTCTGGTTTTCAAGATTTGTACTTTTTGTACTTGGATTTCTCTTAAATTGAAGCCAAATTTCGAATTTATATATTTAACAACTACTTTCATTGCTGCTTCCTTTTTCAATCGAACTACTGGCAATTATTGGGATTTTGAAAGAAAGAAGAAAAAAAAAAAGTATGTTTTAAAACTTCAGCGAAACATGATAGAATTATTTTTTCTCTTCATTTACACTGATGTGGCTGTGATTTAAATCTCTTCTCTGTGAAGACCCTTGTTTGTTTTCTTATCTTCGTTTATGCAAGTGGATGTTCTGCATGTGTTGCCTGAGTAGGAACTCTCTGCTCTAAGTCGCCACTATCCTGTCGCTGCGATTTTTTATGCATACGTCTTGTGAGTGACTTCATTTCTCAGCAAGAAGAAGCTCTCACTTTATGCTTTACTCTTATGCATATCAGCCAATATTTCAAAGCATTTCCCCCCTGATTTTTTCATTAAAAAACACCCTCTTGTCTTAACACTATAGCCCGCTAATGTGCTCTTAAAGCCTCGGCAATTCGCCGCCAGCTTTAACTGGTGCATGTTTTTATGTTGTTAAATTATACTAAAATATGAAAAAGGCGACATAAGATATTAAACTAATAAGGCATTCACTAAGCTAATTAGCCATAAAAGTTACTAACATAAATGAACAAAAAATAAAATAAATAATCCAACATATGTCTAAATAAAAGTAGTGTAGATTTATGAAGTTAGGAGAAAGTTTGATTCATTCCTTTTCTCCAGCGGGTCAATCTTTCAGTATGGGTACAAGTAGTCAGTAAATATAATCTTATTATTGAGTCCACGAATAAAATATTTAAGGAGTTTTACGTTATTGCTGGTATTTTATGAAAAGAGGCTTGCTAATACCTCAGTACCGTTCTGATAGCTTTAGCGCCTGAGTAATTACCACTCTATTACTCGTAAACCATTCAAGAGAGCACTTGATTTAGAATAAACCCAAAATATTTATTTAAAACTTACATGCTTGAATCTTTTTCTAGACACAAAAATGAAAAAAAAAAAAAAAAAAAAAAAAAATGCACAGTCAAATTTGCTTCACCCTCGACATTTCACAATCGTCCAAAATCATTCAGACAGCTATAGCGCACAAATTAATTACCACTTAATTACTCATAAACCATTCAAGATATAAAGGTGGTACTTCACTTATGATAAAATTCAAACATTTCACTAAAACTTTCTCGCTTGAAGATTTTTCAGGACACAAAAATAAAATAAAAAATTGTAATCTAGTCACCCTCCATGAATTTTGTGTATTTGGCGATATTTATAAAATGAAATAAAAACATGCATCAGCTTTTTTTAAGGCTCGTTTTAACCATTATGAGGCCTGTTATGTGTAGATTATTAATTTTGTGAACAAATTTCACAGGAATCCGACCGATGGTTAATTAAACGTTACAAATTTAATCATAAGGTGTGAGTATTTTCTGTGAGTTAAAGCCAGGGATAGCCCAAGTGTGACGTGAAGCCCTCAAGCGGTGTGACTGGTCTATCCTGGAATACGCAACCTTTATAGTTTACTGATCTTGCGCTACCTCTACACCACCGCGGCTGACAACTTGATATATTCCATAATATTTTCTTCATTCGTAAATAAGAGCTATCGTATTGAAGAAATTGTCAATTTTAATACGTAGAACAAGTCACCGGTATAGGCTATAGGCTATACGTAATAATTATACTACTGATGTTAAATATAATAGCTAAACCCAATAATAAATACATATAACACACCATCAATGACTGAATCATTAAAAGTAATACGTTACTAATGCTGAGAAGCAATAATATACTCATCTATTGAATAAAATTCATGCATACATAGAATTAACATAGATATTTAAGAGCAGTTGATAATGCTTTCATTCCATTCGGAAGACAAACAGCTCAATGCATTCATAATAGACACCTTTTTGAAAACAGGTTAATGAAGCTGAAGGCAAATGAAAAATGCTGATGAGGTGTGAAATGGCCTGTTATTTAGCTACTATCGTGGTACCTCACTGATATGTGGGTTTAGCTCTGAAACTCATTGTAGTACGCTTCCTATAGGTGTACAAGCTATTCTAGATATAAAAAAGTTGATCCGAACCCTTCTCCTCATTTACTTAAATCTATTATCAGTATTTAATGAACACACTTATAATACTCCTTTCACTCTGTAGGCTACGGCATGTGTTGCTGAGCATGTGTTAAGAGCATGGACTTGCCATCACAACTAACTTTTGCTTCTGATCATGGTAAAGTGCTGTCACAACCTTTATAATTCCTCCGCTCAAACGAGATGCGAAGTACCGTACATACTGCGTTACAACATTATCGCCTTGGCTTTTATCGCCACGACAAGTTTTTGGAAATACACAAGCTTTCTCTAAGTGTCTCGTCTATTTGTTAATTATTATTGTTTAAAGGCTTTTCGACAGCTGTCATTGGGGAAATTATCAATCGTTATATCCTACATGATGTACTACTTTTAAGTCAAATGTAAATTCCAATCCGTGAAAACAGTCTGATTGGAAGATTTGAACCTAAAACCCCTGAATGGGAGCATAAGGCAATACCGCCTAGGTCAACTATTATCCATTTTATGGAACTCGAAGATTCATTACCTGAGCCCACCATTCAACCCTATTCTGTGCTAACTCCATCCAACCATCCCTCTTAAATCCTACTTCTTTTAAATCTATCCTAATATTGTCCTCCCACCTACGTCTATGTCTTCCAAGTGGCCTCTTCTCTTTGGGTCTTCCAAGTGGCCTTTTCTCTTCAGGTCTTCCAAGTGGCCTTTTCCCTTCGGGTCTCCCAGTCAATATTTTGTTGATATGTCTTTCCTCCCCCATGCGCGCAACAACATGTCCAGCCCATTTCATCCTCCGTGATTTACTATACTTACTTACTATACTTACTATATCCGGCTCGTATTTATGCAGTTTTCTCCAGTTCCCATTTTCATCTCTCTTAGGCCCAAACATTTTTCTAAGCACCCTGTTTTCGAATACTCTCAGATTATGTTTGAAGTGCCGGTAATAACTGATACAATAGAAAACACTTCTTGAGTTGTGTAATTATATTTATTCATATTCACTTTGGTGTATATAAACTATAGCGGCTATTCCGCCGTATTTTATACAAAAATCTAAAAAGGAAACAAAAGAAGGTAAACAGAATTCCATTATACACATCAGTTTCCTCGGGAGTACACCTCAATGTTATGTTACACTACGCAATACACTACACGCTCCCCCCCCCCCTCCACTGCCGAGCGATAGCAATGGTGTCCAAGAAACTTTCGAAATGCTGATACATGTACAGTCTGACTGTGAGCTGAAGGCCGAGCTGGTGGCATAGTGGGGGAAAGACATAGACAGTAAATGCAAGCGCATGGTAAGGTAGTGGGGGAACGCTAGCTCGGCCTTCAGCTCGCAGACAGACAGTACCAGTCGCACAGTTCAGGGAAGTAACTTACCCCACAGTATAGAAACAAGTAATTGTACAGTCGGTCAAATTAAAAACGTCGGGACTCGTATGCAGTTAAAATTAAAGTTTTAACGCTTTAGTTCACAAGTTTCCTATAAAAGACATAAAATACAGATCATTGTCGGAACATATGAGGCCATGAGACGGGAGGGAAAAATGAACAACGCGGAAAGCACAAAACACGATATTCAACTTAATTTATTGTCATAACTTAATTAATTTTGCTTTAGGTCATGGCGCCACATACAAATGCTAGCTTGAGAGAAAGTGCATTAGGGCTGTAATTGGCCTGCATTTTTCGGCCTCTGAAGCAGTGAGAACGTTCCATATTTCTGAAATACCAGCTCAGAGGTAGGTACTTCACTATAATGCGACCGGAAGTTTTTATAGGAAACGAGGATCTGGTCAGTCGCGTATTTCGACGCTGGAGCAAGATGCTAGATTGGTCACAGAAGTTGAACGTAATCCATTTCATACTGCTGCATCCATGAAGGCTACTGCTCAATTCCCTGGCCATCTTCAAACCATTAGGAACCGGGTTTACGTTTTAGGCGAGCACTCTCTATAGAAGGATGCGCGCCTCTTTTCGCAGTTGAAAAAACTGACTTCGACTGGAGTAGAGTGATATTTTCAGATTAAGTTAGTTTTTCGAGTGCATCTTCGGGGCCAGTTCTAGTGTATCGACCATTCGGTACCCAGTACGATCCCAAAAACACTGCAACTCGTGCAAGGAGTGGGAGGGTAAGTGTGACGTGCTGGGGCTGGATGTCTCAGGAAGGGGCTGGCACGCTCCACCGAATTAGTGGGCGGTTCCACCAGTGGAAATACCGTCGGTTTCTAGAGAGGCATATGCTTGTTTACACCAGGCTTCATTTTCCTGATGGAAACCTTCTTTCTTTCTTGCTTTCTTTTATGTGTATCCAAAATTCGACACCAACAAAGATAATTCGTTAGAAGTGATTATTATTTTATTCCAGTCAATGCCGCATTTGAAAAAATAAACATAAATAAAAATAAAAATATACATGATCTCACTAAGGATAGAACCCTGGCCCACACGTTCAATTCCGATGTCTTGACCATTACACTAATGCGAACAGATGAGAATAGTCTACATAATTCTGATGTGATTGTAATATCCAAGCTTGAAAATACGTTTAAGCCAAAGTTATTGTTTTTGCACTACAAGTACCTATATTATAAAGTAAAATCTAGAAAAAATGCTCTTTGAATAAACATATTCCTCGCGAATTTATTCATTACTAATAAGTTATTATAAGAACTCCCATGCAAAAATATGGCGTATGTGAGGCATATAGCCACAGCCTTCTATATATGTTCGTTTTGGAACAAAACTGACTAAATAATGAAGAAAATACATGGATAGACAAGAGGCAGGTGTGAACCTTTCCTTAAATCTTCCTGTACATGCGCATATGCTCGTTCGTGATACTTTATCAAATAAAAAACGTCGGGACTCGTATTCAGTTAAAATTAAAGTTTTAAGGCATTAGTTCACAAGTTTCCTGTAAAAGACTTAAAATACAGGTCATTCTCGGAACATACGAGGCCATGCGACAGGAGGGAAAAAAAATGAATGAGGGAAAAAATGAACAACGCGGAAAGCGCAACACACAATATTAAACTTATTATATTGTCATAATTCATTTTGCTTTGCTTTATTCTTAATTATGTTCGTTATTATGTTTCATTATCTTATCTGCTATTTTCAGTACATTTCTTATTATATTATGCCACAGATACGCATTTGTTGTAAAATCATTCTTTCTTTCTTGCTTTCTTTTGTGTGTGTCCAAAATTCAAGACCAACAATGATAATTCATTAGAAGTAATTATTATGTTATTGCAGTCATTGCCGCGTTTGAAGAAATAAACATAAATTAAAATAAAAAATATACAAGAACACACTAAGGATCGAACCCTGACCCTACACGTTCAATTCCGATGTCTTGACCATTACGCTATTGCGAATAGTCTACATAATTCTGATGAGATTGTAATATCCAAGCTTGAAAATATGATTAAGCCAAAGTTATTGATTTTGCACTACAAGTACCTATATTATAATCTCCTGTAAACTTACGAAATGTTTGCAGTTTACTGGTGAAATTGATCAGCTAGGTAAAATATTTTTGTAGAATTTTTCTAAACAGTTTTCAGGTTCTGCCACTGAAGAGATTACATTTCAGGGGGTGTATGACCTTTAACAATAGCTAGCAAGCATTGTACACTGCTACTGTTTTCTTTTAGTGTTTAGCGGTGGGGTAAGATTGAAAGATAGTACAAGTAGGCCTCAACATAACGAATTTCTGTACGGTACTTCATAAAAATTTTGAAAACTACCATTAGAGTGGTCAAGTTTTACGGGTTAAAAGATATTATAATCGTGTCTGAAGGTGATCAAGATACAAGTTACTTAGGTGGTCAACTTACAGAATAGCTTATATACATATAAACAAATGGAAAATTGCCGGTTCCTTGAAAATGCAGTCAATTAAGGTAGGTGGTCACGTTACAGAGGTGTTCTACTTCACAGGTTTTACTGTATAATGATTTCTGAGCACCTGTACCTTCTCGAGTTCTATAGGCAACTAAAAACGCACAATTACATAACAGTTTACACACAAGGTGTTAATGCAAGCGACATGTATAGTAGTTTATTCTATTCAAATGCCTGCTTAAGTTTTCCCGCTACTGAATCAGCAATTTTAGCTGATTTCATCATATTGTGTAAGCGACAGATGTTACCTCCGTGCCTTTTTTCATGCGTGAAGCTATTAGCGTCCATACTCGCTTGCCCTCAGTTCTTCGTCAGCCTCCACACTGTTCCGAACCGTGTGAGTGCACTCATCATTTTCGCGGGTTTCTAGTCATTGTGCAACACAAAGTAACAGCGCTCTTAAACCCCGAATTTCTTACAAAACTACAATTATTAAGATAGATAGGCCTGTATAAGCTTTCGTGAACCACAGATTATTGTCTCTGTTGGACACTACATGAGAATATTATAGGAGAAAAATTCCTCCGACACTGGGACTTGAACCCAGGACCTTTGGCTAATCGCTCCAATGCTCTACCAACTGAGCTAAGCCGGAGTTCAACTCACAGCGCCAGATGGAACCTCTCTCCTATGACTGATTGCCCTAATGGTCTACCTCACAGACAGACAAATTATGTCATATGCAGTACTGTGAGGCACACTAATTAGTGATTTTTGTGACCGGGCTCCCACTGTTATTGTACAGTTAACCTTCAAGATAGATAGGCCTATATAAGCTTTCGTGAACCACAGATTATTGTCTCTGTTGGACACTACATGAGAATATCAAGTCCCAGTGTCGGACTAATGTATGTCTGGACTAATGCGCAAGAATGAGAGTAATCAAGTAACCAGAGAACATGAGAACATTGATCTTTTAAAAACACAATTTATTAGTCGTTTAGCTTTAAAATTTTTGTTACCTTTTTCCTTGCTCTACCCATACTGTGTATATCATAGGTACAGGAAGTACTGTGATAGAACTAGATATTCGTACTCGGGTTTTCAGCTTTAATACAAGTTTTCAGGTCCTCGGAATCAAAAATAATTTTCTGAAACATATAGCCTGTGTATGTGAATTTGAAAAAATAGTATAAAAATACATTTGGATTAAATATATTTTGGGGTATATGACCCGAAGCATGTTGACGACTTTCATTACTTGACACGAAAAGATTTTGTAATATCTTAAAAATTTGGAAACCAGACCCTCTAAATGGTTCGCAAACAGGCCAGACATTGGGCTGGGTAAATCAGGAAATATAAGTGCCAAGTAGCGTTGCACAAGGTATTCATAACTTCTTGATGATTTGCGGAATTGCATTTCAAAGGTGGTTGACAGTCTAGTAATTGCGAAATACGAAATAAGTATTTTAAAGTAGTAAAGTTAAGAAATACGCAGAAAAGGAAATTGCAAGTAAGGAGTTTTTGGTTTGAAACGTCACGGGTGCCAATGGATAGACGTATTGACGCACGATGTTATAAAACGGGCAGACTGACCAGTTCGGCCCTCTTGTTACCTCTACACTCTTCACGACTGGATCGACAGCACCCCGGTGCCAGTTTATTTTAAATTGTGCAACATTTCGTCATGAAGACACTATGTAAGTAATCTATGTAATTTCATTTAATTTTACATCTAAATAAACTAGTCATTTTATTATTTTAGGGAAAGACAGCTTTTGTAATTTGTGCATGGAGATAAACCGTTCCTTGTCCTTGTCCTCGAGGTTAATATGAATATATATATACATATTGGGCCATCCTGATAAATCGTGTCCCGGGGTAAAAGGTGTCAGAATAAATATAGGGCCCCGGGATACAACTGGTGTTCAGAAGTGGGCGAACTTAACGCAGAACACAACTGGTGATTAGAAATGGGCGAATTTAACCCAGAACACAACTGGTGATCATTACGATAAATAATATCAGAAGCTAGTGAAAATTATAAAGTTTAAATGGGTCGCCATACGCAAAAATAATTATTAAAATGGGTAAACCACATGGAATTAAGTTAAATTAAATTAAAGTAAATAACCACAGAGATTTAAAGCAAGGCAAGGAAGCGAGTTCAGTTATTACGGCGCATCTCATGTTCATATTACAAAGGTTATTACCACTGAAACGTAGGAAGAATGAAACAGCTGACAGAAAGTAATGAGTTAGCATAGACAGATAGCGAATGTAGCAAATAACTTAAATCCTGCAAGAATAACTAGAAGTGTTGAAACAGAGATTCTAGTGTAAGATAATAAACTCACCAATATTTTTTTTTCTTTCTTTGTATACCATTGTTGTGTCTTTGTGCAAAATAAAAATTCAATATGTCGATCAACGAAGAAACTAGGAGGGCTATTGAAGACCTCAACAACAGGTTAGCGGCTCTAACTCTAGCAAACCAAGCGTTACAGCAGGCAAACCAAGTAGTAAAACATAAAGACTTAACTGTATGTACTACTGTTAAAGAATGGAACGGCATGTCGGGATCCTTGCCTGTTAAGGAATTTTTTAACAATATTGAAGCTGCTGCTTCCATGGGAAACCTAGAAGCAGAGGATAAAAAACAAATAGTCAAGTTAAAGGTTGTAGGGCCAGCCGCAGAATTTTTGTACGGTAGACCCGACCTAACTAACAAGGAAGCGACGTACGACCAGCTTAGGGCTGCGTTCGAGGATCGCTTCAGGGAAAAATTGCCAGACAGTTATTATTACACGCAATTACAAACGGCGGTACAGGGAAAAAACGAAACGCCAGAAGCGTTTGCTGACAGATTAAAAGCCCTTAGTTTAAAAACACTGAAGGTTACGGGAGATGCAAATGAAAAGAAAGTTCTTGAGGAGGCAGAAAGAAGGCTTCTTGCTGCTTTCACCGCGGGACTAAAGGGAGAGATAGGTAGACAGGTCCAATTAAGAATGCCTAAAAGTCTAAAGGAGGCAGTACAAATTGCTGTAACTGCTTATAACATCGTGCATGCGGACCAGACAAATAAAAGGGAATCAATATGTTAACACAGTTAAAATGTTTTAATTGCGGGAAAACTGGACACAAGGCACGAGACTGTCGTTCAAAACGTCAGTTGAATCAACAAGGGTCCCCGGAACAGAATCAAAAAATGTACCGTGGAAATTTTCAAAATCAAAATAGGGAACAGTCTACATATGTAGGGAAACCACCGATAGAATGTTTTTTCTGTAAAAAGAGAGGACACATTCAGAGAAAATGTTGGATTAAAAATCCACAGCTAGCACCTAGTAGGGGAAACTACAACAGGAATGAAAGGAATAGCGGGGCAAATTCGAATTATAGGACGGATATTCAAGGAGCCTCTGCAAGCACCCCTACGTGGAGGCCAAGGCAGCAAAACCAGCAGTAATAACTACAATAGTAGAAACTTCCCCAGAAATGTTAATGGTCAATGTCATGATTGAAGGCCGGAGGACACAGTTTATTATAGATACAGGAGCAACAATTTCTGTAATTAAGCGAGGAATCTCAGGGGCAAGTTGGGAAAATACTGAGGTGATAGCAAAAGGGGTCACGGGAATTGGACTGGACATTAAAGGGTCACAGACGGTAGAAGTTCAATTTGAAAACAGAGAAAAATATATTCACTCATTTATAATATGTCCGTTGTCCGCCGGCGTGGTCTTGTGGTTAGCGTCGCTGACTACAGATCCGTCGGCCCGGGTTCGATTCCCGGTACCTCCTCGGATTTTTCTGAGGTAGGGAGGTCTGGTAGGGGTGCACTCAGCCTCGTGATTCCCAACTGAGGAGCTACTTGATAGAGAAGTAGCGGCTCCGGTCCAGAAAACCACCATTAACGGCCGTGGGTGTCGGCAAGCTGACCACATGCCCCCCAATCCTGCCATCTACCTACGGGAGATGATGCAGCGGTCGGGTGGTTGGCCAAGTCCCTCCAGGGATGTAGCGCCACGGAGTTTAGTTTATAATATGTCCGTTAGGAATAAACCAGGATGGAATTCTTGGCCTAGATTTTTTGAGTAAGAACAGGATAAATATTAACATTGTACATCGCATGTTACTGACAGAAGGTGGGGCAATAAATCTCGGAGTACCAACCAATGACAACGAAACCAGGAAGGAAGAATTCGGTCTGATCAACCGAAATGTTCTGCATTTTTCTCAGAAAAAATCAGACACCTCCAAAGAAGTTTCAAGTACAGAGGCTGTGACAGAGAGAGGACCTAAGGGATTCCACCCCACGAGTCAGTTACAAATGCAAACAGGATGTCCAGTGTATAATACTAGAATTGTGAAGGTTCCCCCAAAGAGCGAAATAATAATATTAGGGAAATTAAGTAAAAAGGGAAGCGCATCCAGAGAACTTAATAGAGAAGTTAACAGAAGAGTTAACAGAGAAGTTAATAGAGAAGTTAATATGGAAGACAGAGACAAACTTTTTGAACCAGAAAGCTTGGGTATATATGGAATATACACAGCTAGGTCGCTGAATAATAACGAACAGTTAAAGAAAGGGAGGATTCCTATAAAAGTTGTAAATTGTACGGGAGAGGAAATTGAAATAGTGAGAAACAGACGTTTAGGGCATGTTTACCCTGTATTAACAAATAGTGAGAATAAAATTAATAAAGTAGAGGGAGTGAATATATTAACGCCAATGACAGGAAAATAAGTAGAAACAAATATTGCAGACACAGTGAATTTAGAGCACTTAGCAGCTGAGGACCAACATAAAATAAGAGAAATAATAAGGAGATATGCTGACGTATTTCAAGACCCCAGAGACAATGAAATAGGTTGCACTAGTGTAATTAAACATCGTATTGAAACAGGCAATGCACCTCCTGTAAAGAAAAAACCTTACCCAATTCCATATAAATACAAGGAAAAAGTTAAAGATATGCTGGACGACATGTTACAAAAAAAGTTATACGTCCCTCAACTTCCCCGTGGAATGCACCAATTGTTTTAGTGCCAAAAAAAAGCCCAGACGAGACAGATAAATTAAGGTTCTGTATTGACTATAGAGGGTTAAATTTGGTCACGCATGGAGACACATACCCTTTACCTAACATTACGGAAACTTTGGAAGGCTTAGCAGGTACCAGATATTTTAGTAAACTAGATTTACAATCAGGATATTGGCAAGTGGAAATTGAGGAAAAAGATAAAGAAAAGACAAGTTTCCAGACTCAATTTCGATCGTTCGAGTTCCAAAGAATGCCATTTGGATTATCAGGGGCGCCTTTGACATTTTGTAGGATAATGGACACCGTATTGACAGGACTAAAAGGCCTATCGTGCTACTGTTATTTAGACGACATTATCATTCATGGATCTTCAATAGAAGAACATGCAGAACGACTGTCCGAAATTTTAGAGAGGTTAAGAGAAGACAATCTAAAAGCGCACCCACGTAAATGTAAATTTGCGGTAGAACAAGTTGAATATCTTGGGCACATTGTAAACCAGCAAGGCATACTTCCAGACCCGGTAAAAATTCAAGCTATCAAAAAGTATCCTATTCCAAAGACGCAGAAACAGGTTAGATCATTTTTGGGCCTAGCCGGTTATTATAGAAGACATATACCAAGTTTCGCACACATTGCAAAACCCCTCAGACTTAACAAGAAAGGAGGAAAAATTTAAGTGGGGAAAACCACAACAAGACGCATTTGACAAGCTTAGAAAGGCACTATGCAAAGATCCGATATTAAGGTACCCGAATTTCAATAAATCCTTTATTTTGAGTACTGATAGCTCAAGTTTTGCACTAGGAGCTGTGTTGTCACAAAAAGGAGATATAGAACACCCGGTAGCTTATGCATCACGAGTTTTGTCTAAAAGTGAACAAAATTTTTCCACGACAGAACGGGAATTATTAGCATTGGTTTGGGCTACTAAACATTTTAGATGTTACCTGTATGGAAATGAATTTATTGCTGTCACAGATCACGCCGCACTGAAATGGTTATTTTCATTGCAAGATCCAAATTCAAGGCTAGTAAGATGGGCTATAAGGTCAGAATTTAAGTTCACAGTACAATACAAGCCAGGAAAATCACTGACTAATGCAGATTCTCTTTCTAGAATAATGGTAAACACAGTACAAACTGTTAAAGAAGCAAAATCAGTAAGAAATTTACAATTAGCGGAACCAAAATATACAGAATGGGTACAAGACACAAAGAAATTTAGATTAGATGAAAATGGGATTTTATTTTACAAAGAAGGGAAATCAGAACCTCGGTTAGTTGTACCAAAGCCTATGAGAAGGTCCATTTTGGACAATTTTCATGACACACCGTTTGCTGCTCACCAAGGTCAAGTTAAAACATATGACTTAATAAAGTCAAGATGTTACTGGCCAGGCATGAAACAAGAAATTCAAACATACGTTGCCGAATGCATGTCGTGTAATTCTAGAAAACCAGGCAAAAGCAACGTAGCTCCATTACAATCATTTGAACCAGCATTAAAACCATTCCAAAGAGTACATATGGATATCGTTGGACCTTTACCCACCTCAATACGAGGAAATGTGTATTTGCTAACTTTTGTTGACGCATTTTCCAAGCATACGGAAGCTATACCAATTCCGGACCAACCGGCGGAAACGGTAGCTAAAGCATTTGTTTATAATATTATAGCACGTCACGGAACGCCTCAGAATTTGATTACGGACAAAGGGCGTAACTTCACGTCAAAATTGTTCAAGGAAGTTTGTAAGTTGTTACATATAAATAAACTTCAAACTAGTGCGTATCATCCCATGTGTAATGGCGCAGTCGAAAGAACGCATCATACAATGGCAGACATGCTGTCGCACTTTGTAAGAAAGGACCAAAGAGACTGGGATTCGTATGTTCCAATAATACAGTTAGCTTTGCGAAGTACACCACACACAACAACGGGATATTCCCCTTATTTTTTGCTGCATGGGAGGGAAATGGAGTTACCATTTGAAAAAAATGTCATACCGAAATTTCAGATAGAGGAATTTGAACAAGACGATGTAAAAAAATTGGCAAAGAAGTTGGAAGAAGTTTATGTAAAAGTACGGGAAAATTTGAAAGAAGCAACCCACAAACAGGTGACGCAGTACAATGCAAAGAATAAAACACAAAACAGTGAAATAAAAGTCGGAGATGAAGTGTTGCTACACTCCACGGCTTTGAAAAAAGGCGTTTCCAAGAAACTTTCAAAAAAATTTGTCGGACCATTTTATGTGGTAGAAAGAATCAATACAGTGAATTATAAAATCAGAGCGCAAGACGGCACAATCTCTGTAGTACATGTCAATAGATTGAAATTGTGTACGAAACAGCACTTGAATAATCAAGAGCAAAGAAATGCATGACACATCGGGAAGCGGAGCGTTACTGAGTCGCGACGGACATAGCAATAAAGAAGAGAAAGAAGAAGAGACCGTAATCGTACAGTGCGCAGGCGCGGGGCAGTACAGGGATACGGACAAGCAAGGACAAGCAGAGAAGGAAGATAATAATTGTACATATGACATGCATATCGTCCCGGGAGCATGGGAATTTGACACTATGACTGATAACGAGATAGACTTAACAAACACGGACCAGAAACATGTACAGACAAAGACAGAAGATGTTGACGAAGACGAATTGCCATTAAGTTTGCTAAAAGAGAAATTGAAAATAGGAGAAGACATTCCTCCGTCTGCCAATTTTGATAAACGCACATTAACACGCGAAAATGACGTACTACCTACAGAATACCCGGAAGTTCAAACTAGATATAATTTTAGGCCTAGGAACATAAGTCAGGCTTCAACTTCGAAAGAAATGGTAGAAAAATCATGGGAGGAGGGAAATAATACAAAGTATAATTTAAGACCAAGATAAAAATAAATGTTTTGTTTTACAGGTTTCATCTGTATATGGATCATCGCCTTATCAACAATACCAGGGAATGGAGTGAACGTCCAACAACAGCAGGAATTAAATAAGGGACTTGTTTTTTTAAAACAACAAGAAGTACTACTGTCGGCTAATAAATGGTCGATTGTTTTAGATTTATCGTTAGAACAATATTACGAAATTTTAGAGAATATGACAGAACAAATAAACAATGTAAAGCATACGGTAAATAAACCAGATTTTATGCATTTTGAAACTTACAACGTTTTAACAGAGATGTCGAAAAAAACACTTCATATTTCATTGCGAAGGTTGGAACACGAATTAGGAAGAATGCAGATAAAAGTAGAGGAAATTGATAAGGAATTATTTTATTCGGAGGGTAGAACAAAAAGAGGACTTATAAATTTGGGTGGATTAATTTTAAAAATATTGTTCGGTGTATTAGATTCAACAGACAGGCACAGAATAAATCACCAGATAGAGGCATTAACCCAAACAAATGAAAAAGTAATCGACTTAATGAAACAGCAAATTACATATGTAAACAAGACTGCAGATAGAGTAGAACAAAATTGCATTAATCTAAATAAGTTTTCCAAAATATTAAATACAACATTGCATGGGTTAGATAACGTTACAGAAGACGTATTTTTTCAAAATAAATTTAGTCATGAAAAATATGGATTTGCAGATTGCAGATTATGGCGGATACGTTAAAACAAGTTCAACATGATTTGATTCAATTTAGAATGATAGTTGATTTAACAGCAGCCGGAATATTAAGCTCATACTTATTACCCCCAATATTGTCAGTTATTTGTGATTTTACTAATAGTCATTTTTTGTATGTTATACAGTTTCTCCAGAACAGCGGCAGGAAGACACCTAACAAAAAGAATCACCAGAGCAAGGTCGCTGACGTTGCAAATTCCGTACCAACTATACACTCTACACAGCCAACAGTGGAAAGTGCAAAGGCGTCACTTCCAGACGATGACATACAAGAAAGAGGCCCAGAACCAAGTAATATTAAGGTGAAGCCAGTCTTCACGGGAGCAGGAATTATATGAAGGGATTTTCTAAAAGGGATTTTTTTTTAGAATTAAACGGAATTTTGCATTAGGCAAATTAAAGGATAGAATTAGAATGAACTAGTACCAAAATTAATTAAGGGAAAAAAAAGAAAGAAACAATGATTAAATTAAATAAAATGTGTAGGCGTCAATTCGTTCCCATGGTAACCATGACGATGTAAAGGAAAAATATTAATGAGAAAAGTAATCGTAGTAAATTTTAATGTGTAGATACTCTCAACCATCTTAGGTGCAATCAACGCGACAGGAGACAGCATCCAAGATAAGCAACAATGAGCACAATACACAAACTAAGAAATAAATAAATGAAAAGTATCAACGAATCGACGAACTGACACACACGCACCCCGTTCGAATCCAGCTAAGGCGGATTCGAGCTAGGGGGGGAGTGATGTAATATCTTAAAAATTTGGAAACCAGACCCTCTAAATGGTTCGCAAACAGGCCAGACATTGGGCTGGGTAAATCAGGAAATATAAGTGCCAAGTAGCGTTGCACAAGGTATTCATAACTTCTTGATGATTTGCGGAATTGCATTTCAAAGGTGGTTGACAGTCTAGTAATTGCGAAATACGAAATAAGTATTTTAAAGTAGTAAAGTTAAGAAATACGCGGAAAAGGAAATTGCAAGTAAGGAGTTTTTGGTTTGAAACGTCACGGGTGCCAATGGATAGACGTATTGACGCACGATGTTATAAAACGGGCAGACTGACCAGTTCGGCCCTCTTGTTACCTCTACACTCTTCACGACTGGATCGACAGCACCCCGGTGCCAGTTTATTTTAAATTGTGCAACATTTCGTCATGAAGACACTATGTAAGTAATCTATGCAATTTCATTTAATTTTACATCTAAATAAACTAGTCATTTTATTATTTTAGGGAAAGACAGCTTTTGTAATTTGTGCATGGAGATAAACCGTTCCTTGCCCATGTCCTCGAGGTTAAGATGGATATATATACATATTGGACCATCCTGATAAATCGTGTCCCGGGGTAAAAGGTGTCAGAATAAATATAGGGCCCCGGGATACGACAATTTTATCGAAAATGGCTCTAAGGATTTTGTTACAATTTTGTTCAGAATTGAAGTATTCACGAAGTGATCTCAGTAAGAACCATCTATGATAATTCATCTATTACATCTAAAGAAAAATACATACATAAAATGGCTCTCGAGGACAGGCAATCAGCGGCCGAACCGTCACAAACATTAGATATCGTAACTAAGGTAAACAAGGCAATACTTACCCATACTGTGTATATCGTAGGTGTATCCGTTTCTGTCAGTATAAATAATAGACGAAATTACTTACTAAAGAGCATGCTTTCATTTCCAAAAGGTCTAACCACCTGGTACTTTACATAAACTTTATTATTTGTCCACTTAACAGCTTATCAACATTAATTAGTACTTATTATAATGAGCATTGCACATGGTGCTACAATACTGCATGGTCCACTATATCCTAAACATAACATAGGCTATCAAATTGTCGATTGCTTTGGTGTTGTTAAACCGCCTTGATTGATCCATTTCTTTATAACGATGTCAGTGTAAATAAAAATAAATATTTTTTTTTCAAATCTATTCTTTGAATAAATAATTAAACGCAGCTGCTGTTGATATAATATTGTGCATTCTATCGAAATGTACGGCTACCGATATCTCCATTACATTTTAATGTATTTTTCAGTTTAAACTCTTCTCACTTATGTGCAAATAATAGACCAATTTTAATTCCTGACAGATTGTTTTCAGATTGAATTTAATTCATTCATAACCTATGCAGCTTCTTTAAACCTATAACCAATGTGTCAGTGAAAGGCCTATATTTAGGTAATTAGGCTAATATTATTGCCAGTGCATTTTGTAAAATCTTTACATATTCTATGAATTTCTTATATCAATATATACAAGTAAGAATTAGGGGTTAAGAAGAAGCATGGTTATAGGTATTAACTATGTGGGTATGCAACTATGCATTATGCTGATATGTACTAATTTCAGTGTAAAAACTAGTTTATATATAGAAATGATAAGTTATTACTTTTATAGTTACTATGAACATAATTTTTACAAGTTAATAAATGCAATTTAAATAAAATGCTTTATGCCAACAAAATGCAATATCATTCGTGTTGTAGTTTTGTCTCTGGGTAGATGCACTATATTCCACAATGAAAAATCGTTAGTAAAAAAGGATCATAACAATATTATGAATCCATCTAAATTTTAGCTAGCACGAATTGCTAGTAGTAAAATAACGAGACCCAGTAAATGTCTGAGTCAGACTCTTCTGAGGGTATAGGACGAAACACAAACACAAACCTGAAATTATAAGAAGCGAAAGATTATGTTAATTAATGTAAATGATAATGTATGACCAAGGGTATAATCACTAGTCCAGAAACCCTGGGTACAATAAAATAATGATCAAAATTTAAAAAATACACAATTACTAAAATCTTTATCTGCATCATTTTTTCCAATACATTTCTTGCAAGGTAGTTATCCACAAAATCAGGCTTTAAGCCTTGCCTAAGTAACAGTACCAGTGGTGGCTAGTAGCTAAAGTGGGGCTGCTGCTCCAGAAAGCTTTTAGCCTTTGTTTAAAAATTGTGTAAATACATAAATAAAAAGAAAATTTATTCAGAAACTTGATAAAAGTTAGTTTACTCTAAATTCTTACAGTTCAAGCTTCATCTATTTGTTTAAAAATGAAATCCATTCTTCTTGTTTTAATTTCCGCGAAAATATTTTCTCCTTGAACTACCATGATTAAATATTTAATACACTATTCCACCTTTACCCTTAACATATAATATACAACTTATTATGAAAATGCATTTCGGCGTATGCTGCGCCATCTTCAGTTCAAATAAGATGTAATGAACACCACAATTCTTCTCAAATAATGTTGTTTATAAAATTTATTAATTGGTAACCTAGGTCACCGTTGTAGTCAAGTCAAATAAATGATTTTGGTCAATTATGTTTTCATTAAGGATGTTATTTCTGTTCTTATAAATTTGAAAGTTTTCCAATGTATTTAGTCTAACACCCTTATCACAGATATGTAGGACTTCCATGGTGTTATTTAAATTATCCAATCTATGACCACTATCAAGCAGGTGTTTAGCATACGCTGAGCGTAATCTGCCATATTTAAAGTCAGAGACATGTTCATTGAATCTTTGCTTGAATTTTCTACCAGTTTGTCCCACATATATCTTTTTGCAATCAATACACGTCAATTTGTACACTCCACTTTCTTCCATTTTATCCACAGGTCGCAAATCAAAACACACAAAGTAAATAATCCAATAAGACCAGTGGTGAATTTCTTAAATGCTCCTAGCTATAAAATTTCAAAAATGCTGGGGAAAATATTAAAGCAGAGATTAAATCTACCCTACAGATACAATGTCATAAATTAAATTGATTTGGTCAACAAAATAAAAGACACTTGTATTAATAAAGAGGACCTTATAATATCGCTGGACATCACCAACTTGTATACAAACGTACCAATAAATGATTCAATCAGAATTATAGAAAATAGGCTTCTAGATAACGGCGATAACACCAGTGTTACTAAGCAGATAACCTTACTTCTTAACACTATATTATTCCAAAATTATTTCAAATTTGACAATAAATTGTACATACAGAAAGAAGGAGTAGCAATGGGATCGCCACTTTCTGGGATTATAACAGAAGCTTACTTACAACATATTGAACAAGAATATATACAAAATATTATATTTAAATATAAAATTACCACTTATCAAAGATATGTTGACGATATTCTTATCATTTGCAATAAGAACAAAGTAGAAGATATTTTCAAAGATTTTAATAACATCAATAATCATCTGAAATTCACTCTTGAGAAAGAAGAGAATTATTCACTACACTACTTGGATCTCAGTATTACCAGAAACAACAAGACACTCGATTTTGGTATATTCAGAAAAAATACCTATTCGGATAATATTATCGGCAATTCTTCTAATCATCCTATTAGCCACAAAATGGCTGCTTTCAACAGCATGGTATACAGAATGGTTAACATACCCATGAATGAAACTAACTACAACAAAGAATGTAGTACAATTATGAAAATTGCCGAAAATAATGGATACAATAAAAGTATGATTAGAAATTTAATCAGAAAACACAAAATGAAATTACATAACGAACAAAACCCCATTAGCCAACTCACACCTCTACAAAAAGACAACAATAATAAATATTTTGCTACATTTAATTACACAGATAACAGAATACATGCTATAACAAAGTTACTACGTAAAGAAAACTTTAAAATTGCTTACAGAACAAACTGCAACTTAAAGAATAAATTGTACAGCAATAATACTAACTCTGTGGATAAAATGGAAGAAAGTGGAGTGTACAAATTGACGTGTATTGATTGCAAAAAGATATATGTGGGACAAACTGGTAGAAAATTCAAGCAAAGATTCAATGAACATGTCCCTGACTTTAAATATGGCAGATTACGCTCAGCGTATGCTAAACACCTGCTTGATAGTGGTCATAGATTGGATAATTTAAATAACACCATGGAAGTCCTACATATCTGTGATAAGGGTGTTAGACTAAATACATTGGAAAACTTTCAAATTTATAAGAACAGAAATAACATCCTTAATGAAAACATAATTGACCAAAATCATTTATTTGACTTGACTACAACGGTGACCTAGGTTACCAATTAACAAATTTTATAAACAACATTATTTGAGAAGAATTGTGGTGTTCATTACATCTTATTTGAACTGAAGATGGCGCAGCATACGCCGAAATGCATTTTCATAATAAGTTGTATATTATATGTTAAGGGTAAAGGTGGAATAGTGTATTAAATATTTAATATTAACCCTTATCTGTTGAAAATGAGTTATTTCAATAATTTTTACCATGATTAAAGTTTTCTGTTAAATAAAAGAACCGAAAAAATGAATCAAATAGAATATCTGGAAAGAAGACAATCTAATTCTACACTTTAATACATTCAAGAATATGGTAAATGGTTTATAAGCACAATACACGCGGAGCAACAAAAAATAAATTAAAAAAAACTACCTTCCATCAATACGCCTGGGTCGGCACTGTGAAAGCGACAGCCCTTCCAGCCGGCACGCCGCTGAAACTGTGAAGCGCACAGTTCCATACAAAGATTTTTTGTTTAATTTTTTTAATAAACTGGGGGATGGCTACTGGCATTAAGCTTAAGGATTATATATTGTACAAGTATAAAGAAAGAATTAAATAAAAAAGGACTTATTATATAAAATGTTATCCATAATATCAAGTGGAAATAGGGGATGCTGCAGTTCCACAGTGCCTGTACACGAGCCGCCACTGAACAGTGCAGTTCTAATCCCGCAATTCAGTCACTTAGGGTACGCGCAAGACGGAACCGGGATGGTCGCATGCCGCAGGCAGCTGGAAGAATGAAGTCATGTCTTCTTACGAGGGTGAACAAGACGCAGCTTGGATGGTCTCTTGCCAGCCATCTGGTCAGGCCGCAGTTTGTTGATAGAATGCTAGCCCTCTTTTTTCATGCGACCGGCCGCTAGCGTGTAGTCTAGATTCAGGCGTTGCACTTGTATACTTACGCAATCGCTACACAAACAAAGGACTGTTTACAAGAGATATCCTTTGTAATCAGCTCAGACCACCAAAATAAATATTGTTACTACTCAATGAAGGGATTGTAGAGATCAGTCACGGCTACAGTCACTGACTTGCATGGTTTATATTCAGTATTTTTGTACAATTTATAGTAACCTAATAATTTTATATGATGTTAATTTTCGTGTTGCGGGGTTACGTGTGTTCGTTTTATTGTCTTCTTGTGCTCTGAAGACTGAATACAATGATCACACCAACTCAAGAAAACAATAATAATAATACTAACAATAATAATAATAATAATAATAATAATATTTCTATCCAAACATTGGTTCTCCATCTCAAACCGTTTAAAAATGTATATTCCCTGCCAAAGATCTACTCTTTTTGCCGAAAAAAG
This sequence comes from Ectobius pallidus, assembly GCA_964059195.1. Taxonomy (NCBI): domain Eukaryota; kingdom Metazoa; phylum Arthropoda; class Insecta; order Blattodea; family Ectobiidae; genus Ectobius; species Ectobius pallidus. The sequence continues at coordinate 157,172,882 of CAXKWD010000002.1, forward strand.
TTTTTACGCCACTTTTTCTGCGAACTTTGTATCTTAGCACTTAAAGTATTGGGTTTACAACGAAAACTTTTAGAAGTAAAGCTGTAGAGCATTAAATTTACTATAAAATACAGATTCAATTAAATTTATTCAATACACATTCAAAATACTCTTGTGACATATTTTACATGTAACTAATTTTGATGAAGCTTCCTGTAATGAGTTTAAATTCATAAACTCATTCCCATTGTCTTCTGTGTCTTCAAAACCTTATGAATGAGAATACAATACCAAAGAAATTAAAATAAAAAAGGAGATAATTCAGAAACTTAATCCATAACATGCGACCTGCCAGTTAGCGACCAGGCTGCGTCTTGCGCGCATACACTTCATGCTCGGCGCCTGGCTCAACAGCGTAGCGACCAGGAAGGGGACCATCCAAGCTGCGTCTTGTTCGAACCCTTACTCTGCTAGAATATGAAGTACAGAGCAAGTCCCAAGTCGGCTTAACTTTAGAAAAAGTCCCTTCAGTTTTTTCTAAGTTCACTAGACTTTTTCTGTATCTCCAGAATTTTTGGAAGGCCTACACATCACGAATCTTTTGATCTGCATCCAGATGTATTATTTGCAAGGTAATACGAATATTTATATCAATTATTTATACAGACAGATTAAATGCATATTACATGAAGCTTCCCATACCACGCATGCGCCATCTTGGGTTGGAGACGTGATGTTCTGCTGCCAACATTGTTGGAGTTGTGTATCCTAGGTAACGCTGCCAATTTCCAACGTGTAGAAATTGATTCTAATGAATCTCTGCACAACGCAATTTCATAATTTATTACAAGGGACGCTGTGGATGGAGTTACAGCTAGCAATTAAATGCACCTAAATGTTCGTTCAGGATTTAATTTTACGTAGGCCTATATGTGATGTAAATAAATGTTTTTATTCTTATAATACCGGCCGCGGTGGTCTAGAGGTAGCGTGCCCGCCTCTAGATCCGCAGGGCGCGGGATCAAACCCGGCCACGGTCGATGGATTTTTCAGGACGTAAAAATCCTGGGCACGGAGTCCTCCGGGAGGGTCTTTAAGCTGGGGGTCCCGTGTCGTAGATTTCCGGCACGTAAAAGAACTCCAAGCCTAAATTAGAGCCTCTGGACAAAATTTCTCGGCCCTTTCACGTCCAAGAAATACTTAGTTTCCAGAGGGGGGTTGCGAGGCGATGGGTTTACCACCTGTCCCTCTACCCTCTCTCGGAAAATAAGCATATCAAAATTAGTATAGGTAATGAAACCTCCATTGGAGGCCCCTTCGCCCCACCTGGGGATCATAGGGTACCAGATACAGATACAGATTCTTATAATAATAATAATTAATAAGAATGGATAATAGCAATAAAATAATATTATTAATATTAATAATAATAATAATAATAATAATAATAATAATAATAATAATAATAATAATAATGAATATGGTAATACTTAGTAATTTATTTACAAGTAACCCTTCTAAAACAGACTAAGGAGAATTTCAATGGTCTCTGGAAAGGGGCATATATTTACATAAATTCTAAAGATATCTCAATAATAAAACAGTACCAAAGACACTAAAGCTCTATTGAAATTAACCCAGCATTCTATAAACAATGGTTGTCTGCAGCATGTGGTAACTTATCTGGGACTTGCACCCATCTGCAGAACACATGTCTGGGGTTTTGGTGCATATATTGGCAGCAATGACTATAGAAGTTGCCTCCATTGCTAGTCTCGGCACTTCGGGAATCTTTGCTATTCTCGAACTTACAAAAAATATTGAGAGACATGTTCTTAATTTTATGCGAGGAAGTCTTTGTTTTCCACAAAAAATTATTTACTTAAATAAACACTTATTTACACTTATTTCAGTGTACACTTATTCCATTAAAATTTTCGTTTCGTTGATGTTAATTAAAAAACCTAGTTCCAATATTAACACGAAATTTTCCTTTACGGTTTTATAAGGACTCAAAGTCTTAAAGTACTAACGTACTCATATCTCCTTGCGTTCAGCCAAGCTAGAGTTCAACACTAATCTATATAACAAGCAATAAATCTGTGCAATGACATCTACTTGTCTACAACTACATTATAAAAAATAATAATGCGACACCCTAGTTGAGGATGAACCCACCTCTGTAGTTGACGCACTTGGGCCCCACCCTGCCATTGGTTCCACAACCCTGAGTTTCTATGCACGACCAGATCCGGTAGCCACTCAAGGCCTACCGATACGGCCTCACAGCATCCACAGTTATCGCTCCACTCTTTCCTTATTTTCCACAACACCTCATTTAGTTTCGATTCCACTAATTGAACATTTCCATTGCAGATAAAATACCAGGTTATTAAGTGCCAGAGTGGTACTTTATGAGATTCTATGGGTGGGGAGGGGAAAACGTCTGTATGTTTGTCTGTACGTGCGATAACTCAAATACGCTTTATCGGATTTTCATGAAACTTTGTTTACGCACTTATAACGTCCATGGCAAGAAGACTATTTATTTCTGAGCAAATTGGTTGACCGGAACCGGAGGAACGACTTATTAAAAGTCACATGTTTTATAAATGGGAAATCATGATTATACTACAAAGCTGCTTTGCTAATCATTGAGGGCCTTGACTGCAATGCAGTCAAATGTTCGTTTATTTCGTTGTTCAAGTTGAAATGAGTACTACATGAATACTGTTATAGGCACAGAAGGTATATTATTGTGAAATAATCAGGCCAACGTACATTAAGCGGAGTTCTCTGCCAGTACATTTTGTGAAATGTCGACATATTTTAAGAATTTCTTATATCTCTATATATCAGAGGCTTTGTCCTGACTGACTGACTGACAGAGAATCAACGTACAGCCTAAAATATAACAGGTAGAGACTTAGAATTTTGACAGTACCTTCGTTTCATAATGTAGGTGCTCACTAAGAAAGGATTTTGAAAAAAATTGATTTTAAATGCAAAAAATCAAATGTTTTTGAGAATACTTAATCCTTTTTTACACAGAATTATCGCATCCAAATCACATTTGACATTAAAACATATTGTTGCCAGTGGGTCTCAGATGGGTTTGGAAAAAAGAGACTAGAACTTGGCAAATTAGAGAACTATCAATATCCACGAAAATAATGCAGTCACATAACTTCTCACATAACTTCCTTTACCCTGGACATAGAGAAAAACAATACAAGGTATGGTAATATATATATTATTGTATCGCAGGTTTTTGGAGAGAGAAGTATGAAAGGGACATTACATTTATGTTTAATTTCATTCCCAAAACGGTTTTATGGTAACATGAGAATGATAAATAAAATATTCCGCAAAGGCAATAGAATTTTATGTTACCGGAATTTATGTTTCTTCTTATTTGAACCCCTACCCGGCTTGCTGTGTACAAGCGATAGGATACAAAATTCGGTATAGGATAATTTCCATGCTTGAGAAAATTATGTTGTGATCACAGGTATCGATATAATTCATTAAAATACGTTACGTTCAGGTACTGTGGACCATGCGATATCATTGTTGCATGTTATACACAGCGTAGCGTGAAATAAATATCCTATTCGGAATGTATACTCAAAGGATTCCATTTTATTTATTGATTTGTTGCGTTACACAAAACAATTATGGAACAGAAGAGAGCTGCAGAGGATTGGCCTTCTCCAGATTGAAGATCATGTGAGGTTAAAAAGCAACGTGCGAGGTATACTAGTGCAATACGCAAACAGCAATTAAAATCGGCTAAGAAAACATTTTTGGGAAAAAATCCCAATGCGCATCAGATTGCTAATACTAATTATCAGAAAAAATTATGCAATTCCTACAATTTATGTAAAAACGATGTCATTGTTCTTCCGCAAGCCCTGTTTAATGAATCGATCTAGAGCTAAAGCAAAGTGTTCCCTATTACAGGCCATAGAGGCCCAGAGGGTTCCAGGAGATTGAAGCTCCCAGATTTTTAGAAAATCGGCTCACGATGGTGGTAAGGTTGTCAGCCTTACGCACCGGTCGCCTTTACCCCCAGAAATGCTCCTGGTTCCCATTTTTGTTAAAGGCTGAGTCGACCCCTGGGCCAAAGTGCCACCAGAAGGATTAGGACATCTGAAAAACTCCAATGACCTCATCGGGGATCGATCCCGCGACCTTCCGATTTGTAACGCAGCTCCCCAACCACTACGCTACGGCGTACCCCCGATCTGATTAAACAAAAGCATTCTGGCAATTTGTTACATAAGTATACCTGATTTTATTCAAATTAGAAAGACTCTTCCATTCACAGGACGCATTTTTTTATATTCACTAACTAGCTTAAAAGGCCCGGCGTCGCTCGGGTTTTGCATTTTGTAAATGCGAAAATAACTTACGAAGGACTTTCGATTTTCAAACTCTAGGTCTTTATATAGGTATTTAAAATTTGAAATGAGGAAGAACGACTTATCACACGCAAACTATTCCATCAGAAAACCCTATAGGCTATATAGCTTTTTATAGCTTATAGCAGATCCCCGCGGTATCGCCCACAATAATTAATCGGAAATTTAAAAATTAAGAGCAAATTAACTAAATTTTATATTTATTAACTCTTTGCACACGAAACATTCATAGGTCTAAACTAAACGATTGATAGGCCTAATTAATGAAACAGCTATAAATCCGGCTTTGAAGTGAATTCCACGAAAAATAAATAAATGGAAAAATTCAGTATTCGAAAGATTATGAGAACTGAAATCGATTAAACTCACGATGGAAAAATGTGTGTAAATGTATGTGACAGACATACATTCGTTTTTATTTATATCACCGCCGTCTCGAGAATTCTCGAGACGGCGATGATTTATATAGATGAAGAATGGAATAAGCTATATTCATTTGTCCGGACTTATAATTCCGTTACATTTCAGGCATATTTGAAGACCCTACATAAGAGATTTTAATTACGATTACATATAAAAATGTTGTAGCCTGGACCCCGAATTAAGCAACTTCCCCGGAATTTTCTGTAAACCATCTTTCATAAGAAGCATATTCCATGTTAAATAAATGTTTAATATTACCTTATCAACATCATATTAACAAGTTGATATTGACATGTATATTGCAATTTCGCGTTCCAATTGACTTGACATGCAAACCCAGCGTGTTGCACTTAACATTTTCAGATGTTGATTTGTTTTCCGGAGAAAATGGACAACATGTCAAGTCAATTGACTATTCGGTCAATATCGGCTTTGTTTCGGGAATTTCCGGGAAACGAAAAGCGATCGCCAGCTTAATCGGCTTTGGCTCGGGAATTTCCGGGTAAACAACGAGCAGTCGACAGCTTCCTCAATATTCCCGGCATCCATTTTGTATTATGTGAGTATTTGGTATATCAGTGTTCTCAATAGCATTGCATCTACTTCTAAAATTATTTTTTATGGCATACTCCATTGTTGAAAAATGTGATAGTCATTTTGAAAAGATCAAGATATATGCACATAATTAGTATTTAAGAAAGTCATAGACAGTTAACAAGAAGATAATAACGAGTATATAAAACTACTCTCATTTTGTAATGTTGGCTTGCCCTCTTCAGAGGCTTTTCTTTTTTTTTTAATGTTATTCATTTCTGTTCGTAACTGAGCCAACACATGTTAACCTATAATATTGTAGTGGAGACAGTAGCTAATTGGCAAATCACTTGACTTGTATACATCAAGAAGTTGATGATAAACATTTAACATATGTTAACTGCAACATGTTAGTGTTAAATGTATATCAATGGAGACGCAGCTTTAGTGTTTGGAAAAGGAGGAGATATAGCCTAATACATATTATAAAGATGTCAAGTAGTGAAGGTAAGTTAAAATACATTAACTACTTAAAATAATACTGAATTAATATTTATTCCATGTTCTACGAATTATTAAGATTAATGTTTCGTATTCTTTGTTTCAGAAACGTGTGAAATATTCCTGTAAGTTCACTGGCTGCGGAAGTAAATACTTCAGTATGAAATCCAACGTGAACTACAAAAACAAACATTTCTACAGGTTTCCCAAAAAATCAAACGTGAACCAACTGAAACAGCGGAAACGTCAGTGCAATCTAGATGATAATGTGAATTGTGCTAATTATTTAATGTGTGAGACCACTTCCTGGAGAAAGATTTCGTTAACCATACTAGACATAGGTTAAATTACAAAGTTATCCCAAAGCAGCTGGGACTCGTGATTTACAGAGACCCAATCCCTGTGAGCTCCCAATCTAATGTGGGAAGTGATCTGAAGCCTCGCCTAGTTTTTGTGAAAATAGAATGTAGGTTCAAACCGCTGTGTATGACTGAGGAAGTGACAGGAAGGTACTAATATTTACGGTAATGCAATATTTTTAAAATCAGTTATTAAAAATATAATTCAATAATCAAGGATGTTTGTTTTGTATTTATAAATTCATCTAAAGTTATACATATTTCAGCAGTCGCCGAGACATGTATGTAGCAGAAATTCTAGAAGGTATTCTACACTACGGTTTGTATAAGATCTGACGCATATTGTTTGCAAGTTATTATTTTTTCTTATTTAAGGTGTACATCATTTAGTGCATTCTGTGTCAATGCCTTTAAAAGATAATTGTTTGTATCACTATAGCCTGTTAGTATTAGTGGGCTATGGTCATTACCGTACCCGCTAATGCTACTAGTGGGCAATGGTTTTACCACAGATATAGAGGAATAGATCGGCAGCGTCGTATCCTTAACTGCAGGTAGCAGTGAAGCCGAGTCAGGGGTGAAGAGGGGCAAGGGAAGCAGTGCCGACGCCATATTGGTATCACCAAAGTGCCCGCTCAAGTACCACGTATTCGTTACGGAAAATTGTGTTTCTTCCTACACAATCCCGAATTTATAGTGAAATGGTGAACCACAGTGTTGTTTGGGAATCCCTGTAATTTGAAATACATACTATACCACTATATTTGAGGTCAAATTAACATTCACTTATAAATTTGGCAAATTACTATTGCTTAAACTGGGTCTATTACGGCTATTTTCATTGAATACTGGTTTTCGGAATAATTGTTTGGGGAAACTGCAGCAAATGGGAAAGCAAAAAAAAAAAAAATTATGACCCATTCATCCTACAGGGAATCATGAACGACACTCTTTAGAAATGTACAAATAGTAACATTTCCTTCAATATATTTACTAGAGCGTCTAACTCATGTACACATTAATTTTGACCAATACAACACCCAACATACTCACAAATACAACACCAGAAACATTGTTGTTAAAATTCTGTTCCCATAGATTAACCCACCTACAGCATACACCACAATACATGGGCATAAAAACATACAATAAAATTTCAAACGAAACGAAAGCATTAAATAGCTGACTATTCAAAATTAAAAATAAATACTGGTTCTTGCAAAGAACATGTTACTCAATCAGAGAATTCCTTGAATATGAGGTTAACATATAATTATAATAACTAAAAAAAAGTGTGCGTGAAACGCCACGCGACAGAAGTGAAACTAATTTTAATTTTTCTATTTTTTAAATTTTGGATTATTACATTTTTTGAATTTTGAATTGTTGGACATTTTTAATATTGGGTTTTTCGACTTTTAAATTTTGGTTTTTTGAATTTTTAAATTTTTGATCTTTTAATTTTTTTAATTTGGAATTTGGGATTTTTAATTTTTGATCTTTTTTATTTTCTGGATGTTTTAATTTTGGAGTTTTAGATTTTTAAATTTTGGATTTTTAATTTTAACTTTTTGGATTTTTTAAATTATGAATTTTTAAATTCTGGATTTTTTAATTTTTTAATTTTGGATTTTTTAAATTTTTAATCTTAGAATATTTTATTTTGGAATTTTGGATTGTTTTAAATTTTGGATCGTTTTAAATTTTGGATCTATGATTTTTTAAATTTGGCATGTTTAATTTTGGATTTTCGATTTTTAATTTAAATTTTAAATTTTGGACTTTCGATTTTTTAATTTTGGATTTTTTTATTTTTTAAATTTAGGATTTTTAGATTTTTAATTTTGGATTTTCTAGATTTTGGATAAGCCTAATCATTGAGTTGATTGTTTTCTGTGCAGTCCGTTCCGTCACAGACCCACTAATTTCGTGACGATTTTGAGCGTAACAATTTCGTGACGATTTTATCTGTAACGCAACTTTGGGTTAGCTCTCGATTTACTCCTACCGCAGCTAAAGAAGTTTCACTTTAAAAAATAGTAAAAGAAATCATTCCATTTTCAAGCACTCATTAATAGCATTAGAAAAATAATTACATTAGTATTAGATTTTCCTTATTTGTAATCGTGATTTACAAGTAATATAGTGTAGGCCTAAGCTAGAATATTCCTAGTTAGTAACTGTAGCAAGTAAGCTCAAATTGACGAGTCACCAGTTTACCAGCCAAAGCTGAATAACTGTAAAAGATATGTGACTATCAATTAACATTAACAACATTAACATTAATCCTATAGACGCATCTTCTGTATACAGATTTAAGACTAGGTAGTACATGCACTTTGGCACTTTTGTTATATCAGTTTACCTGTTTTTAATATAAGTTAGTACCTAAGTGTGACGTCTACTGCTGTAATGGCCGAATTACATTAAACTATATTTATTAATTTATTTACTGGATTGTGAAATTCCAATTAAACAGCTTTAAAAAACAGTTCTTGTTTGATTCCCGCGCCCGCTTCCCTCCCTTTCGTCAGATTGTTGGTGATCGCAATATGGCGACGCAGCGAACGCGTTGGCTTCAGTCCCTCCCCTTACGCTGCCGATCTATTCCTCTATATCTGTGGGTTTTACAGAATTTGGAATGCATTTTCATAAATGTGTTCTGGCACGTAAATTTTTCATTCTTACAACTTAACTGCCCGACCCCTTCGAGCGCTGTAATCGCTTTTTGTTTCCGAGTTTTGACATGCGCTGTTCACTTCTAATAATAATATTGGTGTTCTGTGCTGATCACTGTTACGATTAATGGCGGAAGGTTCGAATTCGATTTGTGTTGGTGCTTAAACTTTTTGTGTATTTCATAGTAATTTAATAAGTAAGGCTTAATTTTTGATTTGTTACTATTCTTCGTTCATATACGGACCTGAACGGGCGATTTAAATCGTTACATTTTTTTTTTTTTTTTTTTTTTTTTTTTTGCGTAAATAAAGCGAGTGAATAGACTGTGTTTAGTGCAGTGTATATAGATCTCAGATTTGTGACTTTCTGGATTTTGTGTTTTCTTGCTCTCTCCTCGGAAGGGGAGGAAATAGGTATTAGATTTAAGCACACTAATAGGCATGGAGAACTCATCTCAAAAGGTAGGAAAGGAAGAAATGGAATTTTCTCTTGGTGATGTGAATACACATCAAAAGGAAACTATAAACCAACAGAATTCATCTGTTATCCCTAATAATAAGGCAACCATCAATAAGGAATCTTATCCTTATCTTCATAAGGACGCGGTTCCTTATTTTGTATAAGTTAAACATGAATCCAAGGACATAGGAAAATTACATCCAATGACCATTGGCAAATGGTTATTCAAAGCCAATTATGATGTTCAGTATTTGAATAAAGTGAACAATTCTCAAATCGACGTGCATTCCCAAACGTATCATGCCGCGAACTCCTTTCTCAACTCGGATTTTGATACAGTTCATGGAACTCAATCGTTCATACCAGCTTACAAATGTGGCGGAAGTGCTTCCGTCCACCATATTTTTTCATTCCTCCTCGGCGACCAATGCTTTTGTTTTATTTCGCGACTGTCCTGCCCTCTTCAGGCTTGCAGGGGTGGTTAGGTTTTCAGAGTCGTTTCGTTAGAACGTGAGCAGCGTCGTTACTGTTTGGACCTCTTCCTGGAAGACTTTGGGTTAGCTCTCGATTTACCTCTTCCTGGTAAACAAACACATGCCGAAATTGGTTAGCAGTGAGCTTAAGTTACGTACGGCTGGTGACCAGAATATTGCCATAGTAGGTCAAGTAAGCCTGAAAATGAAGATAGGAAACTTCACTTGGTCCTGTCCTTTCGTAGTAGCACAAGATTTGCTAATGCCTGTAATTTTAGGCTTTCCTTTCATGAAGAAAGCTGGTTTGATCTTAGACTTCGATAGTAAACAGTGTTATTTCAAATTTTGTGAATCTTGTAAGTTCAATTTGTACCATGGTGCCCCTTTTTCTAAATTAATTTCTTCCCATGGTGATTCAGAGATTAATTTCTTAAATCCATCAGATTTTTTCCCCGATACTATAAATAACGTGTCTGTTGATTTGTCACACTTAACGACTAGTGACAGAGATCAAGTTAGTAAGATTTTACAAGATTTTCCTGATGTTTTGACACCGGAACTGGGTCTTACAAATGTATTAGAATATGACATTGAGCTGATTGATGATCAACCGGTCCGTAGAGCCCCTTATCGCCTCGCTCCACCAAAATTAAAGATCTTAAAAGAACACATTGACGCTATGGTTGAACAGGGAGTTCTGCACGTCTCCAAGTCCAACTATTCTAGTCCTATCTTTTTGGTGCCTAAGGGCGATGGGCGCTTTAGGCCAGTGGTTGATTTCAGGCATCTCAATGCCAAGATAAAGATAGATTCTGTGCCTATACCAGATATTAACACTGCTTTCAGTTTCTTTTCCGGGGCTAAAGTTTTCTCGTCTCTTGATCTTAATCAGGCTTACTATCAGATACCCCTAACTGAACGTTCAAGGCGTTTGACAGCAATTTCGACACCGTATAATAATTTTGAATTTCTCCGCGTGCCATTTGGTCTTGCAACAGGAGCCCAGGTACTTAGTCGTCTCCTAGATCAGATATTTTCAGATGTCAAGTTTAAGTTTGTTTACCATTATTTAGACGACTTGGTTCTTTATTCGAATTCGTTTGAAGAGCATTTGCAGCATCTTCAAGAAGTGTTCTCGCGCCTACGAGCCGCAGGACTCACAGTCAACCCCGATAAGGTTACTATAGCCGCACGGAGACTGTCATTTCTGGGTCATCTGGTTTCAGCTGACGGCGTTGCCATCGATCCAGAACGCACCGAGGCAATTAGAAAATTTCCCCCTCCCAAGAATGCCAAGGGCGTAGCCAGGTTTATAGGTATGGTCAACTTCTTCAGGAAGTTTGTACCAAATATGGCTGAACTTTCTTCCCCTTTGAATGATCTGAGAAAGAAAAGTGCTAAATTTGTCTGGTCTCCTGCTTGCCAGGAAAGTTTTGAGAAATTGAAGTCCGCCATTATGAATCCCCCTGTGCTTGCCATGCCAGACTTCTCTAGGAAATTTGTAATTCAGTGCGACGCCTCACCGCTGGCCCTAGGTTCTGTTCTCTTGCAAGAATTCGAGGAGGGAAGAAGGCCTGTGGGTTATGCTTCCAGGACTTTGACCGCTCCTGAACGCATGTACTCAATGTATGAGCTTGAGGCTCTCGCTGTCTTGTTTGCAGTAGAGAAATTCAAGGTCTATGTTGAACATGTTGAATTTGATCTTGAGACAGACTGTCAGGCCATAAGCTGGGTCTTAGCGAAGCCACGGACAACCGGCAGGATCGCTAGATGGGCAGTGCGTCTCTCTGCATTCAAATTTAAGGCTAGCCACATCCGAGGTACTGAGAATCAGGTGTCAGATGCTCTAACACGAATGTTCAGCCCGGAGGAGATCTTGGGCAGTCCTGATTCCAGAATCGAGGAGCCTAAAGAGTTGTCGGGGATGGTAGGTAACATTTTGGGTGATTTTCCCTTAGCTTTCACGGCATTAAAGGATCACCAAGCCAAAGATGACGAACTTGCTCCGCTAATCGCCCGCTTATCTTTAGAAATAGTATATTGTATAGTGCTCCTGCGCCTAAATCACCGTCTAGAATTGTGCTGCCCTCTGTGTTAAGAGACATGGTTTTTAAGTATTTCCATGAATCTCCGGTTGGTGGACATCTAGGATTTTATAAGACGCGAGCCAAAATTCGCGATTCCTTCACGTGGAAGGGCATGGATGGGTTTATTAGAGCTCAGGTTAGAGCGTGCCAGATGTGCGCCTCTGCAAAGCCTGCCCAGTGCACGAAACTTGGATTTTTATCATCCGAAGTGCCCAAAGCTCCTTTGGACAGAATCTTTATAGATTTCGTCGGTAAACTCCCTAGGTCTAGAACTGGTAATACTTTTATTTTAGTTGCTGTAGATTCATTCACAAAATTCGTTTGGTTATTTCCTGTTAGAGAAGCAACTACTAATTCCACCATAGAATGTCTTAAAAGAATAATTTCTGTAGTAGGGGTTCCGCGTAGTATAGCTTCAGATAATGCTTCGTACTTCATTTCAAGAAAATTCAAACAGTTCTGCTCTTCCTTGGGGATTAGACACATAAAGACTGCTCCGTTTCACCCAGCCGCCAATCCCAGTGAAAGATTTAATCGCAATCTGAGGGCTGCTTTAATAGCATACCACTCAGAAGATCATGCTGCATGGGATAGAGAGCTGTTCTGGCTGCAATTCGCCTTCAATTCAGCCCTGCATGAATCTCATAAGCATACCCCTTTCCAGTTGGTGTTTAACTTCAAACCTAATAGTCCCTTAACGAATGCTTGGTCTATCAGTGATCTCTTGCCAGAAGTTAAAGATGCCGCTACTGTCAGACAGACCTGGAAAAAGGAAGCTGACAACCTTAAATTGGCGCATCAAAAGCGTGAAGAGAGATACAATTCTGATAGAAGACCTGTAAACTTTCATGTAGGAGACAGGGTTTATGTAAAAAAATTTCCTAAGAGCAAAGCGATCAATAAATTTGCTGCTAAATTAGCAGAAAGATTTCGCGGTCCGCTCTACGTGGTAAAATTCCTGACACCCGTGACTGTGCTACTCGAAGATACTGATACTCAAAAGACTATTAAAGCGCATGTGAGTCACTGTAAAAAAGCGTATTAGACTGACTGCTTAGCTGACTTTCTCCCTCTCTAAGACGTGAGTTTGCAGCTTGAGATAGCAAGAAGAGTGGTCTTCTCCTTCTCCTGTCATCCGACACCATGTCTAGGCGAGTCGGTGGTGAACGCTGGGGAGTACGACAGAAGTAGCCTCGATGTCTGAAGTTCCGGGGAGTCCCTCCTTGCAGCTGACGGGATGGGGAAATATGGACTGGACTCTGCACTGAAGCGAGCCTCTCCATAGGAGAAGAGGAACCGCTACTCATCATAAATGGAGTATCTTTCATCTTATTTAACTAATTAGAAGTCACAATAATGCATGACAGAAACCAAAGAGTAAACATTTCATTAATATGTTAAAAGTACTTCACAGAATTTGTAATTAAATTATGTATATAGTTTATTTAAATCATTTTGTTTAGTACAAATTAGTGTGCATGTATATATTTTCACTAATGAATTTCAAGATTTAACCTCGCTCAGAAATCAGACAATTATTTGTTAGCATAAAGTTAGGTTATGTAATTGTGAATATTTAATCTGTGAAATTAAAGTGTTCAATGCATGAATATTTTCAGTATATAACTTTAACTAATTGAGGGTAAATTTTATTAGATCTCATATTTATTTTCTTGTGCTCCATATTTTATTTTAATCTAGTGTAAATTTTGTCTCAATCGGGTTAACAAATTAAAATCTACATGTTTTTCAGTATTATATTAAATGGTGTTGTAAATAGATAGTAAGAATGAATTTTGACTTAGCTCCTACTATCTTCATGCTGCCAATATGTTTTCTTTCATTAAATACTGTAACAATTTTGGCTTTGAAATAATTTTCTTTTAATATTGTAGGCTTAAGAGAGCTTTAATTATGCATTTTATCTGTTTTCTGCCCGTATACTCCCGCTGGACTTGTTATTTCAGAAGGACATGTCGCTGACTATGTTGGAGTCTCACTGAATGCCTGGCTGGAGGGTGTCTTCCTCTACGAGCCACCTGACCAACTGTCTAGTATCACTGTGAGGGTTGATAGGACGCTGACTCGCAAATCCGTCTCTACACCCTTGAAGGCAGCAGGATCTAGCAGTAACTCAGCACACAAGAACAAGTATGACTAATGGACTTTGAAAGCCATGTGAAGTGTGAGTGATTTATCACCAAATGAAGGTATGATCCTTCCAATTTTGTGTATGCTGCATGTTTTGGGTCAGGGGTCGTTTAGGAGATACCTAATCCTGCTTGGACATTAGTAAATCAGTAGACTCATCTTGTTGAAATCTGTTGAAGTCAGATTTCAAGTCAAGTAGGGGGAGTGTGTGGCAATATTTTATAATTTTCTTTTTTTAGCATGCGATATTGCCACGACGGAATATAGTTTATTTATTGGGGAAAGGAAGGTTGAATCAATAGTATTCTAAATATTCTCTTTTGCAGTCTAGCCTAAAGATCATTTCATTGTTACGTCAGGCAATTATTCTTAAAGTCTGTAATTTGTGGAGGCTAGCGAGGTCTCTCTCCAGCTGTGAGGGTTGGAGCGAGGATAGTCTGCTTTGTCTTCTCTCTCTCGCAAGCAGTGAGGGGAAGTCTTTCTTGCGCATGCTGTGACGTGGTCTCCATTCACGCAGCTGCACTAGTTGAGAGCAGTTCTGCGTTTGTCTGTATTAAGCTTTGTGATTTGCGTACATACTTTGCTATTGTCTTTTGTTAAAATTACATTAAAACAGTGTTTATTATTGGAGGTAATATTCGCGTCATGAAGATAGAGTGGGAGAAAGTGTATTTAAGGGCAGACACGTGTGTGTCTCGCTCTCTCTCTTAACTGATCTGGAATGTGACGGTAGCTAGCATGGACCACAGTATGGCGGGATTCCCGCCTTCATCTCACAAGGGCACATAGAAGGTAAGCCTAATCTTTTCTAATTAAATACATCAGACAGTTTTAACTATTTCTTACCTTCTATTGTGTTAGCGTAGGCATTTTAAATGTGGTGGCCTGACTCCGTTTTGTGATTTAAAGTGTTTAGTGGGGAATTGTTCTAGGCTTGGGTCATGACGTGTAGATGTGTGTTAATGTAATAGTGGTGCATGGCGGCACCTGTGTTTTGATTTCACATGCTAGCTTTGTTTAATGCAAGATGATATTATGACCTAATGATTTTTAATTTGGTTGCTCTTTAAACCGTGTGGGCAGGCCAAGCATTGTTTGGGGGTTTCGTTACCATTTATTTTCCTTTTTTTATATTATTGATGTGTTTTCTTTCTCGAAGCCATGTGCTCTTCCCTCACATTCTAGTGGAAGTTGGGGGAGAGCCCTTTCCTGGCAGAAGCTTCTGCAGGAATTGTATTTTTTGGTAAGTCATAAAAATATTACTGTCCTTCAGACAAATTATGGATGTTAGTTTAAACAAAATTCTGTAAGTTTTCCATGCAGAAACAAGATGGTTTCTGCGAAGAGTTTCATTAATGTACATGCTTGAAAATATGTTATGATTTTTTATATATATCAAATTAGCCTTCGGCTATTTTAAACTTGTAACTAAAGCCCTGTGATTTAGTCTGGTAGAAAATGGATGCTTGTCTATTTTAACTAATGTAAATAATAATTAATTTTCAATTAATTTGTTTAGCCTTCGGCTATTTTTAATTTGTAACAAAAGCTCTGTGATTTAGTCTGTCTAAGAAGATGGACGTTTGACTATTTTAGCTAATGTAAATAATAATTAATTTTCAATCAATTTGTTTTATCTTAGCCCTCAGCTATTTTAATCTGATTTAATGAATTTATATCAATTGTTAGCCATCAGCTATTTTAATCAGATTTATTTATTACACAAAATAAACTTGTTTTAGCTTCCACATATTTCTGTGTAAATATGTATTACAAATTACTTGCAAGGGGCATCTAAATTTATTTACATGCCCTCTTGTTACGTAATTCCCTCCTTCCGCTAGTCCTGTTTTGCCTTTATTCTGACATCTGGATACAGGGTCTCCAAATTAAGCACGCCTTCCACAAACCAAGGAGATTGAAAAGAAGAGAATGAATTCTTTCTACAGTTTGAAAGAAGAGGAGGGGCATTAGCGGGGGTTAGGGGTTACATCACATCGGCAGGGTCTTGAATAACACTGGTGGCGTTACACTTCAAGGGCGGGACGAAGAAGCACTTTCCTAAAAGAGGAAAGCATTAGCGTCTATAAAGAAAAAAAAGACCAATAACATCTCCAATAATATAATGAACTGTTTCAAGATTGTTCTCGTAGGCTTCCACGGCTGGATGAACCTTGGCAGTCCGGGTGGCACCGCGTCATCAAATTAAAAACTGACGTTTCGGCCCTCATGTCGTGGCCTTCTTCTGGGTAGCCTATGTAGTGCTGTGTTTCCTCCTTTTATATGCTGGTGGTGTAATTAATCAGTCGGCCGCTAGGTCACGCATGAGGTCTGCAGACTCATTTTTGGTTGTCTGACGTTGAACGGTGGTCATTGGAGGGCCAGTCTATAGTAAACAGAGCATTCCAGACCGAATTTATTTGTAACCCTGTATCCGCAATTAGCGGCCGACTGATCAATTTACACCACCAGCATATAAAACGAGGAAACATAGCACTACAACTCAGTCTACCCAGAAGGCCACGACATGAGGGCCAAAACGTCAGTTTTTAACTTGATGACGCGGCTCCACCCGGACAGCCAAGGTTATTATTGTTCATCCAGCCGTGGAAGCCATGAGAACATTTGATTCATCTCTATGGGGAGAAAACGTTTAACATAACAAGAAAATTCTCCAACATGAGGAAGAATAGAGCCATTAAGCTATCACATTTAGCATTTTTACTCCGATGTAGAGACAAGGAAGTTCGGCCTACCTTTCTCAAAATAAAACACCATAATAAGTCAGCGACCGAATCATGCATTCTGGATCGGGCAAGTGCAGCTTTATTACGCGAACGAATACATCAGTGCCGTTCGGACATTGCAAAACTGGAAACTGAGATCTATACGGCCCATCTCGCTCTATCAAAATTACTAAGTCGAGATGACTGGCATAAACTGAACGCAGCCTCATCACAGCTAGCTAATATCACACGATAGGACGAAAACACAAGTAAGGAAACTTAATAGTCTTTACAACAAACAACATATGATTTTCCGGATCGCGTCTGGTCTCAATTAGGCTAATCCGGATAATTGGAGTACTACTGTACTTGAATAAAATTAGTTACACACACACATAGGGCTATGAAGCATTCACGACTGGTCATAATACTATGAAATTTATGTACGTACCCTGAGAAAATTATTTATAAAACTTAAGCTGCATTCCAGTCGTATGGTCTTAAGGGATAGCATAGCTAACACGTCACATAATGCTAGGAAGCCTTACAAATGCGTACACTGTGTTAGATAAGAGGGCAAATACAATGTAATCTTCTGTGTACATAAAACCATAATGTCATTCCTGACGAAAACAGTACGTTATGTTATCCATAAAATCTCTATATACAGGGTGTTAATGAATAACACCGAAATATTTCACCTGTGTATAGAGGGGACATAGACAAGCAACTTTTATTAGGACATTTTTGCTCTATGACGTAAAATGTGTATGCTACAGGGCATTAAAGTCCTTAAAATTTGGTGCTCATAAGTCAATAATTGAGCGAAATAGGGTTAAAATTGTCTTTAAATTGACTTCATGCCTTCTTAGCGATCGATAAAAACCTGATTCTTCATCAACAGCTATACCATAATTTAGAATTTTCATAATCTGCAAAATTTACTGACTAATCACATGATTGCCCGCCACTGCATTATGTTTTTATTCCTAATTCCAGACCTAACAAAAATGTTTCGTTTGTCTTTTTTTTCCCTCAGAGTTACAAGATATCGATCGTCATTTTTTACAATTTTCCCGACCACTACACAATATTCACTGTTCCTTCGTTTCCCATCATATCAAGTATTAGAAGTCAGTGGCGTGCATATCCTTGGGAGATATTATGTTATAACAGGAAGAATTGAATTCATTGAGCAAAAATCTCCTAATAAAAGTTGCTTGTCTATGTCCCCTCTATACACAAGTAAAATATTTCGGTGTTATTCATTAACACCCTGTATATAAAAGGCTTTGTCCTGACTGACTGACTGACAGGAATCAACGTACAGCCTAAACTATAACAGGTAGAGACTTGGAATTTTGACAGTACCTTCGTTTCATAATGTAGGTGCTCACTAAGAAAGGATTTTGAAAAATTCTGATTTTAACTGCCAAAAATGACATGTTTTTGAAAATACTTAACCCCTTTTTACACAGAATTATCCAAACAAATTCACAGAACATATTGTTGCCAGTTGTATCAGGTGGGTTTGGATTAAATGAAATGGATGTTTGACAAATTAGAGAAGGTATCATTATAATTCATATTATCTGTATTAATAAAAGGAATTGTCCTCGATGTCCAGCGAAATCTACTGAACGCAGAGATCTGAAATTTTAAACATAGGTGGGCTGAAGGGTCGGAAAATGCACCTCTCAGCCGGAATTTTAATTTTACTTTTCGTCCGTGAGTTATGAGTGAAAAACGGGCAAAAAACGTGCATTTTGTGCGTTTTCAAAACATAAGTTTTCAGTTATACATTTCAATGTCAAATCAATTACAGTTGGCTTTGGCTATTTTTGTCACACCTTGAAAATAAAACTTTCGCGATCGCTTGAATGTTGTAAGCCCTAAATATGGTCAAACGTTGTTTTATTTGGACGAATCTCACTATACAGAGGTTTTCTGGGCCAAGAAACTCGAATCTGAGGTCGCTTTTACCAGACGATGCTATCTAATCGTGGTATGTAGTCCACGTGATTTAGGTGTTAATAATTATAATGATTTTACTATTATGCTCTTAATTTTTAATTTTTCAAATAATTGTCGCGGGCGAAGCCGCGGGCACATGGTAGTCTCTATATATATAAAAGGCTTTGTCCTGACTGACTGACTGACAGGAATCAACGTAGAGCCTAAACTATAACAGTTAGAGACTTGGAATTTTGACAGTACCTTCGTTTCATAATGTAGGTGCTCACTAAGAAAGGATTTTGAAAAATTTCGATTTTAAATGCCAAAAATCAAATGTTTTTGAGAATACTTAATCCCTTCTTACACAGAATTATCGAATCCGAATCACATTTGACATTAAAACATATTGTTGCCAGTGGGTTTCAGATGGGTTTGGAATTAAATTAAATGGAAGTTTGACAATTACAGTTGACTTTGTCTATTTTTGTCATACCTTGAAAATAAAACTTTCGCGATCGCTTGAATGTTGTAAGCCCTAATATGGTCAAACATTGTTTTATTTGGACGAAACTCACTATACAGGGGTTTTCTGGACCAATGAACTCGAATCTGAGGTCGCTTTTACCATTCGACGCTATCTAATCGTGGTATGTAGTCCACGTAATTTAGGTGTTAATAAATATAATGATTTAACTATTATGCTCTTAATTTTTAATTTTTGAAATAATTATCGCGGGCGAAGCCGCGAGCACATGCTAGTAGGCTATAAATCCCGTGTTAACAGAGAAATATTCACTAAAGAATTTATACGAATTTCAGTGTGTCATGATACTCTTGTGAAAAAAAAAAAGTGAATCAATGGAAAGAGTGGGCCTAAAACGCATTATTTTCCCTTTCGTGTATACAAATTACTCTAAAGCCGATGTCCCACGATCCAATTTGTTGGTTGAAAATTTTGTATAAAGTAGCATTTCTATACAATTATTTCTGACTGTGCACAAGAGAGTGCGTTTTGGTCCAATATACAGCGCCAGCTGTTCTCCCGAAACGAAAATCGATGGCTACTACAATCGACATGGCGGTCGATATATACGCACCTGACACAAGTAACATTTTTTACGGAATCTTTATCATAATTTCCAGAGCACCTCGGCTTTTATACCGGTTGTAATAATAATTATTGTTAATATTGTTAAATTCAAAGTCTTAGCATCCGTTAATCTTCTTGACTTTAATTTTATAACATTTTATATTTTTTGGTTATGTTCGCTGGTCGAGCGAGCGCTGGCAGCGGCGAGAATCAGCTGTACGGTGGAAGAAGCCATGTTTCTACGTCATGCACGTCACGCGGGGATAGAATGACGCTCATTGGTTCATTTCATATTTTTGGATGGAAAAATAGAAACGTTTCTATTCCGTTGCATGCAAAATAATTGTATGGAAAATATAGAATGAAATTGTGTGCAATGGTCGTCGGCCATGTCACATGATCCAAACTGACGGTTTGTAGACATTTGAACCAAAAATTGGATCGTGGGACATCGGCTTAAGCAAGTAAATTTCATAAGAGACATTATTTCTATTGCTTACCTTGAGATAGGAGCCGAAGTATTTGGTAACGAAGGGACTATCACACTGGGATAGGACCATGATTTCCTGCTGAATATCTTCGATTTCATCTTCAGCTTCTTCAAGGTCGATTATTTTAATGGCAACAACTTGCTGAGTCCTATTATCGATTCCTTTGAACACTTCACCAAATGATCCTTTGCCGATCCTTTCTTGTTTTGTGAAGATCAATTCGGGGTCAACCTTCTGAAACAAAGAAAAAGTAGTAAGTTGTCAAGTACAACTGAAATCACACATGGACGGCGTTACGCAAAAACGGGATAACCCACCAGACCTTAGTTTGGAGTAAATTGAGTTCAAAGTTAAAACCCTTCTCAATAAACAATCAGAACCATCTGGCTATACATTTTCAAAAATACTATCTCAGAGTATGGAATAACGTCAACACACTACATGTGTTTTCAATGCGACTGTCAAGATTTTACACGAGCAGGGATTTTTGCATAACGTCATTTTGTTGATCATGAATTAAGGAAACTTGTTAAGCCACTACTCTACAAGTTCTTATAATAATGTCTTAGGCATCTTAAATGTAATACTCGTACACTAGTATGGCATAACAAAATAAATGAGAATAACATATCGTATCTGTATTACATCCTGTACCAATAGCAAAACTCTTAAACATAAACACTGACCAAGTAAACTCAAGTGTTGGGGAATTTGTTATAGGCTATACATTGAAAACTCCTAACCAAAACAGGAAAATACGCTACATGTCATAATGTTTTTCGTGAGTAAGTCTCTGAAATTACTCAGCAGATGAATTAATTTCTGTATCTCCATTATCACCTTCATCATCAATGCTCACATCATTGTCAAAACCTTCGTGTCATCAACAAAGTTTCCTAGTTTTACGTTCAAGGAGTTATAAAATAAATGGTGCAAAAATATGTTGCACAAACTTTCTCGCATATACGTGTTAAAGGCTAGTACAGAAAAAAGTAAATTAAAGAGACAATTAAATTTTACTTATTACATTTTCATAAAACTGACAAGTATGTAGAACGGAAAGCATCAGGGTCGATCTTTATCTTCAATGCTTTTACTGTGAAATAATAATAATAATAATAATAATAATAATAATAATAATAGTCAATGGCAGTAAAACTGCATATTATTAGTACTACTACTACGGGAAAATTCAAATATAAGTCGCACCTTGCGATGAATCGGTCCCACCCAACCCACCCTCACCGATGCAGTTTCTTTTCTACCACGATCTAGCTAATTTTTCTGTCCTCGTATTATGAAGAAACTCGTGATTGGACGTTGGAGGTATGACGTCAAACCGCTAGACGAGAGGTGACAGGCTGACAAACCTTGCGGGAGATATAATATGCCACATTTTCGAAATCTATAAACAGTGTATCGTACATTATTCGAAAATGCAAGGGCGCTTCGCTACGGCTGCCGCCTACGCTTCGCGCACTTAACTATGTGGTTAGTGTTATGCGTTATTTAGCTATATGTAGAGGTGGATACAAGGCACTTGCGACAATATACAAGGACAGTTGGTCACTCTGCTTCGCTCAGAAACAAAATACATCACACAGTCCATGCAAATATGAATATCGAATGGACGGAGCTTAAGGGACGACTTATATTTGAATTTCGCTACTACTACTACTACTAAAACTAAAACTAAACTCCGTGGCACTACATCCCTGGAGGGATTTGACCTACCATACGAGCGCTGCGTCAACTACCACAGGCAGATGGCAGGATTGGGGGCATGTGGTCAGCATGCCTACTCCCACGGCCGTTAATGGTGGTTTCCGTGAACGGAGCCGCTACTTCTCTATCAAGTAGCTCCTTAATTTGAATCACGAGGCTGAGTGTACCCCTACCAGATCTCCCTACCTCAGAAAAATCCAAGGATGTACCGGAGATCCAACCCGGGCCGACGGATCTGACGCTAACCACAAGACCACGCCGGCGGTCCTACTGCTACTACTACTAAGGTTATATTGCACGCTTTTCCTGCATTGTAGGTCCTGTAATGTGTTTAGTATGTTTGCGTGAACCATTAGTCTATAGTAACAACTTATTCGCGTCATCTGTTTCTATTGTTTAGTGATGTCTTCTTATGTGATATTCATTTTAAACGATTATAATATCCAGTGACAAAGCGGCGATGAGTTATGGAAAATCAGCAAGTCCTACAAACCCGGCGTTTGCTTTTGCAAACGAGGAAACCATGAAAAACCCAAGTCAATTTGGGCGGCCACGAGGTTTGATTTGAACTCAGGACCTTTTTCCTGTTAGCCCATAGGTCTACCACCTCGCTGTAATTGGTTTTAGTGTGTTCATTGCGACTGAGCTAAACTGATTGCATTTCACAACAATAAGTACATTAGGCCTATAGTTTTCTTGTTACTAGGGGCAACAAAATGTCATTCATATTTTGACATGACGTATGTTCTGAAATTTGCATTTAAGCCGTACTTATTTCGTTTTTATCTTGATATCTATTAAATGTATAAAGAAATGTTTTAAACAAAAAATGTTCATTTTAATTTTCTCTACAACTTTACTATGGTAGGTTTTCATGTATCGCCTACTGTAATGGATATAATCTAGAAAAATTGAAAATGGTTACGAACAAAGTACCCCTTAAGTCATTTTTGCAGAAATACAGATATAGCCATTTTATTAGTCATAAATAAGAGTTTCCAATTTTAAACTTTTATTAAAATCGTTAGAGCCATTTTTTCAAAAATCAAAATTTTTTAAAAAGTTTTCATGAAAAGTCCCCTTAATATTTCAGTTGTAAAGCCAAATTTCTGGGCGTTTCGACAAAATTTCGAAAAAGTCCTTATTTCAAAAAATGAAGTAAATACAATGAACCGTTTACCCGCTGTGCTTGTCCACAGACAGACGGACAGACGTCATTCCAAAAATACTTTTTTCGGTTTCTAGGCTTCATGAAACATGCTCTCCCGGTGTTATCTCGACTTCGAATTTTTGTCACGATCACAATACTTTCTCTATACTACGTATATGCGAGAAAGTAAAATGTGCATTTTTTTTTTAAACTAATGTAAGCACATCATCCAAATCCTTGCCGCACAGCAACACGATGCTCGCCCAAGCGCGAGCGTGTGGGTTACCTGGTTCTTGTTTAACACACAATAACTGTTATCGTGCAAGTGGGTTGACAGTTTGACCTCTAAATGGTATAGTAAGATAGAATTCTAGTTAAATCATTTTGCTTAATATAGTGTGTCATTTTACCTAGCCAGATGTCAATAAAATTGTTTTATAACTTTTGGGGTGACAGGGAATTTTTTCAAAAATTTCAAATATAAATTTTAAGATTATTTTTTTCTGGAAGCGGGTACACGGGACATCTGAGAGTATGACAATTAGAGAAATAAATTATAAATTTAAAGTAATGTATATCTTAGCTAATTTCTTTATCGATATTCAGTGTAATGTAAGCTACCATTTCTGATGTAACATAAGTTACCAATGTTTATGTTCAATATCCAGAGTGTAAATTTATGTAAGAACATTAAAATATGCCCTCAATGTTCTTTACACTTTTATGGTTTATTTTCAATAAAAAATATTTCAGTTTTCAAATCAACGGAGCAGAGTTCTTTGTAAACACTTAGGACTGCAATTGATTATTCCTTTTCTTGTAACGTAAGTTACCAACAAAATCCTGATTTATTTTTTAACTATGCTATGTTTCTATGCAGTCTGAGTCACAACTTGAAGAATATAGTCTATTCTTCAGTCTGTAAGTCGTACAGTTTTTTATTTCCACTCCAAAGCAATAGAATCCTAATGAAATTAGTTATTTCTTCTTGCAAATGTAACGTAAGTTGCCATGGAATGACCCTTGGGGGTTTTCCATAACACCGTCCACATACAGAATAATTACACCTACAACAAAGTAGAACTACTAGGATAACAATTTGCTTAAGTCCTATATGCGAAACTCAGCTTTATAGTTCTTCCTAAGCCAAAGAAAATGTATAAAAGTTACTACCTAAGTATAGGACTGATTACTTAGTACATGTATATATTATTAGGAGTATTTATTGATTCTCCAAAAAAAGGAAAGCTCTAATGTACATAACGCATGCTAGGGCTATAGTTGAAATACAGAAATATGTAAAAGTAGATTGTAGATTCATAGTACATATGCCGCGTTCTGGTATATCACCATCAGTACAAGATTCTAAACCCTCATGTATTAGAAGACTGATTTCCATAGAGTCCAGGTTTGCTAAGGAACCCTCTACAAAGGAATAGTATCAAAACTTTATGGAAGAATATGAATCGCTAAATCAAATGGAGGTCGTACCCGTAGGGGAAAGTAATAACAAAAATAAAACTGTATATCTCAACCATCACCCCGTATAGAAAGATGAAACATCTAAGGTTGCTCCAATAAAGGAACTATCTATTGCCAGATTAGAACTCTGTGCTGCTGTGACGCCAGTTCAACTTAAAGAAAAGCTTCTCAGTACTCTCCAAATCACTATAAAGAAAGTGTGGTATTGGACAGACTCTCAGACAGTATTAGCTTTGCTTTCTAAACCTGCTAAAACTTGGAATGTTTTTGTATCTCATAGAGTGCAGAAAATTCAAAATTCTTCATCTCGCTCAGATTGGATATAATATCTAGAGGATGTTCTCCTGTACAGTTCGTGAATAATGCATTATATTGGAATGGGCCTTCATGGATATGTCTACATTCTTCTCAGTGGCCTACTCAGCCTCTTCATTTAACTCATATGGAAGAAAGGAAAGAAAAGTCCATTTCACTTGTATCTACTGCTCATCAAGATTATATCATATTGAGAGTTTCTTCCTTTGACAGATTGATTCGTGTGATTGCATATATTCGTCGATGGAAATCTAAAGCAATGAGCAAATCCTCATCTTCTACTACTTACTTAACTGCGAATGAATTGCAACCAGCAGAAGCTATAGTTATTAAAATCACACAGATGAAATATTATGGTGATGAAATTAGCAGTCTGAAGAAAAATCAATAAGTTCACAGAAGCAGTTCCATTAGATTTCTTAATCCGTTTCTATATGATAATAATGTTTTGAGAGTTGGTGGTAGACTTTCTCACTCTGATCTACCTTACAACCAAAAGCGTCAAGTAATATTGCCATACTCTTCTCATTTATCCAGACTTGTGGAGAAATACCACAAGTTGTATCTTCACTCTGGACCCATTGCATTACTTTATCTCCTAAGGCAAAAGAATTGGATAATTCAGGCTCTCATATTGATTAAATCAGTTTTTCGACATTGCATTACTTGCATAAAGTTATCTCCTAAGCCTATGCTGCAATTAACGATTTATCTACCCAGTTCTAGAGTTATTCCTCAGCCTCCTTTCTATTCGACTGGAGTGGATTGCATTGGCCCATTTAATATCAACACCGGTACATTTAAAAGGATTGAAATAATGAAAGTATACAGTGTGATTTTCATATGCATGACAATAGGAGCTATTCATGTTGAGCTTGTAACTACTTACAAGACAGAAATCTTTATCTCTGCATTATCTCGTTTTGTATCTCGTCGAGGAAAACCCCGACATATTTTTTCAAACAATGGTGCTCGTTTTTATCAGCGATTGGATTAAACATTGTAACTGAGCAACAATCTACTGCTTGGCTACCTGCAATCAATAACTTTGCTCATCAGCAAGGCACTGTTTGGCACTTTAACCCACCCTACTCGCCAACTATGGCTGGGTGCTGGGAAAGCCAAGTGAGAATCTTGAAGAAACATATACCGGTACACTTTGTAATAAGCAGACAGATTCTGCATTATGATCACTTCAACTCCATATTAATTTGGGCAGAAGGCTTGATGAACTCTCGACCAATCTCTCCGATATCTGAAGATCCAGATGATCTTACACCTCTCACTCCATTTCATTTTCTAGTGGGACGGTCTTTAGCCCCTTTAGCCCCTTATTGTAAAGAGGGCCAGTATGGTTACGTGACGTAACTTGAACGTTTATTATTTATTTACTCTAGTTTATTTATTTTATTATTTATCTAGTTAATTTATTCAAGTAAAAACATGTGCTGAGCATAAACAATAAATCACATTACACTATCGTATTGTATTCATAACTTTGACAATGAAATTCCATTTGTGTGTTTTTTTTTTCCTAATATTGGAAGTTATCGATCGTCATTTTTCACAATTTTCCCGACCACTACACAATATTCACTGTTCCTTTGTTTCGCATAGCTTCAAATATTAGAAGCCAGTGGCGTGCATATCCTTTGGAGATTTTATGTTATAGGCTAACAGGAAGAATTGAATCCACTGAACGTAGCTCTTCAAAAGTAATATTGTTTGATGTTGAATTTCCGAAACCCCGAATCTAATGGAACCACTTTGAGAGCTCCATCTCTCACCTCAACAGAAATACAATGACTGTATATGATGGAAATTGAAAATTATCGAGGAACGCTGATTCTTTATTGATATATAGGATCCATAATAGGCAATGATACTTGTATTCAAATTAAAGGTATTGGGGTAGGGTAAATCCAAAGTTAAGAACAATTTCTACATACCTTTCTTATGAACACAATAACTCATAAATGTTTTTGTTAAACTATATTACATTTAACTTAATAATATATTCACCTTATAGTACAATTAAACAGTAATAATTCTTATAAATTCAATAAAATATTACAATTAAACAGTAATAATTGTTATAAATTTCTGGCTCTCTTGGAGCGGGGGGGTCCTGGCTCGTCATGGCAACTTGGTTCTGGGATGGGTTCTGCTGCATTTTCTTCTTCGTCCGTTGAGAAAGGGATAAATCTTGGAGGATGATTGGCAGAGGATCGACGTTGAGTTCTACATCCTTATTGTTCAAGAGGGAGGGCAGTTTTGGCAGGCAAGGGAACACGTTTTCTCTAACCGCATTTGGTGGTGGCACAATCCTTTCTGCACCGACAAAAAATAATTTTTAATATTTCATCCCCCTACAGCCTGCTGAAATTTGTTGGTGGTTTGTTCCCACCCATATCTGGACTAGGTGATATGTCCTCAGAGAATTTTGTTTCGCTGCCCACTCAGTTGGTGGGAGGCATGGGATGTCCGGTTTGATATAGGCTACCGGTAAGCGTTCCGAGATTTCTCTTTACGTGAGGCCCCGTATCACTCCAAAATACACTTTTTCTCAGCTTCATCTAGGCTATCTCTTCCTTGGTTTCGGAAAGGTTTGAGAAAACTGAGGCAGCTCCCTGGACGTCTGTAGGATATAAATACAGTTTGATAAATCCCAGCTCACTCTTTCGGAAGGCTGCTTAGGCGGTACCGCACCCAGTCAAGGCGTGTGTCACCACCAAATGCGGATGCAGAAAGGCATCTCTCAAGTGTTCCCCTGCCTGCCAAAACTGCACTTGGGAACTTCTGAGGATGAAGAACTTGACATCGATCATCTGCCAGTCATCCTCGAAGACTTTCTTCTTTTCTCATTGAATGAAGAAGAAAACGAAGCAGAATCCATCTCAGAACCAAGTTCACATGACGAGCAAGGACCCTACCGCTCCAAGAGAACCAGGAGTTCGTAACAATTATTGCTATTTAATTGTACGAGGGTTGATCAGAAAAAAAGGTTACAAGTCGAATAAAGAAATATTTATTAACAATAGACAGAAAATACAAAAAGGAATTAAGAGGCATACATGCCTATCACTTTTCGACATAATCACCAAGTCTATTTAGGCATTTATCAGAATGCACAAGCAACTTGTATAACCCGCCTTGGTAAAAATCAGGTCCATGTCCATTGAGCCAGGTCTCGGCGGATGTTTTCACAGCCCTGTCTGAAGAGAACCGACTGACGGAAACTTCGGAAACAGGAAATAGTCACTGGGTGCCAAATCTGGGCTGTATGGGGGATGACTCCAAATTTCCCACCCGAGACGTCGCAACAATTCCTGCGTTGCTTGAGCAGTATGGGGCCTGGCATTCTCATGCAGGAGGATGACACCTTCACTCAACTGTGAATGTCAGATGCGGACACATTCTTTGCCCATAAAAATCTAATCACGGCTCGTACTTCCAAAAGAGATCAATTTTCTAAGCATCTTGCCATTTCAATCGTCCTGAACCGTCTGGGAAGTTTCACTACCTACCCGCACACCAGCTGTATGACAAGTAGTGCCCTCTGTTTCCACTCTGGGGAAACAAAAGTTCTCCATAATATGTAGTTTTCAAATGCTGCGGCTTGTAATCTTTTTTTCTGATCAACCCTCGTACTATAAACTGTAAAAATATTATTAAATTAAATGTAACATAGCTTAACAAAAACATTTACGAGTTAATGTATTAATAAAAAAAGTAACGTACGAATTATATGTATGTATATTTATATGTATATGTATGTATGTATGTATGTATGTATGTATGTATGTATGTATGTATATAAACTGTAGATTATATATTATATAAATTGAATACAAGTATTATTTCTTATGACTCCTCAATAACAATAAAGATTCAGAAAATCTCGATAAATTGTCCAGTTCTATCATATATAGTCATTGTATTTCTGTAGGGGTGAGAGATGGAGCTCTCAAAGTGGTTCCATTAGATTCGGGGTGTCGAAAATAGTATTCAACGACACCAAACAATATTACTTTTTAAGAACTACATATATACCTACAATAAGTATATATTACTAGCTTAAATGGCCCGGCATTGCCCGGGTTTTGTATTTTGTAATATGAAATTATCTTATGGAGGACTTTCGATGTTGAAACTCTATGTCCTTATATAATATGTATGTAGAATTCGAAATGAGGAAGAACGACATATGGCACTCAAGACTATTCCCTCAGAAAACGCTAGATATAGCTTTTTATGGCTCATAGAGGATGTCGAACGTTGCATTCCATTGCTTCTACACACCATGCCTGGGAGGAGTGCAAATAAGAAGAAAAAGAAATTCCGGTTACATAAGATTGTATTGTCTTCACAGAAAATTGTATTTCTCACTCTCATATTACCATACAACCGTTTCGGGGCTGAAGAAAAAAGAAATTCAATATCTCTTTCATACTTTCCTTCCCAAAAACCTGTGACATAATATACTGCGCGCGTAGGACTGAAAATGTCCCATTCTATTTTGTCTTCTTTTAGATGCTTAGGGCCTCTGATAAACATGCCTAGGCCTATTTCTCAACTAATACCAAGCCTACAGCTATGAGTGACGTATCAGTGGATAGGATTTGTTACCGACTTCCGATATAGCATACTCACTGGCACACACTTAAGTTGTCCCTGCAGTACGACCGCTTATTCTACATCAAAATGTGAAGTGAGAAAATATTTTCCATCTCGAGGGTAGAGAAAGTTATGTGACTGCTTTATTTTCGTGGATTTTATTCTTCAAGAATTATTTTCACAATGTATTAATTACATCGATAGTATCAGAATTTGTTAAAGCCCAGTATTATAAAAGATTAAACCCAAGAAGCAGCAAACCGAATTTTATTTTAATCATCGATTCATATATGGAACTGTCTACAATCTAGACTCAGAAGAGTTTCGTCCTACTAAAGCAACAATTTTATTGTATATGATCAACCTGTTTTTATGTCAACATTGACTACTGCAATTAGCAGATATTGTTACGTTTTATAACAATCTGCTGTCAACAGATTCAACATGTACATTATTACAGTAATTATTTACAAATTCATTAAAATCTATTTGTATTTAAAAACATACACTTAATAATATTATTAAGTGTATGTTTTTAAATACAAATAATAATGTAAATAGCATTTTATTTGTGTGTGTAAATATGTGTATTCTTTTTTAGCATGTGTATTTTTTTTTTAGCATAAATCACAACTCAAACATTTTATATCATTTCAATAATAAATATTTGAGGCTAACTGCGGCTTTTTGGTTTTATCATTATTTGGGGGTATTAGGCGAAACATTAATCACCATTTTCCTCAGTATTATAATATAGTTTCCAAGGCCCTATGTCGAGCCGTTCTCAAGTGATGCGGCAACAACCATTTGGTAATTCACTTTTATTAATATAGATTAAGCTAAATGTAATGTATTATAATGTTATATAGCTTAACAAAAACATTTGTGTTAATAAAAAAGTTATGTACAAATAATTGTTCTTAACTTTGGAATTACCTTACCTATATATATAATTTCTTTAGGTGCAACTAATAAATAAATATATATATATATATGTATTTATTCACACTGCAATTGGGCAATCACATTTACAAGAAAACATTAAAGATTAAGAAAGCGTTAAAAATTATTACAGATACCCATTCTAATAACTAATAACCAGGCTTTAAAACTTAGTGCCCGAACCCACAGAGGAAGATGATTCCGGTTACCAACAACTTGAGTATAGGGGGTGGGGGTGATTGCGTAGGCTGATATGACAGTCATTGATAGTAGTACTGAGAAGTGAATGCGCTCGTAATACGGTGCCTCTCAAATTGGTCAACAGTGTACCTTGTCATTGTTCGTGTTTACAAATTTATAATACGTGTTCGGAATGCCGAAAGTAAAGTGTTCTAAAACGCAAACATACATTGAACCATTTGGGAGGGACTATTTTACACAAAACGCACTTCACGCATTGTAACGACCTTAATACAAATACGGAAGGAGACATTGAGCAAACAACATAACCGTAAGTTGTACTAAAATATTGATTTATTGTAGTCTGTATAATAAAATAATATTATGTGTATAAGGGAAAACTAAAGCGAGTCTTATTTTGTGGTTGTAGGTACAGTATCGTCTTGCATGCTTGTAATGTGAGTTTAGAGAATGAGAAGTTATTTTGTGGTCTTCCTGTACCTGTATTCTGGTTTGTTTACTATCACGTGAACTAGCATATGGTAGCTAGTCGCCGAGCAAAGTCTGTACAGTACGGTTGCTGTTAACATATTCGATCGGGCACTAAGTTTTAAAGCCTGCTAATAACCTAATATTAGTAACAAATTATGGAATTAAATAAATTAATTAAATAAACTTAAATACGAGCTAATTAAGAAAAATACTTAAATACATGCCAAATTAAATTAAAAAAATATATAAATACACTATATATCAAGTATAATATTCATACACTTCTAACTAAACAGATACAAGTTAAAATAATTGATTATATAGCTTAGACAGAAATAAAAGAGCAAAGAGACTTATATTAAACAAAGTGGCTACATGGAATCTAAATTACACATTTTAACTTTCTTTTGAAGGTTCCTAAGGAAGGACAGGCCGTGAAAACCTCTGCATGAAGTTAATTCCAATCATTTATTGTTCTGTTTAGGAAAGAGAATTTACCTACATCTGTTCTTTGCTGTACGGTTTTAATTTTGAACTCGTGATCGTTTCTTTCGTAATAGGTTGGTTTTTCTAAACGTGTTGTAATATCAGCCCATGCTTTTTGTCCTGTATATGCCCTATACAATGAGCATAACCTGGCTTGCTTGCGCCTTGTTTCTAATTTTTCCCATCCTAATTCTGCCACAAGTTCTTCGCCATGGTCTCTTTTTCGTTTAACAAATTTAGCCACCCTGCGCTGGATCATTTCAAGTGATTTTATTTATTCTGTAGGGGTCCCAGCAGGCTGCACCATATTCCATTAATGGCCGTACTAGTGTCATGTAAGCTACTTCTTTGGTCTTTGGGTTTGCCTTCTTTAAGTTCCTCATCACGAAATGCAATGCTCTCCACGCTTTTCTCGTAACCTGATCAGTTTGGCTATCCCGTGTCAGATTTGAACTCAGGTAAACACCTGAATATTTACAACAATCTTCTTGTGGGACTGTTGCGTGATCTATGTTGTAATTTACACGTATTTATTTTTTCTTCTACAAAATGTTATTGACTTACTTTTGGTGCCATTTATTTTCATACCGTTTAATACTGCCCAGCTAACAATTTTATCGAGATCGCTTTGAATCATTTCAATGTCTCTATCATCGCGAATTTTTCTATAAATAATACAATCATCAGCAAATAATCTCACTTCAGATTCACTGTTTCTGCAGAGATCATTAATATAAATAAGAAAAAGTAAGGGGCCAAGTACGCTTCCTTGTGGTACTCCTGATTTAACAAGCTCTGCTCTAGATGTCTCTTGACCTACCCTTACTCTCTGTGTCTTGCCCTCTAAATAATTTTGTATCCAGACTACCACCCTACGATCAATCCCTAGTCTGTTTACTTTATCTAATAATTTTCCATGCGGTACTAAGTCAAAGGCCTTTGAAAAGTCAATTACAACCGCATCAATTCTACTCCCATTAATCGATTTCTTCAGCTATATCTTGGCATAGCGAAATCATTTGGCTATCACACGATACATATATACATACATATATATATACCCGTATATATTTGCTTTTATATAGAGACAGAGCAGTGGAATAACGGAAAATACGAAATTTAAGTTTTTCTGCAAAATCTCCGAATTGACACATAAAGTTAAAATTGCTCCACCTTTTGAACGGTTCAAGATAAATATTAAAGTAACACATATTCTTGAAGAAAATGTAAAGCTCTACAACTTCCTTTCTCAAGACTTTTTCGTAAGGCAAAAGGTCGGAGAGTTAAAATGTCAAATATGGCAAAAAAAAAAAAAAAAAGTGAGCGAACTTTGAGCGCAGATATCTAGGAAACTATGGGAGATAGCGAAACAATGATTGGAGTCAATCTTGTGGATCATTTTGTCAGCTTTAATTTTGTATCGGTCTTATCGCTAGGACCGATAGTTTCAGAGATATAAGTGAAACAACGAAAAAAGTACCTTCTACGGGCCTCCCGCTCACCTCCTAGGAGTGGGAACTTTTAGTATGTTTACCTCCTAACGTTTAGAGAAAAAAAGTCCCAAGTCAAACATTGTGTTCCTTCCATTTCCCTCTACAACGTTTTCGTTGACTACCGTCATTTAAGAAAGAATCCATCA
This sequence comes from Ectobius pallidus, assembly GCA_964059195.1. Classification (NCBI taxonomy): domain Eukaryota; kingdom Metazoa; phylum Arthropoda; class Insecta; order Blattodea; family Ectobiidae; genus Ectobius; species Ectobius pallidus. Next base: position 157,206,242 of record CAXKWD010000002.1, read on the forward strand.
CTTCTACAAATAAGCGTTCTAAAGATAGTTTTATAAAAGTTATCCTAGAACTCCACGCTCTACTACGTAGTTCTAAACATAACAGGTGGAAAACTGTTTGTAAAGAAAAATTAGCTCTGTATCGAGTTAAAGTGAGGAACTCGGCGTTTCGGTGATTCTAATTATATTAATCATATACGCACATATTCTTCAGTAACATATTAAAAATTTAGTGGGCTATCTTTCTGTATGAGAGAAATAATATGCGAGAGTTTGTGACAGGCAGTGGGAGAGAAAAAGGAGTTGTCATATCTCCAATATCCTGTCAAAATATGGATATCATATGAAATGGGCGTCAGAATTGAGGTGGTATGTTGTTTCAATGACAAAACTCTTGAGTGTTTCGTAATATAAACACGGCAAATGACTTGACACTTTGAATGTAATTATGATGCAAATTGGAACACGATAAAAGTGGAAGTATTCTGTACCGAGTAAATAAATGCATCATCAGTCATTATAAAATAATTCAAGAGAGCCTTCAGAACAATATCAGTGCTGCAGAAGCAGGTACGTACACAATATCGACAAGAATAGCACACTTCTACTTGAAAGACGCAATGACACGTCAAGCTTCTTCACAGTGGCGGACGCAGAATTTTTTTCGGGGGGGGGGATTTGAATAGGTAGAAAGAATACTAAAAAACTGAACTAACTTCCATATATAATAATTAGTTTATAAAACTGGCCACTTACATTGCATATACAGCCTATTTTCAAATTTCGGGGGGGGGATATATCCCCCAATCCCCCCCTGCGTCCCCCAATGCTTCTCCATATAATCCACACCACACCGGTAAAATTTAAATCTGCCATTTTACGAACATGAATGGGGCCATTTAATGCACTTTTTCAATCAGTTCTTTTGCCAAATTACAAACTCATATTTTCACAATTTCCCTCAACAAGAGAGTCTTGAAAATATTTGCTATAGTACCTACGGTGCGGGTACAGTGAAAAAGTACGAGGCGAGGATATAACTTTGGGACGAAGCGGAACTAATAATATTGCATTTCTGATTTTGTTTCTCCATTGCGCATTTTAGTAGCGGGCGGCTTTTTATCGATAGTAATTCATATTGAAATGTAGGAACCATCTTCCGCGAACGAAAAGGAAGGTTCAGACGTAATCTTTAAATTTATTTCATTATAGGGCTCTCGTTCTTTTCGTCCCCACTCGGCGTTCCTTTTGCGGCCTGCCGAGATTATATTATTGTTTATTGAGGCTAAACAGTAGTTTCCACTCTCAAATCCAATCAGGTGGCAGACTCTGATGCCAAGTCAATGTAATAACAATAGTAATGTAATAACCTTAAAAATTTCGGCATTTCTTTGATCACGCGGCTATTAACGAGTGTTTTTCTTGCATTAAACCAGGCATTTCCAACTCAGGTGCTTCCACGGCGCAGGCGAGCACCCTTGTAGCACCAGAGGCAGCTCCACAGGTCTAGCCAGCGTTCAGCTTATGAAAACATTATTAATAACAATTTTGTGAACACATAAACACACAATTTATTCTCTACTTATATTGTGTTTGTGAGCATTTAGAATTGAAGAAGATTGTTAACATCGTTTTGCCGCAACTAATTTACCAACGTTTCGTACAATCGATTTGGCAATAGAAATTCAAAGTACAGCCTCTAAGGCAACATCAGACAGAGAAGTCCTGGTTTTACTTTTATTTAAATTCGTAATTGAAAACATCTGTTCGCATGCATAAGTTGTCTCGAACACTGGCGTAAGTTTTAAGCAAGTGCGTGAAGTCTGGGAAATTTCTGTGGATGAACGAAATTGTAAAATGAAAGCAAATCGCCGGTGTAGTAATCGCACCTGTACTTTTATCACCTCTGTTTGGAAACATGATGGTGATTTTCAGGACAAAATATGGCGTCATAAATATTCAAGTTGAGGTGCCATATAATCAATTTCTTTGAATGGGCATTGCATTCATCGTGCAATTTCTGTAACAACGTCTGATGCTATCCGAAGTTTTCGTAAATAGACCAATTTAATGATTTTAATGGAAGAAAATTGTCAAATTTCCGGCTTTAAGTTGCTCTTTAAATAATAAATTATGCATTTTGAAAGCCTTAATTCTATCACACATGGTGCTAATTAACTAATTTATCCCTTGCAACTAAATATTTAAATCATTTAAATAAGACGTTACATCCACCAAGAAAGCTATCCATTGTGCTGTCTGACGCACGCACATGCAGTAGCGACATGGGGAAGGAGAGCACCGGGCTGCCGTTGGGTGCTGCGATGGTGCGCACCAGCGCAGAGTGCTCGAGTTGGAAAGGCTTGCATTAAACAAACAAAACTTCAAAACCGCACCGCTGGAGACGATGATAGCGAGACAACCAAATTTATTTACATTTCTATTGTACTTATATCGACAATGTCCTTCTTTGAAGATCCCGGAGACATCCTGACTTGTCTACACCAACGGTCCTCTTCCGTTGTCTTCTATTTGAAAAGTACCACATCTACTGATGACCGTTTCTCCTTGAACTGCTACCTCCTTCACGTAGACTCCGTCTTCTCACTGTCGTATCGCACAACAACTCATTCTTCGGTCTGCATATGGCAAAAATTTCTGCTATGTAGACTCGCCTCTCGACTTCCCATTCCTTTTTACTTATATAGCAGCTTGGCCCATCTTCTCGAACATTCACTTATGGCTGCACTCTGGATACACCAATCTCTTGTATACTACGGTAGACGGGCTTTCTTTGTCTCCGATTACTTTTATCTTTCACAAGCACATGGAATAATTAATCATTCCATTTCGCATACATTAATTGTGCAATGGAAAGATGTCTTGTTACTCCGTGTGTGAATTTGTATGGGAAAACTTAGTAGTACGGTACTTCATCAAAGATATTTTTTGTGTATGACAATAAGGTGTCTTAGGTGAGAAACAGAACAAAGGTGTCTATTCTGCTCAGTGGATGGAGTTGATGACGGAGGTCACAAAATTACGCTTAGTAGGCAGTATAGAGTTAATCAAAGGTGATTTCCAAGCAAGCTTGATTAAGAGAAACAGAACAAAGGAGTCTATTATGTTCAGTGGACGGAGTTGATGACAGACGTCACAAAATCACGCTTAGTCAGTATGAAGTTAATCAAAAGTGATTTCCTAGTAAGCTTCATAATACCTGTTAAAATAACCGTCATTACATTTGCTATCGGTGTTTAAAGAAATGGTAGGGGTCCAATGGGAATCATTTTTAAAGTCACATGTATTAATTAGCGTATCAGCTTCAAGAAGTTGAAGGAGTTTATTTATAATTTTTTAGTCCGTCAACAATTTGTTTGGGGTAAAATATCAATCCCTGAGTCGCTTCCGATGAGGAAGCCACGTCTACTGATATTTTGTGTAAACGTGTGTAAAATATTCGCAAGTCAGAATTAGTTGACTTAAAAAAATTTCATACAAATAACTTCTGGACTTAGAAAATTTCACATGAGATAATTTCAACACTTATTCTGTTCACATCAGTTCGGCATAAGATATCAAGCACAGTGACTCAAGTAAAAAAAAAAAGTCGGGACTCGTATGCAGTTAAAATTAAAGTTTTAACGCTTTAGTTCACAAGTTTCCTATAAAAGACACAAAATACAGGTCATTCTAGGAACATATGAGGCCATGCGACGGCATGAACAACGCGGAAAGCGCAACACACGATATTCAACTTAATGTATTGTCATAATTCATTTTGCATTGTGTCATGGCGCCACATACAAATACTAGCTTGAAAGTGTAGTTGAGGCTGTAATTGACCTGCATTTTTCGGCGTCTGAAGCAGCGAGAAGGTTACATATTTCAGAAAGAGCAGCTCAGAGGTGGGTACTTCACTATAATGTGACCGGAAGTTTTCATAGGAAACGTGGATCCGGCCGTCCGCGTATTTCGACGCTGACGCAAGATGGGTCGCAGAAGTTGAACGTAATCCGTTTCATACTGCTGCATCCATGAAGGCTACTGATCAATTCCCTGGCCATCTTCAAACCATTAGGAACTGGTTAAGATCCGCTTGGTTACTCTTTAGAGAAGTCCTGAAGGAAGAACACAAGGATGGGCGTCTCGTATTTGCAGTTGAAAAAAACTGACTTCGACTGGAATAGAGTGATATTTTCAGATGAAGTTAGTTTTTCGAATGCATCTTCGGGGCCAGTTCTAGTGTATCGACCAATCGGTACCCGGTACGATCCCACATACACTGCAACTCACGCAAGGAGTGGCATGGTAAGTGTGTCATGCTGAGGCTGGATGTCTCAGGAAGGGGCTGGCACGCTCCACCAAATTAGTGGGCGGTTTAACCAGTGGAAATACCGTCGGTTTCTAGAGAGGTATATGCTTGTTTACGCCAGGCTTCGTTTTCCTGATGGAAACCTTCAATTCCTACAGGATAACAGCCCAATTTACACTGCTCGATCGGTTCAAACCTGGTTCGTTGAAAGACAATATATCGAGATGATATACTTTCCAGCGCGTTCCCCAGATTTAAATCCTATTGAGAATGTGTGGGCGGAAGTAAAGAAGCATATGAGAAGGAACTGGGCGAACCCACCTCCAGCTTCTGAAGCAAAACTGTGGGAACTAATTAAACTGGTTGGGACGCTGTGGCAGATAAGGATAATTATTTTCTAAACCTTGTATCGTCAATGCCCAACAGAGTGAGGGAAGTTATAGTAATGGATGTTGGATGGACTGCTGAGCGTGTGGCTCTTTTTTTTCACTTATTCTTACTTAAGTTCGTTATTATGTTTCATTATGTTATCTATTTTGAGTACGTATCTTATTATTTTATGCCACAGATACGTATTTGCTGTAAAATCGTACTTTCTTTATTGCTTTCTTTTGTGTGTGTCCAAAATTCGACACCAACAATGATAATTCACTAGAAGTAATTATTATTTCATTCCAGTCATTGCCGCGTTTCAAAAAATAAATACAGTATAAATAAAAATAAAAAAAGCTCCCACAAAGTATCGAACCCTGGTCCCACACGTTCAATTCCGTGACCAGTACGCTATTGCGAATAGATGAGAATAGCCTACATAATTCTGATGAGATTGTAATATCGAAGCTTGAAAATACATTTGAGCCAAAGTTATTGATTTTGTACTACGTGTACCGGTATTATAAAATAAAATTTGTAAAAAATGTCCTTGAATTAACATATTCCTCGCGAATTTATTCATTATTAATATTATAATGAACTTGCACGCACGAATATGGCGGATGTGAGGTATATAGCCTCTATATATGTTCGTTTTGGAACAAAACTGACTAAATAATCAATAAAATACATGGATAGACAAGAGGCAGGTGTGAACCCAACCTTAAGTCTTCCGGTACATGCGCATATGCTCGTTCGTGGTACTTTACCAAATAACGCCAGACTTATTTTTTTATTTGATCGACTGTATAACTTGTCATCTACTCCAGCCGAATATTTATTAAGCTAACATTATTTAAGAACATTAACAAGTATATATGTATTACCATTGTAATTCGAAGTTTGAAAAGTAATTTCACGAGTTCTCAGAGTAAAAGTATATAAGATATTTATCCGATTTTTATTCACATAAACACTCCATAATTAGTGTTCTCCATATCCGCCTGAAAAGAGAGGTATCCTGCTCGAAGCCGATATGATATAGATGGAGGGTCTTCAACAACTAATTGATTTAATAATGATTAATTATATCTGGCGCCCATAAACAAAAACCACCTTGTACGACCCGACGCAACACTAACAGAAGTAGTAACAGCTATAGGTAAATTTAAAAAAAAATCTCCAGGCGTTGACCAAATTCTAGCAGAATCTATTAATTATTAATTAGATTAAACTCAGAGAGCCATAAACTCATTCTCATGACTTCTGTCGAGATTAACCCCATATGTGGACGAAATCATTGGAGATCACCATTGAGGATTTAGGCGAAATAGATCAACCATTGATCAAATATTTTGCATTCGCCAAATCTTGGAGAAAAAGTGGGAATATAATAAGTCTGTTCACCAGCTATACATTTATTTTAAAAAGCATATGATTCAGTTAGGCGAGACAAATTGTACAATATCCTCATTGAGTTTGGGGTACCAAAGAAGTTGGTTAGACTCATCAAAATGTGTTTAAATGAAACCTACAGTAAAGTCAAGGTAGGGAAACTTATATCAGATAGATCTGTCATTAAAACGGCTTAAAGCAAGGAGATACACTATCGCCTTTACTTTTTAATTTCGCTTTGGAATATGCCATTAGGAACGTTCAGGAAAACAAGGTAGGCCTAGAATTAAATGGCAGTCACCCGATTTTAGCTTATGCAGATGACGTTTGCTTGTTGGACGATGATATAAAGACAATCTGCAGTCTCAAGGGTACAATGATACTGAGGATTGCCCGGAGGCAAATACTACTAAACAATGCACATACAGTTTATGAATTAACGGAATATACAATTTTTGACATGTAATTACGTCCTAAATCGTAACCATTTCCGGTGGTCATGCATAAATGCCTTTTAATAGTAACAACCATTAAGGTATAGATTAAATATATTAAATTATTTGTACAATTTCTATAGAAGCCTTTTATACTACTGGATGTTCAACTTATTTATAAAACTGTTTTGAAGACTAAATTCTATAGAAAAATTTATAAAACTTTCGAGTTTAGCACGGAATTGTGGGCTCCGAGGTTTAAGTAAAGCAGAATCGCACTACTGTATTTTTAAATTAAGGTTCTCTATTGGGATTATATTTAGCAATACAGATTTTAATTGGAATCAACTTAGCTAAATACTATTGTCCTAACATTGGGTTGTCATTCAACCGAACTTATCAAATTTTCCGAGGCGTAACTCTGGGTGATTTCTATGCACTACACATGCAAATGGAACATCAATATTCCTTGAATGGGAAATATTTTACGGATTATTTAAATGTTTACGTACATGTGCAGATGTAAACATATATAGACATAGATAAATTTAATGCAATTTTTTTTAAATTTCTCGTTCCATGCTTTTCTTTTGTCTGAAGCATCGCTTCTGGTTATCCAGTTTCACCGAAAAATTCGGCTTTACAATAATTAAAATCCACGCTTTACTACCCACAGACAGAAATAGAAAGCAGACTGTACAATCGTTTTCGTTTATAAAGTTTTAACTTACGTTCTTATATTTGCCAATTGCATTAACCCCCTTGATATAGATTAGTTTCACTCTGAGGCAATTTAAGATAATGAAGTAGACATTTACAGAACTAACAACCTTTACACTGTTTCATGAAACAGAAAAAATGGAGAGATTCATCATGCGATCTCAGAGAATGCATGAAGAAATGTCCAACGCATCAGCAAATGAAGAGTGCAATTTCTCCTTCCAGACATGACCTGGGGCAAAGAAACTAGCCATCGTGAAATCGTCAATGAGCTCCAGTAGAATGGAATGTTTGTTTTCATCACGCCAACTGATTTCCACACATATTAACATAAATTAACATGGTTACAAATATAAACAATAATTGAAGGCAAAGTGAAAATGCAAACACATTTCCCAAGAATAGACTTTTGCAGCGGTGTATTCAAAGGGGGCAGCCCCCCCCCCCGAAATAGATAATGCATATACGTTACATGTAAGGGATTATGATTATATGACAGAAAGTAACAGTTTAATTGCACATCCTGACTCATGAAAGACGAAAGGCGAATCGTGAAATAGAAATACCAACACTACATTCTTTAAGTACTGTAGGCCTATATGTTACCGGCAATGTGTGAAATCCGGCATTCTACAGAATAGATATACAAGCATTCATGAGCCACAGATTATTGTCTCTGTTGGACACTACATGAGAATATTATACGAGAAAAATTCCTCCGGCACTGGGACTTGAACCCAGGACCTTTGGCTATTCGCGCCAATGCTCTACCAACTGAGCTAAGCCGGAGCTCAATTCACAGCGCCAGATGGAACTTCTCTCCTATGACTGATTGCCCTAATGGTCTACCTCACAGACAGACAAGTTATGTCATATGCAGTACTGTGAGGCACACTAAGTAGTGATTTTTGTGACCGGGCTCCCACTGTTATTGTACAGTTAACATTCAAGATAGATATACAAGCATTCATGAGCCACAGATTATTGTCTCTGTTGGACACTACATGAGAATATTATACGAGAAAAATTCCTCCGGCACTGGGACTTGAACCCAGGACCTTTGGCTATTCGCGCCAATGCTCTACCAACTGAGCTAAGCCGGAGCTCAATTCACAGCGCCAGATGGAACTTCTCTCCTATGACTGATTGCCCTAATGGTCTACCTCACAGACAGACAAGTTATGTCATATGCAGTACTGTGAGGCAAACTAAGTAGTGATTTTTGTGACCGGGCTCCCACTGTTATTGTACAGTTAACATTCAAGATAGATATACAAGCATTCATGAGCCACAGATTATTGTCTCTGTTGGACACTACATGAGAATATTATACGAGAAAAATTCCTCCGGCACTGGGACTAGAACCCAGGACCTTTGGCTATTCGCGCCAATGCTCTACCAACTGAGCTAAGCCGGAGCTCAATTCACAGCGCCAGATGGAACTTCTCTCCTATGACTGATTGCCCTAATGGTCTACCTCACAGACAGACAAGTTATGTCATATGCAGTACTGTGAGGCACACTAAGTAGTGATTTTTGTGACCGGGCTCCCACTGTTATTGTACAGTTAACATTCAAGATAGATATACAAGCATTCATGAGCCACAGATTATTGTCTCTGTTGGACACTACATGAGAATATTATACGAGAAAAATTCCTCCGGCACTGGGACTTGAACCCAGGACCTTTGGCTATTCGCGCCAATGCTCTACCAACTGAGCTAAGCCGGAGCTCAATTCACAGCGCCAGATGGAACTTCTTTCCTATGACTGATTGCCCTAATGGTCTACCTCACAGACAGACAAGTTATGTCATATGCAGTACTGTGAGGCACACTAAGTAGTGATTTTTCTCGTATAATATTCTCATGTAGTGTCCAACAGAGACAATAATCTGTGGCTCATGAATGCTTGTATATCTATCTTGAATGTTAACTGTACAATAACAGTGGGAGCCCGGTCACAAAAATCACTACTTAGTGTGCCTCACAGTACTGCATATGACATAACTTGTCTGTCTGTGAGGTAGACCATTAGGGCAATCAGTCATAGGAGAGAAGTTCCATCTGGCGCTGTGAATTGAGCTCCGGCTTAGCTCAGTTGGTAGAGCATTGGCGCGAATAGCCAAAGGTCCTGGGTTCAAGTCCCAGTGCCGGAGGAATTTTTCTCGTATAATATTCTCATTCTACAGAATGCCTAGGCAATGTATAGAATGCCTAAAATCGAACGTCAAAGTATGAAATGATTGATATTTTATACATTGCCTAGGCCTTGTATACTTTGCTGGATTGTCTGCCGGCAAAGTATACAATACGCCTAATCTCGCCACCACTGTTTAATAACAAATACAATTATGATAACTGATTTGATTGATAATTGATTGAACTCAGACCAGAAGGACAAAATAGACCAAACTCATAAAGAGGAACTAATATGTCGATGGAGTAGAATTGAGGATAAATTTGTAACTTATAACAATTTAAAAAATGCAAACAGCGAAATACCCTGAACTGAAATTATTAACAAAATCACTTTGTACGAAATAATTTCTGCTTTATGTCACAAATGTTTAGTGTAGAATAACTCATGCCTTTAAAATGTATTTAGACTTTTTGAAATATGAGAATTAAATAGTGTGCTAAATTTGCTATGCGAGATTCGTTATCATTATATTCTGATAAAATACGTTTTCGTTAAAAAAAAGAAACACAGTTTCTGAAATCAACATTCTATATTGAAATATGACGTAATGAAAAAATGACAACTGTGATTATGTAGTAGGACATCTTTGTATGAATAAGACAGGTTGCTGAGAAAATTAGGTTGCAATTTAATTGGTAAGTGAGTTCTTACTGTTACAAGTATTTCAATCTCAGTTCTGCTTTCATTGTTTCCGGTAAAAATATCCTATGCTGTATTTCGTAGTTTTGTTCTTTCAGTTTCAAATGTGTATTAAATATTAAAGGCTTTTCATCTTGTTCCCTTTTAACACTTGGCGTAAACGGTACTGGCCATTCTATATAATGCCTAGGAATTGCATAGAATGCTTAGGAAAAGTATGTAACACTTTCACAAAAATCTTATATTTCATAGTTTACTTAAAACCATCAGGCATTCTATACATTACCTAGGCATTCTATAGAATACCGGGATTTCACACATTGCCGGTAACATAACTTATATACAAAACTCAGCCCAAGCCTATGTGGCTCAAACTGTTCTGCTCTTGCCAGCCAAAGCGGCAAGGCGAGCAGTGCTTAAAAAAATTACAATAGATGGAAAGCAAGAAAATGTAAAGGTAGAGTCAGACTGAAAAATCCAATGCCATACTCGGGATTTGAACCAGGATCTTCGGCTCTCCGTACCACCGCTCTACCACTGAGCTACCATGGCATGGCATTATGCCGGTACATTAAATTCCCAAACTGACTCACATGCCACATCAACGGTTTTAATGCTTTTACCTTAGTTTTAAGTCCGCATGGTTTAGAACTGACGAATTGTCAATTGTATTTTTAGGGGATTGAAAAATAGGATATTGTTGCTATCGTTGTATCATGGGCGTCCGAACTAGGCTACAGCAATTCTAAATACTATGGAAATTGGTCGTTTATGGACGCATTAGCATATCTCATATGCCTTCTAAAACGGGCGGAAAATACGAGGGTCGGTCAATAAGTAATGCCTCCTATTTTTTTTCTCCTGAACCTAGTTATGTGAATAATTTTAATTCGGCGAAATTCCTCAAACCTTCTTCTACACTCCACTGCAATAGCAACTTCCTACGTCAAGCGGTGGCAGCACTGCTGCCTATTGCAAAATGGCTGACATCGAAGTCCGTATAAGACAGCGTTCTGTCTCTTTCACGGTGGGTACCCCGAATGTTAACCGACCAGAATAAGGAGTCACGAAAAACAATTTTTTCTTCCTCGGTGAGGTTATGCGATGCCATTCCATAGACTGTCTCTTTGATTCTGGTTCAAAAAAATGAACCCACGTTTCATCTCCAGTCACAATTTTGTGCAGGAACTCCTCTCCCTGCAAATTGAAGCGCTGCAAGTGTTCGGAGGCTATTGTTTTTCGTGACTCCTCATTCTGGTCGGTTAACATTCGGGGTACCCACCGTGAAAGAGACAGAACGCTGTCTTATACGGACTTCGATGTCAGCCATTTTGCAATAGGCAGCAGTGCTGCCACCGCTTGACGTAGGAAGTTGCTATTGCAGTGGAGTGTAGAAGAAGGTTTGAGGAATTTCGCCGAATTAAAATTATTCACATAACTAACTTGGTTCAGGAGAAAAAAAATAGGAGGCATTACTTATTGACCGACCCTCGTATATGCCTATATAAGGTGTGACTGTGATGTAGGCTACACACCACAAACCTGCATACTCTGTTTCAGTATCGTTGTACAGTAATCCCATTCAACAATATAATCGTGTGTGATAATAGTATGTTAGATTTGTCTTAGCCCTTCCCGAAAATAAAACTTGGGTACGCCACTGACATACAGGCTTAAATCTCAAAACACTGAAACATGTAAATAGCAGGACTGTCACGCTACTAACCGAATATACCCCCTGGCATATCATTAATCACTGTCAAATGCTTAACGAAATTAAAAAATCTAATACTAATCGTGTTTAAAACCAATGGCAATATATATGAAGGTAGTCTACCTGCTACGGTACGAGATCTTCTTACGTACTTAAATAACTTTAGGAAATTATCACAAAATGTCTGACGGCAGAGTTCACAGAGATCCTATAGCCTACATACCAGAGATTCATAGAAAAATTGGCAGTCAAACTCAACCCAAACCCTCTCGAGGAATTTACTTATAATTACAAAACCCAGTACAATTTTCACAATTTCCGGACTGTAATGATGCTGATTTGCTTTAATAATTACTACAAGCTGTCAGTGTTTAAAAACCAAAATGTTCTTAAAAGCAGTTAGCGTATTCCAGTTTCATCAGAGTCTGCATTTTCTTTACTACCATGAAGAGTAGTTCTGCAAAGTAGGGTTTGAATCAGTTTAAAGATATATATATTTTGTCCAAGATTTGAAGAATGAAATGAATCGGAAAGAGTACGGATTACTTGCATCGAGTATAATTTTTACATTTCTCTGGAGAAACCTTACATAAGGTTAAAAAAAAACCTTACATAAACAAAATGGTATAGATATTTACGTTTATTTAAACATATATCAAAAATGTTGTTTGAATTGTTCAGTTTCTTGTTACAGCGCATGATCGTGTAGAGTAATCGTCCGATTTTGTTGTTGTTTAATGTTTAACACGTTGTTCATATAGGATCATAGAGAGGAACCAAGGAAGTTCCATCCCACCTCTGAACTAGTGTACGATCTTTAGGATTTAATGTTTGAAATCACAGGAAGCAGAGAGACTGAAATCACGAACAAGGAGAAATATTCGAGAGAGAGGCTTACTTCAATATGTAGGTCCGTATCTGGTAAATAATTATGGAACGAAATGGCTGCAGTGTCGCGGAGGTGAAGTCAGGACGAGGGCGTGCAGTGCACAGAATAAAGAAAACATATGCTAAATTTGGTCCACTGAAGTTAATGAACCAAAGGATGAAAATAAGGCTTGTGGTTGGCTCATTATATCCTTACTTCCCGCAGACTTCTAGGTGATAACGATATAAAATCTGATCCCGATCAGTTGAAGAATTCAACAGTAGCCTATATAAATACACACAAATTTTAAGGACATGAAATTATGGGGAAATTTTCCCCAGGACCTAAAGAGAAGCCGTCTGAGGTTTATTTTTCCTTTATAGACTAGTTAAAAGGACTTAGGCCCGGTTGCATAAAAGCTCCAGATATCTTCTAGACAGGTAATGGTTCTATACATTTATAGACTCGATAAACACCTTCCCATTTCCGAAAGCGAATTTGCTCAGTAAATAGCTAATGCCAGATAAATGAGTTGAGCACTTTGTCAATAGATGGAGACACGGTGCTTACTGTAATATCAAATTGGCCGTGATTGAGTAGCAACCAATCGGAGCGCTTCTTGCGATGTATTCAAAATGGCTGAATTTTCTGTCTGCTTTTTTCTTGCCAGCTGTTTCTCTGGTAAAACGAATGTAAAATATGAGAGAAACTTCGGCAATTTCGACTTCTAGACTTGTGCATTAGCGAAAATGTCACCCATTACAATCTGACAACGTAATGCATAAAACGTAACACATTAATTAAGTTATAGCTGATTTACCACTGAGAAAGGAATGCTGCGATTTGTTCTCATTTCTAATGATGGGCTATTTAACGCTGAAAAAGGCATGCTTGCAGTTGTTCCTTATTTAATATGATGGCCTATCTATCCATAGGTCATTGCTTTGACAGCCTGATTCTTTCCGAAACTCAATATCGTCAAAGATCTAATTCTTTCAGGGAATACTTTTCCTTTACACATCTCTAGGCCTAATTATTGCCTCAGGATGAAGATGACGAGAAAGATGATGATTATGTGAATTATTTCACACACAAATTAATAACCAATGCCAGCTTCATTACTGCTTTTCAGTTTAATACCATAACAAGCTAGTAGCATAATGTAAGATAAAATACTAACATAATAACGAAACATACATCAACATAAATGTTTCGCATTTCCGCCATGTTGCGTGTTTATCTACCGTTTCGCCAGATATCTAGTGATTTGTGGTGCGATAGTTTGTCGGGCGTTTTATCGAACGATTAGCCGCCATCGAACGTTTCAGAAACGCTTACGGATTGAATAATGCCATCTAGTAGATATCTTACGTTTCGGAAACCCGGCCTTAATGACAGTTATCGCAAAACATCACGGGAGTGAAATCAGGAGAGGGGGATGCCTCCATTTTATTTGTAATCCTCTTTTCTCATTCAGAGTACTTCTACACACTGCACACACGTACAAAGACACATAAACTAATACGAATGCATACGCGCAATCTCTTCATACCACAAACACAAAAGATCAATTAGAATTGAATGCAATTAAAATGTCTTGAGCCAAAATCACAGGCCTATATGATGATGAATTCGCTATGAGATGAAGTGACAGTTGGGCCAACTTCTTAATAAGACTTTTCTTTCACCTGTAGAACGTAGTTCTAAAAAACTGGATGTTTACAGTTCGGTATACTATATTGATATTCCTTAAAAAAATATTGCAGTTATGCAGCTTTAAATTCTACACATTTCACTATTAACTTAAAAATCTAAACTATTATTTCGAAGCAAGTCAAGATTTATGTTATATCAAACAAAAGAACTAAATACAGAACATATATATTTTCAAAACAGACCTAAACTAAACTAAACCCCTTGGCGTTACATCCTTTTGGGACTTGGCCTACCATCCGACAGCTGTGTCAGTTGGCAGTTGGAGGCCGAGGAGGAAGGACGTGTTTATCGCTCTCGGCGAGTTAGTCTAGTCCACATAACCTAATGGTTGGTAAAGCAAACAGTGAGGCAGTCTCTGTCAACTTACATCTAGCATGTAAGCGCTGCAAGAAGAAAGTAGTGAATGGAGTGAAGTGTATTGCGTGTGATGGGGTCTTCCATGCTAGCTGTGTTAAACTGCAAAACAATATACTTTTTCTAAACGAAAACACCGTACAGTGTTGTAACGATCATAACGAAGATGAGGATGATGACGGTGATTCAGTTTCGAATGGTATTCTGAGTGTATTGGTGGATGATCAACAGAAAGTAGATGTGAAGGTGGTAAAATTCATTATCAAACAGAACAATCTATTAATTAAAGAATTGCGTGAGAAAGTATCATTCTTATCAAATCATGTTGAACTGCTTAATAAACTAGTTATACTGCCAGAACCCCATTCGAAAACAGGGAAACATAGTGCTGGGGAAATTGACGATAATTGTAAGTTAAGATGCATTGACAATGGGATAACGCAAGAAGAACAGTGCATTCAAACTCATTCTATAATTAACTCTCAAAGTGACGAGAGTAAACAAACGTGTATAGTGGAGGCAACTTCTACATATACAACTTTCTTCAAAGCAATGCCGACAGACCCTTATAATCCGCAGTAAATAACTTGAAATGAGGGTGTCTTGGACAATAGAGTTGTATATTCTGGATTTTCAGCGTGTTTCTTGGGCGTTGAACTTGCCTGACAGCCAATAGAATTTCGCGTGCAACCAATCAGTGCTCATTTCTGAATTTTTGACATTTAAGCTATGACTCCACGTGAGGCACCAGACGAGTGCTGTTCAGTCAGTACCATACCACTCCTTAAGTGCCAGACAATGGCTTAATCCTCAAAGCATCCCGACTGTCTACATAGGTTTTGCCTCCACCATAATGAATAGAATGAGAAAGTGTGATGACTTCGCCGCTAATACAATGGTGGGTATAGGGAGAGCGGCGGTCCACCGAAACACTGGCAGCACCTTCGTTTGCGTTTCAACTTCTCAATGCTGCATCATGATAGTTTGGCATCTTATGATTAAACTCGCAATCTTTAATTAACCTTTGGTCCTATTTCTGTGAAATTTGTGCAGAAATAATCTGCACAACACAGTCCATCTGATGGTTAAAACAGAGATTTAAAAAATGCGGACATAAATGTTTTTATTTCATTGTATAAACATCACCAATTACATAAAATTCATGGAGGATGAAACGGAATTTGACTATGCGACAATTTTTTTCATTTTTGTGTCCCGTAAAAACTTCAAGCGAGAAAGTTTTAGTGGAATATTTCAACTTTATTTTAAATTCAGTACCACCTTTATATCTTGAATGGTTTACGAGTAATTGAGTGGTAATTATTCCTGGCGCACAGCCGTCTGAATGATGTGGGACGATCGTGAAGTGTTGAGGGTGAAGCAAATTTGACTATGCGACATTTATTACTTTATTTTTGTGTCCAGAAAGAGATCAAGCATGTAAGGTTTAGTGAAATATTTGGATCTTATTATAAATCGAGTATCACCTTTATATTTATAATGGTTAACGAGTAATAGTAATTACTCTAAAGCTAAAGCTATCAGAATGGTAAAGAGGTATTGGCAGGCATCTTTTCCATAAAATACCAGCAATAACGTAAAATTTTTACATAATTTATTCGTGGACTCAATAAT
Organism: Ectobius pallidus; assembly: GCA_964059195.1. NCBI lineage: Eukaryota > Metazoa > Arthropoda > Insecta > Blattodea > Ectobiidae > Ectobius > Ectobius pallidus. The sequence goes on from CAXKWD010000002.1 coordinate 157,222,585, forward strand.
AATACTATATTAACTGACTACTTGTACCCATACTGCAAGATTGACCCGTTGGGGAAAAGGAGCGAATGAAGCTTTTTTCTAACTTAGTAAATCTGCACTACTTTTATTTATGCATTTATTGGATTATTTATCATATTTTCTGTTCACTTATGTTAGTAATTTTTATGTATAATTATTATAGCAAATGTCTTATTAGTTTAATATCTTGATCCTTTTTTTAATAATATAATTTAACAACATAAGACGTACATCAGTTACAGCGAACGGCGAATGGTCGAGGGTTTGAGCAAATAGCGGGCTGTAGTTAAGGCAAGAGGATTTCATTTTTTTATGAAAAAATCAGGGAAAATGCTTTGAAATATTGTGTGATATATGTAGAATGCATTGCAAAACAATTTTTGCGTATGTGCGTTTTTATCGGATGTTGAGACGCCAATTTTAAAGATCACGCGCCCTATTTTTGTAGTGCTGCTTATGAAATTTTCCATGCCCTGCAATTCACAAACCATCCCTTAGTTTATATTATCTCTGTTCACATAATTTGTACACAGATCTACACTTTTGACCGTGTTTCACCTACATAACTTACCCCATACAGCCAGGAGAAAATTAATATTAATATAAATAATATTACTATTAATACAAATTAATAGCCTACTCAGTAATATTCTATACAATGTAATATTAATATTAATTTATAAAATATCCCTTAGCTGTTTTCTACCCTAATTATACGTTGTTATTTCTATACAAATGTACATTCTTTAAAAAAATTCTCATCATATTATACTAACATACCCTCTACCCTATTTTCTAGGCAACAAAATATTAGATCAAATCATCCCTTAGCTGTTTCATACCTATATTATATAATTGTTCATTGCTTGTGAACATCTTCGATTTTTGGAAAGATGTGGAACGAAATGTTATGGGTCAAGCTTCTTGCAATCTGAGAAATTACTGTTACACACGGCCATGTTTATTTATGGAGATGAGATCTTTCAAGACGTGTAAAGCAGCCCGAAAATTGTCAAAAGTATCTAACAATTCAATTTAGATAAGGTGAGTCATTTTGAAATAGATTAATGTATTATTTTGTTTAAGAATGTTTGCAATTTTTCCTATTCCGCCCGTAGTAATCTTGCTCCCGCGAATCTCAAGCAGAGTAACTGCTATCTAGCGGCGGAACCAGTGAACTACCTCAGTCATCACACTTTCTCCTCTATTCATTATGCCTCCACTATACCGGTAACTCAAGTCAAGACAGCTGGCCTACAAATCCTAAGGATAATACACCAGGGTCAAAAGACACTGCTTCTGTAAAGTGGACGGATGTAGTGAAGAAAAATAAATCTAAGCGTCCTATTGTGATTGGAAGAAATACAGGGTCGGACAAAACAGAAAATAAATTAAAAGGAGTTCCAAAAATTACATCCTTGCATGTGTATAGGTTAGATCCTGAGACTACAACAGACTTTTTGGTAGCAAACTTGAAGCCTAGCTTCCCAGAAATTACATGTGAAAAACTTAATTCAAAACATCCGGAATCTTATTCCTCATTTAAAGTGAACTTATATGAAAAACATTTGGAACGTAAATCGGATCCAGATTTGTGGCCAACTGACTGCTGCGTGAGGCGTTTTTTACACCTACGCCCTCAGAACGATCGCCTGGCCAGTATAAACAACGAACGGTCCAAGAAAGACGGGACCAACAGTTAAACAGTGTTTCATCAGTGCACGCGGTGAAAATGAAACCCACAACTATAAACCACTATATGTTACTATCGTGTCTGTGTCTGAGCATACTGTATATGAACGTACAGTGTCTAAGAAACAAGGTAGATTTCTTAGAGGCATACTTACAAACAAAAACTTATGACCATCACGTATTATGTTTTAGCGAGCATTGACTCAGGGATGACGAAGTACATGGTACTTTATTAGAAGGTTATGTTTGTGCAAATTATTTCGCCAGTGACAATTATAAAAATGGTGGTGTCATTATTTACGTACGCAGAGACCTCTATGGTAGATTCAGCCCCCTCAACTTGAAACACTTCTGCATAGAAAAGACATTTGAAGTAACAGGTGTAATTTCTGAAGATAATAAACTAATTATTATTGCACTGTATCGTGCTCCCAGTGGTAACCTAACTTTGTTCTTCAATCAACTAGATATCTTATTATATAATGTGTATAAACAACAGTATACCATTTTAATTTTGGGTGATTTCAACATTGAATTTATTCAAGATTCAACCAAAAAAAGTACGATACGTAATATTTTTCGTACTTATGACTGTTACCCTTCCGTCTCTGAACCCACCAGAGGAAGTGTGTGTTTGGATAATGTTTTTCACAACATTAATCCTGGTTTCTTAAAACAAGAAGTAATCGAACTGGGTTTCTCTGATCATAAAGCCATTGCTAGTGAAATATATATTAAAAGCAATGAAAATACTATAAGAGATACCATTAGTACTTCGAAATTTCTAAATAGGATTATAACTAAGGAAAATGTACACGTCTTTAAATGTATGTTATCACTAACTGAGTTTAATCTGAACGATCAATCTAACTCTGAGCACCCCGGAATCGACTTCATTAATTGGTTATATGATTCATTTGACAAGCTATTTCCTTTGCAAATGACAAAAGTGAAGAATGAAGATGGCAAACGTAAAGTATCATGGTTTACTGAGGAATTGAAAGAAATGCGGAAGGAGGTTTTAAAACTTCGCACTATCTGTGAAATCAATAACCACTCTACGAACAAACAAGCATATGTTATAGCTAACATTAATTATAAATCTGCTATAAGAAAAGCCAAAATTGAAGCTAATATGTGTAAAGCAGCTTGGTCTCTTATTAAGGACAAAACCTTACCCCCAAAAATGGAAAATGATAATATATCGGTACAGCAGTTTAATGATTATTTTATAACATCTGCTGAAAGAATTAATCTGAATCTTCCCTTATGTGATCTTACCGCAATGGATTTGATTAGTAACCACAATATAGGCCAAACAAGTATTTTTAAATGGCGACTGATGCACTGTACTTAGTATTGTAAACAGCTTATATTCTTCTACATGTAAAGACTATTATGGAATGTCTACCTCGTTCTTAAAGGATATAATTCCTTACTGCATTCAGTCTTTAACACACAATATTAATATGTGCTTGACTATGGGTATGTTCTAGGGCTGAAAATCGATTAAAATTTCTAATCGAGTTAACGCTTGACTTTAATCGATTAATCGACTGATTAATCGACAAACAGGTTGGTATTTTAAACGAAACCAAAGTGTACATTTGATATTGTTTTACACGTCTAATAACTACTACACTACAGATACTCATAAGAAATCCTGAATTAATGAATACCATTACTAGTTAACTAGTGAAAAAATATATACAAAACTTACATTTCCGGTTACTTTTTCAGCCAAGACTTGCAAAACTAAACTACCCTTCAGGTTTCTGAATAACGGGAATTGTTTGGACACAATAGGCTGAATGACACATGTTGTGCCAAGGCTGGAGAAGCGAGTTTTTCGGAATTCGACTAAATCGATTAATCGGACAATGTAATTGATCGACGATTAAATGTTTAATCGATTAATCGGTACAGCCCTAGTATATTCCCAGACATGTTAAAGGTTGCAAAGGTGGTACCAATATTTAAAAAGGGTGAACTTAATAACCCTTGTAATTACAGACCAATCTCTCTCTTACCTGTAGTATCTAAAGTATTTGAAAAGGCTATAAAAGCCCAACTCTGTGAATATCTGGAATTGCATAACATTATCTCTCCTCGGCAGTTTGGATTTAAATCTGGCTATAGTACCACCGATGCAATAAGTCATTTAGTGAATTATGTTCTTGGTGATTTTGAGAATAGCTATACAACCAGGGCCACATTATGTGATCTTAGTAAAGCCTTCGACTGCGTAGATCATGAAATCTTGATTAAGAAGCTGGAATATTATGGGATCCAAGGCACTGAACTACAGCTCTTCAAATCCTACTTGGATAACAGGAAGTAATGTGTTTCAAGAGGTACTAAAACATCTGACCTAAGAACAGTGAAGTGTGGAGTCCCCCAGGGTTCCATTTTGGGCCCCATACTCTTTATAATTATGATCAACGATCTTGTAAAAAACATAGATGCTTTTACCATTGTTTATGCGGACGATACTACATCCTTAAATAGCCAAAGTACCTTAAGCGAGCTCTCGAACATTTCGCAATCGTCACTTAATCAGGCAAAGAAATGGTTCACTGCCAACAAACTATTCTTAAATGAAAGTAAGACTGAATCTATCACTTTCACACTGACAGCTTTTAATGTCGATAAAGCCGTCAAGCTGCTGGGTATATATATAGATAGTAGACTAACTTGGGTTAATCACATTGATTATGTATGTACAATAGTCCATGTGCCAGACCCCCAAAATTGACCATGTCATTATAATTTGGGGGGACTGAATGAAACTTATACCACACGTTCCTGGGGTCATGTGGAGCAAAAAAGTCGGGGGGGGGGGCCATCATGAGGAGGTAGCTTTCAAAAAAGGCGGCCATTCAAAATGGCGGACGACTGTGAATCTTTAAATTAAAATATCTCGGGACTGGGTTCATCAATCTTGAATTTTGTTTTTTCAAAATGTAGGTTATTCTTCTGGCTACATGTTTGTTCAACATGTATGTGGCCAAAAAAACAGTATTTATTGGTCAAAACTCTAAAAATCGGAAAAATAGATTTTTTGACATTTACGTTTTGCGGTTTATTACTCTAACCGTTGGGTATATCGAAAAAGTGTCTGAAACAAAAGTTGTAGAGACACATCTCACCTTTAAAACGCAAAAATGAAATCGAAGATCGGTTCAATAGAATCCGAGATATCCAGATTCAAAGCGGGCGGAGCGGGGTTGAGCGTGTTGACCGAGCGCTCGGTGCAGCCTAGCGAGAGGCGAGACTTAGCGTAAAATCCTGTACTTTATTTATTTTTAACCTTAGTAATTGCTTTATTACTAGATAAATTTACATTACCTACTAATGTGCACTATTTTTAACATGATTATTAAACACTTACTCATAAATACAATTAACAATTATATCATTTATCTGGGAAATGGACATCAACAGTTACCAACTCATATAATATACTGTCAAGGCTTTTATTTTCGATCTTTAAGATGACATCGTTAAAGGAACTTCAAATAGTCGAAATAATTAAAAAAATGAAAAAAAGTATTACAATTTAGGTATGTATCGGAGACTTTTAACAATACTTTCAGAAATGAACACAGGACGTAAGCAACTAAGAAATAAAAATTCCTATAAAATGCCTTATAGCCTATAATATTATGAACAATCTTCAAATAAGTCTTCTTCACAAGAATCACTGTAATCAGTTATTATAATTGCACTCTTCCTCATCTGCTGTTGCTTTGGTACACCCCTTGCACCCACAGATCTCGGTGCATCGGATTTGAGTAATAAATACAATTAACAATTATACAGTTTACCTGGGAAATGAACATCACTAATTATGAACTATACATCCCTTAACTCTGTACTTCAAGATGAACATGTTCAAGCCACTCTACTTGATACATCTTCTTACAAGTAATGAAGAAATGCTGTCCTTTCGGATGAAATATATCGCCATAGTGGAGCTACTTTCCGTTTTTCTTCGGACTAATCGAGAAGGATTATTTTTTCTGTTTTTAACTGCTGTTGAAAAAATTGTGCCTTGAATTTTTGCGCTGGATAGAGTGAACTACTCACATTATCTATCAAAACACTTTCTTGAATTATCTAAACTAGAAGGAGAGCCCATATGTTCACCAATATTATGTAGAAGGAGGTTTTCAGTACAAATAAGAAGCAACAACCCATTTTCTAGAATTCCAGTGGACCAAGCCATCAAAGAGACTGTAAACAAAGACACCCAAACTCCTGAAGGTACTAAGGATTTCAGTCTGAAAAAGTAGGCTGTAGTACGGTAATATGTTAATGCTGAGTACAGAGCTAAAGAACCTCCTCAGCATTCTATCATCCAGCGAAACAGATCAGTGCCACCCTGACCTCCAAAGCCCAAGGACACTTAGAGATGAGAAAGACGTGACAACCCTCACTGACCTTCTAGCCGAGTGGACGAACCCCTTCGATCCCAACCCTTAAGATATTGTACATTTGCCTACTGGAATATATGTTGATGAATCAACAGCTTCTGATCACATTGATTCGGAGAACAAGGGGAAAATAGCTTATTAAGAGTTCACGTTTCGGCTAGCTAAAGGAGAAGGGTTTCATAAACTTATTAAGAAAGTGGGTCTTAAGATTAGTAGACTAAAGAAGAGCAAAAAAACCAAGGTTGAAAACAAAGAAGTAATCCTCCAGTGCAATCGAATTTCATTCAGCAAAATGACCTTTATTGCAGAAAACCAACAACTTGACATGATGGAAGGATTCAGATATCTTCTGGCGCCGGCGAATGTTAATGGGCCTTTGAAGAAAACCTACAAATCAGTGTTATCTAATTTTTTGGAAGTATACACCACCCCTGCCAGTCTGCCGGAAAAATATTCGGCCTACATCATTGATTCAATGGCCGTGCTTCAGTCCATCAAAGGATAACAAAAAAGTTTTACGAATTCTCAACGAATTTTCTCAAGCAGGTTTTTAATATAGGTCGGAGGGTTGACATATATTATTCAGAGGTTTCGATCAAATCTTTGGAGCGGGAAAAAAGCGGAATAGCTGAAGGTATCAAATTTAGAGAAATCAAGGGTGGCCACAGAGTGGTTTGTTAGAGGACGCTTCTAAGGAACAGTTACGGCAAAAATATAATGATAAAATTCTTTTTTTTTTGCAGTTTGTAAGAGGAGAAATTTGAAAACAAAATTGGAAACCTAGAAATCTTCGTAGCAGTTGGTGAGATCTGCTTCATGATCATTTAGGCCTATAATGCCTTCTATAACATTAATGAATATCTCCAGACTCCTTTTATAAATGTATAATGTGTATTTGACGAACTTGTAATGCACATTTAATATAACTTGACTTTAATTTTATTTATGTGACTATGTCTATTGCAATTATTGTAGATTGCTAAATGACAATATTATTATAAATAAAAATAAATAAATAAATTGTTCCTGAGCTGTTCTGCACTCAAGAATAAGCTGATTCCAGAATGATGCTGCATGCAAGGAACGCCGCTACATCATCTGAATCAGTTCTTTGCTTTTCAATCAATACAGATGTATTAGTTTTGGCTGTAGGTTTTTGAAAAACCATAAAAACCAAAAACTTCTGAATCGGGAAACAAACAAAACAGTTTTAACAGATATGCAAGTTTCGCAGATAGTATCTGCCTTAGGCGATTTGGGAAAAAATTATATTGCGACTCACCCGACTCCCCCACCACTACTCTCTTAACGGGACAGCGAGGAAAGTAGGGGTTTAGGGTGGGGAGATTCTTTAATACAGTCGGGAGAAACCTAGCGGCGGCATTAGAACTACTAGCAGAATAGCGACGGTGGCGACATCTAGTATGGAAATGGTGAAAGAGAAAAATAATTTATTTCTCCTTTATTCTCTTCTTCTCTTCCTTTCCCGTCTCTTTCCTCTCTTCCTCTCACCTCCTCTTCACCCTACCTACCTATTCGAGACCTATTCCTAACATTAAATTTTGGATCGAACGGGAATCGAACGCATGACCCTTAGCATCGTAGCCAAGAGACTTAGCCATTACGCCACGAAGGCGAGTTGAGCAGTGAAGGAAGTTCCGATATATTTTAGTTATCTATTGCGTTAGCGAGTGTTAACGCAAGAATCGGGTTTTCTAATTTTGAGATGGTTTGTTTGTTATGAAAAGAGTAGTGTTGGTGCAAGGGAATTATTCTGCATCAATTAAGCCATGTTTTTTGTCATAACACGGCGTTTTTTAAAATTTGGAAATATTATGTAAATTTCGATTTTTTTTATATATATATAATTGTGAAATATCCTGTTGGCATGAAATATTATGTTTGTTGCAAGGGTTTTTGGCATTTTGTATTTTTTTTATCGTGAATTATTATTTTTTTATCATTTGTGAAATATTATGTTTGTTGGTGTTGCAAGGGTATTTTGTTATTGTGAAATATTATTTTACCTGTTTAAAGATCATGAAATATGTTTGGTACAAGGGTATTTTTTCACTGTTCGATATTTTGCATAATTTGTGAAATTTTATTTTGTTTTTTATATTCGTTTTTAAAAATTGTGAAATATTATTGTATGGTGCAAGGGTCTTTTGTTATTGTGGATGTTTTTTTTTCTTTCAAATCGGTGTTTAAAGATCGTGAAATATGATGTTTGGTACAAGGGTATTTTTTTAATTGTTCGACATTTTCTATATTTCGTGAAATTTTATTTTGTTTTTTATAATCATTTTTAAAAATTGTGAAATATTATGTATGGTGCAAGGGTCTTTTGTTATTGTGAATTTTTTTTCTTCTTTCAAATCGGTGTTTAAAGATCGTGAAATATGATGTTTGGTACAAGGGTATTTTTTTTTGTTCGACATTTTCTATAATTCGTGAAATTTTATTTTGTTTTTTATATTCGTTTTAAAAAATTGTGAAATATTATTTATGGTGCAAGGGGCCTGTTTTGTTGTTAAATATTGTTTTTTTATAATTGTTTTTTATAATACTGAAATAATATGTTGGCCTTGGTGCAAGGGTATTTTTTTTAAATGTGAAATTGAAATATTATGTATGGTGCTTTTGTTATTGTGATTTTTTTTCTTTCAAATCGGTGTTTAAAGATCGTGAAAAATGATGTTTGGTACAAGGGTATTTTTTTAATTGTTCGACATTTTCTATAATTCGTGAAATTTTATTGTTTTTTATATTCGTTTTAAAAAATTGTGAAATATTATTTATGGTGCAAGGGGCCTGTTTAACACAGCAAGCTGCATTACCGGCGCTTAGTAGTGGTTGGCATGCAGCGGGGAGAAGATGCGCGTGGGAAATGCGCAGTAGGCGGTGAGGGGAAGCGAGCGTGCAGGCAGGCTGGCGGAGAAAGCGACCGCGCCGGTGGAAAGGGGAGCAGGGTGAGTCGGAAAGTAGCTCCTTGCCGGCGATTTAGCTGGACAGGGGAAAGTTAAAAGCTTTTGTGCAAAAAGGAACAAAGATTTATTGAAGCATTCAGGAAGTTAGGCAAAGATTGGATGATGTATAATGATGTTGATGACAGCAAAGAAGAATTTGTCTTGCAGTCGTATGCCCCCAAACGCAAAGTGAAATGAGCTGCGCTACCAGATGTTCAGAGGGCCAGATTGAGAGCTTCCAAATGTCTCTTTGTAAAGACACCTTGAGAAAACACAATAAACGTGCCAACTACCAGGCCGGAATTTTGATCAACTGTGCACCAGAAAGTTACTCGTGCTTAGCAACTCAAATCTGAATCATCGAGAGCTGTGGGTGCAAGGGGTTTGCCGAAGCAACGGCAGTTGAGGACGAGAGCAATAATTATAATACCTAACTTCAGAGATTCTAGTGAAGAAGACTTAATTCAACATTGTTAATAATATTGTATAAGGCATTTTATGGGAATTTTTATTTCTTAGTTGCTTATCTCCTGTGTTCATTACTGAAAGTATTGTTAAAAGTCTCCGATACATACCTAAATTGTAATACTTTTTTCCTCTTTTAATTATTTCGACTATTTGAAGTTCCTTTAACGATTTCATCTTAAAAATCGGATATAAAAGCCTTGACACTATATTATATGAGAAAGTGTTTAATAATCATGTTAAAAATAGTGCACATTAGTAGATAATGTAAATTTATCTAGTAATAAAGCAATTACTGAGGCTGAAAATAAATAAAGCGCAGGATTTTACGCCAAGTCTCGCCTCTCACTAGGCTGCACCGAGCGCTCGGTCAACATGCACAACCCCGCTCCGCCCGCTTTGAATCTGGATATCTCGGATTCTATTGATCCGATCTTCGATTTCATTTTTGCGTTTTAAAGTTGAGATGTGTCTCTACAACTTTTGTTTCATACACTTTTCCGATATACCCAACGGTTAGAGTAATAAACCGCAAAACGTAAATGTCAAAAAATCTATTTTTCCGATTTTTAGAATTTTGACCAATAAATATTGGTTTTTTGGCCACATACATGTTGAACAAACATGTAGCCAGAAGAATAACCTACATTTTGGAAAAACAAAATTCAAGATTGATGAACCCAGTCCCGAGATATTTGAATTTAAAAATTCACAGTCGTCCGCCATTTTGAATGGCCGCCATGTTTGAAAGCTACCTCCTCATGATGGCCCCCCCCCCGACTTTTTTTCTCCACATGACCCCAGGAACGTGTGGTATAAGTTTCATTCAGTCCCCCCAAATTATAATGACCGATGGGTCTGGCACATGGACTACAAGACTGTCCAGAGTTTTATATCTTCTACGGAATCTGAAAACTTTCTTACCATACACTTATGTTAAAGCAGCGTACTTTTCTTTCTTCCAAAGCATTGTTTCATATGGATTGTTGCTCTGGGGAAATTGTAATCATGTTGATAAAGTGTTCATTATGCAAAAAAGAGCAATCAGAATATTAGCAAATGCCAACTGGAGTGCCCACTGTAAGCCTCTATTTATCAGACATAGGATTATGACTGTCACAGGTCTTTATATTTTAGAGTTGCTAATGTATGCAAAACGCAATATAAATTCAATGACTATGGTAAATGAGATCTATGACCATAGTACTAGGAATAATGTAAATGAGTACTTACCTAAATGCAGACTCTCAGTAAAAGCCAACAACCATCATATAATGGCTTTCAAGTTATACAATAAAGTACCGATAAATGTAACCCAGCTTAGTATGAATGCTTATAAAAGTGTGATTCGCAAGTGGTTGACTGATAATGCCTTCTATAACATTAATGAATATCTCCAGACTCCTTTTATAAATGTATAATGTGTATTTGACGAACTTGTAATGCACATTTAATATAACTTGACTTTAATTTTATTTATGTGACTATGTCTATTGCAATTATTGTAGATTGCTAAATGACAATATTATTATAAATAAAAATAAATAAATAAATTTACCATAGACGGATGGCAAGATTGGGGGAGGGATGTGATCAGCAACTTTTTTTTATCAAGTAGCTCCTAAACTGTGTCAAGAGGCTGAGTGCACCCGGTTCTAGACCTCTCTACCTCAGAAAAATCCAAAATACCGGGGATCGAACCCAGGCCTGCGGATCCGTAGTCAGCAGCTCAAACCACCTTCCAGTTTGTAATGCTGTGTCACAACCAACTGCATACGACGAAGTAGTGATGTGAGTCGGAAAATTTTCAACGGAAAAATTGGAAATTTTTCAGAACGTCGGAAAAATATGGAAAAATAGGAAAAAGTGCTTTTTTTAAGTGTGTGTATGTGTCCAAGCCCCACGCAGCCAAATTGCTTATTTGAGAAAGTGAAATCCCTTTCTTATTTGAGACAGGGAAATCCAATTGCATATTTGAGAAAGGAATATATATATATGTATATATATAAAAAGGAGAAGAAAGTGCCAGAGCACTTACCAATTGGCAGGGTGGTCTTCAATTGGTGCTGGCTCTGGTCTGATACAAACACACATAAATAAAACATTAAAGTTGAAAATTTTTGGACAAACTTTGTCCTTTGTCAATCACTTGGAGAATGAAGTGATTGACAAAGGACAGAGTTTGTCCGGAAATTTTCAACTTTAATGTTTTATTTATGTGTGTTACTAAGTGACCAGAGCTTCTCCTGCCAATTGGTAAGTTCTTTAGCACTTTCCTCTCCTTTATATATATTTATATATTTCAAGCTAAAGGCCTGGTGCCACCTAACCTGAACCACTTATTTGAGAAAGGGAAATCCCATTCCTTATTTCAGAAAGGGCCCTTCCTCATTTCATCATCTATTGAGAGTAGCAAATCCCCTTCCTTATTTCAGAAAGGGAAATCCCCTTGCTGCATCAATCCTGTCCTTACCCGCAACAAGTGCTGCAACAGAACGCAGCTTTAGCACATATGGAAATATTCATACAGCTAAAAGAAACAGATTGACCAATAAAAGAGCAGGCGATCTTGTGTTCATGGCACATAATCTTAAACTTATTAAGCAACAAACGTCAATAAAGCCAGCGTGGAGGGAGACGCTACAACCAAGTGGGCCAAGTGAGACAAGTCAGGCAAAAGAAACAAATTTAAAACATCAAAATGAAAAAAGTAATGTAACTTATGACAAACCAGGGCATCTGAAAAAAGTGTTGTGTGGGGCACCTGGTGCTGAAGAAGAAGAAGAAGAAACTGAGTCTGGAAGCGATTCAAGTGACACAGAACAAAGTGAATACTCTGTCCATGACACTTCTAGTTATTCAGAAGAACTTTAGATGAAGAAAAAAGTGCATACCAAGCTGAGCTATTTACCTTACGTCCATAACTATAAGTATACTAGCATGTGCCCGCGGCTTCGCCCGCGATAAAAAAAGAGCATAAAGTTAGAGCATAATAGTTAAATCATTATATTTATTAACACCTAAATCACGTGGATTACATGTCACGATTAGATTGCGTCGCCTGGTAAAAGCGATCTCAGATTCGAGTTCCTTGGCCCAGAAAATCCCTGTATAGTGAGTTCCGTCCAAATCGAACAATGTTTAACCCTATTTAAGTCTATGTTGATTATCTCTCTTCCGTGTAGGTTGAAAATTTCATATGTCTACGGGCCTTGACATTCTAAACAAATGAATCGGCCAGCATGAGCTTACAACATTCTAACGTTCGCGATGCTTTTATTACCACGGTATGACAAAAATAGACAAAGCCAACTGCAATTGATTTGACATTGAAATGTATTACTGAAATCTGATGCTTCGACAGCGCGAATCACGTTTTCTGCCAGTTTTTCACTCATAACTCGCGAACGAATGCTAAAATTAAAAATTCGGCTTCGAGGTGCATTCGCCCACCTTTCAGTCCATCTATCTTTAAAATTTCAGATTTCTGTGTTCAGTAGATTTCGATGGGCATCGTAGACAGAAAGACAAACAGCATGTGCCCGCATGTGCCCGCGGCTTCCCCCGCGATAATTATTTCAAAAATTAAAAACTAAAAATTAAGAGCATAGTTAAATCATTATAATTATTAACACCTAAATCACGTGGAGCGCATTCCACGATTAGGTAGCGTCCCCTGGTAAAAGCGACCTCAGATTCGAGTTCCTTGGCCCAGAATACCCCTGTACAGTCAGTTTCGTCCAAATCGAACGATGTTTAACCATATTTAGGTCTATGTTGATTACCCCTCTTCCGTGTAGGTTGAAAATTTCATATGTCTACGGGCCTTGACATTCTAATCAAATGAATCGACCAGCGTGGGATTACAACATTCTAGCGATCGCGATGCTTTTATTACCACGGTATGACAAAAATAGACAAAGCCAACTGCAATTGATTTGACATTGAAATGTATTACTGAAATCTGATGCTTCGACAGCGCTAAAATCACGTTTTTTGCCAGTTTTTCACTCACAACTCGCGAACGAAAGCTAAAATTAAAAATCCGGCTTCGATGCGCATTCGCCCACCTTTCAGCCCACCTATGTTTAAAATTTCAGATCTCTGCGTTCAGTAGATTTCGCTGGGCATCGTGGACAGACAGACATACACGTCCTTTTATAATTTTAAGATAGCATGTGCCCGCTGCTTCGCCCGCGATAATTATTTCAAAAATTAAAAATTAAGAGCATAATAGTTAAATCATTATATTAACACCTAAATCATGTGGACTACATATCACGATTAGATAGCGTCACCTGGTAAAAGCGACCTCAGATTCGAGTTCCTTGGCCCGGAAAACCCCTGTATAGTGAGTTTCGTCCAAATCGAACGTTTGACTATATTTAGCCTAATATTGATTATCCCTATAATAATAATAATAATAATAATAATAATAATCCTCTTCGGTGTAGGTTGAAAATTTCACATTATGTTTGCATGCCTTGACATTAAAAACAAATGAATCGACCAGCGTGAGCTACAACATTCAAGAGATCGCGATGCTTTTATGTCGAAGGTTTGACAAAAATAGCCAAAGCCTAGTGTAATTGATTTGTATTACTTAAAACTCATGCTTCGAAAACGGAATAAATACACGTTTTCTGCCCGTTTTTCACTCATAACTCACGAACTAAAGCGAAAATTAAAATTCCGGCTTCGAGGTGCACATTCCGACCCTTTAGTCCGCCTATGTATAAAATTTCAGATCTCTGCGTTGAGTAGATTTCGCTGGGCATCGCGGACAGACGGAGGACAGACACTTCCTTTTATTAATATAGATAATATAACATTGTAACAACATGTAACATTAGGCCTACAATATGACATTATAAATAACATTTCTCCTAGTTAGCTGACTGTGAGCTCAGCTTGTAGACGTGAACTAGTTAATTATATCAAACTTAACTTCTTTAGTAATATATTAATGTGTTTTTTCCATTTTAATTTACTGCCAACTGTTAGACCTAAATACTTTATTTCATGTACTCTTTCCAGTTCTAGGCATTTACATGATGTCAACTTATTGGAATTGTGTAAATGATATTTTAACTTACATTCCATCCTCAGTTTTGGCTTTTGGGTAAATATCGTATGTTTTTATTCCGTTATCTTCTAGCCATCCTCTGAATGCCTCAGTATCGAATTTGCATATCTAAAGTTAGCTAGGTAGTAATTCACCGATAATAATTATTGCATTTAATCAGTGAAAATTTATATTCAGTGAAAATACACTTTTATATCTTTTTCTATTATTGGTGGTGTTTTATTTATTTATTTATTCCAATTTTTCCAATTTTTCCAATTTTTCCAGAAATTTTCCCGGAAATTTTTCCAAAAAATATTTTTCCGGAAAAATAACAACACTACGACGAAGGCCCATCCCCAAAATCACAGGTATTCCGTACTATCTATTTCAAACAGTTGATATAATAAAACCCGTATAGTACAGTACAGTACTATTAAAATTATTAGTGGGAAGAATCTGCAGAAATTCAGTTAAATAAAAAAGAAACCTAGGAAATATTATGCCTCCTTATCTTATTTAATAAAACTTGGAAAATATAACCAGAGCTATATTTATTTTACTTTGTAAGAAAACTACAGTATTTAAAGAAGTATCTTTTAGACGGGCCCGGTCGGACAGACAAGTAGTCATAAATCTATCGGCTTAGCAAGAAGACCCAAAAATGTCTGCATCAAGTATGACGTATATCTCGGACAGAGGGTGGAGTGGCGGGGTAAATTTTCTACGCGTTGCCATAGCAACCTCGTTAAACAGAATTTTACCAAGAAGACCAAGAGAAGCTGGGAAGTTTGTTCTTCTGCCAGCCCATTGGTAAATGGGATTGCCATCCTGGTAAATGTTGAGGAACTGCGAAACGCTGTCTCTGGCGCGAACATTCAAACAATATATCACTGTATTTCAACTTACGAAAGTTACAGTAAAAGTAATAATGATAATAATACTAATAACTATAATGATCATAAAAATAATTATAAATAAAATTCGAATCAAATAAGTAGCAAATGGTAGGTGAATTTGTTCTTCACCATAGCCGCTACTGTTTAATAACACTAACTTTTCTTACACTTTGGTTGAATCTGAGTGTGAATCCTTTTAAGTTGAAAGAACAAGTAGAGTGGGGGAGGGGGATTGGTTTTTTAACGTAACTATCCGAACAGGCTTCTAAAAGGGCACTGGCTCACGTAAACGCTCCGGCTGATGACATTTCTGAAAGTCAAGTGCAATACTACAGGGATTTAGATACCTATTGCAATGCGTTTGATATATAGACTAAAGCAATGGAAATAGCTGACAACCATAGAAATGTATATTTCTTCTTGCTTAATAGTTAAATAAAATCGTTCTAACAGCCATAACATGTTACATATTACTGTACGTTACGGCATTTTCTATAACATTTCGAAGCCTTAAAACTAACGCATTTTCTATAACATTTCGAAGCCTTCAAACTAACTGATTTGCATTCTTGAAGCAAAGACTTTTGATTATATTATCAATAATTGTGTCACTATCAATTCCCGATTACTAATTTTAAACAAGTGTAATATTCAAACTGTAGATGGCAGCCTATATTCTGATGCATACCAACAAGAAAGCACAAATCAATATTTTAAATTTTAATTAGGCCTATACGTCAGTAAAATTAAGCAATTTTAATGATAATGACAGAGATTCGCAGATTCAAAACTAAAATATACTTGTGCATACACTGCTGTACACTACAATTTCGATGTAGTTTATTGCGCTAATAATCTTTGTTAGATTAACTTATAATCTACATCTTAAATTACATATCAATTATTTTATCGAGTATTTATTGATAATAATATGTTCGCTAAATTAGAAAACGAATGGCAAATGGTTATAAAATTACGCTCAGAAATGATAATAGGCCTATAGACTATTTTTTTGTAAAAATACTTGATGCAATGGTTTAAATTCGAATTGCGTAAACGGTATGACTGCTCAAGTTGTTCAAGAAGTCGAGGCAACAACAGCCGTTCAAAAACTATTGATAATAAAGAAAGCAGACTTATTGGACGATAGCTTTTCGGATCACCTTTGTTTTTATTGGGTTTAGGTATCATGACAACAGATGTGTATTTCCACCAGTGGCGTAGCTTGACATTGTGTTCTGGGTAAACTGGATTTTAAAATGGGAATTTATAACTGTTCAAATGATACACGAATTACCATTGTATTAGTATTTAAAATAATAAAATAATGTTAATATCATGCACATGGATTCGATTTCGTATATACCTATATAAGTATATTATTATTATTATTAGTACTACTATTGCTACTACTACTAGTCGGCTAGTAGTAGTATTAGTACCACAATCTTTATTAATTATTATCGAATTTTAGTGGATTTGGATTTTAAACTAAACTAAGTTACATAGATTTAAAAAATAAAGTATAACATTCAATTTTAGAAAAACGCCTAAATCAAGTTTAGAAGTTGGCTTTTACCCTTTGGTTCATACGATAGAGTCGAAAACGGTTTATCCATACCTATTATATTAAAACATGCAACACTGAAATAATCACAATTTTAAGATAATCTAACACTGCACTCAGTCCAATGACTGAGGAATGTAATGTTTATGTTACCGTACCCGTCCCTTTATTCAATCTATAGTCCGGCTTCATACTAGAGAGCTCTTCAAGAAAGCAGGTATCTGAAGAGACTACTTATGGTATGAGTTCTTTTCTTCTTTCAATATTACTTAACTTTACATAATATTATCTCCACACAGTCAATTATTTAACAAGGTTATAAAGTCATGCGAGAGTTGTCAGGTATTGAATAAGCCCCGAGAAAATAGTAATTTCTATGCTTAACTTAGAGAAAGTTGTGCGAGTGTTCCAAGAGGTGAAATAAGTCGCGAGAAAATAGTTACCGGTACTTTAAAGGAAGGGTAAACTAAAAAAATACCATTTTCTTATTTTAATCTCATCGCACGGAGCTTTGAATTACGAAACGAATGGTGATCTCGTGAACTTCAGGTGCCCAATATTACGCCTTGTACGGGTGAAGTAAAACGCTCCTGTGACGTCACTCCTGACTAACTCGCTGGCAGGACAACAGCTACTGTAATGCTCGCGCCTGTGTTTCTAATACACCACAAAGTCTCATTTGTGTTTGTTGTTGATAGAGATGTCTGCAATGTTACCTTATAAGGACAAATCTCGGTATTCACAAATTAATTTCACACGAAAAGAAAATGACAAGGAATTATTGAAAGAATTGCAAGGAAGAAAAGAAAATACGGAATGTGGGCTGTGTATAGCCTACATATGAAAAAGGGCCACGAGAGTGTGTGTTGTTGGGACTCTGAAGTAATTTGTGAACAGAAGGGGGTTGTGAACTGTATAACACAACCTGCCTCATTCGATAGCGTTATTATAAATAAAGATACACTAGTTGCCAGGCGTTATCAGTTAATACTTAGAGCTAATACAGTTCAAAAAAATATATTTTTCAAGATACGAACAGAGTCACTTTCAGATTCAGAATCATCTTTTGCGGTAGTAGAAATGTCTGAAATGCTAAAAAAGCTATCTAAATCACAATTTCTAGAAGAAACATTCAATGAATCTGAGCAAACATTGACATAAGTTTCATTTCCTAGTTCACACTGAGCGCCTACGCTGTTAGAAACTGAATTTTCGTCATAAATACTAGATTCCACATTCATGATTTGTCCATTCCCGGATACTGATGGATTACTGTTCGAATCTTGCAACAACTCTCTCATTTCCTTCTTCCTCAAGTACGACGATTTTCTTATCTTCATTGGCGGTGTTTCAGATTTCCCACGCAAAAGAAGTGATGGCACAGCACTTCTTTTTTAAACAGATTGCTGGGTTTCTCCAGTTAACTGTTTTCGTAACTGTACCGAAAGCTCGGTATCATTTCCTTCAAAATGTTGTGAACAAACCGTACTGTATTTACTAGGAACAAATGTTTCTCTTTTTATTTTTATCGGCCATTGCTTATAACTAGGGCCCGGATGTTTATGACCTAAAACTGTTAGAAATATGCAAGCATTTATTACCTAAAAAATGGCGAAATATGACTAATAATATGACCTAGAGACAATTTTTTTTTTCAAAATCTTGTCGGTTTTTGCAATTGAAATTTTATGAGAACACATTAATAAATAGTAATATTAATCTTTATTAATAAATTTCGCTTTCTTTGCATCTGTCCCTTTTTACGCATCTCTCTCTTTCTGATAATTCTCAGAAATATACGTAGGCCAACCTATATTTTGTGAAAGTAATTTTAGAACGAAAATACTGAGAAGTTACAAGCAACAATTCAGGGGTGTTCAAATCCCATCTCTGAGACGGCTGTAAGCAAACAAATGAAAATGGAATAAAAAAAACAAAAGCATGGGAAAAAATGAAAAATGATTGAAAATATGACCATAATATGAAAAATGACAAAAAATACTGAAAAAGCTAAAATATGACATTATATGACCAATGAAAATTGCATAATTCTAATCACATTAGATGATATCATGTTTAATTATATTTGCTATGGTAACATCACAAAGGAAAAAAATATGGCATGTCATAAACATCCGGGCCCTACTTATAACGTTCGGGTGACTTATCTCTGTTGGGAAATCGATGGAAAGATATTTTAAGTGTGTTATCACTCTTCGACGATGAGTATGTACACCCCACAACACAACAATAAACCATTGTTTGAACAGATACTCACTAAAAAACTGTAACAGTACACAGAATACTGTGAACTCTCTTTCACCGGGCGAGACTGAGCCAAGCACTCGTCAGGCGTGACGTCACGCGCCCACCGCGTTACAATAAACATATTCGTTTTGTGATTAAATGTGAAGGTATAAAACATTTCTAACAGTGAATATCATTTAATAAAAACATTTTCTTCCAATCCGTACGAAGAAAGTGACACTGAATTTTTAGTTTACTTTTCCTTTAATGGTTAAGGTACAGATCGTTGTGTGAGTTTCCCAAGAGGAAGAATACGACGAAAGAAAATGACAAATAAATTATTGGGGTAAAGCAAGTCGTGTGAGAGCTCCCTGAGATGGAATGAAACATGGGAAAATAGTAATTTCAATGCTTCTGTTAGAGAAAGTGTGTGAGTCTTCAAAGAGCTGGAATAAGACGAGAGAAAAAATAACAAATTAATTAGGACAGAGTAAGTCTTGTGTGAGCTCCATGACATGGAAGGAGACGCGAGAAAATATTTATTTCAATTCTTATGGTACAAAACATTCTGTGAGTTTTTCAAGAGGTAGAATAAGGCTAGAGAAAATAGCAACAATTTTATTACGGTAGAAAAAGTCGCGTGAGAATTTCCAGAGATGGAGCGAGAAAACTTTAATTTTAACGTTTAAGGTAGAGAGCATTGCGTTGTGTTTTCTAAGAGCTGGAATCAGACGAGAGAAAATAGTAACCATTTTATTAAGGTAGAGAAAGTTGCGTGAGCATTTCAAGAGCGGCAGAACACACGCATGGGGCTGTGAAATCCGTTTTTGTGAATTTAACATTCAAATTTGGCGGCGTGGTGCAGGAGGTGACGTCACAGCCCAGTGCTGCCGAAGCAACTCTTCACAGTTTTCGAAGAGACTAGGGTTCTCAAAAATCTCTAGTTTCTTTGGTGATGACTTTATGCCGCTCTTGCGAAACAAATTGGCCTGTCTTGGCAACGAGTAAGTTAACGTTTAGTGGGAGAAGTCATAAAGCTCGCACTTGATGAAACTAGACTGGGGGAATCATTGCTCAGTCCCGAGCTCGTCTTCACTGCCGCATCGTGAGATTTCGAGGCTGCCTAAGCACGTGGCACCACAAGTTGACGCTTTATGCGTTGGGGTTAGGGAATGCAGCGGCGAAAAATATTTTGATGACACGGCTAATGAGTTTATAATTATTAATGGCTTGGTTGTTGTTGCCTTCATTTATTTGTTTATGAATCCACTATTTCCTTATAATATTTAGGTAGACTCAGTCTCAAAGTCTACCCTTACGCTACGCCACTGGTTTCCACCTTTGCGGAAAATAAGTAAGACGAAGAATTGCGTTGTAAATTTGTGTTAAGAAGACAAGAGCTTTTCTTGGAAGATTTGCGAGCAAAGGTTGAATTATCAGATCTTGACCAGGAGCCTTTTTTGGAGGAAATCTATTACCTGAGCAGGAGTGAAGAGTTTAGGAAAATTTGAAAGTTGGAGTGGTTGAGATATGCTATTGTTGACAAGATCAGCGTACTGAACATCAGTAATAGGATTGAGTTGAAACTGTTGTCTTAATTGTGCACTGAAAAGATCTGCCTTTTCTTCTGGTGTTGAGTACCAATGATTGCCAACTTTCAGGGGAGGTATGTTTTCTTTATATTTGAGCACTCGTCTAGTTTTTTCCCACCAAGATCCATCTTGGGAGTTGAGGGTTTTCATTTTCGCTTCTAGAGAGTCATAATGTTGCTTCTTCAGTGCTCTATTCAGTTTTCTGGACATATTATTCAATTGTGTTTTATAAGCTGGTTACCTGGTTCGTTCTCACAACCTGCTGTATTCTTTTTTAGTTTGATGGAGATGCTCAATGTAAGGAGTACAAATGAATGGTTTAGTCTTAAGTCCTTGACTGCTGCTAGATATTTTTGCAGCATGCTGGATATTTCTGGTTATGCTAGAAACTGCAATTTCTATATCCTTAGGTGTTTTAGGTGGGACTTTTGTCTCAATTTCTTCCAATGTTGAGGTATATAAATTCCAATTAAATGGATACTTGATTAAGGTGTTGACGTGCTCTTTTAGGTTTGTATTCGGTGAAAGATTGACTGCAGCTGGATAATTTTCTGAAGTTAACTCGTGTAATACAAATGCATCTGTGCACATACTTGTAACGTTTTTACCTATAAAGAAATCCAAAACATCAGGGGTGCTGCCGTCATGTGGATAATGAGTTGGTTCGACTGGATGAAGAATTTCTAATTTAAATTGATTGATTACTTCGTGAAGCAGCTTTCCTCTTGGATTGACAATGTTTGATCCCCATCCCGGATGTTTACTATTAAAATCTCCACCAAGAAGAAAATGTTATTTCATTATATCAACAATTCCCCAGAAATCTGTCATAACCAGTTTGTTTACTGGTGCTGAATAAAAAGAAACGATTTGTAGTTTCACATGGCCCATTGGTAATATAATTCGGGATACTTGATATCCTGGCTCTATTATGCTTGGTAGCTCGCTGTGATGAATTTCAGATTTAACGAATATTGCCGAAACACCTTTTCTGTCATTGCTGGGATGATCAACTTTGTAATCTGGTATTCCGAAATGTATGTGTGGCGCTAGTTTAGTTTATGTAGCAAGCAGAATGTCTACTTCATATGTAGAAAGGAAATGTAATGACACATGGTATTTGTTATTTATGCCCTGGCAGTTCCACGTGCATATGCGAATGAGTCCTTCAAGGGCGTGGTCCATTATTTTTAATAAGCACCGGTAATATTTGTATGAGAGTGATTATGAGGGGAACCAAGAGTGATAGTAAAATAAATAAATAAAATAAGCCTATCGTGTCCCATGTAGGGCAAAGGCCTCCTAAGAAGGGTTTAGCTCCTCTTATCTAGCACGGCGAGCTACTCCGTGCTAGTGAAGTTGTTCGTGATTTTGAGCGTCATGTAGGGCCTACACTTGAACTTTAACACTTGGTCTTGAGCACTTAGTCTTGCGTATTGTTCAGGGTTTTCCCCAGTTCTTTCCACTAGTTTCTTCTTTTGGCTACCCTGGTCCATTGTTGGCCCACTTTATCCTTGAAAAGGTCCTCCCATCTCCTTTTTGGTCTTCCGCGCAGCCTTCTTCCTTGCCTGGGGTCCCATATGGTGCTCCTGTATGTCCATCTATCGTCCACCAACCTTGAAACATGGCCACCCCATCTCCATTTAGTGCTTTCTGCTAGGTGAGCGATATCTGTCGTTTTTGCTGACTGGATTAGTGTAGTATTGGGGATTCTAGTAGCGAATCTAATTTACCCAACAAGCTTTCCATTTGATTTTCATTGTTTATTGGTTTGCTTGCTTCTGAATATAATTTTTGGCCAAATGACTGAGATGGTATTTGTAGCGAAGGAAATTGTTTTTCAGACGCCACGTTAATTCTAGGTGGGTTGTAAAAGTTGTACTGGTATTATCTGAACTCTTTCTTTGGAAGGTGGACGTTGAATTTTGTAGTATCACATGGACTGGGAAGCCTTTGTAACTAGCTGTGTGTTGTCCTTTACAGTTGACGCACACTGGGGGTGTATTGTTGGGCTCTTTACATTCTGCAGTCGAATGCAAACCATCGCATTTAACTCAGCCCGCTCTTTTATGACAATAATTTTTACTATGCCCATATTCTTGACAATTGTAGCACTGTGTGACATGACGCTTTGGTTTAGGAGGTTCCACTTTTATAACTGCATGGTACTATCTTGTTACTTCATAAATTTTCTCATTACTAGGATTTGGTTTGAGGTCCACGAAAAAAAGTGGTAAAGGATTCTTCGTAACTAGGTGGTAAACAGGAACCATCTGCGTAGGTGAATATCCTAATGATTTCAGTTCATTCATTACAATTGCCGTATCGGATGTAGGATGTAATCCTCGGATGACTATTCTGAAATTGCGATCCTGCTTCATTTGGTAGGTGTGGTATTCAGCTTTGTTTGTTTCGAAATACTGAACGGCCTTTCTATAACCCTCTACTGATTCGAAACAGAATTCCACTTTCTGATTTGCAACAGTCGTATGCTTGAAATTCCCCACGTCTAGGCTGTTTAAAGCCTGCAAAACTGTATTCATATTGCTGATGTTATTGATGTAGATAGAGGGTGGTTTAACAGCTTTAACCTGAGAGTTATAATTTATGTTATCTTCTTGATTCATATTTTCGTTGCATTCTTCCTGGATAAGATTACTCAATGGTTCAAAAGGATTTGGTGTAGAATATGAAGAAGTAGTAGGACAGTTGTCCGTGTGAAATCTTTTCGTCGCATTGTTGTTAGTATGATTTTCATTTGTTTCGATTATTGTATCATAAGCGCAGTAACTTAAAGCTTTTATCACAATAAAACGTACAATTTGTCACAAACACTTCTAGTTACAAATAATATAATAATCTACTACTTACAGTAGAAACCAACACAATATTGTCGTTTATATGTCCACAAACAGCTATTTGTATCGCACTATTACATGGAACAAATAATCACGACCATGGCCAACTCGATTCCCATTTCGTAACAAACAAACAAAAAACAAAAACAAAAAAAACTTTATTCACTTTATTTTTTTTTCAATAGTTACGAGCTATTATGAACAGCATAGTTTGGAATGAATAGTACAGTATATGCATTCTCTTCTGCGCCTCCTCCATTGCTACCGGCAGACGATAAGCTATCTGCGCGTGTTTGGCTCAGGTCTTACCGTTCGAGTTATATGTATAGGTATGTATTTTTTTATCATAACTGTATGTGCCATTACCATAGATAATACTACATCCACATATTTATTCATAGTAAGGTTATACATAAGTGTTATAATATTGTTTTGTATTGACTTTACAATTCAAGATAAATTTAGCCTATATAAGAATGATCATATTATTCACAGGATCTAGTGAAATTACTAGCCTACTGATATTATGCTGTATTGAAAAAGCTTTCCTAATAACTAAAATGTTTTTGTACTATTGTAGGCCCTATATTTAGTTTCTCGAAAGGAATTCTGTTACAGAATTTAACAAGTGTATTGGTATACTTCATTATTAACTGTTGTTCACTTATAGGCTAGTTTTCTGTTTTCAGCACCGCTGCTATCATGGTATCTCTTTCATTATTTAACAGTCGGCATCGAAATAGCAAATGTTTCACGGTTTGTTCTTCTACACCACATGGACACATCGGGTTGCCTGTAATTTTGAAGCGGTGAAGATACTTCCTTACTTTCCATGTTCTGTGAAGAAGGCAGTAAGACTAGGTGTAATTATTATTTTAGTTTTTTGACGATCTTGA
Source organism: Ectobius pallidus (assembly GCA_964059195.1). Taxonomy (NCBI): domain Eukaryota; kingdom Metazoa; phylum Arthropoda; class Insecta; order Blattodea; family Ectobiidae; genus Ectobius; species Ectobius pallidus. The sequence continues at coordinate 157,247,289 of CAXKWD010000002.1, forward strand.
ATCGTTGGGAAATACGATTTAGTCACAGTTCCTTTTGGTGTTTGTTCCCATTCACTTTGCCATTTTCTTATAGTCTCTTCTTTATACGGGAAAAAACAATGGCGAAAGTCGCGCGCCTTGAGAATCTGGAAGACTTACAAATAAGTTACATTTTAACCACGAAATGAGATAATACCAACTTCCCTTTCAACAGCGTCGATACGAAGCTCTAACTTTTCCCGGTTCAATTCCAACTTTTACACGTTTCCCATATCAATGCTACTGTACTGATAAGGATAGGATATTAATTTTTCTGTCAAGCACGTACAGGCCTAGATACCGTATCGCCAAAGTACACAAACCAGGAATTAAAACGCTATCATAACAAAATAAATGTCTGCTTGGTGAGTGTGAAAATAGAAAAATGATGAATATTTAAGTTTTAAGCACCTTTTATTATCGCAAACAGTATTTTATTATAATTAAAATATTTCATTTTCATCAGATAAGGGTTATAATATTAAATATGTAACAAATTTCCGCCTTAACCCTTAACACACAACTTATCTTGATTCACTCAAAAACAGCATATAAAGATGTAGATGAAAGCTGGATTCTTCTGTGTGGAACCAAGATGTGTCATTATTTAAATAGAAAATGCATTTCGGCGTATTTGCTGCGCCATCTTCAGTTCTGATGAGTTGTACTGAACATCACAATTCGTCTGAAATAATGTTGTTTATATGTTTGTTATTTGGTAACCTAGGTCACAGTTGTAGTTAGGTCAAATAAATGATTTTGATCATTAATTATTAATGAACATATTACTGATTTTAAATATGGCAGATTACGCTCAGCATATGCTAAACACCTGCTTGATAGTGGTCATAGATTGGATAACTTAAATAACACCCTGGAAGTCCTACATATCTGTGATAAGGGTATTAGACTTAATATATTGGAAAGCTTTCAAATTTATAAGAATAAGGACAACATCCTTAATGAAAACATAATTGACCAAAATCATGGCTCTAACGATTTTAGGGAAAAAATAAATTTAAGTCGCACTTCTTCTGTCCTCATATTACGTAGAAACTCGTGATTGGACGTTGGTAGTGTGACGTCATACCGTTAAACAAAAGTTGACAGGCTTACTAACCTCTGGAAGATATAATATGCCACATTTTCGAAACCTACAAACAGTGTATCGTACATTATTCTAATATGTAATTTTCAATAGCATGCTTCATCTGAGAGATAATGACAATGTTTCGTTCCTGGAATAACTCGGAGCTGTCTCTGTACCATAAATCGCTTGTTACATGGTTACTACATGGATTACCATGAAACAGGCCGTACATTTACATAGCGAAAAACATTTCATCGAATTCCAGATTCCAGAAATTGTATTCAGGTCTGTAGGCTACTTATTTAACATTACTCGTTAACGGTAGCACGGGGAAAATGGATTTCATCCTATAGCACTTAGGCTATTGGAACTATAATTTTGTCTACGTAATATTTCATATCTTGACGAATTTATTAATCCATCGGGCTATCACAGAAAACATGAAAAATCCCCACATAAACTAAGAATTAAGTATTTTTGTTTTGTTGTGGTTCTTAGCAACGGGCAAGTAACTTACTACAATTTAGCGCTGTGTGTTTGCCGGTATGCCGGAATATTATCCCGCAGGAATTATTTCAGATTCCTATAAATCCTCAGACTCGCATTTACGTAGGCCACATATGCCACCGATCTGGCTAAGATCGAACCCATAAACTGAAAACAGACAGCCAATGTCTTATTAATTGTTCTATCCAGGCAATAAGTAAGAATTCTGCAATGTGCATCTTCAAAGTTAATAGCACCAAGTTATGCATAAGTGATTACATTATTGTAAGCGGATAACTATCTGGAACAGCACGACTTTACTTATGTTGGAAAGTGTGTGACAATAATACCAACAAAGAAACATCCACATACAAATACATTAAAAAAAACACGCATGCAACTACTGTATTTGCCATCGGAAACACAAAATAATGCAACCTATACATCCAATATTTTTCATATTCCTTTTCCGATTTAAAAGGAAGGGGAGTATGAAACAAAAGCATTACAAAGCAAAATTTGAAAGCTGGAAATGGCAAATTTAGGATGGAAAGGGCTCAAGTTATTCTCCGTTCACATATTTCCACTACAGTACCGGTACTACAATCATTTCCATACCATTTATTCCCTTGCTTAGCTAAAACACTTACTTTGGAGAGCAACATCCTGTTTTCGGATATATAGGCATAATATAAAAGAAGATACACATGTACATGAGAAACACTGCGATATCCTACCAGAGAACTAAACAGCTTCCTTCGTTTTCCCCAGACTCCTATTGGATAATAGACATAAATATATAAATATAGTGACCTCCAGAACTAGGCCTAATGACTTCTCGTTACAAAATGGTCTCAAGAGTGAACTAAATACTGTAACTTACTTCTAAAGAAAGTAAATTGTTATTTTTAAGTTGCCAGCCCGTTCATGCGTAGCCAGTTCAATATTTTGAATATCATTCACTGTCGAAATTAAACACACATGCACTCGTGGTAATTAAAAAACACGCATATTATACACTTTAAAAAATCGGAAGGTAAAAACAATAAATAGAAGACGGAAATTAAGTTAATTAATAAAGCAAAAGACAGAAAGAAAAAAATGTAAAGTGATCCCATCATTACCCCCAGAATTCCTGCTGGTAGTCATATCTGTTAAAGGCTGAGTTGACCGCAGGGTCATATTGCATATCAGACGGATTAGGCCAATTGAAAAATCCAGTCACCGGGGATGGAACCGCGACCATCCTGTTTGTAGCGCAGCAAGAATTCATAAAATCTCCTTTTACTATTCCCTCATTTCGTTATTTTTATGTACTTAGCATAATGAAGAGATTAGCCTTAATAAGGTTTTAACTGTCAGCATGAGTGGAACAGATGGCATACGAAGCCTCTGTTTACTGAACTGTGCTCATTCTTCACAGCTTTTATTCTGATGTTGACAACACTGAAAATATTTACACGTTACAGTGTCATTCTTTTCACTAGGACGTCAAAATGAAATAAAGATGTACCGTACCTATTTTGACAAATATCGTCGTACGACTGCATTAATCTGTCATAGTTAAAAAAATAACTCACTTTCTAATGCATGTTACAAGTGATTTTATAGTGTTTTATAAATGGAACTAAAACTGACTAATCAATGTAAATGCAAGAGAGCTCTCAGTAATATTATCCTGTCAATCCGCTCAATCAACTTCTTTCAATCATGTTACTTATGCCTAAGCATTTCTATATTTATAACATTATCATTAGGGCATCTGCAATTTGTAATATGTAGGGTAGTTAGGATTTAAAATTAGTAGGGCAAAGGATTTAATGACCACAAAAAGTGAAAAAATGCAAAATAAAAATACATATATGCCCTAAAAATATTACAAATAGTACACCCTTTTTTAAATGACGAATTACTTATAATTAGTTTTTTAGAAGTAGTGAGTTTATTTTAGAGAGCTATTTAATGGATGACAGTGGGTTAAATTTAAATTTACAACTTTCTTATTTTTCCCCTAGCAAGTGCCTCACTCAACTCTTATATACTCGTACAAATGAATGACCTGAAAATGAGTAACAATGGACGTGCTGGGATGAGTTCATTATGCACATTCCTTTAAAATAGGAGAAACAGGTACTGCCTATATCATGTTTTCTTGGAAAATGTAGTATAGTTCAAAATGTTCATTCCTTAAAATAGGGGAAGCGGATATTGCTTATACCATATTTTATGGAAAATGTAGTCTAGTTCAAAATGTTCATTCCTTAAAATAGGGGAAGCGGATATTGCTTATACCATATTTTATGGAAAATAGTAGAGTTCAAATTGCACATTCTTTCAACTTACACTCCAAGTCAGCTTTGTTTCCTGTGGACCTTATTTGCTTATAAAGTTATAACAGACCAAGCATTAAAAACAGAAATAATGAAAAATTCCAAATATATCGTAATCTAGCACTTTGTTTAAGAAAAAAAAAAAAAAAAAAAAAAAAATTAAAAAATACCGTAAATGACCTAAAAATGACCAAAAATTACCTATATTTTGAAATCGACAAAAAAAAGCAACAAATTGTCCTTAATTAATCAATGAATTCATGGTACATATTTGTATAGTCTATAATCGAGCTATCTTTCAACCTTCATAAAAAAATGCAAAATCATAAAATGCCTTGCCCTAATAATTAAATATTTCTTTAATTATGGTGAGATTTTGATTTAAAAAAAAACTCTCCTGTAATCTCTAGTGTTTCAATCATTAAATAAAATTATCATTTATACATACTGTAAATGCCCATCGTCATTAATTGTAAAGCACGGGATAAGTGTAAAATTCATTATACTCTAGGGGTGGCGTGCACCAAACTCATATCGTTTACTCTTTTAGTAAACCTTACTTCTTTAGTTTTAACTACTAGTAAGCTACTCTTTTAGTAATGTACTCTTTTAGTAAGGGTGGCTTGCACCAATCAGAAGTAGACTAAACTCTGCGACCTTCAACCTAGAGTAAGGTACTAAAGAAGTAAAAATCTGATGTGAAAGTCACATAACTTCCTCTGCCCAAATAAAAGTTAGCAGTATTCACATATCCTTGTACAGAATCGCAAGACACAATTTTACGCTAATTATCCTATAAATACCTCTTCTTTCAATGATGCGACTAAAAGCGCAGTCTATATAACAAACTTAAAAAAAAAACAAACAAACAAATGACTGCAGACGTTTATTGAACTTTCTGCCGTAAAATATAATTTCCGAAATTTATCGAATATTTCCCTCAGATACATCTTTACTCTATGCATGGCCAACAATACATCTTTCTCACTTCACATTCTTATATAAAATAAGAGGCCGTGAAAGAGCGCGAATTCAGTTGTTCATCACGTAAGACAAACTTTCTACAAACAGTGGGTGAACAGTGGGTGGCTTGTAACTACCCTCAGAGAATTTTCTCGAAAAAATGTTTCAAATAAAAGTTTTAGCTCTTAGTATAAGCAACCTATGTGCAAAATTTAAAGAAAATCGTTAGAGCCGTTTTCGAGAAAATCGCGAAAAACGAAAATTTCTTCATGTAAAGTCCCCTTAAAAATAAGAGAAAATAGTCGCCAATCTTATCCTCACATCTTCAGAAGGTACCTGACCCAAATACGAAATTTTGTTTTCATACGATTTTCCGTTTTGGAGCTAGCTTGTTCACATATATTTTCCACACAGACACACAGACACACAGACATGTTTCCAAAAATAGTATTTTTTGATTCAGGGGGCCTTGAAACGTGTATATATGCTAAAAACTCAACTTCGAATTTTGGGGTCGAAAACAATACTTCCTCTACCTATAGTACCGTTACCTATGGTACGGGCAGAGGAAGTAAAAATTTTATTTACTCCAAAACTAAATGAACTTACTCCACAGGTGGTGGAGAGCACCAACACGGAGTACGTTACTAACGTAGTAAGTTTTGGAGTAAGGGCTGTGTTCACCAACACGGATAAAATTTCTCGGTATCGTGGATAATAAAAACTACGAAAAAGCCATTATCTCTAATGGTAAACCTTTCGGGTTTCACCACATAGTTTGTCACCTTGGTTTTCAAAAGCTTGGTTTTTGTCTACACTTGTCTGACCCTTAAATGTTTCATAAGAGAACCAACGACATCTAGCGGCGGTTGTGTGAAACAGCGGTGGGGAAGACTGTCTATTGGCTACGTCCGAACGTGAAATGTAAACGTTGCCATAGCAACGGAACGTTTCCCCTCACGCTGTCTCTAGCTAGTAGTTCTACAAATGGTCACTAGATAGCTCACTGTTTTGGGGGCGTGGCGTACAGCAGATAATTTCTTTTTCTCCTTGAATCATGTGCAGAAATTAATATCGTCAAAAATGTCCAAGTACGGCATACATTCCTTTATCCATTACGGTTCCTTATTCTGTGTTCTGCTTCATATTCCTCGTCACTGTGATCATCTCTCAAGTTGATCAGATGTTCCAATCGCCTACGCGCCATCTTGATGTCGCAGTTATCTTGGTTTATCCTGTTTTGCTGGCCGATATTTCACCGGTAAAGCATTAGCTTGGATATTATCGAAAAACCAAGTTACTGTAGCTGGTGAAACGCAAAATGGACAATATCGCAGCTTTTCAGTCTAAAAACCAGGATCAGACAAATTATCGGCATTAGTGAACACGCCCTAAATAAGGCCAAAGTTTACTCCTACTCAGGGGGTGGAGTAAAGTTATTTAGTAAGTGTGTTCTGTGGCATTTGCGTGAGTTATGACGTAGAACTGGGATTTTAGGCTCTAAAAAAATTAGTTTTAGGCACCTAAAATAGGCTTTTAAAACAAATAAATAGACTTTTAAAACAAGTAAATAGGCTTTTAAAACAGAAAATAGGCACTGAAAATATGCTTTAAAAATGTGTAAATAGATAGAAAATAGACGTTAAAATATTACAATTTACACTTAAACTGTAACTTTTTTTTTTTCTGGAAGAAACGTGTTATACCTATTCTTCACTGAATTAACTGCAAAATTAGGTATCACGAACTATATTCACTTAAATCAGATGTTCTTTCACTGGTGGCTTGACACAGTAGTCCTTACTCCTTAATCCTCCCCATCCCCCGTCAGTCAGCATTCCTTTAGCGACAATTGTTTAGAATAATCAAATTTCTGTGAAAACCCCACCTCTGCTGTTCTGCTTTTCATTGAGGGATGTCTTTTATAAGACTGTAAAAATTACAGAAGTTGAATTTTTATTTTAAATAGGCTCTAAAAAATAGGCTCTAAAGGTCCAAATAGGCATTTTAAGGCACTATAAAACTCTATAGATGTACGTGATTTATCATGAAACGTCAACATATTTAAAAATTTTCATGTTATTTCATAAGGAACAAAATAGGCATTTGCCTTAAAATCCCAGGTCTAGTTATGAGTTAAATATCACATTAAATGGAATACATAGATCATTCTGAGGATAAGTTATTGAGAAGAGGAAGGTGGTATACCAAAAATGAGAGTAGTTAAGGAGAGCATGGACCCATTTACATTGTACAATGCCCACGAATACAGACAAAGGTTTGATTTCCGTAAGAAATGTATAGAAATGTTGCTTGATATGCTGGAACCATTTCGACCTAATTCTGACAGGAACTCCGCTCTATCCCGAAGACTACAATATCTTTGTGGACTCTGAATCTCCCGTACAGGTGTTTTTAAAAATATGGCAGGTGATTTAATAAATATTAACCGAACCTCACCTAGTACAGCATTTAATAACGTAAATAACACAGGTCTGCAACTAAAAAACTGCATAGGATGTCTCTTAATTTTCGTACAGAATTTTACTTCCTAATACCTAAAAAAATACCAAAAAACTTCTATCACGTCCATTTTTTGTGTAAATGAAGTGGTTATATTTATTTTTCATAAAATTTATGGTTTATTGAAAATCCGGTATTTTATCTTACAAATTCTCATAAAAAATTGATTTTTACATTAATTTATTCAATTATAGCTTATCTATACAATATATAATGTTAACTGTTATGGGAGAGTGGTTGGAGGGGGGCGGCACAAGTCAAAGAAGTTCAGTATCGCACATGAAAGTAGAGCTGCCATCAGTAGACACATCGCTTTCAAACTGAACAGTGATGTTGTTTCTATTTCGTAATCATGGCTCCAAGAGGTTGTGTTATGTCTCCTGATAGCTTTTGTTTTATTTGTGGTGAATACACTGTGAAACGTCAACAGAGAAACATTAATGATATTGTGAATAAGGTTTATTTTGCTTACTTCAAATTAAAACTTGGGGATCAAGATAAACCATGGGCCCCTCACAAGGTGTGTAGAAGATGTGAGGAAGATCTTCGTTTGTGGTTTAAGGGTAAGAAAAACTCATTTCGTTTTGGAATTCCTATGATATGGCGTGAGCAGAAAAATCATACAACCAATTGCTATTTCTGTTCAGTATATGTAAAGGGATTTAATACAAAAAATAGAAAGAACATATCTTATCCTAACCTTGACTCAGCTATTCGTCCAGTGCCCCATAGCTCTGAAATACCAATCCCACAGCCACCTTCCAGTTTAGATGAATACTTGAGTGAGTCAGAGGACGAAGACACATTACCTCCCCAGGACGAATCTAGCTCAGATTTTTCTTTTGACGAGGGGCCTGAACTATTTTCTCAGAGTGAACTCAATTACCTAGTAAGAGATTTAGGTCTATCAAAAGATGCAGCCGAATTGCTAGGTTCGAGACTAAAAAACAAAAACCTTCTTTCATCTGGTACCTCATTTTCGTGGTATAGGCACCGAGAGAAAGAATTTACTCAGTTTTTCTCCAAAGAGGGACATCTAATTTTTTGTAATGATGTACAAGGGCTCATGAAGTGCTTTGATGTAGAATATGATTCATCTGAATGGCGCCTATTCATTGATTCATCCAAAGCTAGTCTTAAAGCAGTCTTGCTGCACAATGGAAATACTTTTGCATCCCTCCCTATGGGACACTCGGTGCATATGGAAGAAAACTATAACGATTTGGCCATTATTCTAGAAAAAATCAAATATCAAGACCATCAATGGATGGTTTGTGGGGACTTCAAAATACTAACCATGCTTTTGGGTCAGCAGTCAGGTTATACAAAGTAGGCCTACCCATGTTTTTTATGCTTGTGGGATAGTAGAGCCAGAGAGCAGCATTGGACCAAAAGTGACTGGTCACTGCGAGAAACCCTAAAACCCGGCGAGAAAAACGTCATCAATACGACTCTGGTTCCACCAGAAAAGGTTTTATTGCACCCTCTTCACATTAAATTGGGGCTTATGAAACAGTTTGTAAAATCACTGCAAAAGGATGGGAATTGTTTTAGATATCTGTGTTCTAAATTCCCGAAGCTGTCTGAAGCCAAGTTGAAAGAGGGAGTTTTCACTGGTCCCGACATAAGAAAACTTTTATCCGACTCCCTCTTTGTGGAAAGTATGAATGAGAAGGAAAAAGAAGCTTGGGAATCGTTCAAGGGTGTAGTGTTAAGATTTTTGGGAAATACTAAGGATCCTGACTACAAAACCATTGTGCATCGTATGATGGCAGCGTACAAAGCTCAAGGATGCAAGATGAGCTTAAAGGTTCATTTTTTACACTCCCATATAGACTATTTTCCTGAAAACTTGGGAGCTTACAGTGAAGAAATGGGTGAACGGTTTCACCAGGATGTCCGTGATATCGAGAGACGGTACCAAGGAAGATGGGATGTCAATATGCTTGCGGACTACTGTTGGATGCTGAAGCGGGAAACCAAAGATGGAAATCAGAAATGAGTCCGGCGAAGCATCAAAGAGAAGAAGAAAAGGTTTCACAAAAAATATGAATAAACATAAAATTGTGAATAAATGTCACAAAATGATGTTTCATTTGTTGTAAAAATTAATATGTTTGATTCATCTTAATACATGAGTGCTTTTTACCAATACTGTGTATCCTTTAGTTTTGCAAAAAAACCTTACGTGATAGGGGAAAATGGATGCCATTTTTGGAATCAGTGCATTTTAAAACATATAATTTAGTAAAAATATCTCATGCAGCTGAAAAAAAATTTTTTTTGCAGACCTGTGTAATTAAGCTCTTAAATCCTTACATGAAATACGTATTGTAGACCGCACATTTGGAGTTTGGAAGAAACGTCAGATTCTCACTACATCCATGAGATTTCAGCCAGCCAAATATGGAAATATCATTGCGGAGAGTGGTCCAACTAGGAAGACGTCCACCAAAGGTAAGGGGGAGAGTGAGTGGAAGGGAACTTTGCATTGCACGGTACCAAGAGCGCATGTGCGCTCAAATATCTTCCTAGCTGGAGAGCCCTTCAGATGCTGCAGTTCTCCATAGCTTTGGGTTAGAAAACGACGATGTATTTCAAGCTAATCCTATGAATGCAGAAATCGGCGAGGTATAGTATATTCTAATAAGTGAAAGCCTCCTTTCTTTCGAGCTACCCAGATTACACTTTCCCCCTGCTACTAAATTTTTTTGGAAAAATTTACCCGAATTTCAAACTCATATTTTCATATGAAAAATTTTGTGTTGAAGAAAACAAAGTATTTCTGAAAGTACGCTTCAATAGTTACAAAATGGTTCATAATTCAAATTTCTAACTCTTACGGTTGTTGAGTTATGAAAATGTTTGTTGTCAGCTACATTCGCAAAAAATGTGTTACACCAGGATTGAAAAATGGACACCCCTGGGAAACCAAGAACACAAGATTTTTTGAAAACTTGTTTTCAAATCTTGAAACATGTATGAACTCATATACAAAAAATGATTTTTTTCTAAAATGGTCATGCAATCATTTTTTAAAAATTTGGATGATTTCATATGGAATGACCCTTAACTTAAAGCACGACATTGCGAATGCCAGAATTATAATAATAATTATAAGAGCTAAAAGTTCAATAGTTGCACCCACAGTGTTAATGTATAATATGTCCTTTCTTCTGTCCCAGGTGTAAAATGGCCAAACAGGCCCCATCGGAAGAAAATTTGACTGACTCTGGGATTAACGAACAATGAGAAGAGGAATGTAAAACCATTAATTAAAGACTCTCAAAGTCTCGAATGGTGGAGTGAGACGATGCATTTATGTTTGGGAATGAACTATAGCAGATGCTGCAGGTCTATAGTATACTGCTAACTATTTTAATTAACCCTGTGGACAGGAAAGTGGGAAGCATTATAAACTATAGCCTATAGAAGAAAAATGCCAACATGAGTGCCGAAAGAAAATTTTAAGGAGGGGCACTGGAGGTTAAAGCTGCACAGGATCTAGAGAAGTAGTCACTGAAATTATCTTTAAACACACAACCACCTACATAATTATTATTGGCGTTCATAGCTTGCGAAATATTGTACCGCCATTTTTTGTTTAAATTAGGGATGGGTCCTCGATACCTCGATACTTGGATGGTATCGGCATCGAGCGATACTTCAGAAAACTCGCTCGATACTTTTCGATTCTTTGGTAATCATGGAATTTAAGGAAATGTGGTATCTCTTTCTGCTTTTAGTAGTCTACTAAATATAGTAAATACTTCTGTATCTCCTTGAAATGGAGAAAACCACTCTGTGACTTTTGTCTAGTCATAAATAAAGACTTTCCTAACAGAAGAGATTCTTAATTGTTTCGTTTCCTGTCAAACGTTTCAATTACTGGATTGCAGAAACGAAGTCTGAACGGGGTTTCATAAGAGCCACGGGTTAAAACCATGAGTTGGGTTGCTAAAACGAAGTTTCTCGTAAATCAGCTCGACCTCGACTTCGGCCGCGGCGTGAAATCTACACCACGCCACAGTCAGGTTTAAAACTGCATCTGCTGTTGGAGAATGGAAGCCTATGTAGCTTTGCGTGAACGTAATCGACTAATTGCTCGTTTGAGGATGCTTAATCCGCATCGGAGAATTCTGGATAGGAGTAATCCCTTTGAAATGTATTCAAATGATGAATTCAGAAGAAGATTTCGATTCACAAAGAAAACAGTTCTCGATTCGGCAGAAATGCTCAGGCCTGACCTAGAACACGCAGGAAACAGGGGTTTTGGCATTTATGTTGAGTTGCAGATTTTAATTGCTCTGAGGTAAATGAAAATGGGACCGCCGTTATGGGTTTATAGGTAGCATATTTGCCTACCACCATGGCGGTCCGGGTTCGATTCCCGGCCGGGCAGTGGGGTTTTCAGTAACGAAAAATCCCCGGGTTCAGGTCTGGACATCACCCAGGCAAATTATAGGCTACTTTAAAAAGCCTTAAATTAGAAGTGGTGACTGCTAGAATAGGATATAGGGTATTCACAATAGATCTTTACGGTCGCAGTGTTGAGAAGCCGAAGGGCTTACACTACCCCTCATTAATCTAATCTAAAGTGAAAATGGAATAGCATTATTACTATGGTTTTATTATTATATCTCACACAAAATTATGTAAAAGCACAATCGAAGTTTGATATTAACCATAGGGGAGTTTTTGAAAAAGAATTAGGCCTAAACTGTAGGCTACAGGCATGTATAAATAGTGCACTGAGGAAAATTTAATTTCAAGTTTTTCTTTCCATTGTTGCACGAAAATACATTGTCATAAGGTTATGTTGTACTAGCCTCTTGTAAATACTTCTGGTATTCATTATTAGAGCGCAGGTTTTTAAGTTTACAGGATTCCTCACAAGAGTAATTCTAGCCTCTTGTAAATACTTCTGGTATTCATTATTAGAGCGCAGGTTTTTAAGTTTACAGGATTCCTCACAAGAGTAATTCTTTCATATCCCTAATATTGTAGTTCATAACTGAATAAAGTTGTTAGGCTGTAATGGGGCACATTAATTTTGTTGTACGATATGACTTTCCACCTAGGCTGTAAAATTTAGCCTACGTAAACAAAAATTCAGGCCCTGATTTTTCATTATATTGACCTAAATTGTCACAATGATTCAGACTGCAGTCTACAGAATAAAACTTTATGAATTCTCTGTCATTACCTTATATAATTCTTCACCAAGAAAAAACAAGGCCAGTGACAGTGAATTCTTAAAATTTCATATAGTACCGGTACACTAATTAAAATTAAAAATATTATGAAAAGAAAAAAGAAATAGTCGTGACCGGGGTTTGAACCTGCGATCTCTTGAACCACAGCTCAGTACTTAAACCACACAGCCACGAACGACATTAAGAACAGCGCACGAATGTTGGCAATCTGAAGAGTAAAGGCTTCTCCATGCCGCACCTCGAGAATTTAAATTGTGTTTGTAGGTCTATGAGATGTGATTATATAATATTTATTGTAGTTTTCAGTTCGCAAAATGGTATGATGATACTGATAACATTAATATCGAAACCTAATTCGTCTAAGAAGAGAAATATGAGAAGAAGAGAGTTTGCAGAATGAATGCAAGAACGGCTTCTCCTACCCGGTCATGACGTCAGTTACAGTGTTGCACGTTCAAAATCTCGACAACGGCCAGACTTCGTTTTAGCAACCCAACACGGACTCAGTCCTCGACCGTGGTTTAATAGCCATGGCTTTAAACTTTGAGTTCGTCTTCGTTTCTGCAATCCACCGATAACAACCAACAAGCAAGCTGACTGTCCAAACCCCATTGTACGATGCTTCGTTGCTGAGATTAAGTTACTGCTTATTCTGCAAACCTTAAAACAGTTTGTTCATTGTTCTGCTCTGTGATCTGAGTCACACGATTAGTTTATCCATTCATAAGCAATCTATTTTGGTATGCTTTTAAAACAAGTCTGCATGCCGGCTTTCAGTTGACATTTCTACGTCACAGAAGACTGTGTGTATTGCGGTACGATAACTTGTAAGATAATTACAGGCTACTGATAATATTAAATTTTGTCTCATTAAATATGCACACTTAATTAATTTAGTTCTCATGCAGCGGGTCCGGGTTCGATTCCTGGTCGGGACAAGTTACCTAGGTGGGGTTTTTCCTCCCCTGTGAGACAAATGTCGGGTAACTTTAGGCCCTTGTGGTCCCCAGATATCATCTGGCCGTCATTATCATCTTCATCCCATCCTCGCCTTGTTTGGAGTGAGTGTGTGTGTGTGTGAATGGTGTGTCTCGTAGCACTAAAGTAGTTAATCTAAGAAGGGAACCTGACGTAACAAAAACCGGTTTGTCTGTCTCACTCTTAAGTCATAGGAGTAATCTGTTAGAGTGAGACAGATGTAGGCCTACTGGTTCTTGTTTACTTCAGGTTTCCGTCTTAAATTTACTACTGTAGTTTGGTTTACTCCTGGATGGTGCACGCCACTCTAGGTCTCGCAATTTGGCATTAGAATTTTGATGATAAGGGAATTCAAATAGCGCTACTTACTTACTTACTCAATGGCAATAGACAATTCCTAAATAAGGTAAAAAATATCTATTTTATGGAACCCGAAGGTTCATTGCTGCGCTTAACCAAGCCCGCCATTCAACCCTATTCTGTGCTAACTCCATCCAATCATTCCTCGAAAATCCGACTTCCCTTAAATCTATCCTAATTTGTCCTCCCATCTTCGTCAAGGTCTTCCAAGTGGTATTTTCCCTTCGGGTCTCCTCGTCAATATTGAGATATGTCTTTCCTCCCCCATGCGCGCGACATGTCCAGCTCATTTCATCCACCGTGATTTAGTTATGTTTTTTTTAATAGTGATTAAAACGGATACCTAACTTATTTGTCTCAAAATCAGCCCGGAGGAATTCTATTCGAGGCAGGATCTACAAGAACAAGCCTACATATTGCTTTATTATGTTACTACCAAACCAGACTGCTTCGCGCTGTCAAAAGAAAATAATTGGTCATGGAGAAGGTATTTAGTATGATTGCCTACAACCATTTAACTCCTGCACAAAATGTTTTATTTAAAAAGTGTATTCGAACACTGTCACTGGATTGCAGTCTGAACGGGGCCACGGGTTAAAACCATGAGTTGGGTTGCTAAAACGAAGTTTCTCGTAAATCAGCTCGACCTCGACCGCGGCCGCGGCGTGAAATCTACACAACGGCACAGTCAGGTTTAAAACTGCATCTGCTTTGGTCAGCTGTTGGAGAATGGAAGCCTACGTAGCTTTGCGTGAACGTAATCGACTAATTGCTCGTTTGAGGATGCTTAATCCGCATCGGAGAATTCTGGATAGGAGTAATCCCTTTGAAATGTATTCAAATGATGAATTCAGAAGAAGATTTCGATTCACAAAGGAAACAGTTCTCGATTTGGCAGAAATACTCGGGCCTGACCTAGAACACGCAGGAAACAGGGGTTCTGGCATTTCTGTTGAGTTGCAGATCTTAATTGCTCTGAGGTAAATGAAAATGGGTCCGCCGTTATGGGTTTATAGGTAGCATATTTGCCTACCACCATGGCTGTCCGGGTTCGATTCCCGGCCGGGCAGTGGGTTTTTCAGTAACGAAAAATCCCCGGACATCACCCAGGCAAATTATAGGCTACTTTAAAAAGCATTTAAATTAGAAGTGGTGACTGCTAGAATAGGATATAGGGTATTCACAATAGATCTATTACGGTCGCAGTGTTGAGAAGCCGAAGGGCTTACACTACCCCTCATTAATCTAATCTAAAGTGAAAATGGAATAGCATTATTACTATGGTATTATTATTATATCTCACACAAAATTATGTAAAAGCACAATCGAAGTTTGATATTGACCATAGGGGAGTTTTTAAAAACGAATTAGGCCTAAACTGTAGGCTACAGGCATGTATAAATAGTGCACTGAGGAAAATCTAATTTCAAGTTTTTCTTTCCATTATTGCTCGAAAATACATTGTCAAAAGGTTATGTTGTACTAGCCTCTTGTAAATACTTCTGGTATTCATCATTAGAGCGCAGGTTTTTAAGTTTACAGGATTCCTCACAAGAGTAATTCTTTTATATCCCTAATATTGTAGTTCATAACTGAATAAAGTTGTTAGGCTATAATGGGGCACATTAATTTTGTTGTACGATATGACTTTCCTCCTAGGCTGTAAAATTTGGCTACGTAAACAAAAATCCAGGCCCTGATTATTTCATTATATTTACCTAAATTGTCACAATGATTCAGACTGCAGTCTACAGAATAAAACTTGATGAATTCTCGAATTCTCTGTCATTACCTTATATAATTCTTCACCAAGAAAAAACAGGCCAGTGACAGTGAATTCTTAAAATTTCATATAGTACCGGTACACTAATTAAAATTAAAAATATTATGAAAAGAAAAAAAAATAGTCGTGACCGGGGTTTGAACAAGGAATTTGGTGGTAGGCTACTGTATCTTAGTCGGCATGTTGAACTACTCCAGATCCAATGTATTCTTAAAATATCACGATTATCGACATAGAGATATCAAGCCTGTGGTTAAACAGACAAATTGACTCTTGTTGCAAGTAAGTAGCCTCTATCTGGTAGGAAAAAAATTAACGAGAAATGATACACATAACTAACAATTTCTCAAAACCGGGACTTTCTTTATCGGAACACTGGGACAGTACGCTCAAAACCGGGACTCTCCCGGTAAAATCGGGACGTCTGGTCTTCCTGCATACAGTCCAGTTTATCATAATAGGCCTATATTGCCAATTCAGGAAATATGTAAAACAAGAATGTTCTCGGTGCACAGTGAACATACCGGATACACACTACTCCACGCAGTTAGCATAATATTCTCGAGCGTGAGGTGAGAATGAAAAGGTTCACCCAAGCAGGAAGTGGCACACAATACAGAACATCACGAAAAGGCCAAGGACGGGGCTCGAATATAAAGTGCCATTTGTCGTGCAATAAACTCTGTCTTTACCAGATCATATTCCAGCTCCAGACACCGCCAACATGATAATACCTCCGTATTACACAACTCATAAAACAGTAATGTGATACTGCAGTTTAATACTTCGTGCACAGAACGGAAAAGATAAGTGCGCACAAAAAATAGGAACAATTTTCAAATATTACGCTACAGAAGTACTTTCTTAAATGACATGAGAAATATTAATATCCTAGTTGATCAGTGGAGGTAAATTCAAAAGTCGGCACTGATTTAATCTATATGAAGAAAACAGCATTTTATCAGGTACTGAAATTTACTACACTTAATATAAGAGTAAAAAGTACAAGTCTTATTCCATGGTCACTTTCATTTCATAAATTACAACAAACATTAAAATATGAATGAGCACAGTCTTAAGTGGAATCACAAATCATAATCGCCATCATCTTTAGGGTTACCAATTCATAATAAATTGCTTATAAAGTTATAAGCAACATCTGCAAGAATAATAAGCTAACTAGGGTCTGGATTCTTAGGTTATAAACTATTTTGTTCCTTGTTACCAACTGTGATATTTTAACATAATGATCAGGGCCCGGATTCTAATGACATGTCATCTTTTTATTGATGCTGCATAGACATTGCCAACTTGTAGATAAGTCCTAATCATGGCCTCTAGATTGTAGAAATGCATTTTTATTAGGTCATTTTTTGTCATTTTAAATTTTTAAGGCATTTATTTCAATTTTAGGTCATTATTTTGTCATTTTCTTGTCATTTTCTTCCTTATTTAGTCATTTTCATGTATTTACATTGAGTGTATTAATTTTTTTTTCGTCGCTAGCGGTGCTGTCTTTGAAGTGTTGTTTGTTTAATGCAAGAAAGAAAAATTCCGTTTTAAAGTGTTGTCATGTCTCAGTCGGAAATGAGAATCAAAGAAACGCCAAAATTTTGTATTATATTACTATTCTTATTACAATAGATTAACTTGGCACCAGAGTCTGCCACCTGCTTGGATTTGAGAGTGCAAACTACTGTTTACCCGCAATAAACAAAAAGATAATCCGGCAGACCACAAAAGGAAATGCCGAATTTTGACTCGCCATTGCCTCAGTGCCGGTATAAATTTCCGTGAGATAAGAACATTTACAACATTACAGTTATTTACAGTTTTTACAATTATGTACAAATTAGTCTATAACTTCGTGTGTAGAATAATAATTTTTTAATGAAGAAAATGTCAGTTTTTAGGTCATTTTTTATGATTATTAAGTCATTTTCTTTCAAATTTAGGGTCATTTTATAGGTCATTTTTCAAACAATTTTAGGTCATCAGAATCCGGGCCCTGATAATGATCCATTTCAATGGCATGGCTGTTGCATGGTCCAATCTTATATGAAACCTAAAAATGGTTTAATAAGACGTTAGAAACCAATAATTACAACAAAAATTGAATTAGAATTAGATAAAACACTTCAATTAATAATATGTAATTGTTCTAACAAAGTTATTTTTAAAATATTTGCCTACATTTTGCATCTTGCTCATTGTTGCCAGCACAGTTGTAACAGAAAAGACAGTAAAAGAAGGGGAGATTCCAAAATTTTGGGGGACAGCTACTCTTTTAACTTTTAAAATTTATTTCTTATTTTTGCCAAGAGTGCTCTTACTGATGTAATAACTAGGGCCCGGAATTTTAGGCTTTTATAAAAGGCATGTTAGCCTTTTATTTTCGTGGAATAGCCTTTTTTAGGGTTTAAACAAATGATTTTAGCCGTCTTAATAAACACTATTATCAACACCCAAAAATGTATTACAATTTTGACACAGTTATTCTAGTTTTTTCGCAAAACAAAAACAAGTAACTAATCTTTATATCGGCACTGGAAAAATAGCACAAACAATTGAGATATTTACCCTTCAATTATACAATTATTCAATACACCACTCAATTCACTTCCGACCTACAAAAATAAGTAGACTGCAGTGTCACGAATTTC
Source organism: Ectobius pallidus (assembly GCA_964059195.1). Lineage (NCBI taxonomy): Eukaryota > Metazoa > Arthropoda > Insecta > Blattodea > Ectobiidae > Ectobius > Ectobius pallidus. The sequence continues at coordinate 157,265,699 of CAXKWD010000002.1, forward strand.
TTTTAAAACACTTCTCTGTCGTCGGTCGGCAACTTATTTGAAAATTGAAATAATGGATTAGTTGCAGATTTCAAAGTATTGCAGACGGCTCTAGTTTCATTTCCTGCGACGGCGAGGCGGAACATTTTCCAGTTAACAAAGACAAGCGACATATACATTGTTAATTTCAGTGCGCTGAATAAATTTATTTTTATTGTGTATTTTCTTAAAATGCAAAAATTCACATATTTATTTTCCTTTGCAATAATTGGAAAATCTATTTAAAAATCGTGTAAGTCCTCCTTACCCTTTTAGGCCTTTCAGTCCGATTTAGCCCATTTTAGGTTCTATAAGATTCATATATTCGGAAGCAAGGGACATGAAACGGAAAAATACGTTAAAATGTTCTAATTAGGAAGCTGGGGGAGAAATAGGTTAAAACCTTCAAATCCGGTCCCTAGTAATAACATAGCAAAATACATTTTGCATTAGGCCTATATGCATAAACAATGAGCGATTATTTTCCCCCTTTGTCTTCTCGGGTTTAAATGATTTATTTTTATTTTTATTTATTTATTTTGGCCGAAGCAGAAGTACAGTCATTACCAGGGCCCGGATTCTGATGACCTAAAATTGTTTGAAAAATGACCTACAAAATGACCCTAAATTTAAAAGAAAATGACTTAATAAATATAAAAAATTACCTAAAAACTGTTATTTTATTTATAAAAAATTATTATCGTACACAAGTTATAGACTAGTTTGTACATAATTGTAAAAACTGTAAATAACTGTAAAGTTGTGAATGTTCATTTCTCACGGAAATTTATACTGGCACTGAGGCACTGGCGAGTCAAAATTCGGCATTCCCTTTTGTGGTCTGCCGGATTATATTGTTGTATAATTGAGGGTAAACAATAGTTTGCACTCTCAAATCCAAGCAGGTGGCAGACTCTGGTGCCAAGTCAATCTAATAACAATAGTAATATAATACTGAGACAACACAACACTTAACGCCGAATTTTTCCTTCTTGCATTAAACAAACAACACTTCAAAGACAGCACCGCTAGCGACGAAAAAAAAGTTAATACACTCGATGTAAATTATTATTTAGTATTCTGTCTAGTGGCAGGTCCATGTCTTCGTACGGAGAATTTCTGACGCCAGTGTTCCCTATCTCCAGCTTCGTCCTTCAATCTGCTGTATCTCCTCCCATCTTTCATGTCATCCAGATGTTGTATTCTTCTCCTTCCTCTTCCAGCAGTTCCTTTGATCTTCCCTTCGATGACATCATGTATGAGTCCCTCGTGTCTTTGTTTGTGTCCGATCCAATTGGCTTTCCTCTGAATAATTGTATTCAGAATAATTTTCCTCTGTCCTACCCTTCTCAGTACTTCGTCATTTGTCACCCGTTCTGTCCACTTGACCTTCTCTATTCTCCTCCAGCACCACATTTCGAAGCTTTCTAGGTATTTCTTCTCCCTCTTTCTCAAGGTCCATGTCTCTGCTCCGTACAATGCAAGGCTCCAGATGTAGCACTTCACCAGTTTCTTCCTTAATTCCAAGCTCAATTTGCTGGTCAGTAGAGTCCTCTTTTTGTTGAATGCGGCTTTGGCCATGGCGATTCTTGTTCGAATTTCATTCGTGCAGTGGGCATCCTTTGTCAGCAAGCTTCCCAAGTACTTGAACTGCTTCACATTCTCCAGTTCTTGATTGTCGACAGTTATCCTCAAGGGTTTCTCTCGTTTTGATATTCTCATTACTTTTGATTTTTCAATGTTAATTTCCATGCCATATTTCTTTCCTGTTTCCACTAATCTGTTCATCATGTATTGCAGTTGTCTTTGATTCTTGGCGAACACTACCAAGTCATCTGCATACTTGATGGTGTTGATGAGGCGTCCTCCTATCCTAAAGTTTCCGCATCCTTTCAAAGCTTCTCTTGCCAGCCAGTCTCCATATAGGTTGAAGAGACTCGGTGATAGACAACACCCTTGTCTGACTCCTCTTCCTATTTCCACTCTGCTTGTTTCTCCGTGTTTTAGTCGTACTTTTATTCTTTGTCCCAAGTACAGGTTGCGAATTAGTCTCCTATCTCTCCAATTGATTCCTATCTCCTTAAGGATGTTCATCAATTTTATCCAGTTAACTCTGTCGAATGCCTTCTGCCAATCTATAAAACACGCACAAATACATGAAAATGAAAACATAATTACCTAAAATTGAAATAAATTTCCTAAAAATATAAAATTGCATAAAATGACAAAAAATGACCTTAGAAAAATGTATTTCTATGATCTAGAGACCATCATTAGGATCTATCCACCAGTTGGGAATGTCTATGCAGCATCAATAAAAAGATGACATGTCATTAGTATCCAGGCCCTGGTCATTACTATTCGACGCCGAATCCATTACAAAAATCATAAAAACTTAAAGAAAAACACAGTTTACAAAGGCACCTAATTGAAAATATTTTTTGGGGGACAACCATTGGATTTTTAGTAGTTAGGGCAAGATAGGGTGACGCGCCGCACTTTTCTTGAAATTCGTCTACCTCAAAACAGGATTGAATATTTTGAAAATTCTTTTTGAGATTCCAAGCTATGATCTTCCCTGCCTATATTTCAGCAAAGGAAATATTTATAAAATAATAATTAAACGTGTAAATACAATTACTAAATTGAAAGGCAAAGCGGGAGAGATGCCGCGTTACAGGGTGCTATGCCGCACGCATGGGAGACATGCCGCATTCACAATATTAGTTTAAATTTACTTCAAAGGCACGTACAGAACAAAAGAGAACCTATCTACACAATCTCTGAATGTTGGCGACTAGCCTTGTTTCATTTTCAGTACCAAATATTCCTTCAGGCCCAAGTGAGGGTTTTCCCAATTTCCTGTGTACGTGCGCCTACGAATAGTCCTCTTTGGCATATTATAGCAACGTTCGGCTTCCCGAATGGAAATTTCCCCTGCCTTAATTCGCCGAACAGCTTCTTGTAGGTCACTGTCACTCCATAGGCCACGATGTTTAGCTCCCTCCCTTTCCCTATACCTTGTTGGCATGCCTATTGCTGAAAAGAGCAGAAAAAATAATTTTGGGGGGTAATTATACTGGAAGACATTGTGCGGCGTGTCACCCTTGAAAGTTATGCGGCATGTGACCCAAAACTCAGGGACACGCGCCGCACTCATCTGTAGAGCTTATTGTTATTGTTGTTATGGCGAACTTCACTCACAATATCTTTACAACCTCTAAATAGTCTATTAAAAGTAGTACACGCAGAAAAAATGGAACAAATACAGATCAGGAAAGAATAAAGTAATGAGTCCAAAAAAGTTTCGCAGTGAAACTACTGCACTTACCTGATAAATACAGCTATAACAATGACATAAACACCGCTAACAATGAAGACACGTGACCCAGTTACTCTAGGGAGGGAACTGGAGATGGTATCACGACAATTAGCGGTACCTAGCGTCAAATGTTCGAGTTAGAGGGGGTGCGGCATCTATCCCAGTGCGGCGCGTCACCCGGTTTTGCCCTATACATAGACCTTATATGATACTATCTTAAATATTGAAGGGGCAGAAAGTATGTTGCCCGCCGGCGTGGTCTTGTGGTTAGCGTCGCTGACTACAGATCCGTCGCCCCGGGTTCGATCCCCGGTACCTCCTCGGATTTTTCTGAGGTAGGGAGGTCTGGGGTGCACTCAGCCTCGTGATTCAAATTGAGGAGCTGCTTGATAGAGAAGTAGCGGCTCCGGTCATGAAAACCACCATTAACGGCCGTGGGTGTTGGTATGCTGACCACATGCCCCCCAATCCTGCCATCTGCCTATGGTAGATGACGCAGCGGTCGGGTGGTAGGCCTAGTCCCTTCAGGGATGTTGCGCCACGGGGTTTAGTTTAGTTTTAGAAAGTATGTTGCCTCCCCCAAAGTCAGCACCTATGCCAGTCAATAGGCCTACAACACGTCCATGTTGATGCACAATAGGCTTGCTTAATGTTAAGTCACTCCTACCGGATTACACTTTTACGTTATCTGCTTAACTGTTCCTGTTCTCTTGTAAGCAAGGTTGGAACACTACTTGAATTAATATGCTGGTTGAAGTTTTTTATTAATTTTCGTCATATGGAAATAGTCTTACTATGTATCTGTTTCATATTTAATAAATTGTTATCTGTTCTTGTTAATTGTTATTACGTTTTAAGTTACCTGTTTTTCACATAACCTAATTGCATCTGGGTATGTATATTTATTGGGCTAGTATGCGCCACACTTCTAAGGCCCGGGTATTTAGGTTTTTTAAACCCTTTATTAGTATTTTGAACAAATTAAAATTGTTGTATTTTAGTTTTTCACCATTTTCAAACAAGTTTGTTTGAAGTTTCGCAATAATAAGTACAACCAACATTTAAACAATTATATTGATTAATTGTATTTGTACATATAAATTCCATGGTTCTGAACCACAAAAGCGTAGGAACACTTTCTGCTTAGTTTTCAACAGTTTATAGTTTATAAAACACAATTAATTATAGAATACCCCTATCATTTCCAACTCCACCACATGAACTCAACAAAAACGTTTTCCAATCAATCAACTAACTTTTAGAATACTTTACTTTCGGCATTTTGCTGGAACAAATACTATGAATAATCTACGAGTAGGGTGACCAACCGCTCCGCATTTTAAGACATTTCGTAAATGTCCCATGCGGGACGTCATTTGTCCCGCAATTGTTTCATTTTCTATCTGAACGAATTTTCATGTTATTGCCATCGGTACGAATTTTCACAATACGCAACTGTCCTGCCATCTAGCTTGAACTAAACATAGCGTAACCATTCACAACAGTATAATAATCTTTGAAAGTCCAAAGATGCAGGTTATAGGATCTTACAGAGAAGCGTTCCGGATGTACATTACGACTTCCGAGTTACCGTGGCGTGGCGTGACGTGACGTGTGCATACAAACATTGGTAAAGTTGCATCGTGCCCTTCGTGACAAACGTTGTAACATTCATGCTGATGGTGTCAAACTTCTTCACGACAATGCTCGCCCCCATGTTGCTGCAGCTATTTGTGAGAAAATCAACAAATTTGGTTGGGAGGTGCTCCAGCATCCTCCATACAGTCCAGACCGTCAGACTTTCATTTGTTTGGTCCCATGAAGAAATTCCTGGCCTGTAAACGCTTTGCGTCAGATACAGAAGTGAAAACAGCAGTCCGCAGATAACTATACTCCAACCGAATGGACTTCTATGAACAGGGTACTTTTAAACTGGTATCACGATGGGAGAAATGTGTTGAGAAACTTGGCGACTATATAGAAAAATAGACAAACGATGTCCCTTCATGTGTGTAGTTGTTTGTAATTGTACCTATTAAAATTTTTGCAAAAAAAAAAAAAAAAAAATTTATGTGCGGTACTTTTCGATCCACCCTCTTAGTATCAGTAAGTTAAAATGCCACTATAAAACATTAATTCTTCCAATTATTGTAAGAGTATGTTGTTTCCTTGAAATGTTCCGCCATTTGATACATTGGGTAACGATTTGTTAAAAAATTTGATATGAGACACTCACATAGCTCTAAAAAAATTATGTGACTCACATAACTTTCTTTATCCTTAATATACTCCAGCGTAGAGTACACGGCTGTATTACAGTTAGTGATGGGAAGTAATTGAGTAAAAGTAATCGGATTACATGTAACGATTCGTATATTGGTCCCATTTACTTGTAATCTTAAAAACAAAAACATAAATTCTACTCGGAATTCATTCCAGGAAATAAAATTGCATTCGTTACATTGTAGTAATCGTATTGAATTGAATTGAGAATTTCGCAACTAGTCCAGTCAAGAAAGGTCGAAAAAACACCAAATAGAAAAAAAAAATCATTTAGTTTTGAAATTTTGTCGAGTTGTCGGCGGGAGTGTCCTGAACAACATACTAAAAGTCCCCGAAGGTGGGGGCTGAGCAGGGGGAAGGGGGGCCCGTAGAAGGTCCCTGTTTTTTTTAGGTTTTTCGCTTATATCTCACCAATGCACAGTGGTCCAAAACGCGAATCTAGCGGGACAAAACTCATTTTGGTCACCCTTGTAAAATTAAGCAACAACAGTCTGATAATACTGAAAACATATCCCTTTATCAGGAATGAACCTTTAAATAAGGGTACTTTGATTTATGACAGCATGATACATCCCCAAAGTTGAATGAAGGTTTGCCGATTTTCCGTCAGGCATCAGACGGTTAATTTCTCAGTGACGTTTGTTAGTGGCTGGAAGCAAGTGTGAACTAGTGGATGAATTTATTACTATTGGATCATTTAATCCAAGGTATGTGGAACATTTTGGTATAACAAGTATACTTTTATACATAATTGTATGTCCGTCATATGAGTTTGTATTCTTTAAAGATAAAAAAGTTAATATTTTTCCAAAAACTTTAAATTGACTTATAAAAAATATATATCTGAATAGCACCTTGAAAATTCACCAGATCATAGTTAAATTCATGGGTAATTAGTTGCTTTGAACTGCAAAGTGCGCAGATGCCCCTTTTTCTGAAAATCTATTTCTTTCCAAGAATTCAAGAAATAAAATTCCTTCTTGCAGAATATGTTTATTAGTAACATATGGGATTTCGATCAGTAGGCTGCACTGAATCAATAGAACCAGTAATAAATAATACCTAAAGGTTAATAAGATATTTATTTGAGTAATTTTAAATAAATAAAAATATTAAATTAATTTCAACAAATTAAAAATGTTCCAAAAATATGTGATTAGTTAATTTTCATAAAACTTATCAAAATATTCTACCGTCTTTTTAGACATACTTTATTTCTATATTTTAGGGAAAACAAGGGATCCAAAAAAAATAGAATGTCACACACTAGAAGTAAATGACGGGTTATGACCCGCATGGAATTATTTAAATTATTCAGGAAAAAAATTCATTACGCAAGATTTGTGTAATTACGTGAAAGAAAATTTTGAATTGCGGGACTGCAATATTGTTGTCTTAAATGAAATTTTAAAAAGGCTATTATTGTTTAAATCTGATTTCCGGAACCGTTGGAAACAATGTGCTAGAAAGAATGATAGATTTGTGATTAAATATACAAAATGGTTAAATTCTGAACTAATATTCCCGGAAAGTGTTATGAAATTTCATTCACTGAATGCTTCATCTTCATCAAATGTTGGAAGACCGAGAAAATTATTGTCTGAAGGTAGTGTTCTTAATCTACTGCTCATCACTTCAGATCCTTTGATATCAACTATAAGCCCTTCCCCCAGAAGAAGAAACACAGTCTACCCTTGGAAGTTCGACAGCTCTTAAAAGAACCATATCTAATCAAAAGCCACAGAAATGATGAACAGAAGAAAATTTTGTCACCTCTAGAAGAAGTTGATGATGATGAAGAAGAAGTAGAAGAAGAAGGTGAAGAAGATGATGAAGGTGGTGATGAAGATTATGAAAAAATGGCGAAGAGAAAGATAAAGATGATGATGATGATTACGATTAAAATTTTGAAAACAGAACTGTAATCTTATAATATGGTATCATAAGACATTGTATTCGTATGTATGTATGTAGGCCTATGTGTGTATGTGTGTTTTTATCTGAATTAGATGATTTTTCCTTTACCATCGCGTTCTACAAACGAAAACGTAAGCATTGTTTCTAGTCCGCAAACAGTTTCTTTGTGCTGTAACTGCAATAGGGCAAATGTTTGCTGGAACTGAGGAAGTAAAGATCTGTCTGCGTACAGCTAATTGAGTTTCTGTCCATTGATTGACATAATAAATTAGTATGTACAAATGTGGTACATTCTTTTTTCTGTGTATGTGTATATGAATATTCAAGATGCAAATAATTCTGTCCCGTTAGATTCTCCAGACGTACAAAATAAAGAATAAAATAATGATGATGATGACTAGAATTTTGAAAAGAGAACTTAAACTGTATGAACATTATATTATTACATATGTGCGCGTTTAGTTATGTTATGTATGTATGCTTGTATGTATGTGTGTTTCAAGTATTTATATAGGCGTGTAATGTGTGTGAGTGTATATAGGTATAAATGTAAATTAATATATTTATACAGCAAATTTATATGTTTAAGTGCGTTTCTTTGCATTGTATGTGTATATTATAGGTAAGGGTATAGTTTCGAAACATAATATAATTTTGTCCCGCTAGATTCGCGTTTTGGACCACTGTGCAATGGTGCATCGTAGAGGAAAAGTTGTGTTGAGACTTTTTCTCTAAGTTGGCTACCCTGCGCGGTAGTGTCTTTCGTGTTGCATGTTGGTACTGGGAACTCTTGTGTAGAAGACAACATGGCGAACTGCTAGTTACCAGCGTAGAATGGTGCGCTGGCTTGTTTTGAAGTTAGACTAGTTTCACAGTAATTCACAATCAACTATTTATGTTCACTACTATTGCAAGTATAATATTCACGTTTGTATAAATAAATCTACTAGAGGACTTGTTTGTTTGACTACTTGTGTTGTGTTTAATTGTGTGATGAAAGCCAACCTTGCATTCTTGGGCCGACATCACAGCCATCATTATACAGTCCACTCAAATTGAAAACTTGTCTCTGAACACAACATAATTCTTGGTCCTTGCGGCCGTGATGGGAATTTGTGCAAACTTGGATCTCACGCCGTGATTGGAAATTTGTGCATCTTGGAACATTGATTGTGATTGTGAAAATTTGCATATTGCGAAGTTAGATTGTACTGGAAACATACGACATTGTGTTGCAATCTATGAAGCGTTGCCGCCATAAGCTAGCGTCTACCTTGTTTGAAACGCGGGAAATATCTGCAAACAGTAATTGTAATTGAACATTGACACCACTTGTGTGATTGAACATTGATATTACTTGTGTGTAATATAAATAATAAGAAGATATTGCACTTGAAAATTCTTGTATTATTTGTGCATAAAATAGACAATTACGAACAGTATTACTAATACATGGAACTATAACACGGTGAAGTGTTGCATCATCCTTGCATTGTTAAAAACGTGTCGCAGCACAGAAGGGTTAGCCAACTGTGGAACTGTACCCGTTGAAGAATAATTTCAAACTTTGTGAGCTGTAACATCAGTGATTGTAATTGAATTATTGGTACTTTGAAGGTTAATTTGAAAACACATTCAGCAATATTACATCGCAGATGAAGTCACGCTCTGGGAATCTTGCCAGACATCTTGGACAAAATCTACGACTTCATGGAGCTGTCTGATGTTACCATTAGTGATACAATAATTCAACCAACTGTAAGTTTGTTCCATTTTTGTCTTGCTTGTCCTAACTTGACTAGGGTAGACATCCTGTCTAAAATCCTAAAACCCACTTCTAACACTGAAACAAATAAGTACTGACTTGCTTGTTAATCTTGTTTGACGGACTTGAATTCATTAAATATTCAATTGTTCGCTATTGCGCTGTTGTACATTTTATATAAGTTTAATTGTTTTTTCATTGATAATAATCAACTGTCATATTATTCATCATGTCGTTTGAATCGGAAGCAAAGGCTATTCAAAAACGTGGCTTACTAAAAAGATCACTAACTCATCTTGAAAAGTTCTTGAACCTTGAGGATCTCTCTAGAAATGAATTGACAGCCAGGCAAAATGAATTGCCGGAAATTTGGAAAGAATTTAATGATGTTAGGGAATATTTAGAATGTCAGTTAGATTCAAAGTCTAGTGAAGCTCATTTTGAAGAACATGAGGTGTTTAAAAACAGATATTATACGATATTCGGTAAGATTCAAGACCTGATTGATGCTGGGGAAAGACCCACAAGTCCTAGTAATGCTTCTGTCACTTCAAATAACTCCACTCGAAGCAGTAGTAATTTGAAACTACCACCCATAGAATTACCTTGTTTCAAGGGAGATTTGACAAAATATTTGACATTTAAAAACACATTTGAAAGCTTAGTTATCAACAATACTTGCATCGATAATGTGCAAAGGTTGCATTATTTGCTGTCTTCACTTCAAGGTGAACCCAGAGAGTTATTAGGTAACTTGGCCATTTGTGATAGTAACTTTTCGGTTGCTTGGAATTTGATTGATGAAAGATACAATGATAAACGGTTGATTGTTTCGCAGCATGTGAAACAGTTGCTCAATCCTCATAGTTGTAGCAGTGGTACTTCGAGTAACTACCGCAAATTGATAAATGAAGTAAAATCTAATCTTAGTGCCATTGAGAATTTGGAAGCGGAGATTCCACTTCATGAAATCTTGTTGCAGGAATTAATTCTGAATAAAGTCAAAGTTAATCATAGAAGTGAATGGGAAAATTAATTTGCCTCCTCTGATATTCCGACATTAGACAATTTAATTGATTTCTTGGAAAGGAAATGTCAGACATTGGAATTAAACGAAGCTAACAAATCTGTTGTTGAGCATAAACGTGAGTTCAAACCTAAACTAAAGGCACTTCATATTGCTAACAATAGTACCTCCTTGAATTGTAAGTTTTGGAAACTTGACAATCATATATTCTTGATTATAGGAAGTTTAAACAAGCAAATATTGGCCACCGTCGTGAATTTGTGAAAGAAAATAAACTTTGTTACTTGTGCTTCTCAACTTCTCATATTTCCAAACAATGTAAGCAACCTAGGTGCACGAAATGTAATGGAAATCACAACTTGTTGGTTCATAAAGAACAAGTAACTCCTAATAATAATTCAAATATTGATCGTTCTGCTATCATTTCGCCTGCAGCAATGAAAGTGATTTCAGGATTAGGCTCAAATGTTTTGCTGAGTACGGTTTGTGTTGGAGTGAAAACTAGGACTGGAGAAGTTTTAGTGGTTAAAGCCTTGTTGGACTCAGCGAGTCAATTATCATTTGTAACCTCCAATCTTGTCAAATGTCTTGGTATTGGTACAAAATCTTGTCGGTTACCAATTGTTGGTATAAGCAATTCAAACGTTTCTCCTGTAAGCTCCACTTGCAATCTTGTTTTATGCTCGCAGATATCAGACTATACTCTGAATTTGAATTGTGCAGTAGTAGACACCATCACAAGTCCGCTACCTGCTCAGAAAATTGATTGTTCGACTTGGAACATTCCCACTGATATTGTTCTAAGTGATACTACTTTCAATCGACCTTCACCTATAGACATTTTGTTGGGAGCTGATGTTTATTATGAAATTGTGTCTGGTGATACCTTGCGTAGGGAAAATTATCCTACATTGCTAAACACTAGTACTGGTACTTTTCCTGAGTCATGCGTTAAACCTAAGGCTCATTGTACTAACTTTGTGAAACTTGACCCTCTTGACTCAAAGTTGCAAAAGTTCTGGGAACTTGAAGAACTACAGCAGCCAGTTCTTACTCCTGAAGAAAAAAGCTTGCGAAGAACATTTTGTAAATAATGTTCAAAGAGATGAACTTGGAAGATTTGTTGTCAAACTTCCAATTCGTTCAGAAGTATCTCCTGTGGCTGACAAGGGGATGGTACGAACCTTCATGTCGAAACCCACCCTCAAATTTTGTACACATGTAGGTCATCCTAAAATGGAATAGTACACAAAAAATTAGCTGCCAGTTTGAACTGTGAGACCATTAAATTGAAGCTTGAAATTTGGAAGCGACCTAGTTGGTTTTCCTGGATCTTTGTAGCGACTACTGCAACTTACGTGACTCATTCTTATCAAACGCGGGCTTCCTTCTTCTTGCTGTAGCAGTATAAACAACGACCGTAGTGATGAATTGCGATCTGTGTGTCTGTCAGTTAATAGAAGGAAGTCACCATGAGTGTCTCTACAGACGTGTTGAATCCTATTAATGTGCTTTCAGTTGCTGTGAACTATCGAACCAACACAAGTGTGAAGAAGCAGAATGTGATATGGGAGCACTTGTTTCGATATGCATGGTGCAAAGCAAATTTGTGCATTTCCCATTTTATCAACACTAGGCACTTCTGTTTCACATTTATTGAATAGTAAAGTTAAAAACAAGCTGTTCTGTGCACGGGGAAGTGAATTTATAACTGTATACTGTGACTACAGTGTTGTGTTGCGCCGACTGCCCGCATGCCTCGCTCAAGACCTTGTACCTCAGCCACAGACCGCATCCCTGCTAGACGGGATGAGGCGCTCTGACAATGCTTTTTTCGCGATATTGTGACGTGATTTTCATAGACTTGCAGATCGAACTGGCAGCTAATTTTTTGTGTACTGCTCCATTTTAGGATGACCTACATGTGTACAAAATTTGAGGGTGGGTTTCGACATGAAGGTTCGTACCATCCCCTTGTGAGTCTAAATGTAATGCCATTAAAAGACTTAAGCAAATTGAAAGAAGATTTTTGAAATCTCCAGAGTTAAAGGAGAAGTATGTTGATTTCATGCATGAATACATTGACTTAGGTCATATGGAAAGTGCACCTACTGAAAGTTCTGATTCGTTGGATTTTTACTTGCCCCATCATTGTGTATTGAAGGATTCTAGTACTACAACGAAACTGAGAGTTGTATTTGATGGAAGTTGTGAATCTTCAAACGGAATATCTTTTAATTCCATGTTAATGGTCGGACCTACCGTCCAGCCTGAATTGTTGTCCATTATCCTAAAATTCAGAACTTACATTGTTGCCCTATCAGCTGACATTGCAAAAATGTATCGATGTGTACTGGACCATCCTGAACATCGAAATCTTCAGAAAATTGTTTGGCGTGAATCTGCTGATGAGGAAATTAAGGATTATCGTCTGACTACTGTTACATACGGTACCAGTTCTGCTCCTTTTCTTGCTACAAGGTGCTTAGTTCAACTTGCTGATGAGTGCAAAGACTCTCACCCCATTGCTTCAGAAACTATTCGATCTTGCTTCTATGTTGACGATCTATTGACTGGTGCAGATTTAGTTGAAGAAGCTAAACAACTTCAATGTGATATCACTTCTATATTGGACAGTGCTCAGTTCCATCTTAGAAAATGGACGTCAAATTGTCCAGAAGCTCTTGCTAATGTACCATTGGAAGACAGAGAACTCTCGTCGCCTTGTAATCTTACCAATGACGAAGCTGTTAAGACTTGAGGTATTGTTTGGCACCCTAAGTCTGATGAATTTCAGTTTCAAATAAATTTGAAGGAAGCTCCTAATCTTGCCATCATCGCATCCATATTTGATCCTCTTGGATTGTTAGGTTGTGCAGTAGTCAAATGCAAACTTATTCTACAGGATCTATGGCAATTGAAAATCGATTGGGATGAACCGTTAGACTCACATACTAACATTCTTGAAACTTGGAATGCTATCTACAGTGAACTTCCACTTCTTAATAAACTTCGAAATCCATGGCTTCTCAGATGCTTCAGAAGTTGCATATGGTGCTTGTGTATATGTCAGAACAGTGTCTGACAGTAATGAAGTTTCAGTTGTATTGTTGACTTCCAAGTCAAGAGTTGCTCCGTTGAAACAACAGTCTATTGCACGACTAGAGCTGTGTGCTGCTCTCTTGTTGTCTCGTCTTATGGCTAAGGTCATAAAATCATTAAACTTGTCTGTTCCATTCTCCACATATTGTTGGACGGACAGCACTATAGTCCTGTGTTGGTTACAGAAACCTCCTAATTGTTGGAAAACGTTTGTGGGCAATCGAGTGTCGGAAATTCAATCTCTCACCTCAGTCTCAGAATGGAGACATGTATCTACCCATAGTAATCCAGCTGACTACTTGTCCCGAGGAATTGTACCTTCACAAATGTTTTCGCTTGATGTTTGGTGGCATGGACCTACTTGGTTGCGAGAATTGTCTCCAACATATGAAACCTTTGTTGCTACTAACATACCATCATCTGTTGACGCAGAAACTAAAACGTCTTTGAATGTGCTATTAGTTAATGTGCATTCGCCTGACTTGGAACGTTTCTCATCCTATTGTAAACTAAAGCGAGTCTACAGTTATGTTATGAGATTCATTACTAATGCTCGCTTTGCAAAGGACTCTCGTCATATTGGCCCACTCACTCCTGAAGAGTTGAACGGTGCTGAATTGAAAATACTAGGCTTGATGCAAGCTAGTGAATACATGAAGGAAATTCATGACTTGAAGACTAACAATGTAGTTGCTTCGACAAGCAAACTAAAGTCTTTAAACCCCTTCCTTGGTGATAACAGCTTATTGAGAGTTGGTGGTAGACTTAGGAATTCACAGTTGGAATACAACAACAAACATCCTATTATCATTCCACCAAAGCATTGTGTTACTAAGCTGATTATCAAACATGAACATGAAAGGCTGTTGCATTCTGGCCCACAAGCTGTATTGTTTTCCTTGCGGAATAAGGTTTGGATTCCACGCGGAAAAACAATTGTGCGCAGTGTGATTCATTCATGTTACAATTGCTTTCGTAACAAACCTCCAGTTACTACTCACATAATGGGTGACTTACCCTCATATAGAGTTCAAACTTCATTACCTTTTGTTAAAGTTGGTGTTGATTATGGTGGTCCAATCATCATAAAGGGTGACAACCCCAGGAGTAAAGTAAAATTAAAATCTTATATTGGTCTCTTTGTTTGTCTCACTGTGAAGGCAATACATCTTGAATTGGTAAAGAGTCTAACGACTCAAGATTTTCTTGCTGCATTCAGAAGATTTGCTACACGTAGAGGTTTTCCTAATCTAATTCTGAGCGACAATGGCACAAATTTTGTTGGAGCCAACAATGAGTTGTTGAGATTTTTTAGGGATAACAATTCTGAAATAGAAGAACGTACAGCTAATGAGAATGTAAAATGGAAATTTATTCCACCCTCTCTCTAGTCCTCATTTCGGTGGGCTCTGGGAGGCTGGAATAAAGTCAACTAAATCATTGTTGAAGCGAACAAATGGAAATTCCATTCTTAACTTTGAGGAATTATCCACGCTTTTGTATCAGATTAAGTCTGTGTTAAACTCGAGACCTCTTTGTCCCATGAGTGATGATCCAGATGACCAGTGTTATTTGACTCCTGGACATTTCTTAGTAGGAAGACAATTGACTGGTGTTCCTTCACCTGACATATCCAACAGTCCCTTGTCCTGTCTGACAAAGTGGAACCTAGTTAAAAAATTGTATCAGGACTTTTGGGAGAAGTGGTCAAAGGACTACATGCAATCGCTCCAACAGCGACGTAAATGGTCGTCTACTGGATCTTGGAAGCCAGCAGTAGGAGATCTAGTCCTCCTTCGAGAAGACAACCTGCCTCCACTTGTTTGGAAGACTGGAGTTGTGAAAGAACTGCATCCCGGTGGTGATAATGTCACACGTGTTGTTACGGTGAAAACAAAAACTGGTTTGTTCCGTCGTGCCATAGTGAAACTTTGCCCATTGCCTAAAGATGTTGACTAATTATTTGTAAATTTACTCTTTAATAATCTAAGTTCACTTTATTTGTTTTAATCATTTCTTTTGTATTTGTTGAGTGTTGAATCCCTCAAGGGGGGAATATGTTGAGACTTTTTCTCTAAGTTGGCTACCCTGCGCGGTAGTGTCTTTCGTGTTGCATGTTGGTACTGGGAACTCTTGTGTAGAAGACAACACGGCGAACTGCTAGTTACCAGCGTAGAATGGTGCGCTGGCTTGTTTTGAAGTTAGACTAGTTTCACAGTAATTCACAATCATCTATTTATGTTCACTACTATTGCAAGTATAATATTCACGTTTGTATAAATAAATCTACTACAGGACTTGTTTGTTTGACTACTTGTGTTGTGTTTAATTGTGTGATGAAAGCCAACCTTGCATTCTTGGGCCGACATCACAGCCATCATTATACAGTCCACTCAAATTGAAAACTTGTCTCTGAACACAACAAGTTGCTATATACAAAATTGAAGCTGATAAAATTTCCTACAAGTTTGATCCTACACATTTCTTTCTATTCCCAATAGTTTTCGAGAAAACCGCCAGCGAAAATAACAAATTTTCGAAAAAAGCTCTTTCGCCTAGCGCTTTTCGACACACTTTGCCTTCTAGCGCTTCAGGCCATGGGTAATAATGGTAATAATGTTCTCATGAAAGAAGTTGTAAGGAAATAAATTCGCTTTAAAATGAGTAGTTATTTGTTATTTTGTCTTCAAATGTTCAAAAGTTATAACAATTATAAGTTTCGGTCAAATTTCGAGATTTCGAAGGAAAACCGTCCACCGCACTTCCTCTATATTTAGGGGTTATATCTTTGTATATAAGCTGTATATTGTGTATTTACATCATGAAACAAGTAGAGAAATGCCACACAACCATTAAAGTTGAATTTATTAAAAATCCGATCACGGTACAAGCACAGTAGGCCTACATGTAATGGAAAATACATTATATTCCAGGCAATGAAGGAAAATTAGGAACAACAACAAAAATCACGTAGTTTTGAAATTTGGCAGAGATGTAGGGGAAAGTGTCCTAAACAACATAATAAAAGTCCCCATAGATAGGGATTTGCGGGGGGTGGGGGCACTTTTAAATGTCATTTCCCCCAGTTTTTCCCTAAATACCCAAAACACTATTTGATCTAGCAAAAAACAAAATTAAACTACTTTAAAGTTCTTACAAAATTGATCTGAATGATATTTTTGTGGAATTATTAGTTCAGGAAGTAGTAGGATCTGAAGTATAACTAGTCGATCTTTATGTTCAATGCTTTTAACGTGAAATAATAATAATAAAATCAGGTAAACTGATATAACAAAGAGCCAGTATGTTTTTGTTGAATCAATTATAATTGCAATTATGATATGCAGAAAATAAGTTTTTCTAATCAGATTAAAATCGACCAGCGTCAGCAGAACTATAGATTTGTGATACCTTAACAATCGCGCACTCACATAAAAATAAAAAATAAAAACAAAAACCATGTCAAATCGGCCGGCTCCGGGATTTGATCCGGGGACCTCCAGAATACGAGTCCAAGGCGTTACCATTTGGCCAACTCAGTCAGTTTGACGGTGTCGTTTGATAAGCATAAGTGAAGGAGTAGTGCTAACTGTAAAATTATACCGGTAGACAAAAATTAAAAAAAAAAAATGTGACCTATAATTAGTCGTTACTCTGGTACCGGTCAACCGATTAGGTCCACAATTAATAGGCTTCTTGCCATGGACGTTATAAATGCATATACCAAGTTCCATGAAAATCCGATAAAGCATATTTGAGTTATGGAGTCTTTTGTTATATAATACCATAAAAATGCACTAAAATTGGCATTATTCCGGTACAAGCCAACCGATTTGATCCAATATCAACAGACGTCTTCCCATGGACATTATAAATGTGTATACCAAGTTTCATGAAAATCCGATAAAGCATATTTGAGTTGCGGCGCTTTGAAATAAAACACTAAATTGGGTTTGACGCCGGTACCGGTGAACCGATTTGGTTCAATAACAATAGGGTTCTTCCCATGGACATTATAAATGCGTATACCTAGTTTCATGAAAATCCGATAAAGCGTATTTGATTTATGGCGCGGACAGACAGACGGACAGACATTTTTCGTCCCCCACACACAATCTCATAAAGTACCATACTGGCACTCAATAATCAATGGCAGTAAAACTGCATACTACTACTACTACTACTACTAACTCTACTAACCTCACACCTAGATAGATTACGTTATGCAGATGACACTGCTCCATTAAAAGTAGAAAAGACAATGAAGCTCAATAAGATAAAGAAAAACGTCATTAACTACAGGCACGGTATGGATCCCAGTAGTTGGCGAGCGGCAAGAATGCATATCGAAAAGCTAGAAGCATAGCACTGTTTCCCATTTCATCAGGCCTCGCTCGCCATCTCCTGAGCTCCGTACTGTAGTTGTTAACTTCAACCACATGCACTATGGGTTGACAATAGGCTACAATACACTATATGTGACGAAAAATAATTATAATTATTTGTATTGCTCTTGGGTGTCAATTGGATGATAATAATAAAGATGAGAAATTGTTTCACACTCCCAGCTTTGGAAAAGTTTTCCTCTCATTCTTATCAATAAAGTTGACTTACTTTGAGACCAATTTCTCCCTTCCCCAGAAGAAATTACTCTACCGTGCAAGATTCAGCACTGAGCAATTTACTCGCTACTCTATCAATAAAAATGATAATTTCATCGTACACGGGAGAAGTTTCTAATAAATTTTGGAGTTACCTCGTAGGTGACTTCGACTGAACTGAGAAACACTCATTAGTGCGACGGCTGAGTGTACGATGGTTTTATGGCGTAGAAATGTATAAAGCCACAGAGACTCATGAATAGCTATGAAAATCTTTATTGATTTCGGAAGAAAATATCAGATGGTTATCTCCCTTTTGGGAGATGAAACTAAACCTTTCAGAGCTAAATTTATACACTGATAATAAGGCATTCATCAAGTGAAATCATGAAATTGATGAGGAAAATTTCAGGGCAATAGCTGCTTTCCATAAATGACAATCCTAAAATGTGGATAAAAATCTCCACATTTTACATAAAACATTATGTTATTAATCATGATTCGTTGCATTTATACAAGTTTTGAGGTGATGCATTTATACGTCAGTAGCAGTGAAGAGGTTAAAGAAAAAAGATAAAGGTGAAACATTATCAAATGATGAAAAGATGATAATTTTCTAACGATGCAAAGGTGATCCTGGATTCCACATAGGAGTGGCAGAAGATGCCGGTGTAAATCAAGGTAAAACTACTCATAATTTACAGAATCTAGAGCATTTGGATCAATTTTCCTAGAACTGTCCATGAACTTGAGTCTGCAAAAACTCAATGGCAGGAACGGTATACTTTTCCTGCTGCACGCTATTGATTTAAGTATGTACTCATAAAGAAACCAAACATTCACGGGGACAATATTAACAGACATGAGGTAATCACTATTCATGTACTGTGTAACCTACATGGAAATCTAGATAATTATTCCCTATTGTTGACGCTATTTGGCCAAAAGCAGTACATGAGATTCCCGCACTGACCGTGAGCCAAATTACGAGCCTCTTGGCTCATGACATCCTATCGAAATGTTACTTCCCCAGAAGGAAGATCTTGCAAGTGTATAAATAAAGAACGTGTTAACAATTGAAAAGTGATTTGGTCAGGTCAAACAACGAATTTCCATCCTCCAAAATAAAACTAGATTAGCAACAGCAGAAGTTCGTCAGTTATCGTGTTCATATGCCGCGTGTTTGAAATTGATCAATAACGTTTAGAAATTCCTTGGATATAGACCAGTGGTCTCCAACTCGCTGTATTTTGTGCGCGTGCAAGCAGGCTTGCACTGTGCAACCCCTGTGCACCATGTGATGTCAGTCTGAACCAGGGTTCCGTCGGCAGATGTGGGTAGTCTATTTCACCAGCTTCCAAGCATTATGTTGGGTGTTGAATGTGTTCCAATATGTAGGCCATCGACTCCTGTGCTTTTAGTATCAAATACCAATATAACAGAAGTATGAGTGACTTTTATTCGGATTTCCTCCGAACTAAATTCCCCCCGACTGCATAGACATGTTGCTAGGATTTTGTCATGTTCAGATATACGTACATATGCGAGCACCTTTTTCACTAATGAAAATAAACAAAACCCGCAGAAGTCAACTGTAAGATGAAAACTTAAAATGTGAACTTAAGACTGGCTGCTGCACAAACATTCATTCCAGATGTTGAAAAACTTCTGCGTCAAAAGATACAATAAAAATCAAGAAAACAAGCTTCCACTAATGAGTGATTTTGTAGTGTGAGATGCTTTATTTGAGCTGTTCTTTAATATTTATGTATTACATTGTGGCCGATCAGTTCATATAGACTTATATAAAATACATTCCACGGACAATATTTGAACTTCCCGCAACATTATCGACTACTAAAAATGACCATTATGCCTAGACTATTACAATGACCATAAAACAAATTACATGACAAGACAGAGGACATTTACACGGACAATTTGATATGCAACACGACCATCTGAATCAAAAGACATTAACTGCAATTACAAATAATTAATCAAACGATTAATTATTAACACGACAACATAGAAAATTACATCATTCAAAGTGTAATCAAGAAAGCAATACAACTACACTTATAAAAGACAATAGTGACAAATACTTTATGAATTATTAACTAAATAGAGGAATACAATGCATTGAGGGCGGTACTTTTCTGTCTGGAAAAGACCACTGACGCCACCATTAGCTTGACATTGACATATGTGTTTCTCCCCCAAATCTCACTCCATTTTAACGACAAATATTTTAAACACTAGCAGACGACCTAGCTAATTCCCAATCACAAGAGACATAGCTAACTGACAGAACCAATGGAAATGCAAGAATATTTTAACACAGAAACATATTAACAGGAACATGAGCAAGGAACGCCGACTTGCGACTTATACTCCGAGGTAACGACTACGAAACTGGAAGACATGGATTGAAGGGACACGGACATTATTTTTGTAGACGAAATAAGAGGTAGGAATATTGACTTTTATACAATGAAATAGTAACGAATACGAATATTGATTTTATACCGACTTTTCCAGTAATACTGTCGAGGATATAAATTTATATAAAGAAACAAGAAAAGATTATAAATATTATTTTTGTATTGTGAAGTGAAAAGAATATATACCGCCATAAGATAAATAACGTAAAATTCCTGCGATAAAACATGCAGATGTTAGAAGGATAATAAATAACCTAAAGTGATTTTGGCGACGACGAAGTAACTAGATAAAGACATTATATAAAGTAACCGTATTCTTCCTCCCGACATATTCCGATAATTACAGACTAAGTGACAAAATTAAGAACAAAATAAACTTACAAATATTATTCAAGTACATAACCAATTGACATCATTTCACGACCCATCATTTCCTAGGCTTATATCCTGTATTAGCTTCGTCGAGCACGGCCCTAGAAAGAGATCTCGCTCTACCAACTGAGTAAGCACTAGCTGGACAATATATTTATTGATAATGTAAGAATTAAAAAGAAAGGCGCTCATATAAATCAACGAACCCCTTGCAATCAGTTATAAATTGGTCACTTAACTCTAGGCCAATTCAACGACACCTTAACCAACGGGTACAAATTAGCTGCCCAACTTGTGGCCTAACTAACCAACAGTCACAAATTGGTGCCCATCTCGGTGCTAATTACCATATCACCCACCGATCTAACATCAAAACATAGGATCGGTTACAAATTGGCTCCCAGCTCGTGTGGCAGAATTTTCGAAGCGATTTAGGATATAGGACTTAGGCCAACAGACATCGAGAATTTTTTTGAAACGACACGGGGATAGACGAATTTTATTGACAATAAATTAAATTTCTTTACGCTGCGACAAATTTTGTGTGACATTATAATAAACTTCGTGGACCTTGTGGATTACCAGTGACATCAATCATCATCAACATTCACCATAAACCCTCCACTCAACTGAAAATCTACACCCCCACCCTTCCAATCTACAAGAGATCAACATCCCTCTTCAGCCAGCGACCTACAACCAGCTGACTTCTATTCACCGGCGACTGACCGCCAGGCATCTGTGACTTCAACAAAAACTTGGGTATCGTTAAATTTTTTGCTTAGACTTGTTACGGAATTCACAGAACAAGAATAAATTTTTTTTTTCAATCTTTATTTGCAAAAGCTCAATTAAATTGCATAATATCCTTTCAAGAAGGAATGACATTTTAAATTTACATTTTTAGTAATCATTTTCAATTTCATATTTTTCTATGCGTTTACGCAACAATAAGATTAAGATGCCTGTGAATCCTGTAAATGTTGTAACATGTTCAAGTGCTCCACAGTCACCGCATGAACCCCTACACCCAGTGTCAAATGATCAATCTAGTTTGCAAAGCAGTGAACTAGAGGATTTAAATGTAAATGTAAGTGATAACTTAACAACAGAAAACCAAGCACAGTCAGCTGTTCCTACAAATACTATGTCTTGTAACACCGAAATTGCCACTGAAAATGTCAATGCATTACAGCAGATTATGAATGCTATAACTGCCCTGGCAAACCAAAATACTACCCTAAACACAACAATTAATTCATTGCAGAATGAATTTAATAGTCAAAATACTACACTAAACACAACAATTTCTGAACTCAATAGTCAAATGAATTCAATGCAGACTGGAATTAATACTCAGTTAACTTCACTACAAACAGAAGTTAATGAAAACTTGAATTCAGAACTGACAGCACAAACAAATAATCTTACTCAGTTAATTCAAAACCATAGACAACAGGTTGCTGAAGAATTGATGCAAATTGATTCCCGAGTAACACAGGTTAGTACACAGGTAGAAGCAGTTCAAACCCAGATTGGTACACAGGTTGATGGAATTAGAAATCATGTCAGTGCAGTAGAAAGAGAGGTGAGGAGTAACAATACTAGATTGGTATCCCTGAATTCGGAGTTGGACAGATTGCGTCAAAGGTTAAGGGATCAGGAAGATCGTACTGATAGTACAGCCTTAGTCTCGAACCAAGGCGAAATTGCGTCAACTTCCTCTGCTTTACCCGACACACCTACTGACACACCTAACATTCCCCTTCCACCCGCCAGCTTACCAAGATCCGATAACGGATTGAACCATCATACTGCAGGTAATTCAAATCAAAATAACAATAACAATCATCAAAATTTCAACCCTAGTAATCATATTGGATTTACCCTTAGTCAAAGTGATTTGCCCCTACCCACGTTCGAAGACAAACAGAAGACTAACCCTGTACGATATCTCCGCGAATTAAAGACCTTTTTCAACTTAAGAAACGTACCTGAACAGTTAAAAATGATTATGATAGCCAGGTCATTAAAAGGTAGTGCAGCTCGATGGTTCAATGTCGTTAACGATACTCAGGAATTGAATATGCAGACATTCGAAGAGTCCTTTCTTCGAGAGTATTGGTCAATCTCTGATCAGGAACGCTTAAAAAATCAGATTTTTCATGGAAGTTTTGATCGTAATAGCGGCCAAAGCTACATGGAATATTTCATTTCCCTATGTGACTCCAAACAGCTGTTGACCCCTAGCATCGAAGACGAAATTTTCATAAAAGCCCTTTGTTTACACTATCCGTTTTCAATAAAGAACAGTTTAATTGTTGCGTGCCCCAAGACAATCCCTGACATGATAGCATTGTTGAAATCCCTACAGGAATCCCCGTTTCCCTCACCGAAGATAAATAAATCTCAGGTTACCACTAATAATCAAGGCATAAAAAGAAACATTAATTATGTTCAAACCAAACCCAGTCAAAACGCTTTTGGATGCGAGACGCGGACAGGATCTGCCCAGTTGTGTGAGGAAAACCAACAAGTAAATGGAAACGAGACTGACGAAATCCCACAAAATAGTTCAAATAGCCCAGGACA
Organism: Ectobius pallidus; assembly: GCA_964059195.1. NCBI lineage: Eukaryota > Metazoa > Arthropoda > Insecta > Blattodea > Ectobiidae > Ectobius > Ectobius pallidus. The sequence continues at coordinate 157,289,142 of CAXKWD010000002.1, forward strand.
GTACTGGAGGAATACGCCATATCAGAGAGGAAATAGAACTTCTTATTGGAGGAGTAGAAATTTTAGATATCGCCCTTATCATTACAATAATGGAAGAAACTACTCAGGTTTTAACAATGGTTTCAGGAATAACAATTTTCGATACCAAAACTACAACAATAATTATAACAATAATCATAATGACTACACACATGATAAATCCTCAGGCTCGAATCAGAACAACAGAAATAACTATGGCAGACGACCATACAATGGAACACCCCGCTGGTTCAATAGGACTCAGTACAACCAAGGATTTTTTAGGCCAAGTTTTAGAGGTAGAAATAACTCAAGACGTGGACTAAACCGATATGCTAATATCAATGGACAAAATAACGATTACCAACATGACCCAATAACTAACAATCAGACAATGAATAGCACTATGAATAATCATGACAATAACAATGGCAATCAGTCACCGACACCTACTGTTGAAGACTAAAGTAACTTAACGAAAGAAGCAAATAACCCCGATTCTTGACAAAACATATTCGTGTTTACCACAAACATTTCTTAAGAATTTTACCCAAACAACATATAGGTCATTCCCCTTTTTTTTCGACCTTACGTAACACTGTTATTCCAGTCACCCCAATAAGGCACCATTTCTTATGAAGAAGTAAGCCAAACCCCCACAGAGTGACCCTCTTAAATTTATTTCTAAAGGAAGTGCATCCGCTTGTAAATAACTACCCAACTTTCACATCTCTACATTGTATATACTAAGTTAAAACTAACTTGTAGAATTGACAGCACATAAAAAAAAAAAAATTTCAACACGCATTGTAAATATTTGAGATTTATTTTAGAAAGAGAAAGTTCCAAGTCAGCAGGAAATTATTCAATAAATATTTTATACCACAAAACTATAAATGATAATAAAATCTACCAGCGAAGAACATTTACTAGAAAATCCAATTCAATCCAATTCACTATGCGCTGATATACGAATAAAACAAGAGGCAAAGAAACCCCATGAAATTGTGAAAAGTTCCGTAAATATTTATTGAAACCATATTATATCATGTCACGATTTTCCTAAGAATCAAAACATCTACGAGGTAAATTTTGCTTTTATTCAACGAACTGGAATCGAAAAAGGACTACGAGAATGGAATGTAAAATACTTTAGCGTGAACCTTCTCAGATCTATGTTTCATTTTTACGTAAATTACGAATGTATTAATTTAAGGTAATATGATGAAGCCCTCATTTTATAAGTAAACACTGAAAGACAATACCGATACAAGAATTACCTCATATAATGAAGTGATTTTTGCAGTGTTTCCTTGGAGACGAAGAAGCCTTTTTCCGACTAAAATTGTATATATTAAGAAGTGAAGTGCAGATTCCCCTCTGAATTATACTGAAGGAAATGAAACATCGATTTGACTTAGGATAATCACACTAGTATTTGATTTAGTTAGTTAAGAAAAATTTTAGTTACACTTATTGAAAACATTGAATTAATTTTTATAATTACATATAACATTTGGGTTAAAGAGTTAAAACTTATAAATGAATAAGTATTTTACTATCATGCATATTCAATTTAGTATCCTCCCTACAACCTCACCCCAATCAAATATAAGGTATAAAATGAAGATCAAAGAGATAAATAAAGAGTTATGAAAAGTGAATTCAAGAGTATGAAAGATTATAAATGAATAAAGGTAAGAAATAAGTCGACGAAGAAAAATGAGCAAAGTATATGACAGGGAAGGAATCCACTGTCAAAGAAGTGAAAAAGGTCACTAATGAGATAGAAAATGTATTAGAATGGAGATAAGGCAAGTACTTATAATTATCATGCTAAGAAAATGTTGATTAATATTTAATGATGGTATTATTGATTGTGTAGGAGTGAGTATGCATTTGAACATGATATTACAAAATAAGCAAAATAAATTTATTCGAATGAATATGATACCTGAAGAACAGAAGAAAGAAAATAGTACATTTTTATTTGTGTAATTAAACATAAAGTGTGAAGGATAAAAATAATAAAATCCCATTGTGTGTTAAATGAAATTTTATGTATTTGACGGTAAGTAACTAAGTGTAAATAGTGTATTGTTTTATTATGTGAAGAACAGTGATGTACCAGAAATGAGTTACAACCAGTTAAGAAGACATTATCAAGTAATTCAATGTAACAAAGATTTTATTTTATTAGGTGAAAAAGAGAAAGACACGTACCAGAAGTAAGTACAATTAAGTGAAAAAGACGGTTATCAGCTAATTGAATGTAAAAGTGTATGATTTAACAATGTTTATATTTTAAGAATTTTAATGTGAAAACCATATATTTTTTTTTTGTCGTCGAGGAAGAATACAGAATACAGAATACAGAATACAGATAAAAGAGAAAAGATAACGGATAAGAAATAACAGAATATTCATAATGACAAAATTCGAAATAATACATTAATATACGAACTGATTGAGAGATTTTGGATGCGAGACTAACGAAAAATTTTTAAAATTATTTATAATCGAATTTTCCAAATACCAATTATTTCATAATTTTAATAATTGTTACGTTCGGACATTTGTGGCCGATCAGTTCATATAGACTTATATAAAATACATTCCACGGACAATATTTGAACTTCCCGCAACATTATCGACTATTAAAAATGACCATTACGCCTAGACTATTACAATGACCATAAAACAAATTACATGACAAGACAGAGGACATTTACACGGACAATTTGATATGCAACACGACCATCTGAATCAAAAGACATTAACTGCAATTACAAATAATTAATCAAACGATTAATTATTAACACGACAACATAGAAAATTACATCATTCAAAGTGTAATCAAGAAAGCAATACAACTACACTTATAAAAGACAATAGTGACAAATACTTTATGAATTATTAACTAAATAGAGGAATACAATGCATTGAGGGCGGTACTTTTCTGTCTGGAAAAGACCACTGACGCCACCATTAGCTTGACATTGACATATGTGTTTCTCCCCCAAATCTCACTCCATTTTAACGACAAATATTTTAAACACTAGCAGACGACCTAGCTAATTCCCAATCACAAGAGACATAGCTAACTGACAGAACCAATGGAAATGCAAGAATATTTTAACACAGAAACATATTAACAGGAACATGAGCAAGGAACGCCGACTTGCGACTTATACTCCGAGGTAACGACTACGAAACTGGAAGACATGGATTGAAGGGACACGGACATTATTTTTGTAGACGAAATAAGAGGTAGGAATATTGACTTTTATACAATGAAATAGTAACGAATACGAATATTGATTTTATACCGACTTTTCCAGTAATACTGTCGAGGATATAAATTTATATAAAGAAACAAGAAAAGATTATAAATATTATTTTTGTATTGTGAAGTGAAAAGAATATATACCGCCATAAGATAAATAACGTAAAATTCCTGCGATAAAACATGCAGATGTTAGAAGGATAATAAATAACCTAAAGTGATTTTGGCGACGACGAAGTAACTAGATAAAGACATTATATAAAGTAACCGTATTCTTCCTCCCGACATATTCCGATAATTACAGACTAAGTGACAAAATTAAGAACAAAATAAACTTACAAATATTATTCAAGTACATAACCAATTGACATCATTTCACGACCCATCATTTCCTAGGCTTATATCCTGTATTAGCTTCGTCGAGCACGGCCCTAGAAAGAGATCTCGCTCTACCAACTGAGTAAGCACTAGCTGGACAATATATTTATTGATAATGTAAGAATTAAAAAGAAAGGCGCTCATATAAATCAACGAACCCCTAGCAATCAGTTATAAATTGGTCACTTAACTCTAGGCCAATTCAACGACACCTTAACCAACGGGTACAAATTACTGCCCAACTTGTGGCCTAACTAACCAACAGTCACAAATTGGTGCCCATCTCGGTGCTAATTACCATATCACCCACCGATCTAACATCAAAACATAGGATCGGTCACAACATGGAGATATAGGTTCTCTGAATTTTGTTTCAAATATAACTTTAGTATTAATATTTATGTTCAGTGATATAAATGTGCAAGAGTCATTTAAAGGAATGAGTCAAGTTTTTGTTTTCATTTCACAAAATTTGTGGCATTACAATTTAATTACAGTACTAAAAAATTTAATAAAATCAGGAATTTTTCAACAATGTTCAAAACTACAGGATTAATTTGTGTGTATTACCTTGCTAGGATATATTGTACATTATTTACATCGTTACAAACATAATGATTTCATGAATGTTCTTTGTAGAAAACATAAGTAAATGATAATGAAATAATAATGTAATAAAACATTTATAGCAATGAAATAATGTAATAAAACATTTATAGCCCACAACAATCATCTGTTGATATGCCAATATGATTTGTGAATTTCAAAAGCCTAATGAGCATGCCGAGACAAAACTGTGCGGTGTGTGCACAGTAAATGATTCTAGCGTGCAATGGGTAAGCTTGCACTTACTACTGTACTCATTGTGCAATGAGTTGGTGGCCGCTGATATAGACCAATCACGATCGTTTATCTTGTAATATCTTTCCTCGCATCGCAAGGGTGCAATTTTATCTGATAAAACGTCAGCTGGTTACTGGACATGTAAGGCATCAACGACGTTGTTGCTATTAAGCATATGAACACATATTTTATACAACATAACTTGTTTCGAAAATGCAATAATATAAACATGCATTGATTAAACACAGAATTTCAATTTAGTGCAAGCCAGTTCGCGTTCTGTTCTCCTGTTAGCTTCTCTGAATTAGGTTAACTATGTCTCATATGCACCATTGGTAGCATTGTTACATCGTAACTCGAATCGATTGACGGATGTTTTATTCATAGTATGCCGTTTGTATGTTGTTTGCACGTAACAAAACACGAAAGTAATTATTATTTTTATAATCCGTTACATTTTATTCATGGAATAGTCTTAATAAATCCAACTCGTAAACTCTCGTGGGATTATCTATGATAAACACATACCTTCCGAAATTAAGTATCGCAAGTAATATTTATTTTAATTGATAGGCTAGTGCCAAAATTACATTATATTATATCATATACCGTGTATTGAAATGCAGCCTATTACAACATGTTGCTGGTTACGATTATGGGTAGGTAATAATAATAATAATAATAATAATAATAATAATAATAATAATAACAACAATACAAAACGAAACAACCATCAATTGAAAGAAAAACAAAATTGTTATCTAAGAAAAATTAAAGAACAATCAATAACTACCTGAATGTTAAAAATATTCAGCTAGCAATGTTCACTAACACTGCGATTTTAAAGTGAAGAGTAATAATTCAGTGTTAATACACTAGGGTGCATTCCTGCGCATTGAGGAGAAACTTCTCTGCGGATATAAACAGTTTTTATTTATACCAAATGGAGATACTGATGGCTCATAAGATGGAGAAATTTCTCTGGTGACACCGTTCACCTTTACTGATATCACCCTGTTACATATTGTATTCACTCCGATGAAGAATGTACACACTGGCATTGGTCCGCCGAAGCGAGGTCTGACATAACGGAAGTTGACGTTACAAGTATTCGAGGTGACCTAAAACACCAACACTAGCAGCACTGCATTATAGAACCAGTCAGTATCTTCCGCATTAGGTTCGACACCTTAACACAACTATAATTCATTTTTAGCGTTAAAAATTAATGCATACATTTTATTAAATTTGCGTAAATGTAACTATTTAAATTCGATAACAGTAAATATTAAAACTTTTTTTTTAACAATATCGCATATAAAATATAAGGTAAGGGGAAAACAAGATGTGTGGGTAACTTCGATTAAATTACTAAAAAACGAATCGAGCAGATAAAAGCCTGTGTTTTAAGATAGACTAGTTTTGTTACAAGATGTTCTCATCAAAGGCATTAAAGGTTGATTTTATTTATTTCCTATAGCCCTACCCACAGACAACATTTATTTTGCAAAATTGCAAATTCGGCTCTTTCTCAATGGCTGTATTTGAAATTACTTAAGGTTGTAGCATATTTAACATACATAGTTATTCGTATAATATTAATTTACAATAAAAACAATTTTTCTTAATCACCCTAAACATGTGCCCCGTAAATAGGCATATACAGTACTAGATCTACCTCAAAATATTGTCTCGCTCATTTGTCCGTTTATCAATCTGTTCGTCCGGCTGTGCGCCATAAACGATACAAGCTTGATTTTTTGCATAAATTAAGTAAATTGGAGTTTACCACATGTTATACTAATAAAATAAACGCATGATTTAATATTTTTAAACAGTAATGATACCGGGATAAAATATCTGAAGAAAAGGAAGAGAGTTTGAAAAACAAAATCATATTGAAAAAATCACTTACTGGTACGCTTACTACCAACAACTCAATCCCAATTGGAAATCTCAAACAACTAAACTGATACAATAATACTAATAATAATGTAGTAATAATAATTATATTATATTATTATAATTGTAATATAATACATATTACGCGCCTTAGAGTCAGCCATGTTGCAGCGCACAGACAGCTATTATCGATTTTCTCCTAGGCTACATTGCTCCCAACATGAATACGCTTTTCACCCACAAAATATAGCGACTTTTCCAATCACCGTGAGAAATAACACATTTAAAAAGGCGTAGCAAATTTAAGAATTTTTATGAAAGTGAGTCAATTTAATAATTATATGTTAAATATTCTTAACTAAATGAGTGTTTTCCATGTGACGGATACCAAAGTTGGGACTAATGGAATGGCATGAACATTTTATAGCACTATATAGTGCGATAATGTGCAAAGCTTTACTCCGTATGTCTTATGCTACATGTGCTACTTTTAAATCAAGTTATCTAAGGGCCAGTTGTATAAACATGTAAACTGTAGTTATCATGCAAAATTAACTTTCAGTTACATTTAACTACCTTTTTTTTTTGTTGCATAAACATTAATCAAAGTTTATCTCATCCTAACCAACATTTTAATATAACTGGTGGATTTTTGCAAGTTAAAACATTAACTGATGATTTGGAAATTTTAAATACATTTCAAACAGTGAAAAAGACACTAGAAATCCATTTTATAAGTACAGTGTGAGTTATTATTATTTTCATATCATTTAGATTCAGTTTGCTTTCATTTTGTCTAATGACATTAAAAATACAGGCACCGGTACCTTGGCTTTGTTGTTGGTTATGGTAGCCCCACATTAAAAAATAGCAACATTTATTTCTAGATTTCTGATTATTCTGATACCCCATCTGGTGATGCAATGAAAAGCCATCATGCATCTCATGAATGTCATAATCTTTTATTAGTACTGCATGACATGCTACCAAAATTTGGGCAGAACAACTAGACAGAGGTTATGTCTCCTTCCCATTACAATCAAGTACAAAGCAAATTCATGATATGTTTATGATATTCAGGGTCAGCCCTGAGGTCCTTTGCGAATTATTGTGATTGAAAGCTTACAAATAGTTACTGAGGACAAAGGAGCAGCCAGTAGAACCATTCATAAATTTTCAAGCTTATGCAGGTAAATATTGGTTGTCTAAGGAATAAACTTTTAGAGTTGGAGACTTTCTGTAATAGTCAGTATATTGATGTGGTGTGTGTTGCAGAACACTGGCTTACAGAGAACGAAGTTAACCTCTTTGTTCCAAACAATTATATAGCGGCTGACTTTAGATGTAGATCTGTAAAAAAAGAATGGAGGTACAGGCATTTTTATTAAAAATGGTTTAGAGTACTCTGTTTTTGATTTGTCTGTATATTTTGTAGAACAATGCTTTGAAATTAGCTGTATAAAATTAATTGAAGAAGATATTTTTATTCTAAGCATTTATCGCTCACCATCTGGAGATGTAGGCATTTTTTTTATAATTTTGAAGCTACCATAAAGAAAATATTGAAATTTAATACTAAAATTATTCTGGCTGGAGACTTCAATATTGAAATGGGAAATTCATCTAGCAGTGCTTCTAATAACTTTGATAATTTACTTAGAACTTTAAATTTGTTTTATATCAACAAGAAGCCAACTAGAGTTAGGTCTTGTATAGCCTAGATAATATAATTTTAAATTTTTATGATAGTTCATATGAAGTTAGTTTAGCCGGTCATTCCTTTGCAGACCATGAACCGTTGTTATTACAGATTTATAATTCTTATATAAAGAAACCTAATAGTAAAACCATGAATTGTAGTGATAGATCTAAATTTATATATGTAAGGAAACAATCCGACAACTTAATTGATTGTTTTACAAATAGTTTAAAAGAGAAGTGGGAAATGATTGAGGATTTTATAAAAGGTAATAGTAATGTATCTTCCTTATTTGATTCATTTTTTAAGACGTATGTAGACATTTGGCACTTTTGCTCTCCATTAATCAAAGTTAAACAAAATAATGGTGCTAAAGCTAAACTTAAACTCAACAACTGGTATACTCCTGAGTTAGCAAACATTAAAAATAGGATGCTTGCTCACTATACTACGTATAAAAATCTTTGCAAACAAAACTCCAATCTGACGGAGGAGGCCTATAATTCATACCTACACATTAAAATAAATTATAGAAACAACTTAATGTCAGCTAAACGAACTGAGGTTGAAAATTATATAAATACTGCCCCAAATCATTGTAAAGCTGCTTGGCAGATTATTAATAATGAAACTTCATCTAAGAACACATCTGAGGTCACACTTGACCCTGATGAGCTTAATTCTTTTTTTCTAAATTCAGTACTACAATTACAGGATAATATTCCATCTACTCTCATTAATGCACAAGAATTTTTGAAACAATACCAAATAAATCAACTAAATTTTTGTTGGAATGAGACAACACCTTCTGAGATAATTAAGTTGGTAACTAAATTTTCTAACTCCAAATCTATGGATCATTACTAGTTGTCGAATTATATTGTAAAGCAAACTATACATGCTATTAGTGAACCATTGTCTTTCATCATTAACAATTGCTTATCAGAAGGTTATTTTTCTCCTCTTTTGAAAATATCTAAAGTGATTCCTATCTTTAAAAAGGGAGATAAGTCACAATTCCAGAATTATAGACCAGTATCAATAGTACCTATTTTCTCTAAAATATTGGAGGCAGTCATGCTAAGTCAATTAAATAAATTTTTTTATAGCAACAATCTATTAACTAATTCCCAATTTGGGTTTCGTCAAGGACGATCTACGACCTCTGCTGCATTAAAAATAGTTGAAACATCTTTGCAAGCTTTTGAAAAACAAGAACTTACTACTCTTGTTTTGTGTGACCTTAGCAAAGCTTTTGATTGTGTGCCCTTAGATCTTCTGCTAAGGAAGTTGAGCTATTATGGTGTAGGATCAGAAAGTTTAAAAATTATAGAGTCCTATCTAATTAATAGACAACAGTATACTTTCATTAAAAATAACTCGTCAAGGATTAGTTTGGTACCTAATGGGGTCCCTCAGGGCTCAATACTTGGACCTTTTTTTCTTTCTTGTTTATATAAATGATCTTCCTTGTAATCTTAATACTGACTCTGCTATTTATGCAGATGATACTACCCTTATATGTACAAATGAAGATTTAGATCAATTGAACGTAGATGTGAAATTAAATCAAGAAGAGGCCATTAAGTGGTTCTCGGCTAATAAACTCTGTTGCAATGAAGAAAAAACTCAATATCTAACTCTTGGTCTTCTTAAAACAGTTGATTTTAATTCAGTAAAATTGCTTGGTTTTCATATTGATTCAAAATTAAACCGGTCAGTACATATTCAAAACGTCTGTAAAAAGGTATCTAGAGTAAGCTATCTACTGTAGAAACTAACATATTTAGTAAATTCTAATAATTTAAGGGTGACTTATTTTGGTCTTTTTCAATCTCATATTTCCTATGGTATAATCATTTGGGGTCACTCCTCACACGTAAATTCCTTACTTTTGCTACAAAAGAAATGTTTGCTTACAATGCACAGTGGTCCAAAACGCGAATCTAGCGGGACAAAACTCATTTTGGGCACCCTTGTAAAATTAAGCAAAAACAATCTGATAATACTGAAAACATATCCCTTTATCAGGAATGAACCTTTAAATAAGGGTACTTTGATTTATGACAGCATGACACATCCCCAAAGTTGAATGAAAGTTTGACGATTTTGCGTCAGGCATCAGACGGTTTATTTCTCAGTAAGGTTTGTTAGTGGCTGGAAGCAAGTGTGAACTAGTGGAGGAATTTATTACTACTGGATAATTTAATCCAAGGTATGTGGAACTTTTTGGTATAACAAGTATACATATATACATATTTGTATGTCCGTCATATTAGTTTGTATTCTTTAAAGATAAAAAAGATAATTTATTTTTTTCCAAAAACTTTAAATTGACTTATAAAAAATATATATCTGAATAGCACCTTGAAAATTCACCAGATCATAGTTAAATTCATGGGCTATAAGTTGCTTTGAACCGCAAAAAGCGCAAGTTGCGCCTTTTTCTGAAAAATCTATTTCTTTCCAAGAATCCAAGAAATAAAATTGCTTCTTGCAGAATATATTTATTAGTAAAATATGGGATTTCGATCAGTAGGCTGCATGGAATCAATAGAACCAGCAAAAAATAATACCTAAAGGTTAATAAGATATTTATTTGAGTAATTTTAAATAAATAAATGTATTAAATTAATTTTAACAAATTAAAAATATTCCAAAAATATGTAATTAGTTAATTTTCATAAAACTTATGAAAATATTCTACAGTGTTTTTAGGTATATTTTATTTTTATATTTTAGGGAAAACAAGGGATCCAAAAAAGTAGAATGTCACATACTAGAAGTAAATTACGGGTTATGACCCGCATGGAATTATTCAGCTTATTCAGGAAGAACAAATTCATCACGCAAGATTTGTGTAACTACGTGAAAGAAAATTTTGAATTGCGGGACTGCAATTCTGTTGCCTTAAATGAAATTTAAAAAGGGCTATTATTGTTAAAATCTTATTTCCGGAAACGCTGGAAACAATGTGGTAGAAAGCATGATAGATTTGTGGTTAAATATACAAAATGGCTAAATTCTGAACTAATATTCCCGGAAAGTGTTATGAAATTTCATTCATTGAATGCTTCATCTTCATCAAATGTTGGAAGACCGAGAAAATTATTGTCTGAAGGTAGTGTTCTTAATCTACTGCTCATCACTTCAGATCCTTTGATATCAACTATAAGCCCTTCCCCCAGAAGAAGAAACACAGTCTACCCTTGGAAGTTCGACAGCTCTTAAAAGAACCATATCTAATCAAAAGCCACAGAAATGATGAACAGAAGAAAATTTTGTCACCTCTAGAAGAAGTTGATGATGATGAAGAAGAAGTAGAAGAAGAAGGTGAAGAAGATGATGAAGGTGGTGATGAAGATTATGAAAAAATGGCGAAGAGAAAGATAAAGATGATGATTACGATTAAAATTTTGAAAACAGAACTGTAATCTTATAATATGGTATCATAACACATTGTATTCGTATGTATATATGTATGTAGGCCTATGTGTGTGTGTGTGTTTTTATCAAAAGAAGATGATTTTTCCTTTACCATCGTTTTCTACAAACGAAAACGTAAGCATTGTTTCTAGTCCGCAAACAGTTTCTTTGTGCTGTAACTGCAATAGGGCAAATGTTTGCTGGAATTGAGGAAGTAAAGATCTGTCTGCATACAGCTAATTGAGTTTCTGTCCACTGATGGACATATTAAATTAGTATGTACAAATGTGGTACATTCTTCGTTCTGTGTATGTGTATATTCGAGATACGAATAATTCTGTCCCGTTAGATTCTCCAGACGTGCAAAATAAAGAAGAAAATAATGATGACGATGACTAGAATTTTGAAAAGAGAACTTAAACTGTATGAACATTATATTATGTACATATGTGCGCGTTTAGTTATGTATGTATGTTTGTATGTATTTGTGTTTCATGTATTTATATAGGCGAGTAATGTGTGCGTTTATATATATATATATAGGTATAAATGTATATTAATATATTTATACAGCAAATTTATATGTTTAAGTGCGTTTCTTTGCATTGTATGTGTATATTACATGTAAGGGTATAGTTTCAAAACATAATATAATTTTGTCCGCTAGATTCGCGTTTTGGACCACTGAGCAATGGCAGGTGTGGGTCCTATGGAACACTGCAGACCACTTTTCACTTTACATAAAATTTTAACTGTAATCAATTTATATATTTATAACATTCTTTTATTTACAAAATTAAATTTACATCTTTTTGTCACTAGACAGAATATTCATGAACACTGCACAAGAGGAAAGAATAAGATAGATTTACCTTCACATAGGTTAGCTATAACTGCAAATTCTTTTAGAATTAATTGTGTTAAATTTTTTAATTAATTACCAGATATTGTTAGAGATATTAGCTATAATAGATTTGAAAGGAATATATATTTATGGTTAGTTGATAACCCCTTTTACAAACTAGAAGAATTTTTGCAGAATGAGGTTAATATTAAATTCTAGATCTATCACTATGATATTGATAAATGGTTATAATGTATGTATATGCATGCAATATGTATGTATAATTTTAAAGTTGGATAAATGGTGTAATATTAACATTGAATTTCTGAGGTTGTAAGATTTATTATATGTATGTATAGACTCAATGTAAATGTTTCCTATATAATTGTATGATAGAGCGAAATAGGATGTAACATGTCATTAAAACTTCACTTTCTGGATGCTCACCTTGATTTCATTCCTGAAAATTTGGGCGCCGTAAGCGACGAACATGGGGAACAATTCCACCAGGACGTTGCAACTATGGCAAATGGAGTCCTAGTTTGCTTGCTGATTACTGCTGGACATCAATCCGAGATGCCGCAGTGACAAAATATCGCTAAAAAATGTTATAATAACATTTTGAATTAAATATAATATTAAGAACATACCGAAAATAATATATTTCAGTATAACACAAAACACTTTGTAGCAAACAAATAGTGGGTGATAGAGATAATCCAAGGTAATTTTCTGCTTTCTGGTGAAATTTTACATAAGGTACGCTTTGTTTCATCCATGTCACAAAAAAAGTTGATTTTTGTTTACCAGTGTAATTATTAAAGCAGTATATTCATTAACACTTGCACGCGAATCATTCATAAACTAAACCATTAATAAATTAATGAAACAGCTAAAATTCCGGCTTTAGAGTACATTCTACGATTAGAAAGCGCCGCCTGGGAAAGCGATCTCAGATTCGATTATGCAGTTCCAAAGCTAACTGTGAACACTGATAATACCACTGCCTTCTAAACTGTATTATTCGTGTGTAATTCTCGAATTCTCGAGACGGCGGTGGATAATACGTATCGTTTCTCAACTGTTTGTTGACAGTTGAATACGATGTGAATTTTATTTGATAAATTCAGTGTACTTTCAGAAATTATATAATTTTTCAAGGGAAGGATTGGTTTGTTTGGATTTTTATTGTCCGCGATACTTCCAGGGTTAAACTATCTGTTGGGTACAAGAACGGCATATGACCCTGCCGTAGAGGGAAAATGATGGGAAGGGAAGTTAAGAAGAATCTCTGATAGCGGAGGACCAATTATTGTTTTAAAAACAATAATAATGAAAGGAGTAGAGCTAAGTAGACTTATATCGCAGGATGCTGATTTCAGAGGTCCACGGAATGTAACATTGGAACAAACCTTACTTCGTGTAATAAACTATGGAACTTTTATTCTCACAATATAGGCTAAATAATGCACTGAAATAACTAATAGAAAAACTGAATAATAAATGAACTGAAATCTGATTGCTACACTTGCAATATTCAAGGTAATGCGATTTGGCGCGTAATTGCTGGCCACGTGGCGATAATTGTTCTGTAATTATGCCAGTAATGAATTATATCTCAAAACACTCGTAATTCTGTCTAGAATTAGTAGAATGACTGTAGAAGTAATCTTGATATAAAATACACTGAATAGACGATTCACTGTGAACGCTTGGGGTTGCACAATGCAATTGAACTATAGACGAACTTCAAGACGGATCTGTGAAGCCGAGAGTATTGAAATTACTGTGAATAGTGTAATTTGATTACTCGCACACGATAATACTTGTATCTGGAAGTATTATGTAATTATTCGCGATTTAATAGCAAAACCACTGTGGCTATTGTCTACAAATGGCGCGAATCTGCAGAGCGATCCGACATGGACTGTCTCATGTGGACGCTGGCTTCTAACTGAACTTGGCGTGACGCTGTAATGTATCACGAGGCGTCTTAGGCTTGCACCTGCCTTGGCGCGAGACCAGAGAACAAGCGGAAAAAACACATATCACTCCGCTACAAACTGCTGACTTGTGAAAATAGCTTTAGCGGAGCGTTTAAATATAGACTAACTAGACTAATAGAAAAATGCTAGTAAAACCTATAGCTTGTGTGAACATACTCCGCGCCTTGAAGTATCACTTCAAATAAAGAGCATAACTGGAATGCAAGCTATAATGAGAAAAAATACACTTTAATATATAACACTGAAAAGCACTGACTCTACACTACTAGACTGGCAACACACGTAAGGCTGTGAAGGTCTAGGTGATTGATGACTGAACTCCAAACAGCTGATGTAGTATCCATAAGTGAAGAAGCTTGGACTTGTACATAACAGCTGGAGCAGGAACATGTGTAGTGAAGAAATCAGGATGCTTGTTGAAACATAATTTGTAAAAATGCTAAGTTGTAAAATCTTGCTGAAGAAATGCATGATGATTTCTGTATATCATTCAGGGCACAGCTGATGATATTCTGTTACTAAGCTGAATCTTGAGATAAGGGAGAAAGACCCTTGGATAACCATTGAATGTAATTTGTAGAAAAACAATTCTTGCTGCTTTCTCTTTTTACATACATCACACTGTAATGTGTTGGCTTTGTAAGATGTCTTGATAACATGGTCGTTCTCTTACTTTGAAGAAGACCCACACGAATAGGTGTTGTTGCGAGAATTTAAAGCTCGGTAGAATGGATCTACTTTACACCTTGCTTTTCTACTGTCACTTATTCTAAACCTTGCTTGCTTATTGAAAGATTCATTGTGAAGGGATGTATTCAAATGTTCGTTCCTATTCTTGAAGGAAGCGTAGTTGTTGCGAACTGGTTTGACCGCTGCACTGGGTCTATTTCTCTCGAAGTGTTGGCTCTGCGTGTGAGGAGATGCCTTGCTTGAGTTGCTGCGAACTTTAACTGGTTTGAAGTTGCTAAAGTGTGAAGTATTCTGTTTACTTCTGCTGATTTCAAAGCATGTAAAAGCGTATGCTTTAGACTGAACTTGCTTAGTAGTAAAATGCAATAACTTGCTGTGTGTAGAATTGCACTTACAATAAGAAGTTAGTGAACACTGTTGTACTTTATGTTCTGAAGAGAAGCAATTAAAGCACAGCTTATTTGATCGTACACAGCTCCATCGCTGCTGCACTGTGAGTTTGCGAAATTTGCTGCATTTGTGTAAAGCGTGATTTAGTTTACACAGAGGACAGACTTGCTGTTGTGTAGATTTGCTCGTTACCACAAAAGAATGCATTTGTGGCCCTTCATCTGTCGTAGAGAGAGGCTCTTCCGGGGAAGAAACCCTATTCATGTCATTATGCAAGAGTTGCCTATGAACTGATTCTCCACATTTACAAAATGATTCGAATTTGCACTGGCGTACCTGATGATTTGATGAGAAGCAGTTTACACACAGGTGCTGTGATTTGACGAAATTCCATCGCTCGTCGACTGGAATCTGTCGAAATTCATCACAATGGTAAAGCTTGTGATTTTCTTGACAATAGGCACAAGACAGGCTGTTTGCACCTCCATACGACTGTCGCGATTCATGGACAGTGTGTTGTTGTGATCGCAGCTCAACCTTTCTTGTAGGTGATGGGCTGGACATGTTGCTAGAAGTCGCTAGAATCTCTAATGAATGTGCTTTAGATTCTAGGAAAGTTATGAGCTCTTGTAGAGACGTAAAATGCTGCGAGTCGATTTTACTCTCAAATTCTTTGCGAGTGCTGTCTGTTAGATTATTTAACAGAAGCTGCGTTAGGAGAACTTCATGTAGCGGAACTTCTAAAGATAGAGCTTCTACTGCGTTTAGGTTGCTCTGAAAACTGTTAAGAAGGTTCCTCAGTTCTGTTACAGTATCTGCTTTCATTTCTGGTAATGATAACAGCTCTTGCACATGTGATGTGGCTATTAATCTTGTATTATTGTAGCGATCACAAATCAATTTCCATGCTACTGGGAAATTGTCACTTGTCACAGGAAGATTTTCAACTAGGACGTGAGCTTGCTGCTGAGGCGCCGCTAGGAGATAATGATATTTCTGAATTGGGTCTAGTGATTCATTATTCACAATAAGGCTAGTAAACGTATCATGAAAATGTTTGAATTTTGTAACATCAACATCGAAGGTGGGTAATTCTAAGGTAGGTAATGGTATAACTCTGCTCTGTGCATTGCAAGAATGCGAAGTGTGATGTGATGTATCACTGTGATGAGAATTTGAACTATGTACTGGCTGCTCGTGTAACTCAATGAGTTTACAGAGTTTAATTTTCAGGTTTTCATAGCAGTTTCTTGTTCCTTCTTTGTGATCAGCGTGCTGCTCTAACTCTTGTTCTGCTTCTACAATGGATTCAATCTGAGTTTGGACGCTGTCGTATTTTTCCCATATTTCATGTAGTACATCCACTCTCACTTTTAACAAAAGTAGATCAGTTTCTTCATTGAATGTTGCACATGAATTTTGAAGACGAGTGAGTTCACGCCTAATTATTCCTCTTCGCTTTGTCAAAGCTCGAATGTCGTTTTCCATGTTGAATGGAAGAAAATACTTGCAGAAGTTGAATGTTGTGATTCTCAGCTACTGAAGAATCTTACTGTTGTTCTGTCTTCGCTGTTGAAGACTTTTTCTAACTGAACCTACTGGTAGTCACCGCCTGCTGGATGATAGCTTAAAGCACTGCAAACTGCAGCCTGGGTTGAACTTGTAGACTGACGTCTTGTTGTTCCTACTGCACTTGGAGTGACTTGGGCACTGCCGCTTGATGATCGTTGTGAACTGGAATCTTATGTTTGCTAATTGGAGTTTCTGGCACTGCCAACTAGAAGATACCATGGGCCAAGAATCAGGGTTGGTAGAATTCTTTGTTGACTCGTCGCGGAAGACCGATAACTGGAATAGCTCGCGTTTGGAGTTTCCGAGAAGCGCAAACCGTACATGTGTGAGAGTTCAAGATTTATCCAAATTACATCCGGAGCCCGGAGTCGACCAATATGTTGGGTACAAGAACGGCATATGACCCTGCCGTAGAGGGAAAAATGATGGGAAGGGAAGTTAAGAAGAATCTCTGATAGCGGAGGACCAATTATTTTTTTAAAACAATAATAATGAAAGGAGTAGAGCTAAGTAGACTTATATCGCAGGATGCTGGATTCAGAGGTCCTCGGAATGTAACATTGGAACAAACCTCACTTCATGTAATAAACTATGGAACTTTTATTCTCACAATATAGGCTAAATAATGCACTGAAATAACTAATAGAAAAACTGAATAATAAATAAACTGAAATCTGATTGCTACACTTCCAATATTCAAGGTAATGCGATTTGGCGCGTAATTGCTGGCCGCGTGGCGATAATTGTTCTGTAATTATGCCAGTAATGAATTATATCTCAAAACACTCGTAATTCTGTCTAGAATTAGTAGAATGACTGTAGAAGAAGTAATCTTGATATAAAATACACTGAATAGTCGATTCACTGTGAACGCTTGGGGTTGCACAATGCAATTGAACTATAGACGAACTTCAAGACGGATCTGTGAAGCCGAGAATATTAAAATTACCGTGAATAGTGTAATTTGATTACTCGCACACGATAATACTTGTATCTGGAAGTATTATGTAATTATTCGCGATTTAATAGCAAAACCACTGTGGCTATTGTCTACAAATGGCGCGAATCTGCAGAGCCATCCAACATGGACTGTCTCATGTGGACGCGGGCTTCTAACTGAACATGGCGTGACGCTGTAATGTATCACGAGGCGTCTTAGGCTTCCACCTGCCTTGGCGCGAGACCAGAGAACAAGCGGAAAAAACACATATCTTTCCGCTACAAACTGCTGACTTGTGAAAATAGCTTTAGCGGAGCGTTTAAATATAAAGACTAACTAGACACATAGAAAAATGCTAGTAAAACCTATAGCTTGCGTGAACACTATCAATATATATTATAGCTGTTGCCCGCGGCTTCGCCCGCCATTATTAATTGACTCCAGGATTTTAAGAAATTTACACTGGCAGTTTATTAAAAATCTTTGTGGTTCAGAGCTATGAAAATTGTAAGTAAAAATAAAATTAGAATATTTGTTCGTATTCATTTCACTTAGGCCTTATATAGTAAAGAAACGGTTTTCCTAATTTTGTAATTTCGTGAAAGTTTAGACTGCGAGAGACGAACATCGCCGAGTATACCCGATGTCTCACGAAGTGGGGGAGCGAGTGAGCACGATATTTAGGGCCGTTGAATTGTATAAGTATAGATAGATATCTTCCTCAGAAATACAGGGCAAAAATAAGGCTGCTAGTTGACTTAAAAGATTTCCCAATTACAAAGTACCGGAATCGATATTTATATAAAACAGTTTTTACTTGTTTAACCAGGCATCAATCAGGTATATGGCTGTCACGCCATCAATCGCGCGTTAGATTTGATCTAACTAGTTCTTGTTCTTTTATATCTATTAAGTACAATTTAAACGCATGGTTAAAACTTACAATAAGATTATACGAATATGTGACCATTTTAACATTTGTAAAAGCAAATACTGTTATATTTTTTTGTAAAAACATAATAATAATACTAAATGGTCTAATAATAATAATAAATGGCTTTTTCTGAAAAATTAATTATTTTTGAAGATTCTGGCATTGTAAACATTTAATTTCTGTCAGTACGCCAATATTATTACTATTATTATTAGTATTATGTTATTATAACGTTTAAAAGTGAAATGGAAACAGAAAATCAAATAATATTATTCGTAGTGTTATTATAACATTTAAAGTGATAAAGAATCAGAGAATAAAAATAAAATCAGGTAAACTAAAATACAGTCATTTCATAACTACGGGTGGGACATTCTAGCAAATTATAAAAACTATTTTTGTTTAGGCCTATTACATATCATAAATAATAAAATAGAATTGGTTCTTCACATTCTGTAAAATTTACAATGCCTTCTCCTCCACACTAGATGCAAAGCATTATTTAAAATTTATTTTAAATATTTTAAATTTGTTTTTAAAAATCTATTACGGGTGGGACATAATTGGGACATTGATTTTAATGATGCAAAACTAAAGTTCGTTTGCTATTCTGCTATTACTGTTAGAGTTTTTAATGTTGTTAATAATGAATGTATGAGGGATTAAATACGAATTATAAACTGTTTCCAGGTTGTCAGAGCATTTATTTAACTCATCAATAATAATTTAACAGAACCATCACCATTACGGGTGGGACAAAAAGCTGATTACTCTTGACTACTTGGTATTAAAAGGTGTTAAAATCATGCTAGAAACGATAAAAAACGTAACTCAACGAATTAAAATAAGTAAATCGACAGATTTTACACATGAAACCACTTCGGATACACCTAAGTCCTTAATATTCAGAAAATATGAGGTTTTAAACTTATTTTTGAACACCCAATTACAATAATATTATAACTTCTCTCTTTGAGGGAAAAATTCCGATATTTTATGAAATGGCTGTATAACAAAACTGCCAGAGTGCTTTCGTTTAATCAGTGATAATTTCAAATATGATATTGTAACAAGGGCTCGTAGGGGTTCGAAATCAGAACACTTATTCTCTAATTGAAGAATGGAGGTTCCTTTATTTCCGACAACAGTGCTCTATACAACTAGAAAACTCCTGAAAGTTCTCCTGTTCACTCTTCCGTTCGGTGCTCACTTCCACTGTGCTGGCTCCATGTCACAGCACTGTGCGAACTCCCAAGTCAAGGTTGTTCCACGCCACGTCGGTCAACTCCGCAGTCCTCGCTGCCGCTGCAGGATCCACCCGACGCGCTGAGTTAACCGGAACGTCACTGTCCCAGCCCAGTCCAGTTCAGTTCAGAACCTCTTCCATTCCCTAGTTCCTCCGGTCACTAGTTCCCCGTTGACTAGTTCTTCCGTTCACTAGTTCCTCCGTTCACTAGTCCCTCCGGTCACTGGCTCCTCAGCTTCTCAAGTCGCACTTACCTGAGGTCGCCCTGATCAGTCTACACCGTCCAGGTCCTCAGCTCCTCATGTCACACTTACTTGAGGTCGCGCTGATCGGTTCACTCCGTCCAGTTCACACTCTGACTGACTCTTTGACTCTGACTGTCTGTCTACATTGACTGAGTCACTGTTGGCTCTGACTCTCTCTCACTGACTCTGTGACTGTCCGCTCACGAGCTTATATAGCCTTGTCGAATGTTTTGGAGCATGTGTCGCGATCTTTCTGTCCGCGTATGATCTGGAATGCCTGTTGCGGCGCCCAGTCGGTCACACCCCTTAGCACGTGGCCCCTCCTCCGACCTCTCCCATGAGTGTGTATAGCCCGCTTATTGTGACGTGCCTTCAGTAGGCCGCGCCCATCGGCGCGCCGGTGCAATCAGCAATAAGAGATCCGCCTTTTTTCTAGACGTCTGTCGAATTCTGGCAGTTTCTGGGCAAATCATGGCATTGTGGCAATATGCAGAAAACAAGTCATTTTTGTAATCTGTCTCCGAGTTAAGCTCCAGATCGATTCACTAATCAGGGCTTGCGGAAGAACAAAGGGCTAATGTTTGATACTTAACCTTAATTCATACTCGTATACATTGACTTAAGAAATTCTTAAAACATATCAACATTTCACAAAATGCACCGGCGAAGAACTCCGCTTAATGTACGTAGGAGTATTTATTTCACAGTAACATACCTTCTGTATATAACGGTATTCATGTACTGTATATACATTACAGTAGGCGATACATGAAAACCTACCAGAGTAAAGTTGTAGAGAAAATTAAAATGAACATTTTTTGTTTATCATATTTCTTTATACATTTGATACATATCAAGATAAAAACGAAATAAGTACGGCTTAAATGCGTATTTCAGGACATACATGTCAATTAAAATATGAATGATATTTTGTTGCCCCTAGTAACAAGAAAACAATAGGCCTAATGTATTTATTGTTGTGAAATGCAGTCAGTTTAGCTTAGTTGTAATTAACACACCAAAACCAATTACAGCGAAATGGCATAGGCTAACATGGAAGAGGTCCTGAGATCAAATCAAACCTCGTGGCCGCCCAAATTGACTTGGGTTTTTCATGGTTTCCTCGTTCGCAAAGGCAAACGCCGGGTTTGTAGAACTTGCTTATTTTCCATAACACATCGCCGCTATGTCACTGGATATTATAATCATTTAAACTGAATATCACTTAAGAATACATCACTAAACAACAGAAACAGATGACGCGAATGAATTGTTACTTCGGACTAATGGTTCACGCAAACATACTAAACACGTGATATGACTTACATGCAGTTAAAGCGTGCAATATAACCTATGTAGTAGTAGTAGTAGTGGCGGAATTCAAATATAAGTCGCCCCTTAAGCTCCGTCCATTAGATATTCATATTTGGACGGACTGTGTGATGTATTTTGTTTCTGAGCCAAGCAGAGTGACCAACTGTCCTTGTATATTGTCGCAAGTGCCTTGTACCCACTTGCTAAATAATGCATAACACTGACCACATAATTAAGTGCGCGAAGCGGAGGCGGGAGCCGTAGCGAAGCTACCTTGCATTTTCGAAATGTACGGTAAACTGTTTGTAGGTTCCGAAAATGTGCCATATTATATCTCCCGCGAGGTTTGTCAGCATGTCACCTCTCGTCTAGCGGTATGACGTCACCCCTCCAACGTCCAATCACGAGTTTCTTCATAATACGAGGTCAGAAGAATTCGCTAGATCGTAGTAGAAAAGAAACTGCATCGGTGAGGGTGGGTTGGGTGGAACCGATTCATCCCAAGGCGCGACTTATATTTGAATTTTCCCGTAGTAGTAGTAGTAGCAGTACTAATAATATGCAGTTTTAACTGCCATTATTATTATTATTATTATTCACGGTAAAAGCATTGAACATAAAGATCGACCCTGATGCTTTCCGTTCTAGATACTTGTTAGTTTTATGAAAATGTAATAAGCAAAATTTAATTCTCTATAAGTTAATTTACTTTTCCTGTGCTACCCTTTAACACGTATAAATGTAATAAGTAATATTTAATTGCCTCTATAATTTACTTTTTTCTGTGCTAGCCTTTAACACGTATATGCAAGAAAGTTTATGCAACATATTTTTGCACCATTTATTTAACGTAATATCTGTATTACTCATGTCCTACTCCTTGCAGGTAATCATGAAGTGAGATAAGTACATGATTTATTTTTGCGGAGGCATTTAAAACAACGAAGGGTAGCAACATTTGGTATCAATATAATTTGTACCATAACAACAGTTCAATAACTAAAATGCATTAAAATGGCATGCAATCATTTCTTACAAATGCGATATGCTCTAGTGCCGTAATTTATGCTTGTTATGACATGCTGAGAATATGACAAATGCGAGGCAGTACAATTATAAAAACAAGTACTAGGTATAAGACCTGGAGAAATGAATGCAAATGAGCGGATCGCAATCTTTTCGGGTACACGAACTCATTTTACCACCACATTTCACGCATAATATTATAATGAAGGCACCATTAAAATGAATATAACACGGCCTCATTGAAAATGCAATATCGCGAGAAACTTTATGATATATTTCAGTAATCAAGGGGTCAGTCTTCTCAAACATGACACTAATGAGATACCGGCCAACACTGTGTTTCCTTTCCTATAAACCCTTTAGCAAGAGGGATTTATTTAAATTACTTATAAAATAAGACTATTATACGAAACGCACTGGAAACCAAAACAATCCAGTTCGGAAAGTATAAGTGGAAAGTTTAGATTCGATTTTCATTCCTATCTTTCAAATGCAATTTCTACAATATTTTGTCATATTTCTTTCAGTTAAAAGTGAATATTTAACTGGTGAATATTCACATACACAAAATAAAACGAATGGAAGAAGTTACTTACTCCAATGCACTGTAGACAGGGGTGGACATTTTTTAGCACTTCGAAATCAGAAATATAGCATTATGAATTTTAAATGTACCATTTTGTAACGTATATAAGCGTACACCTGCAATTTAGCACTTTGTAACATTTTGAATAAAAACACATCATTTGAATGAAATATGATAAACAGGCAATGCCTTAGTGATAGGCCTATAGGTTAAAGCTATACACAGAAAAATAGAGGAAATTGATACAGGTTAAAGCATAACACAAGAAGAGAAATTTATATTGATGCAAATTACTTACTTACTCAATGGCAATAGAGCAATAAGCAAGCTAAAGGAATGTTATCTATTTCATGGTACCCGGAGGTTCGTTGCCGCGTTTAGCTGAGCCCCCTATTCAATCATATTCAATGCTAACTCCAAACTTAGCATAATAAAAATAAAATATACAAAATTAACTTAAATCGTGCAAGTTTAGGAATCAGTAACGCTTTTTGAATGAAATCACAGAAGATATCTCAACATTTTGTTTTGTCATCCATGTTCTCCTGTCACAATTAAATTGAATGTACTGAAATATCTTTCAGCATCTACGTTGCAGAGCTGCTCCGGCAAATTCTTATTAATTCTCTGCAATTTGCAGACAGTGTACAGCCTTATTTTTCTGAATATTTTGTATAAGTCGTGAATAAAAATATGCATACCCCTCAACAAATCTATCCATATTAACATCCCGAAAAAAAAATGGGATCATACTTTTTAACTTCACTTAAATCTTTAAAATTTATTTACAATTCTGGCCAGCAGTGACATGATTAAAAAAGGTTACCACCTCTTGGGGGGGGGGGGGGAATTCTGTCATGTGACTGCTCCACTTTCTGTCGTCTTAAGTATACTCCCCATAAAGATGTTTTTCATTTTTCATTTTAAGTTTTCATTCCTCCTGCACAGTGGATGAAGTAAGCAACTTATCCCACAACTTATCTGCAAAGAGCAGGAAGAGCCCTCCAAATGGGTAATTAATTTACACCTGACTGACACCTAGGTTTTATTAAAAAAAACTGCGATTTCGCATTTATACAATTTAGTATAATTATCCCCTATTGAGTTGATTTTGCACTTTATACAATTTTCAAAATCCTTTAAAAAGTGGTTTACAGCTCGTGAAAAAAGAAAATACAAAAGTAAAAGCCTTTATGAGCATTTCGCTCTATATCGCACTTTCGAAAATCACCACCTCTAACTACAGATTATACTGATTTCTGCTTTAAAAAAATCTGATGTGAAAGTCACATAACTTCCTCTGCCCAAATAAAAGTTAGCAGTATTCACATATCCTTGTACAGAATCGGAAGACACAATTTTACGCTAATTATGCTGTAAATACATTATAGCCCCTCATTTGAATGTTGCGACTAAAAACACAGGCTATGGACAAACTTAAAAAAAAAACAAAAAGTGACTCCAAACGTTTATTGAACTTTCCGCCATTCAGAATAATTTTCGAAATTTATCGAATATTCCTCTCAGATATTTCTTTACTGTAAGCATGGCCAACAATACATCTTTCTCACTTCACGTACTTATATAGAATAAGAGGCCGTGAATGTCCGCGTATTGAGTTGTTCACCAGGCAAGACAGAGTATCTACAAACAATGGGTAGTTTACAACCACCCTTCAGAGATTTTTTTGAAAAAAGTTTCGAATAAAAGTTTTAGCTCTTGGTATAAGCACTTCATGTACAAAATTTAAAGGAAATCGTTAGAGACGTTTTTGAGAAAATCGTGACAAACGAAAATTTATTCATGTAAAGTCCCCTTAAAAGTGAGGGAAAGTTGTCGCCACTCTTCGTGTCACAGCCTCAGAAGGTACCTAACCCAAATATAAAATTTTGTTTTCGTACGACTTTCCGTTACATGAGGCTGTATTGCAAAGAGCATGTATTCACAGTGGGTGGCTTATAACTACCCTTCAGAGAATTTGTTCGAAAAAATGTTTCAAATAAAAGTTTTAGCTCTTAGTATAAGCAACCCAAGTGCAAAATTTAAAGAAAATCGTTAGAGCCGTTTTCGAGAAAATCGCGAAAAACGAAAAATTCTTCATGTAAAGTCCCCTTAAAAATAAGAGAAACTTGTCGCCAATCTTCATCTCACATCTTCAGAAACCACCTGACCCGAATACAAAATTTTGTTTTCATATGATTTTCCGTTTTCGAGCTAGCCTGTTCACAGATATTCCACACAGACACACAGACACACTGGCACACAGACATGTTTCCAAAAATACTATTTTTTGGATCCAGGGGGCCTTGAAACGTGTATATATACTAAAAACTCAACTTCGAATTTTGGGGTCGAAAACAATACTTCCTCTACCTATAGTACCTATGGTACGGGCAGAGGAAGTAAAAATATTAATTACCGGTACCTCTCAATAACCAACAATGTATATGTGTGTTTTTTTTGTCAGTAAGCTTGACTAGTGTATGTAAACTTACATCTATAATTATTATACTGTCTTCAGGCACAAATGCAGGCATTTGAAAGTTTTATAAAACACATACAAGAAAAATTACAACATATTTACAATCACTTTTAACTTTACAAAATCACTAAGACTACAGAAATGATTTCTTATTAATCATTGGGTGGTTTTTCGCCTTATACCCTCAAAACGAAATAGATAAAGCAAGGAAATATTTTATCAGCAATAGCCTCAATTGTTTATTACTAATATAGTAGAAGTACATTGAGTTGTGATTCACCTAAACTGTTTTAAAATTGATCTTAAAATTCTATTGACATAAATAAATAGATTACTAAAAACACGTACGTATATTTACATAATCGTTAAAATACCTATTTACAATATCTTTAGAGTGATGTTTCTAAATGTATACAGCTTTTCTTGTAGGTGTACACTATAATCACTAATAGCACTGTAGCAGTTTATAATGAAAAAAAGAAGATATACGAACCAACCATTGAGTACTTCAAGAACAAATATGATTTGAAAAATGTTGAATTCATTGGACTAATGGTTGGTAGTAGGGGAACAATAACAAAGTTCTTTATTTCCTTCTGTAAACGTTTCTCATTGTCACAAAATCTGTACAGTGAAGTGGCGTTATTATCACTTAAGGGATCCATCCAAATCTTAAGAAACCACCTGTACAATAACAACAATTAAGCTGGACAGATTTCCTTTTTTTTTTCAAGTTTAATGGTTTTTACTACCGATTATTTGAATTTTCCTGTCATTATGTTTATGATCTTACTGAAAGCTTGTCATTTTTGTGTATACTTTGTTGAAAGATATTCTTTGTCTGCAAGGCAATCTGCGTTGTGCAGAAAGACCACAAAATAAAATAAATAGTTAGAATTATATATATATATATATATATATATATATATATATATATATATATATATACACATATATATATATAATCTTATAAAAAACAGAAGTCCTGTTCAAGTATAAAATTGTTTTAATATTGTAGCACTGAAGATGGTGTAGTGGACTGAAGATGGTGCACGATTGCTCCGAAATGCATCTCATCTGAACGATAAACTGAGGAAATAATAAATCATAAAGACTATTAAAATAAAAATAACTCATTTCCAACAGATAAGGGTTAATATTAAATATATTTATTACAATATTCCGCCTTTACCCTTAACATTTAATACACAACTTATCTTGAAGATGCGTTTCGGCGTATGCTGCGCCATCTTCAGTTCATGTAAGATGTAATGAACACCACAATTCTTCTGAAATAATGTTGTTTATAAAATTTGTTATTTGGTAACCTAGGTCACCGTTGTAGTCAAGTCAAATAAATGATTTTGGTCAATTATGTTTTCAATAAGGATGTTACTCCTATTCTTATAAATTTGAAAGTTTTCCAATGTATTTAGTCTAACACCCTTATCACATATATGTAGGACTTCCATGGTGTTATTTAAGTTGTCCAATCTATGACCACTATCAAGCAGGTGTTTAGCATACGCTGAGCGTAATCTGCCATATATTAATATCAGTAATATTAAAGTCAGTTATCAACATGTCAGTGAACATGTTTCTGACTTTTGAGGGTATAAGGCGAAAAACCACCCACTAGTCCTTAATTATTACCATCCCTCAAAGAATAAAAAAATGAAATTCATTAACTTGTACACCATGTTTGAAAAACTGTGATGTAGTTTTTTGATATCAGGTAACATGTTATAACATGTTAAGGGACCTAAATATAAAATATATTACTGTACTGTTTTCCTTAATCTTAATTTTGGAATGTTATTGTAAGTGTTGTATCCAGGTACATCTTTTTGAAGATTACAGTCATTAATGTTGATCTGGACGTGTACTCAGAGATCTATAGTCTTAACGATACTGCTTTCATGTCCACACCATAAGCAAACTAGTAAACGACTTATTTTTTTGAGTGACCTCTAGAAGGAGGTTCTAAAAAGTAGTTAAAGTATTCGCATCTTGCCCAGAAGCAAAGAATATTATAAAAAGGAGAAACCAGTTTATCAACTTGCCATTTATCTGCATGGGGAAAAAAAAGAACAGGAAAAAAAGAGAGCATGGCACGTACCAGTGGTCCTTGCTGTTTCGCCACTCTGTTCATGGTGGGCAGGGTCCACGTCTGCCATCGTAAATGAGGGCTCGAATATTGTCCCCATTGTTGTCGGGAATTATATGGATCCACTTCGGTGGCTGTTGGACTTGTGTGGCCCCTCATCACTCTCACGCCATCTCAATTGTAAATAACTTGTTTCACTTGTTCCCACACGGTACTTCACTCAATATGCAAGGGGTTTATACTTCTAACCCCATAGCATTCAACACGAACAGCACTTCACACTTCAAATCAGATTGATATCAGCACAATACACGTTCACAAGTTGCAAGCATATTATCATGTCCACTTCTACGTCATTCACATTCTAGATGTACTACACTGCACGAGATACTATAGTATTTTAAACTACTAAATAAACTTGCTCCAGAAACAGCTACTTCAATGGCTATGTAAATTATCTTCTATAATGCTGACCTTAACATTTGGGTGACTCATATATCAGAGTATTTTGATGTTAGTTCCGGCACTTAAAACATTACAAAGACAATGCTGGATTCGATTTGCAGTAGAGTTTATCCAAATCAAAGTATACCATAGAAAACCGGCAAAGCTAATCTGTAAAACAACACTAATGACCTCTTGTATCCCCTGATGACACTTAAAGGAGGAAACTAATATTAAATTTACCAGGGGATGAAAGCTAAAATTCTTTTTTTATGCAGATTTCTTTACTCTTATCCGTTTCGTTATTATTCATAATCCAATCCAACATACGATAAGCCTAGCTTGATAAGAAATAAGCTAATTTTAAATAATGCCCGGAAGTTAATGCTCTATCAGAGGACGAAATATGCACTCAAATTTGCTCTGAAATTTGTAAAATATGCATTCTAAACAACGAAAGATGATCGATGAATTAAGTTGAGCATTCTCTTGTTAGCTGAACGACATAAATCCTTGTTTTTATTGGCTGCAGCATGTTTAGTTTTCATTTCTAATTTATCAAATCTTGTATTATATGTAATATGTAAGCCTATTATTTGTAATATGTATAGTTTTACTAGTGCAGTGGAAGAAAATACCTTACGGCCTTAACTTCGCACAGTATAAAAAATAATATACAATAATAAATTACAAAAATATAGTACAAATTGTACGCATTATTATTTTTTTTAATCAGTGCAACAGATAATAGTAAACAGAAATCTAATGAAATGAAACGTCACTTTACTATTATACAGTCAGTTCCGAAAACATTAGGCGATGTACTGTCAATTATTGTACAGTCTGTTCTCAAACATTCACTTAGGCAAATATGAATTTATTTGTTTATCAGAGATATGTACAATATTTAGAATCTGTTCAGAAATATGCAGTTAAAATGAGTGAAAAAGAGGCTTGATAGGATATACTGTACAATGAAATTGAAATGTAACGTTTAAAAAGTTGAGAAACGACCGATGGCTGATACAGAAGAAATACTGTCATTATCACCCTGTCGTTAACTTTCGCATAAATAATCGCCTAGTAATTCTGACTAACAGTTATTTAGCTGACGGTTCGTATTTAAAATGTGGGCGCTGACTTCCAAAGGTAATTACTGAAAATGACATGTACTTATAAATCTACAAAGCACTGTCTGCAAATGGGAGATTTCCTACACCGCTTCAACACCTTCCTTCATTACTTCTGCGACTCCTAACTTTCTATATTACGGGTACCTTGTACCTAGTCCATAAAAACGAGAAAGTTTGACAAATTAAAGTGAATATGACCATCTACATTACAAAAGGCACGGAAATCTCTGAAGACAATGAATTCATGATAAAACGAAGAATTAAAACACTGTGCGGTGTTAATCATTTCAGAGAAGAATTTATAAACTGCTAATAAGGCAGTAAAAACATCAGTGTGCTCTAAGTTTAAAATTGACGAGGAAATTTTTTGTGAATGACAATTATGACACTTGAATAACATTTCTCACATTTTGCATAAAGCACTGCTCTATTAATCTTATATATCTTCTTCTATACAATTGAGACGATGCATTCATATGACAGTGGCAGTGAAAAGGTTAAAGAAATGTTGATATTATTTTCTGAGGTAAGTACCCCGCATTAAATGTACTTCTATATTCAAGATGTGCATTTATTTTTTGCCACAAAGTAAACAATAACTCATATATTCATATTTCTAATCATAGCACTCTAAGATTGTAATTCTGAAGTATCTGGAATAGATTTCAAATCAATCTTCTTCTTGCCTAAATCGTGAGAGTATTGTGTGTGCACATATGCAGTATATTATGTCAAATCCACTAAATTATTAACATGGTTTTATCCGCCAGTTGGAACTGATTTACCATCCTTAAATGGAGACACCTTCATAACGGTGCTGTATTCAAGGTCAAATTCTTTTCTTATCCTTAAATGCCAAAGCATTTAACACTACGGATAAACGAGGTAGAAAATATACTGCAGTTAACATATCCTCTACATTTCACTGTAAGTTTAAAATGCCAATTAGTCATCTAAAGACATCTCATCATATTTAAATAGAAAACATATGAAGCAATTCAGACGTTTCTGCTAATATAAAACTGATTCAGAACTTTAGAGGCGAAAGTTTTAAAAGTCATTTATTCGTGTTTTAAATTTCCTTTTTAGTTAAATTTCCTAAGTTATACAGGATGAAAAACCTTGAACTTATAAAATTTAAATATCTATATGCAAGTTGATGTTTAATATGAAACAAAGAAGAGGAAGAAAAGCTTTCAAAATTCAACACCGAAATAGTTCTAAACTGGAATTTTCCAAAGATCTCTACAGTAAAAAGTTTAATAAATTCTAACGTAAATTTAATCGGTTTACTGTTAATATGGAGCTGTAACGAAATAATATAGTTAAAAATCAATACAATGTGCATCTCTTTATCTTATGGTACAATATCGAGTCCAGACATGGTCATGTAGGATTAACACAAAGGATAGAAATATCGCTATTGACTCGCACCATGGCACATCTAGAATAAATTCTGGTGTGATGGATACGATATCTCGTACGGCTAAACCCTTAAAAATCGGAACGAAATTACTATTTGGATAACGATGAGTACTATCTAAACTTCAATGTTAATCTAGCCTAAATACTAGTCGAATACAGAATCAATTACTAGTTAATTAAAATGAATACAGCACAATACGAAATAAAACTAGTACTTTGGTAGAGCCCAAATGACTTCTGCTGGTCTGTCACATAGCTACTGTCCTCATCTGTATAATTATAAAATCAAATTACATCCAGGTTTAGCCAAATGTAGTTATGGAGTCACTATATCTAGAATTAAAAAATCATAAAAATTATTAATGTTCATCTCTTTTAAATTAGTTTTTTGTTTGCCACTTTGTATGCTCCGTATTTTGGTACAAATATTACGATAAAATGATTGTTTATTTTTCATTAATATAATTAATATTACTTTTATCACTTGAGTCATGTCATTCCTCTTAGCTTTTGCCTTTCTCAACTACTACTTTTTCATGATAATTTTTCTACGTCTTAGTTTTAAGAAAAATTAGGTTAACATTACACTTCAATATTGTAAAACACAGGCCTTTATAAATGTAACATTGGAACTGCCCCCGAGCCTGAGCTCCTGCTCTTTCAGGGCTTTAGGACCAACCTATGTAGGCCTATTAATGTATTTACGTAATTATGAAACTAAATAAAAATACATGAAATTCTATGCTATTAGTAAATCCTGTATCAGACCGCATAAAAAAGTCAATGTAAAGAAACCTTTATCATAGTAACAGCAACGAGACTTTATAAAAACATTCACAAAAATCATTCGATTATTGATTAAAATACACTGAATAAATAGCAAACACACACTTCCTGATCACTGCTAAGCACTATCCGTCTCTCCGTGTGAACGCTGAGTACGTCAACAGTAGACTATCCAGACACGCAAGCAGGCAGTACTGTGCAGTCCCTCTCTGGGTCACCCAACCGGGTGGACTGTACAGCAATCACCAAACCGTAACATTTACCGCAGTATTCTTCTCTACTTGTCCCAGCGCAATGTTATTGTACACCGGCCATTCAAACTGCACTATAAGATATACAAACCCTACCTTGTTACAATCGAACAGATTGTTAAATGCAATGAAGAAATGTGACGGAAAATTCTCCTTTACCACATTCAACATTGTCTTCCACCAAGGGCAATCACTCTGAGCAGGGGTGCCCACAGGGGGGGTTGAAATTTCGGGGGGGGGGGCAAAATATTATCATTTATGAATTTTCTGGGGGGGGGGGTTGAAAATTGTTGCAAAATTAGAGTTTTATATGTTAAAAATAAAAACAATCAAGTTCTACAACTTCAAAAGGTCTCTAATCCTTTATAAAGATAAAGATGAAGAATTTCGACAGCCATGGGCGCCCATACCCGGGGGCATTTTGGCAATATTTGAAGTAGAATATCTCAAAAGGGCTAGAGTGAAAAATTATGAAATGTATACAGATAACACCTCTTTACGATATCAAGATGTGATAAAAATTTGGTGACTGATACTCATCTGGTTTCAGAGTTATAGTGCATCGAAGTTGGCCAAAAATTGCAAACTGTGCAAGGAAATTTCAAACTCTTCAAAGCTTTGAGGAAATTATACATTTGTCATGCTAACTGAAGAAATGTAACCTAGGGGAGAATGGGGTACATTTGGCAGTGGGGTAGATTCAGCACTGGGCTGTATTAAGTATATTTATATATTTTTTTGTTGGTACAATGGTATGCATAGTTGCCAATTTTACAAATAACACCTGCATTCTACTTTTGTTTACATTTGGTCTGGTTTCTTGTATATTACATGGCTTGATATTTTTCGAGTCATTGAGGGTAAGTTTTATACTCAAATAATTCTGAGATTAATAGTATGATATAATGATAATTGATTTTATTTGGACATTTAGACTTCTCATGTAAACATATTAATTGTTGAAATCAATAATGGTATTAGGTTAGCGATGACGACATTTTTGTTTTCTCTTTACTGAGTGGGGTACTTTCAGCATGATGAAACTGCCCCATGATGGGGTACTTTCAGCATGATGAAACTACCCCATAATGATAATATTGGTTCATTTTAAATGTAACCAGACCTAAACTTATGTAAGGAAGACTGACAGAGCACAAATTAGTGAAGAAAGCATAAAAAAGGGCCTTAATCGATGTCTTCGGCAATGTCAAAAGCATTAATAATGCTGCGGAAACATATGGAATTAAGCAGCAAATTCTGGAAAGCAGAATTTTAAAAAACTTGAAAAAATTCCAAAATAGGAGTTTCTTAGGAAATTCCACAACGAATTAATGAAATGATGCAGGGCATGACAGCGATGAAAGTAGTGAAGAACTAGCGACTAGTAGTAAATATGCTGCAAGGCAAGTTTTCTCAACCAAGGAAGAACAATATTGGGTGTGTTACTGAGAAAATAGGATTTTCAGAGCTTAAGGTCCAGTTTCTGCACCGAAAAGGGTCATCCAACAACTTCTACTGGCCACAAGTTGAAGATAAATGTGAAATTGAAATAGGCGATGTGGTCAGCAAACTACCGAAACAGTACACTAAGGGCACAGCTGAAACATCTGACATTTTCAAGTTTCCTTTTAAATTTGAGCCACTTACTGTCCTGTGACATTCATTTCTTTGCCAAAGCAATGTCATATTATGGTATGCCATATGTACCCCACAAGCATGACAAAACTACCCCACCAATGGGGTAGTTTCAGCACTTTGAATTAAAATTTTGTTTCTGAAATTATTATAGAGATAAACTAAAGTTACAGTTATATTAATAAAGGTTATCTTTAATAAGTAATGTGAAAAATTACTTGCAAACTAATAAAATATTACTGAAAAATATTAAAATTGAAAAATGTGCCAAATGTACCCCACTCTCCCTACATATGCAACTCTTTTGTGTAACAAACTTAGGTCCAAGAAAATATTGTATTTAAAATTACAAAGTGGATTTTTACTAATAAATTACTGTTAAATTTCATGTGCGTATAAGGCAATTTTTGGCCAAATTCGATGCATCCTAACTTTGGAACCTGTTGAGTCTCTGGTCACCAAATTTTTATCACATCTTTATATCATAAAGAGGTATCTGTATCTGTATAAATTTCATAATTTTTCACTCAGGCCCTTTTGAGATATTCTTCTTCAAATATTGCCAAAACACGCTTTTGGTCATTTTTGAAAAATAGATAAAAAAAAAAAGCAAAGTAGTCCTATCGTAGATGTATACAAGAAAAAAATTAAAGGCGAGTCTTTCTTCCTTTTAATAATTTTCCAGTACCAAAACTACCATTTTAAGTTAATTTTCAATTTGTAGTTGTGATTTTTGTTTTCACTTTCCTCACTACTTCGGTAATATTATGTTAGAATAAAAATCTAAAGCATATCATTCTCATAATTTTGGTTTTTATTTTGTCTTGTTATCTATAAAAATAACAGAGTTACATACATTTGTGCAAATCATTTTTTCGGCCGAAAAACGGTTACAAAGAAAACTGAAAATGGCCGCCAAAAAAAAGTATGAGCCTAAAATTATTTTTACCATAGTTTTGAACTTACATTTTAATGGGAAATAACTGGTAAAAAATAGGAAAATAAAAAAGTGGAGCAACTTGGCCTGGTACATTTCTAATGACCATTAGAATGACCTAAATTGAATAAAATTTGTTGCTCAACATTTTTGATTTTCCTATTTTTTTTTACCAGATACTCCCCAATATTAGGTGAGTTCAAAACCATGGTAAAAAATTTTGTAGGCTCATACTTTTTTTTGAGGCCATTTTAATTTATAGATAACAAGACAAAATAAAAACTAAAATTATCGGAATGATATGCTCTAGATTTCTGTTCTAACATAATATTACCTAAGTAGTGAGGAAAGTAAAGGGGAAAAAACTCACAACTACAATTGTAAATTAACCTAAAATGGGAGTTTTAGTGTTGCAAAATTATTACAAGGAAGAAAGACTCGCCTTTAATTTTTTTCTTATATAGATCTACTATAGGACTACTTGCTGTAGAAGTTTCTAGCTTGAGAACCTTGCTATTTTTTTATACAATTTTTCAGAAATGCCCAAAAGCGTATTTTGGCAATATTTGAACTAGAATATCTCAAAAGGGCTTGAGTGAAAAATTATTAAATTTACACAGATAACACCTCTTTATGATATAAAGATGTGATAAAAATTTGGTGACTGAGACTCAACTGGTTCCAGAGTAACAGTGCACGGTTATAAGTTGATGTTGTCACATCCGAC
Organism: Ectobius pallidus; assembly: GCA_964059195.1. Classification (NCBI taxonomy): domain Eukaryota; kingdom Metazoa; phylum Arthropoda; class Insecta; order Blattodea; family Ectobiidae; genus Ectobius; species Ectobius pallidus. The sequence goes on from CAXKWD010000002.1 coordinate 157,324,414, forward strand.
ATGTCACACCCGTCACACTGATAAAGTAAATTTTCAATAACTATATAAATATTTTTGTAAAATCTAATTATGCATTTCAGTATATTTATCAGTCCTCTTACTTGAAAAAATAAAACAAATATAGTGAAGCTAATCAATTCACAGAATTATCAATTAAACCTACATATTAAAAAAACCTTAGTCTAATTATGGTCACACCCGTCACATGCACAATAGCCTATATTTTCCAGCTCAAGCATACAGCCTTGAAAAAAAAAAACATTAGATCATATTTTGTACTTCCAATGGGTTGGTATGACAACACAAAAAACTTTGATGACATTCCTGCAATATGGTTCAGGGGTAGAAAGAAATAAGTGTAATGAAATCTGTCCAAATATCACACCCGTCACTATGGTATTCACCCGTGACTTTTTTTTATCTTATAGGCCTACCATATGAACAGTTGCACTAAAATTTAGAGTTCAAGTATTCATTAACATTATAAAAGGACTTATCAATTAGAAAATTTCGAAGAAGTGATTTAATTTCTTACTATTTTCGTTATTTTTTATTTTTGTCGGTAGAGCATTGTATAACTTAATTGCAATATAACTAGGCATCTTCTCTTTCATCTGAAGTTGTATTGGGTGTGAGGTTACGTGTATATTCGTTGTATCATGGTTGTAAATATCTGATAAAGTTTGATTTTGGGTTTTATGCTTATGTATGTGTAGAATAATTCTGTAAATAAATAGACTTGGTAAGGTCAGGATTCTTAGTTCTTCAAATATATTCTTACAGGTCTCATGATTACTTAAACCCCCCAAGATACCTAACCTCCCTTTTTTGTGATATGAAAAATCTATTTAAATTTAGTTGTGACGTATTGTCCCATAGCTCAATTCCGTAAGAGATTAACGATTGTATTAACGCAAAATATATAACTCTAATAGAGCGTAGGCTACTGTATACCCCCCATCCCCCCCCCCCGTGGGAATTTCCGACACATATATTTTTTTGTTGTTATTCCCATCTAGTTTCAGTTTTCAGTTGTTTGCCCCTTATCAATTACAGCATTTACCCGGAAACCCCGGAAATGCGGAGAAAATGAGTTTCATTTAATTTTTCTTCGTTCTTTGCTCCTAATATGCCCAGGGAATTTCTGGCTCACATATTTTTTGTTGGTATTACCATCTAGCTTAAGTCTTCAGTTGTTTGCCCCTTATCAATTACAGCATTTACCCGGAAACCCCGGAAAACTACGGAAATCTGGAGAAAATGAGTTTGATTTAATTTTTCTTTGTTCTTTGCTCCTAATATGCCCAGGGAATTTCTGAACTCACACATTTTTGTTGGTATTGGCATCTAGTTTAATGTTCCAGTTGTTTGCCCCTTACAAATTACAACATATCCCCAGAAAACCCGAAAACCCACTTTTATACGGAGAAAATTAAAATGTTTTATATTTTAAATCTTTGTTCTTTGCTTCTAATATTCAAAGGGAATTTCTGAATCATATGTTCTTTTGTTGGTATTGCCATCCAGATTAAGGTTTCAGTTGTTTGCCCCTTATCAATTACAGCAAATCCCCAGAAAACTCCGAAAACCACGGAAGCCCGGAGAAAATGACTTTGTTTTAATTTTTTTAATCTTAGTTCTTTGCTCCTAGTATTCAAAGGGAATTGGTGACTCATATGGTATTGTGTTGGTATTGCCATGTAGATTAAGGTTTCAGTTGTTTGCCCCTTATCAATTACAGCATATCCCCGGAAAACTCCGGAAACCTAAAAAATCCGAAGAAAATGAGTTCGTTTTAATTTTTTAAAAACCTTTGTTCTTTGATCCTAATATTCCCAGGGAACTTACATATATTTATTTTTTTGTTGGCATTGTAATCTAGATTAAGGTTTCAGCTGTTTGCCCATTATCAATTACAACATATCCCCGTAAAACCCGGAAAACCACGGAAATCCGCAGAATTTCTAGAACTCGGAACTTGTGATCTACGGTCACTGAAACTGTTATTGCGAAGTAATTCTTCTGCTTCAAGTGTGTCCCTTGCAGGTTCAAAAGGGTGAGTATATGGACTACGAGATATCTGCCATAATTGTGATGGTCACATGCAAAGAAAAGGGGAATCATATCTTCTAAACATGCCAAGTGTAAGTCAAAGTTGTTTTCTTTAGTTGCTCGCTGAAATCTCAAAATCAATGACACTTTGTCCATATTACCATTCCAAAATTGTGCTGTTTTACCGAATGTCTCTTCTCTAACTTCAGTCAAGAAAGTTTGGTAGTGACTGTGGAAGGTTTGGTAAGATAAATTAATTATCATTCACAGATGTCAAATTAGAATATGAAGTGTGTTCTGTCAGGTTTCCAATCGCCTTCATTCCTTCAGCATCAGGATTTTTTCCAGTATTCTTTGTCATGCTGTAATTGGTAAGGGGAAAACAACTGAAACCTTAACTATATGGCAATAGCAACAAAAATTATGTGATTCAGAAATTCCCTGGGAATATTAGTATCAAAGAGCAAATGTTTTTTAAAAATTAAAACAATCTCATTTTCTGCGGATTTTCGTGGTTTTCAGGGTTTACGTGGATATGCTGTAATTGATAAGGGGAAAACAACTTAAACCTTAAACTAGATGGCAATACCAACAAAAAACATATGAGTCAGAAATTCCCTGGGAATATTAGGAGCAAAGAACAAAGATTTTAAAGAGATTTTTAAAAAGTTAATTCCTCCGGATTTCCGTGGTTTTCGGAGTTTTCTGGAGATATGCTATAATTCATAAGGGGCAAACAACTGAAACCTTAATCTAGATGGCAATACCAACAAAAAAACATACGAATCAGAAATTCCCTTTGAATATTAGGAGCAATGAACAAAGATTAAAAAAAAATACATAGTAATTTTCTCCGTATATACGTGGTTTTCCGGGGTTTCCGGGGATATGCTGTAATTGGTAAGGGGCAAACAACTGGAACCTTAATCTATATGGGAATACCAACACAAAAACATATGGTTCACCAATTCCCTTTGAATACTAGGAGCAAAGAACTAAGATTTTTAAAAAAATAAAACGAAGTCCCTTTCTCCGGATTTCCGTGGTTTTCGGTGTTTTCCGGGGATATACTGTAATTGATAAGGGGCAAACTAATCAAATTGCTAATCTAGATGGTAATTCCAACAAAAAAACATGTAAGTCAGAAATTCCCTTTGAATATTAGGTGCAAAGAACAAAGATTTAAAAAATAAAACTTAGTCATTTTCTCCGTGTATACGTGGTTTTCCGGGTTTTCTGGGGATATGTTGTAATTTTTAAGGGGCAAACAACTGGAACAATAAACTAGATGCCAATACCAACAAAAATGTGTGAGTCAGAAATTCCCTGGGAATATTAGGAGCAAAGAACAATGAAAAATTAAAACAAATTCATTTTCTGCGAATTTCCGGAGTTTTCCGGGGTTTCCGGCTAAATGCTGTAATTGATAAGGGGCAAACAACGAAAATCTTAAACTAGATGACAATACCAACAAAAAAATATATGTGTCGGAAATTCCCACGGGGGGGGGGGGAGGGTTTCTTATTGGTAGCCCATGGTCTATAAGGGCCGATTGTATAAACATCACTCACTGGAGATCAATTATGATCTAAGTTCAGAAAATGATCAGAGTTCAGGCTCGAGTCGTATTGTATAACACTGATCTAAGATCAACAAATCGAAGTTCAATTTTGATCCTAGTTCATACATGAGCACTTGGCAACATCGCAGAAACAGAGAGTATCGCGAGACGAGAGCATTGTTATTCTGTTTTCCTCCGAATTCAGACTGTGTTATGCGAAAGGAAGGGGAAATATGATCGAAATTAAGCAGAAAAAGGATAGTTCCTAATTGAAATTGTCTTGGGAAAATATAAAGATATTGTAGAATCCAAAAAGACGGATGCGATAATATCCGTGCAAGAGAAAAATGCTATGAAAAATGTTCTGGTAATTTCATTCCTAGCGTTATAAATCGGCTTAACATTTTCACGGCTAAGGACGTATAAATGCTTCGTCTCATGAATTATTGTATAAGAGCGGAGACGTAAAACTTAAGGAATATTTGTTCATCTGTTATGTTCGTCATTCATGGAAACCAGGTAGCCTATTCCACTGAACTTTTCTCTATCGATTATAAACTTAATAGCCCACTGAAGTTTTTACCTCATGACTGCCTTATTACTAGAGACCGGATTTTAAAGGGAATTCCTTTTTTTATTTTTCATCACAAAACGTGATAAAATTGAACAGGACATTACTGAGTAAGTTTTCAACTGGAAATGACCTGGTTTCAACGTCCCTTTTTTTCCTTTTTTAGGCTCATTTCCCCTTTTTTTTAGGAACCTTCCCTTTCCAGTACCTTTTTTTGCAAATTTATTTTGAAAAATTCGTAAATTACCCAGTATTTGATAATATGAAAACATTAAAAATTGTTTTCACTGATTCACCATTGAAAAAAATAATTCCTCCCAGCAGAATAGAGCGTTACAGGGAAATCACAGGCTTGCCATTGCCTAAGTTTCCAATTATAACAAGGTGGGGAACATGGATTTCGTGTGCTATTTTCCTCTGTGAGAATTTTAACAAGATCAAAAAATTTCTTCAGTCAGCTGTAGAGCAAGCAAAGGCTTTACATAATACAAACATGTATCTCTTTGTTGAATTTTTACACTCTCTTACTTTTATATCCCTTTTTTCCCACCTTTTTTGGCAATAATTTTCCCTTTATTCCCACCTTTTTTTGGCAATAATTTTCGCTTTTTTCGTCCTTTTTTGGGTGAAAATTTTCCCTTTAAAATCCGGTCTCTACTTATTACAATGTAAAATTCAGTTCTGAAAGAGTTAATAAGTCACATAAAAAAAGATAACGAAGAAAGCATTTGGGGACAATCCAAAAACAGGTCGCCTCCTTAAGATCCTCCCACTCGAGATTTCCTAGTAGTTCCACCATAGTCGCCTAAATATCTCTCGTTTAGCAGCGTTGAAAATTCGGAAAATGTTTATTTTTTCCCCTTTCTACTTTCAATCTCTTTTCTCCTTTACCCTACCTACCTATTCCTAGAATAAAAATTTTGAACCCAAGGAGATGCGAACACGGGACCGCTAGAATGACAGCCACTGGTTTTACCACTACGCCATCAAGTGAATGTTGAGGTGATAAGCGAGAATTCCTGTGTTTAAGGTTAGGGAGCTGTATAAAATGGCGAAGATTGATAATTTCGTATTAGTTGCAATTGTGGCGCAAGGGTTATTTTCGTATTATAGTAATTAGTGCAACATAATAATAACGTACAGGTTATGCTGTAGAGTTATGTTACACTGCATTATAAGGAGCCTAAAACATAGCCTATATACGCACAACTACTTTATAGCTAGAAATGTACGCACACTATGTTATAGCTAGAAATGTATGAAGTTGTCTTTTGTGTATTTTCTTTATATTTATCGTAACCACACAGGTAGGAATAATATTATGTTTATAATGAGCTAATTTTATGTCTCAAATACGAAAACAGCCCCTTGAACTGAGTTCAACTAGTTTGATCGGAGAAATTTCTCCAGTCAAAATTGATCCTAGTTCAGTGCGAATTGACCTCAGATTAGCGTTTATACAACAACAATTTCCGAGTTCAGCGTGAACTGAGATCAATTTAGTCTCTGATCCAAGATCAAACTGTTTATACAATCGGCCCTAAGGGCCGATTGTATAAACATCACTGACTGGAGATCAATTATGATCTAAGTTCAGAAAATGATCTGAGTTCAGGCTCGAGTCGTATTGTATAACAATGATCTAAGATCAACAAATTGAAGTTCAATTTTGATCCTAATTCATACATGAGCACTTGGCAACATCGCAAAAACAGATGAGTATCGCGAGGCGAGAGCATTGTTGTTCTGTTTTTCTCCGTATTCAGACTGTGTTATGCGAAAGGAAGGGGAAATATGATCGAAATTTAGCAGAAAAAGGATCGTTCCTAATTGAAATTGTCTTGGTAAAATATAAAGATATTACAGAATCCAAAAAGACGGATGCGATAATATCCGTGCAAGAGGAAAATGCGATGAAAAATGTTCTTGTAATTTCATTCCTGGGGTTATAAATCGGCTTAACATTTTCACGGCTAAGGACATATAAATGCTTCGTCTCATAAATTGTATAGGCTAAGAGCGGAGATGTAAAACTTAAGGAATTTTTGTTCATCTGTTATGTTTGTCATTCATGGAAACCAGGTAGCCTATTCCACTGAACTTTTCTCTATCGATTTTAAACTTAATAGCCCACTGAAGTTTTTACCTCATGACTGCCTTATTACAATGTAAAATATCAGTTCTGAAAGAGTTAATAGGTCACATAAAGAAAGATAACGAAGAAAGCATTTGGGGAAAATCCAAAAACAGGATCCTCCCACTCGAGATTTCCTAGTAGTTCCACCATAGTCTCCTATGTCTCTCGGTTAGCAGCGTTGAAAATTTTTATTTTTTCCCCTTTCTTCAATTCAATCTCTTTTCTCCTTTACCCTACCTTTCGTATTAGTTGCAATTGTGGTGCAAGGGTTATTTTCGTATTATAGTAATTAGTGCAACATAATAATAACGTGCAGGTTATGCTGTAGAGTTATGATACACTACATTATAAGGAGCCTAAAATATAGCCTATATACGCACAACTAGTTTATAGCTAGAAATGTACGCACAACTGCATATAACTAGAAATGTATGAAGTTGTCTATTGTGTATTTTCTTTATATTTATCGTAAGCACACAGGTAGGCCTAATATTATGTTTATAATGAACTAATCTTATATCTCAAATACGAAAATAGCCCCTTGAACTGAGATCAGCTAGTTTGATCGGAGAAATTTCTCCAGTCAAAACTGATCCTAGTTCAGTGCGAATTGATCTCAGATTAGCGTTTATGCAACAAAAATTTCCGAGTTCAGCGTGAACTGAGATCAATTTAGTCTCTGATCCAAGATCAAACTGTTTATACAATCGGCCCTAAGTGTAGTAATTGGGACATGTGTTCTTAAATATCTAAGGATGAAGATGTTTTTACTATTTTTTGCAGGTAGTTTATCTATGTGCGGTGTATATGTAAGCGTTTTATCTAAAATGATCCCAAGTAACAGAGTTTCATTTACGTTCTTTACAATTTCAGTGTAAATTTTTAGTTCATACATATTATTTATGCTCTTGAATTCAAATGTAATCATTTCACACTTCGTGGGATTCACGCTTAAGTTTGAATTTTGAAAATACTGAAACATATTGTTGACGGTTTCGATTAACCTAGTCTCCAGTGTAACAATATTTGAATCTCTTGCTATGACAGTTGTATCGTCAGCAAACTGTACTAGTTTTACATTGTCTGGAATGCACTCAGTAACATCAAGCATATATAGAATAAATAAGAGTGGTCCTAGAATAGATCCTTGGGGAACTCCATATGTCATATTTTCTCATTTGGAAATAGTTTTTAATGAATTTTGAGTTAGTTCAACAAATTGCTTCCAATAAGCCATATAAGATTTTACTATATTATAACCTACTCCCCTTATACCTACCATATTTAACTTATTCAATAAAATATTTGTATCAACGCAATCAAAAGCTTTTGTCAAATCAATAACATACTAGTTGTATAATTGTTTGAGTCAATCTGATTTATTGTCTCTTCTCTTCTACACTTCAATAACAGCCATCGTTGTTGATTAATTTTTTTACAAAGCCATTCTATCCTATTGACATTATATTCAATTTTTCTAAATATTTTTTTTATTCTATTGTACAGTATCCTTTCAAATATTATTGTCATAATAAAATTATCATTATCATCTCTATTGCGATTACTTTCTTCTTTATTCGTATAACCGAATAGGCTATTATTACAATAGTAACCATACCACATCTACTTCTAACAGAAACACAATTTCATAATTTAACACGTAGTTCAATTTCTGCCATAAAACGCGAAGGAGTTATGCTCTACATCCAATACTTTCCTCTAGACTTACCAATTTGTGTAGGTGAATCAAATCGTCTGAATGACTATGATAAAGGCTTTCCCCAGATCAAACTGGCACTTGGTCACAATTATTTGTATAAAAAAATAATGCGCGAGGATTTTATGCAAATCAGTAAACGTTCTGTGTAAAATTTTCCGCTACTCCTTAAAGCTCAAGAATTCAATATATAGGAATCTGGAAATGGATTTTAGCAATACAGAAAGCATGGAGGTTGCAAAAGGAATTTAACATATAAATTATTTCAATATACGTAAAACTTGATTCAATACATCAAAAATTACCATAATAAAATAATTAGTAATACTTAATTATGTTAACTGTCTGATGACTTTTCTTAACGCTTGCCCATGAGCAAAGATTTTGCAATTTCATTCCTCATTGGAAAGTTGGCTTAACACGAGATACCACGGTAATTTAAATGCGGCGATAAATATCTGCTGGTAGTGTAATTACACGTAAGTTATATTTTCTCAACAACTGTGAAATATATCTATAGGAGGCCTACTTACTCATTAATACTCTTGTCGTGGTGAAATTGGAAGATGTACTCACCTGAAACAAAAAAGGAAATTATGTGAAAGTTGTGCTATCTGCAAAGCCTTTAGAAGCCTTCAAGGTCCTCGAGGTTCAAGCTCTCTCAATTTTTACCGTCGGCATATAAAAGATGCCATTCTTCCGCCTTTACCTACTTATTTCTGTTGGAAACTGAATCAATCCACGGTTTATAATACTACTACTCCTGCTGCTGCTACTGCTACTACTGCTGATGCTACTACCACCACCGCCGCCGCCACCACCACCACCACCACCACCACCACCACCACCACCACCACCACCACTACTACTACTACTACTACTACTACTACTACTGATACTCCAATATATAGGTGACCCTATTTTACCTTCAATTTATGTTAGGGGATTAAATACTAGAAATTAACACTATTAACACGTAAACAAACACTGACATACAATCTTATGCCTAATTTACAAAACGTATAATATCTGTTTTACATTCCCTTGGAAATACTGTTAATGATGCTGGAAGGAAAGATTTACAAAAGCTAAGTTTGCACTTGAGTTGAAGACGTCTTTCAAATCTGGGACATTCAAATTACAGGTGTTCCACAGTTTGTTCAGATTCTCCACATGGGCAAATATTTTCCATACTATTTGTATTTTAAGCCTTTGGAGTTAGCTACCAAATTTAACATCATGATACAAACTGTGATAGTATAAAATGATACAAAACATTTTGATTGAATACTATGGTGAATTGTTGGAAAATAAAGCTCTCTTGTGACAGCTCCTTTCCCGGAACGTCCCCACTATCCACAATAAGAGTAAAAAAGGATACAATGTGTTCTTGAACAAAAGACAATTTTGGTAAACACTTGCATCCAAAGGAATAATTTTATGGAAATGACGCACTGACTGTCTAAGTTATAGATAAACGTATGAAAAAAGTTGCATGCAAAGTAAAACATGATATGTGTTCTTGAGCAAAGAAAATGTTGGTAAAACCTGCATCCATAGGAATAATTTTATGAAAAGACGCACTGCTTGTTTAGATGCTGATTTTTAATTCATTTTATCATCAAACCATAGATCATACTACGAAGATTATATACATGAAGGGCGGAAGATTTAAACGGAAAGTTGAAAGATTTATAAAATTCTATAACTTTCAAATCTTTTTAGTATATATTGTTTTCAAATGCCTTGTTACCTCGTACATGTAAAAATCGTTGTATTTACCGCAGGCAGACTCTATAAACTACATCTTAAGAGCTGATGATGGCACAATGTATGCCGATATGCATACCTTGCATTAAATACGGAGGACAACAACGATTTGTACACTTTAAATTATCATATTACTAGCAGGTACCCACGGCTTCGCCCGCAATATGTAATTAAAAATTTAAGAGCAAAATAATTAAAACATGTTTATTAACGCTTACACTGGAATCATTCATCAATCCAAATCGATCAATGTTTGTCCATTGAGGCCTAATTCATTATCCCTCTTGCATCTAAGTTGAAAATTTCAGACGTCTGCGGGCCTTAGCATTATAATAAATTAATCGACCAGGGTGGGTTTAAAAAATGAAGCTAATTTATTTCCAAATTATGACAAAAACGGCAAAGTCACCTCCAACTGGTTTGACAAATGAAATGCATTACTGATGACGAATGCTTGGATATCGAAAAAAATCACGTTTTCTGACAGTTTTCACTCATAACCCGCGACGAAAGCGGCTTCGACCGCGTTATTAGTTCGACCGCTATTTTTTATGAAATAATTTATTTAACAGCAGAATATTTAAAACATTTTTACTAACAAACTAATTTGTCCTGTGAAAATTCATATGTTACTTCCAAATGTAAAATAAGTAGTGTTTCTTAAAGAGCTTAGCTTTATGAACTATATTAAGAGTCCTGCCATTTGGCGCCAAAATGTATAGGTTGTCTGGCTTCGAACTCTTGAGCAGCCCACATACAGTTGACCGTGGGAGAAGCACGGTGTCCGAAGATCGAGTCCTACTACTTCAAATGTTTGTAAGAGATTGAAATCTGAAGAAGGATTTCGTCTACCGATAAAACTATGCGAGATACTTGTGAATGAAGTGAAATTTCCTGCTAACGCATAAACACAGTTTTTACCCATTAAGTCCCAAATTATTTATTTTTGAAATCTGAAATTTTTATTCCTTATTTCTAACATATATACTATATGAATCGTAATAAGTACAAAAATAGCCTAGTAATATTTGTACATACTGACGTAATGACCGTCCTCTAAATAGGACACTGGGATATAACAGTATCTGTATAGCATACTACACTGCATTCAAGTTGGAACTGTTTATTTCTTATAATAAGGTACAAAACACTTCATACAGTGTGTCACAAGGCATTTAACACAATGTGTTTTTGGTTTCCCTTTACATTCACCTCTTACACATCTTCTTTGTGTGTAACTTCGATCAATTATATGACCAATTCCAACAAACCTATGTCCGGTATCACTCTCAACGGCTAGATGGAGATTCCAATGGACGTCCAGATTTTTTCTTCCAATGTCAAGTTTGAGGCATGTAACTGTAACAGCTCATCTGAAACTCAGTAAATCTAGTGCATTTTTCCCATAGGTACTACTCTGTAGAGAAGCCAAGCAATTACGAGGGTCATTTCCAGCATACATGTAAATGGGACCCAATAACATTTTTCCCTCTGATTCCTATTGCATATTTTCCTACTAACCAGTCATGGTTAGTACGCATTATAAGACTTCAAAACGGCAGGTTGTTGCACTTGTGTCTTCACCATTCCTGTCAAACTGATAGTCATATTCACCTCGAGCTATCTTTTTCAGTTCCTTGCTGCTCTGTAGTGGACAGTCGCCAACTCGATTCTCTCTGATAGACCCAGTTGCACGATAACCCAGATTTCTGAGATGAATCATATCTCTACTGGTGAAGAAATGGCCAAAGTAGACACAATGGCTTTTTGTTTTTGAACGCAATCTAGCATGTTTAGGAGTAATCTTGATCCCAACAGTAGGTCATCCCTTTCAGTATCTGCTGGATCTTTTCCACAGTATAAATCAAAATTGAAACAGTATCCACTTGCTCAACAAACAGACCACAACTTATAACCAAATCTATTAGGTTTGCCTCAGATAAACTGTTTCAAACCACTTCGTCCACAGTATTTGACCATCATTTCGTCAACAGACAAATTTTCCTCAGATATTCCAATTGGAACATGCACCGACATAAATAACAAATGATAACACCAAGTCCCAGTGTCCGATTTAGAGTACACCAAAATTTACAACAATGCAAAATAATGAACATGGTTGATATGAAGCTAACAATGCAAGGGGTTCAAAAGGCAGGCTGTTGGCTATAAATAGGCCTACACACAAAAAGATCACTACCACATACATAAAATATGCATACATTATCAATAATGTAAATGCCTGAAAACAAAAAATGTAACTTAGTATTCAATAAGCAATGAAGGGTAGAATTTGTTTGTAATTTTCAATAAGTATAAATTTGTTTTAAAAAGCATCAATAAATTACATAGAGCAGTGACAATAAGAAAATAATAATTAATTATACATTCATAAATAAATATGTGTACTGTCCTCTAAATACGACACTGGGCCTTGATGGGTTAATAACGCTTAGATCCTACTCTACACGGGCTGTATGGTAACACTTTTAACATTCATTCCACAAAAGCAGAAAATCAAATAGCCAAAATTCCTAATAACCACAATAAATGTAATTTACTGAAATTCATTTTATATACAATTAATTCTCAATGTAATTCACTATCATAAGCAAACGAATTGAACAGAGCGGCTTAATAAAATCGAAGCGGTAAACAATAACCTGACACATACATGATAGCTACAGAGCAAGGCTCATTGAGTAAATATTAGCGCTTAAACAAATGAATTGACCAGGGCGGGCTTATAGAACGAAGCAATTCTTTTATTTCCAAATCATGACAAAAGTAGGCAAGGCCATCTGCAATTGAAATGTATTACTGAAAACCGATGGTTCGATAGCGCTAAAATCACATTTTCTGCCAGTTTTTCACTCATAACTCACGAACGAAAGCGAAAATTAAAATTCCGGCTTCGAGCTTCGACCCTTCAGTCCATCTATGTTTAAAATTTCAGATCTCTGCGTTCAGTAGATTTCGCTGGGCATCGCGGACAGACAAACACTTCGTTTTATTAATATAGGCTACTAGCATATGCCCGCGATAATTATTTAAAAAATTTAAAATTAAGAGCATAATAGTTAAATCATTATATTTATTAACACCTAAATCACGTGGACTACATATAACGATTAGACAGCGTCGCCTGGTAAAAGCGACCTCAGATTCGAGTTCCTTGGCCCAGAAAATCCCTGTATAGTGAGTTTCGTCCAAATCGAACAATGTTTGACCACATTTAGGCCTATATTTATTATCCCTCTTCCGTGCAGGTTGAAAATTTCATTCTAAACAAATGAATCGGCCAGGATGGACTTACAAAATCAAGCGATCGCCAGCGATAATTATTTCAAAAATTAAAAATTAAGAGCATAATACTTAAATCATTATATTTACTAAATCACTGAATTGCATACCACAATTAGGTAGCGTCGCGTGGTAAAAGGAACATCAGATTCGAGTTCCTTGGCCCTGAAACCCCCTGTATAGTGAGTTTCGTCCAAATCGAACAATGTTTGACCATATTTAGGCCTAAATTGATTATCCTCTTCCGTGTAGGTTGAAAATTTCATATGTCTACGGGCCTTGACATTGTAAACAAATGAATCGTCCAGGATGGATTTACGAAATTAACCGATCGAGTTTCCTGGCCCAGAAAACCCCTGCATAGTGAGTTCCGTCTAAATCAATCAATGTCTGTCCATTTAGGCCTAGCTATAGGCTATTCATTATCCCTGTTCCGCCTATGCTGAAAATTTCAGATATCTGCGTGCCTTGAAATTATAAACAAATGAATCGACCAGCGTGAGCTTACAACATTCAAGCGATTGCGATTCTTTTTTTTTCCAAGGTATGACGAAAATAGCCAAAGCCAACTGTAATTGATTTGACATTGAAATGAATTACTCAAAACTGATGCTTCGAAAACGCAAAAAATGCTAGTTTTCTGCCAGTTTTTCACTCATAACTCACGAACGAAAGCTAAAATTAAAATTCCAGCTTCGAGGTGCATTTTCCGACCTTTCAGTCCACCTATGTTTAAAATTTCAGAGCTCTGCGCTGAGTACATTTCGCTGGGAATCGCGGACAGACAGACAAACAGAAGGAAGACAGACATTTCCTTTTATTAATATAGATATACTAGCATGTGCCCGCGGCTTCGCCCGCGATAATTATTTCAAAAATTAAAAATCAATAGCATAATAGTTAAACCATTACATTTATTAACACCTAAATCACGTGGACTACATACCAGGATTAGATAGCGTCGCCTGATAAAGATACCTCAGAATCGAGTTCCTTGGCCCAGAATACCTCTGTATAGTGAGTTTCGTCCAAATCGAACAATGTTTGACCATATTTAGGCCTATACTGACTATCCGTGTAGGTTGAAAATTTCATGTCTACGGGCCTTACATTCTAAACACATGAATCGTCCAGGACGGACTTACAAAAGCGATCGAGTTCCCTGGCTCAGAAAATCCCTGCATAGTGATCAATGTCCATTTAGGCCTATAGGCCTTATCTCTCTTCCGTCTATGTTGAAAATTTCAGATATCTGCGTGCCTTAACATTATAAACAAATGAATCGTCCAGCGTGGCCTTACACCATTCAAGCGATCGCGATGCTTTTTATTTCCAAGGTATGACAAAAATAGCCAAAGCCAACTGTAACTGATGCTTCGAAAACGCAAAAAATGCACGTTAAAAATTAAAATTAAAATTGAAATGTATAACTGAAAACTGATGCTTCGAAAACGCAAAAAATGACCGTTAAAAAGTAAAATTAAGAGCATAACAGTTAAATCATTATATTTATTAACACCTAAATCACGTGCACTACATACCACGATTAGATACCTTCGCCTGATAAAAGCGACCTCAGATTCGAGTTCCTTGGCCCAGAATACCCCTGTACAGTGAGTTTCGTCCAAATCGAACAATGTTTGACCATATTTATTTATTTATTTATTTTTATTTATTTATTTAACCTGGCGGAGTTAAGGCCATAAGGCCTTCTCTACCACTCAGCCAGGGCAAAAACATGAAATACATAATGTTAACAATAATAATGATTAAAAATAAATTAAAAAAGAACTGATATACATGAATACAAGAAACGAACATTAAATACAAAGAAAACATTAGAACATATATACTTGAATAATTAAGATACATTAAGATACATTAAATGACAAAAAGAAATTAATTGTTACAAATATGATTGAGTTATATAAAAGCATTAAGTGATAGAAACTGAAATTAACATAGGACATGAAAAAGATTATTAAGTACTACGTATATGTGCTGTTAAATGCGATCTGAAGGTTGACAGTGACCGGCAGTCCTTGATGTGAGATGGTAAAAAATTCCACATTCGGATGACTGAAGTAGTAAACGATGATGAGTAAAGAGATGTATGATGTTTAGGTATTGCGAGAATATGATATTGCCTGGACCGAGTGTTTAGGTTATGATGAGATGAAAGAGTTTGAAAGCGTGATGACAGATATTGAGGACAGGAAGTGTGAAGAATTCGATATAGGAGGCAGAGAGAGTGCAATTTTCTTCTGTCGTCCAAGTGAAACCATGCCAATGTTTCAAATGCTGGCGTAATATGATCTGACTTACGAATACCACAAATGTAGCGAACGCAAGCATTATGAACACGTTGTAGTCTTTGTCCTAGTTTGAAGCTCAGGTCGCTTAGTAGAATATCACAGTAATCGAAATGAGGCATTATGAGTGTTGATACGAGTGTTTTCTTTAGAGAAGAAGGTAGAAAGTTTTTTAATCGTTGGAGAGCGTGAAATATAGAGTATATTTTTTTGCAAATTTCTTTTATATGGATGTTCCAATTTAAATTACTGTCAAAATGAAAGCCAAGATTTTTTACATGCGGACTAAATGGAACAATGCTTCCGTTTAATTTGACGGGTGTCAAATTTTCCTCTTTGACATTTTTCAACAAATTACGATCGCCTGAGATTTTCCTGCATTAATTGTAAGTTTAGAGTGTCTTGCCCAATTAGTTATTGTTTCAAGATCGTTGTTAATTTCATTTATAGCCATGTTAATTCTGTTAAGTCGTGTATGTTTATACAGCTGTAAATCGTCAGCGTAAATGTGGTAGTTAGTGTCATTACTGATGGTGTTACAAACGTTGTTTATGTATATAGTAAACAGTAATGGTCCCAGCACCGATCCTTGTGGCACTCCACGTTCTACAGGAGGCCTGAAGAAGACTGGTTTCCCACAATAACACGCTGTTGGCGGCCATAGAGGTAAGAGTGAAACCACTGGACAGTGTTTTCTGACAAGTGGAAGGTTCTGAGCTTTGAGATGAGTAATTCAAAATTTACTGAGTCAAAAGCTTTAGAAAAGTCAATCAGTGTCATAATCGTCAATTTGCTGTCATCCATAGCTTTGCGAATGTCCTCTGTCACATTGAGCAACGCCGTCGCAGTGCTGTATCCGGAACGAAAACCTGACTGATATGGATTGAGGTAGTTATGTCCATTGAGATAGTCCGTCAGTTGTTTGTGTATAATTCGTTCCAGTGCTTTGGACAGAGTGGGCAGGATATTAATTGGTCTATAGTCACTAGGTGAGGATGGATTTTTCACTTTTGGTAAGGGACGCACCAAGGCTTTCTTCCACAATGTAGGAAAGGTAGCAGTCATTATTGATGCATTAAATATATGTGTCAAAGTCGGAACAATTACATGTATGAGTTTGTGAATTAGATAATACTGATGTTATCTATGCCTGTTGCTTTTGTCTTTATTACTTTTACAGCTCTCTTTACTTCGTCTGGTGTAATGTATTTAAAATAAAAAGCCTCGTGGTCTGTCTCATGTGTCTGTATTTCGTCAGTGTTGCTGAGTTCGTCTATGTTCGTGTCAATAGGTTTGCTGAGCGTAAAATGCTCATTCAGTTTTTCTAGAGGGACACTGATCCTCTCACCTTGATCTTTAGTCCTACCTACCTTTAGGCCTATATTGATTATCCCTCTTCCGTGTAGGTTGAAAATTTCATGTCTTTGGGCCTTGATATTCTAAACAAATGAATCGTCCAGGATGGACTTACAAAATCAAGCGATCGCCCGCGATAATTATTTCAAGAATTAAAAATTAAGAGCATAATAGTTAAATCATTATATTTATTAACACCTAAATCACGTGAATTACATACCACGATTAGATAGCGTCGCCTGGTAAAAGCGATCTCAGATTCGAGTTCCTTGGCCCAGAAAATCCCTGTATAGTGAGTTTCGTCCAAATCGAACGATGTTTAATCATATTTAGGTCTATGTTGATTATCCCTCTTCCGTGTAAGTTGAAAATTTCATATGTCTACGGGCCTTGACATTCTAAACAAATGAATCGACCAGCGTGGGCTTACAACATTCAAGCGATCGCGATGCTTTTATTTCCACGGTATGACAAAAATAGCCAAAGCCAACTGCAATTGATTTGACATTGAAATGTATTACTGAAATCTGATGCTTCGACAGCGCTAAAATCACGTTTTCTGCCAGTTTTTCACTCATAACTCGCGAACGAAAGCTAAAATTAAAAATTCGGCATCGAGGTGCATTCGCCCACCTTTCAGTCCATCTATCTTTAAAATTTCAGATCTCTGCGTTCAGTAGATTTCGATGGGCATCGTGGACAGACAGACAAACAGCATGTGCCCGGGGCTTCCCCCGCGATAATTATTTCCAAAATTAAAAACTAAAAATTTAAGAGCATAGTTAAATCATTATAATTATTAACACCTAAATCACGTGGAGTGCATTCCACGATTAGGTAGCGTCCCCTGGTAAAAGCGACCTCAGATTCGAGTTCCTTGGCCCAGAAAACTCCTGTATAGTGAGTTTCGTTCAAATCGAACAATGTTTGACCATATTTAGGGTTGATTATTCTTCTTCCGTGTAGGTTGAAAATGTCATATGTCTGTGGGCCTTGACACTCTAAACAAATGAATCGTCTAGGATGGACTAACAAAATCAAGCGATCGCGTTGCTTTTATTTCCAATGTATGAGGTATGATGACAAAAATAGCCAAAGCCAACTGTAAGTGATTTGATATTGAAATTTACTACTGAAACTGATGCTTCGAAAACGCGCATTTTTTGCTCACTTTTCACTCATAACTCACGAACGAAAGCGAAAATTAAAATTCCGGCTTCGAGGTGCACATTCCGACCTTTTAGTCCGCCTATGTATAAAATTTCAGATCTCTGCGTTGGGCATCGCGGACAGACAGACAGACGGAAGACAGACACTTTTATTAATATAGATATAGAAGACTCGCTTCGCACATTTTGCCACAATAAACCTGAGAAAATTAATGTGGAAAGACTTTGGGGGTTTTTCGGAATTTTCCCGTCGGTTGTAAGCTAAAAGGTATCAGTTTGCCAAGTCTACGTTTTCTAGAGCAACTGGAAGTGTACGTACATTTATTTATTAAATCTCCAAGTACAAGAGCCCTATTTTACCTATGTATGCTAGGGCTTGTACGTACATTTATGGTGTGTTTTATAGAGTAAATTTCAAATGATATTAATTTAAATGGACATGATACAAGATGAAATAGCGACTAAGATTCATGGTATGTAAATATTCAATTTGGCATTTGCCTTTACGACCACGGAAATCATAGAAAAATAGAAGTGAAATTGGTTATAATATGTTGTAAAGAATGCGGGACTTCATCTCCGAGTTATAATTAAAGAATATAAATTATGAAATTCCTTTAACAGATAGAAGAAAATTTTGTTAGTTCTGCACAAAAATATGTTAATTGGATTTAATTATTATGAATCTTAGACTTCAGAACGCAAGTCGACCACCCCGTTAGGTTTACGGAAATAATTATTTCTAAACTTTCAGAGCCATACGTGAACAAAGTTTGATAATACCGTTTCCATGGAAACCGAGCCATTTTTCGGGGGTTTTTAGGGCTAAGTTTAAACCAGTGTGGGGAAAACCATTTTTACTTTCAACTCAGGATTAAACAAGTTTGAAGTAAATCCAGAGTAGTATGGTTTTATATGTGACGTCAGAGTAGGAATAGAGGAGGAATGGGAGGAATGAGAGGAGGAATGATGACATCACTTCCGGTTACGTCACCCCCGGTCAGCTGATCGTGACGTCACAAGTGGGCGTGGCTATGACGTCAGTGGCGGATTGTATGACGTCACAAGTGGGCGTGGCTATAACCACGTGATTCAAAATGGCGTCGGTTCCGGTTCCTATTTCAAATGGCGTACGAAGCGCGAAATTCAAAATTTGAAAATTAATAATATAAATGGCGTCCGTTCCGGTTCCTATTTCAAATGTCGGACAAAGCGCGAAATTCAAAATTTGAGAATTTATAATGTAATTGGTTACGTTTCCGGCGCGAAATTCAAAATTTGGAAATTTATAATGAAAATGGCTACGTTTCCGGTTCCTATTTCAAATGGTGTAAGGTGGGAGATTTAATACTTGATGGCGGTTGATTTGAAAATTGCAAAAGGTGGAAATTGGATATTACAATTGCAAATGGCGGATGGTGGGAAATTTGAAATTTGTATATTGGTAGATGACAGGTGGATTGTTTTATGACGTCACTTCTTACGTCACAGGCGGATTGGGAGGATTAGATCATGTGACAGGAGGAATGTTTTACAATATGGCGGCATCGCTTACGTCACAAGTGGAATAAGAGGGGAAGGTGGAATGTTTTTATGACGTCATCGCTTACGTCAGAGGAGGATTGGGTCGCTTACGTCAGAGGAGGATTGGGAGGATTAGATCATGTGATAGGTGGAATGATTTATGACGTCATAGCAGATTTTAATCTTTATGTCTTTTTAGCATGGAAGCATATAGATCACGAAGCGTAAATGCAACGTTATCAGTTTTCTGGAAGATGATTATTTTTCTAAAATCTAGTGACTCAACCTAGAGTAAATGTGGTCGATGCGTAAGGCTTACAACCATACCGACAATCTGGACCTCCTAATTTATTATTATTGTTATTATTAGATGGAAATGTAGAGAAGCGTTATTTTATTCCATCAAGTATTTTTGTAAATATGGTAGCCATCGTCTTAAAACTATATTTTGGCATAAGATGATAATCCTAGCCCAGGGGGTTAACTCAGCTTCTGGCTTACAAGTTAAATCAATAGATTTTACTATTAATCTTCAAACCCCCCAGTATAATGTTGGAATAATATTATGTTAATAATTACAGGTTTTTTATAATGCCGATACAGAAAGCCAGTGAATGTTTTAATCATATGCATGCAGAGATTTGCTTAGGTAGCAGTTGTATCATCTCGCTCTCCATGCCTGTTATCTGCAACACTCATATAACGCTGTACGCTTATCGCTCGCTAACTTACAACTTCATTCATTGCGAATTATCTCTTTAAATGTCTAGCATAACACTGCAATACCTTTAAATTTTAAAAAATGATGTATGACTGAACCTTTAAATTTTAAAATGAAGTATAACTATTTTGATATTCATCACCATTCTATTGGAGTATATTGTAATATTCCAACGCTGAGTGGTAGTGAGTTCGATCCTCGGCCAGTAATAACACATAAGTTCTATATTATACACACATTGCATGAAAATGAATATATTGTTTCAGAAAAGCGCTGACAGAAATAAATATCAGATTTCCACGTTGCGAGATTGTAGGAAAATAAATATTTTATTTCCGCTGCCTTATATTGTTTCAGAAAAGCGCTGATTAGATTTTCGCGTTGTGAGATTATATTTCGCATTCGTCATCAAATTTAATGTGAGAATTCATGAAATGATTTTTTCACAAGCTGGAAAAGTGAAATATCTAATTACTGCTGATTTAAGCTTTAACGTATATTTCTCCCACTAATGCTATATGTTTCATCTCTGATGGAACCTTATATTATTATTATTGTATTTTCATACAGAGTATAACATAACACATTTGTCAGCATTTATCGTAGGAAAATTAATATTCTATTTCCGTACCAGAATTAAATATCGGATATCTGTTTATGTCATCGTAAATGAATATTTTTACCGTTCTGAGGATATAATTTACATACGTCAACAATTTGATGTGGGAAATCATGAACAGGTATTTTCACAAGCAGGCTTTATGTTTTGAGGAAAAGTGAAATATCTAATTACTGCTGATTTAAGCTTTAACGTATATTTCTCCTGTCGCGAGGCTAGACAGCATTTTTTAATTGGAACTAACTTTATTTCAACGTTTTGCTGAGTTAAGCTATTCTTTACAGATAAGATTTCTACTCGCCTCATCTCACTGTATAGCGGTCATATGCTGATGTAGTAATTTTTATCATGAGCACAGGTGATACAACTTCATTCTGTTTAATATTCCAATCGTTACGCCATATATGTGTTATAACAGTGATCTCAGTCCTTTCGCTTTAATTATTAAAACCCAGTCATATGTGTAATTTTTATTCGATGCGTATTACCTATAACGATTTTTATATAATAAACCTATGTTTCATCTCTGAACGATATCACGTTACATGTTATACAACTTAATAAATACGGCATTATTCATAGGCGTTTAGTAAAGTCAGTGTTTTCTCAACACAGAACCATGTCACAACGTATGGAGATTTTGCCGTCATAAACGGGAAGTTTGCTGACCTTCACATACAGGACGGGTGAGATTTGCAAACGCATGAATTCTTTTTATACCAGCCTCAACACCGTACAACGTATGGTATTATTTTGATCAGTGATTTAACTTTTAATACAATGTTATGCTTTACCTGCTGATCTGATGCGATGTATTTACGAATTGATCATATTTTTGTATATAATAATAATATTACATTATTTTGCTTTTCAATTTGTCTCATACCGATATATTTTAAATTCTTCTTGAAGCGATTTCTTCCTATTTCTATGATTACCTATGATTTTACCTATTTTCTATGAATACCTATGATTTCTATGTATAATGTAATAAAACTTTGTTTCATCTCCGTTCGATCTCACTTTATTTTTATTTTATTTTTATTTTTTTAAATTTTTTTATAATTATATTCCACATACAATTTTATCCATAAGATGTCTATTTCTCTAAAACATTAATTTTTCACTATAGCTTTGGGGGACGACTTAGCCTCGGTTTGCTGGCTAGCGTATAATTTAAAACAATAATTTTCACTTTGGTCCTAGGGTAAAGGCAGCCATTGCGTAAGGCTGGTAACCTTATCATACCTTATTATTATTATTATTATCATCACCATATTTCTTCTTTGTTCACACATCGAATTCTAAAAGATGTAGCAATAGCCATTATACATTTTTATAATTATGACAGCGGTCGATTTTTATCTGCTGACATAAGCCAACACATAAGATATCTATTTCCCTATATAATCTTTCTTCTGATCCTGAGATGGACTCGGCCTCAGTCGTTGTACAAAATGTTAATGTCCTTGCACTACTGTCTCAAACCCTTGGACTGTATACGCAAAACATCGTAATAAATGCATCTTCATTCATAGACGTTTTGTAAAATATATTAAAAACTTGTATTAAGTTTTATACTCATACGTTATAAACAGCGAAGATTTCTGCTAGCCTTGTGTCATTGCAGAGAGAGTTTACCGAATAAGCTAACCTTAACAGATAGCATTTTTGCTGATGTAAGATTACGATAGCAAGTATTTTTATCGATTGCATAGGAGATACTTATGCATTCAGTCTCTTTAAATCTTCATTCGTTATGTTACCTCATCTCTCCCTTTAAATCTTCTTCTCAGTCATTATGTCTTAATCTTTCTGTATTACCTAATGCTTTTATTGATTTATTGTTTCATTTTCCGCTTTGAATAACCTGATACGCTGACATCTATTTCATTCATAATTATGTACTATGAATTCTCATCGCTGAGGGGAGAGTAAGTGGAAGGTAGTCTACATTTACATTTCTCAATACCAAGAGCGCATGCGCAGTCATTCGTCTACCTAGCAGGTCAGCTCTCTAAACTACAAGTTATGCGTTTTTTTTCAATTGTGTAATCAGACGTATCCTCAATCAAAAGGTTAATTTTAAAATTTCTTTATTCATATGCTTTATGTGTATGATTTATTAATCTTTATGTATAATATTATGCTGACCACATGCCCACCACACAATCTACCATCTGTCTATGGTTGATGATGCAGCGGTCGAGTGGTAGGTCAAATCCCTTCAGAGATGTAGCGCCACAGAGTTTTGGAGTTTAGCTGCTTAAATATACACTACCTATTTTTTATGCACGATGCTTTCATTCTCCGTTCTGGAACGGACTTGGTCAAAATGTTTACTTTATACATCTAATTTTTAAAAAAATCACGTAACAGTCCTATTACAAATAGTAGAAACTCAAAATAGCTGGAGGTTCAAGTTTTCAAAACTTACAATTTTTTCCATATTTAGACTTTGAATTAAAATTATGTTTTTTTATTTTACAAGATCAGCATTAACTTTTACTATGAACCACAACGGTGGCGCGGGGTCCTAACACCATCATGTTTGAATTAGTTTCTTAGCTTTCCACTGATGTTTAACTTAACCTAAACAATAGTCCATCAATTTTTTCTTTTTATCATACAACCTACCTAATTATCCTCACAAAATGGGATTATTACCAAGTTAACATACATTTTTTATATAATACATCACAAGTTTAGCGGTTAAAGATAATATGCTTAAGTTCTCATCATTACTTAAAATGCCTTTGAACTCGACATGTTCATCATTCCAGTCTTAGACCTAATATTTTAAATGCACTTGAAACAAATATAACTTTTTACGAGATCTTTATCATAATTTACAGAGCACCTAATAGTTATTTGTAATTTTGTTTCAAATTTAAAGTCATTGTATCCGCTAGTCTTCACAATATTTCATTTTAATTTTTCGGTTATGTTCATTCTATATAGGTAATCCATTTCTACAGTCAAGCTATCCCTAAGAAGTACTCTTTTATTACTTCAGGTTTGGTATAGAACATTATGAAAGATATTCTTCCATAACTTTTCTTAGAGTTCTTTGTATGTTTTTCCTTAACGCTATGGTAATAATATTCTAGTAGATAAGGGTTCAGTTTTTGCATTTCATTCATGTATGTGAAATAGAAATAAAAATTATAAATGAGTTTCCTCAGGTTCTTACACATAATATACAATACATTTCAAATATTATATCAAGATATTCATCGGAGTCCATCAATCTCTTACCTTTATCCCACAATCTATACATCTTTTATATATTGTACAGCATAGTGGATATCATTTTGAAATTACCTTTTACATATAAAATTATCGACTATTTTATGTTCACGCTATATGTTGAAGTACGTACTCTACGTTTTTACATAAATTCATTATAAGTACCAAATTTTCCACATAAATTAGCGAAAATAACGAAGTTTGCTCGTAAAATAGCTATAAATATCGACTCTTATACATAGAAAGGTGAAAAATTACACATTCACATACACACATAACACAATCACTTCATTTCTAGGAGAATAGACCTTCATTTCACACACATATATAGACCAAGACCAAGACCAAGACCAAGACCAAGACCAAGACCAAGACCAAGACCAAGACCAAGACCGAGAAACAAGTCCAAGACCGAGAAACAAGACCAAGACCAAGACCAAGACCAAGACCAAGACCACAGGCTCCAAATTTAATATTCCATTTCGAAACTTCATATTTCTGATCGTTTAGTCACACTATAAAACATCATTTTCTACATAAAGTCACTATAATTATCGAAGTTTTTACATAAACTAACTATAAATACAGAAATTCGTCGGAGTCCATCAAACTCTTACGTTTTCCCACAATCTATTATTCTTTTATATGTTTAAGTACGTGCTCTACGTTTTTGTACTTTGATCAGAAATGATCCCATCACTCATTTCGTAACCTCACCCTCACAGCTTCAAGGATGAAATACAACTAACTCTATTTGACATGCAGCAACTATTTATTAAGTCTCGTTTCGTTTTCGTATAGTTCTAGTTTCGTCTCGTTTCGTTCTCGTTTAGTTCTCGTTTTAGGTCCATTTCTCTGTATATTTCGTTCTCGTTTAGTTCTCGTCTCGTCTCGTTTCGTTCTCGTTTAGTTCTCGTTTTAGGTCTATTTCTCTGTATATTTCGTTCTCATCTAGTTCTCGTTTCGTTCTCGTTTAGTTCTCGTTTTAGGTCTATTTTTCTGTATATTTCGTTCTCGTTTAGTTCTCGTCTCGTTTCGTTCTCGTTTTAGGTCTATTTCTCTGTATATTTCGTTCTCGGTATATTTCTCTGTATAATTCTCGTTTTTGGTCCAATTCTCGGTATAAATCTTAAAGAACTGATCTTATGTATTTACCACAAGAACCAGAACAAGAACAACATCACCATTATAGTCATATCTGCTTAAGGATTTGGAATGATGTGATACATATTATAACGAGTAACTATATAAAACAGATGGCTAAGGTTTGCATACTCTAAAATTTCATAAGTCATCACTAAGAATATTCTATCTGATTAAGACACGTACGTATGGAAAATAAAAAACATGTACATTTGTTTGTATCTTTTCTTTTTATTGTATCCATCACCCATTATTCACAACTCAACTTATAGTGTGAGACATATTATATCACAGCTTTGGTTAGGTTAGGATAGGTTAGGTTAGCATAGGTTAGGTTAGCAGGATGATATTTTAAAATTATTTCTACATTAATGAAAATTCTAAGTTAGGTTAGGTAGGTTATGTTGGGTTAGGTTATGTTAGGTTAGGTTAGGTTATGTTATGTTAGGTTAGGTTAGCAGGATATTTTAAAATTATTTCTACATTAATGAAAATTCTAAGTTAGGTTAGGTAGGTTATGTTGGGTTAGGTTATGTTATGTTAGGTTAGGTTAGGTTATGTTATGTTAGGTTAGGTTAGCAGGATATTTTAAAATCATTTCTACATTGATAGAAAGGCTGAGTTCCTTGGCACATTTTATCAATGTTTCTAGAAATAATTTTAAAATATCATCCTGCTAACCTAACCTAACATAACATAACCTAACCTAACCTAACATAACCTAACCCAACATAACCTACCTAACCTAACTTAGAATTTTCATTAATGTAGAAATAATTTTAAAATATCATCCTGCTAACCTAACCTAACCTAACATAACATAACCTAACCTAACCTAACCCAACATAACCTACCTAACCTAACTTAGAATTTTCATTAATGTAGAAATAATTTTAAAATATCATCCTGCTAACCTAACCTATGCTAACCTAACCTATCCTAACCTAACCAAAGCTGTGATATAATATGTCTCACACTATAAGTTGAGTTGTGAATAATGGGTGATGGATACAATAAAAAGAAAAGATACAAACAAATGTACATGTTTTTTATTTTCCATACGTACGTGTCTTAATCAGATAGAATATTCTTAGTGATGACTTATGAAATTTTAGAGTATGCAAACCTTAGCCATCTGTTTTATATAGTTTCTCGTTATAATACGTATCACATCATTCCAAATCCTTAAGCAGATATGACTATAATGGTGATGTTGTTCTTGTTCTGGTTCTTGTGGTAAATACATAAGATCAGTTCTTTAAGATTTATACCGAGAATTGGACCAAAAACGAGAATTATACAGAGAAATAAACCGAGAACGAAATATACAGAGAAATAGACCTAAAACGAGAACTAAACGAGAACGAAACGAGACGAGAACTAAACGAGAACGAAATATACAGAAAAATAGACCTAAAACGAGAACTAAACGAGAACTAGACGAGAACGAAATATACAGAGAAATAGACCTAAAACGAGAACTAAACGAGAACGAAACGAGACGAGAACTAAACGAGAACGAAATATACAGAGAAATAGACCTAAAACGAGAACTAAACGAGAACGAAACGAGAACTATACGAAAACGAAACGAGACTTAATAAATAGTTGCTGCATGTCAAATAGAGTTAGTTGTATTTCATCCTTGAAGCTGTGAGGGTGAGGTTACGAAATGTGTGATGGGATCATTTCTGATCAAAGTACAAAAACGTAGAGCACGTACTTAAACATATAAAAGAATAATACTGTAGATTGTGGGAAAACGTAAGAGTTTGATGGACTCCGACGAATTTCTGTATTTATAGTTAGTTTATGTAAAAACTTCGATAATTATAGTGACTTTATGTAGAAAATTATGTTTTATAGTGTGACTAAACGTTCAGAAATATGAAGTTTCGAAATGGAATCTTAAATTTGGAGCCTGTGGTCTTGGTCTTGGTCTTGTTTCTCGGTCTTGGACTTGGTCTTGGTCTTGGTCTTGGTCTTGGTCTTGGTCTTGTTTCTCGGTCTTGGTCTTGGTCTTGGTCTTGGTCTTGTTTCTCGGTCTTGGTCTTGGTCTTGGTCTTGTTTCTCGGTCTTGGTCTTGGTCTTGGTCTTGGTCTTGTTTCTCGGTCTTGGTCTTGGTCTTGGTCTTGTTTCTCGGTCTTGGTCTTGGTCTTGGTCTTGGTCTATATATGTGTGTGAAATGAAGGTCTACTCTCCTAGAAATGAAGTGATTGTGTTATGTGTGTATGTGAATGTGTAATTTTTCACCTTTCTATGTATAAGAGTCGATATTTATAGTTATTTTACGAGCAAACTTCGTTATTTTCGCTAATTTATGTGTAAAATTTGGTACTTATAATGAATTTATGTAAAAACGTAGAGTACGTACTTAAACATATAGCGTGAACATAAAATAGTCGATAATTTTATATGTAAAAAGTAATTTCAAAATGATATCCACTATGCTGTA
Source organism: Ectobius pallidus (assembly GCA_964059195.1). NCBI lineage: Eukaryota > Metazoa > Arthropoda > Insecta > Blattodea > Ectobiidae > Ectobius > Ectobius pallidus. The sequence continues at coordinate 157,352,073 of CAXKWD010000002.1, forward strand.
CAATATATAAATGATGTATAGATTGTGGGATAAAGGTAAGAGATTGATGGACTCCGATGAATATCTTGATATAATATTTGAAATGTATTGTATATTATGTGTAAGAACCTGAAGAAACTCATTTATAATTTTTATTTCTATTTCACATACATGAATGAAATGCAAAAACTGAACCCTTATCTACTAGAATATTATTACCATAGCGTTAAGGAAAAACATACAAAGAACTCTAAGAAAAGTTATGGAAGAATATCTTTCATAATGTTCTATACCAAACCTGAAGTAATAAAAGAGTACTTCTTAGGGATAGCTTGACTGTAGAAATGGAATACCTATATAGAACGAACATAACCGAAAAATTAAAATGAAATATTGTGAAGACTAGCGGATACAATGACTTTAAATTTGAAACAATATTACAAATAACTATTAGGTGTTCTGTAAATTATGATAAAGATCTCGTAAAAAATTATATTTGTTTCAAGTGCATTTAAAATATTAGGTCTAAGACTGGAATGATGAACATGTCGAGTTCAAAGGCATTTTAAGTAATGATGAGAACTTAAGCATATTATCTTTAACCGCTAAACTGGTGATGTATTATATAAAAAATGTATGTTAACTTGGTAATAATCCCATTTTGTGAGGATAATTAGGTAGGTTGTATGATAAAAAGAAAAAATTGATGGACTATTGTGTAGGTTAAGTTAAACATCAGTGGAAAGCTAAGAAACTAATTCAAACATGATGGTGTTAGGACCCCGCGCCACCGTTGTGGTTCATAGTGAAAGTTAATGCTGATCTTGTAAAATAAAAAAACATAATTTTAATTCAAAGTCTAAGGGTGGCGTGCACCATCCAGGAGTAAATATTACTAAAGTAGTAAATTTAAGACGGAGACCTGGAGTATACAAGAACCAGTACATCTGTCTCACTCTTAAGTCATACTAATGTATGTGCTAGTGTGAGACAGACAAACCGGTTTTTGTTACGTAAGGTTCCCTTCCTAAATTTACTACTTTAGTGCTACTCTTTTAGTAACTTACTCTTTTAGTTGGTGTTGGAGAGCTCAATTGATAGTTACTTCTTTAGTTGTTACTAAAGTAGTAAGCGATTTTTACTAAAGAAGTAGTCGAATTCTGCGCAGAACAGAGCAGAAACGTTAGTGCAGCGCAGCAGAACACGTGCATTTCAATTGCCAGTATTATTCAAGTGCCAGATAATGAAAAGGAAAGGTTCGCTGAAACAATGAATATGAATTTGGGTTGTTCCAAATATTACTAATGACAATCTTCATGTTTTAAAATAGGTCTAATAGTAATGTTTTATTCATTACTAATTTTAATTCCTTCAATTGAGTATTTTCAGTTTAGTAGCCTACGTATGGGCACTGTGATTACAATTTTTGTGCAACCTATTTCTGTATTATAATGCAAACAATTGGAATTTCCAGTTGATTTTCATAATTGATTCACTGTCAATATTATAATTATTTCTCTCATAATAATAATAAAGTTCTAAAATATATTAAAATATTTATACTTCCTAAAGTTACATATTCTTCCCCAAAAACGATAAATCAATTATTCTATAGTTGTTTATCATAAATCTCACTATAATGAATTATTAATACTTATTGACTGTTTAACAATATTAATAAGAAGTATTACACAAAATCATGAAAAAGGGGGAATAAAAAGGATAACAAAACTAATAAGGGGCATTATGTTTCTGTCCTTTTTCAAATGCACAGAACATTTACTTAAAAAATATTACCTTATAAAAATAATAATATTACAACTGAGAAATGTAATATTTAAACAAAAAATGGCGGTACAATATTTCGGAAGCTATGAACTCCAATAATAATTATGTAGATGGTTGTGTGTTTAAAAATAATTTCAGTGACTACTTCTCTAGATCCTGTGCAGCTTCAACCTCCGGGCCCCTCCTTAAAATTTTCTTTCGGCACTCATGTTGGCATTTTTTTTCTATATAGTTTATAATGCTTCTCACTTTCCTGTCCACAGGGTTAATTAAATAGTTAGCAGCATACTATAGACCTGCAGCATCTGTTATAGTTTATTCCCAAACATGAAAGTCTCGTCTCACTCCACCATTCGAGACTTGGGGAGTCTTTAAGGAATGGTTTTACAATGTGTCCCCTTCTCAATGTACGCTAATCCCAGAGTCAGTCAAATTTTCTTCCGATGTGGCCTGTTTGGACATTTTTACACCTGGGTTAGAAAAAAGGACATATTATTCATTAACACTGCGGGTGCAACTATTGAACTTTTAGCTCTTATAATTATTATTAAGTGCCAGTATGGTACTTTATGAGATTGTGTGGGGGACGAAAAATGTCTGTCCGTCTGTCTGTCTGTCCGTCCGTCCGTCCGTGTGTCTGTACGCGCTCTAACTCAAATACGCTTTTTCGGATTTTCATGAAACTTGGAAAACACATTTATAATGTCCATGGGAAGAACCCTATTGATATTGAACCAAATCGGTTCACCGGTACCGGAGTAATGCCCAATTTAGTGCCTATTTTAATAGATTATGGCGCCTTTCTAATAGAAAGGCGCCATAATTCAAATACGCTGTATCGGATTTCCATTAAACTTGGTATACGCATTTATGACATCCATGAAAATTACTCTGTTAAATTTGAACCTAATCTGTTGACCGGTACCGGAGTAAAACCCAATTTAGTGTATATTTTAAAGGCGCAATAGCTCAAATACGCCTTATCGGATATTTATGAAACTTCGTATACGCATTTATACTATCCATGGAAAGACGTCTGTTGATGTTCAACCAAATCGGTTGGCCAGTACCGGAATAATGCCCAATTTATTGCCTTTTATGTTAATATATGAGAAGTCGCGATAACTCAAATATGCTTTATTGGATTTTCCTGAAACTTTGTATACCCATTTATAATGTACATGGGAAGACGTCTACCGATATTGGACCAAATCGGTTGTCCGGTACCGGAGTAAAACCCAATTTAGTGTCTATTTTAAAAACGCGGTAACTCAAATACGCTTTACCGGATTTTTATGGAATTTGGTATACACATTTATAGTGTTCATGGGAAGAGGTCTACTGATACTGGATGAAATCGGTTCACCTGTTTCGGAGTAATACTCAATTTGGTGCCTATTTTATGATAATATACGTATTCGAAAGAATTTATATTAAAAAAAAAGCAAATCATTTATCATGACAACATAGTCAATTTTTTTACTGTGATATTTTACGGCTTTGGAAATTAAAATAGAGATAGCTATGACCAAAAACACTATTGTTTTACATGCGCTTATAACTTACAACTAGACCGTTAAACTGACCCAGGTGACCGAGATGGTAACGTTTTGGCCTCACGTTATGGAGTTCCATGGTTCAAATCCCGAAACCAGCCAATTTCACTTTCTTTTTCGTATTTTTATGTGAGTGTGCGATTGTCAAGATATCAAAAATCTTTACAGTTCAGCTGATGCTGGAAGATTTCAATCTGATTAAAAAGAAAACTAGACCTTTGTTCTTCCCTAAGCCCTGCTTAATGAATAAATCTGGAGCTTAACTTGTAAATCAATTAAAAAAACATATTCTGCATATCATAATTGCAGTCATAACTGATTAAAAAAAACATACTGGCACTTTTTTACATCAGTTTACCTGATTTTTTATTATAATCTGGCATTCGCAATGTTGTGCTTTAAGTTAAGCTATAGAAGTGTAATGTAATAAAATTAATTTACAATAATTACATTAAATCGTTTAACAATGAGAATCACCTATTGTTCAGTAATTCTATGGTTAAGTAGCAGGGGGAAGTGTTTTCTGGGTAGCTCCAAGAACGGAGGCTTTCATTTATTGGAATGTACTATACCTCGCCGATATCTGTATCCATATGATTAGCTTGAAATACATCGTCGTTTTCTGACCCAAAGTTAGGGAGAACTGCAACATCTAAAGGCCGATCCAGCTAGGAAGATATTTAAGAGCACATGAGCTCCTTGTACCGTGCAATGCAAACGTCCCTTCCACTCACTCTTCCCCTCACCTTTGGTGGACGTCTTCCTAGTTGGATCGCTCTCCGCAATGATATTTCCACATTTGACTGGCTGAAATCACATGGATGTAGCGAGAATCTGACATCGTTTCTTCCAAACGCCAAAATTTCATGTAAGGATTTATGAGCTTAATTATTTACGTTATTAAATGCCCTACTAGGTATGGTTCGCTTAATATTTATTAAATCACCTGCGGCAACTCTCATTTTTGGTATACAACCTTCTTCATCTCAATAACTTATCCTCAGTTTGAACTATGTAATCCATTTAATGTGATATGTAACTCATAACTCACGCAAATGCCACAGAACACACTTACTCCACAACTTTACTCCACCCCCTGAGTAGGAGTAAATATTGGCCTTATTTACTCCACAACTTACTATGTTAGTAACGTACTCCGTGTTGGTGCTCTCCATCACTTGTGGAGTAAGTTCATTTACTCTGGGAGTAAATAAAATTTTTACTTCTTTAGTACATTCCTCTATGTTGAAAGCCGCCGAGTTTAGTTTACTCCTGGTTGGTGCACGCCGTCCTTACTAAAAGAGTACGGTTACTAAAAGAGTAGCTTACTAAAGTAGTTAGAACTAAAGAAGTAAGGCTTACTAAAAGAGTAAATGGCATGAGTTTGGTGCACGCCACCCTAAATATGGAAAAAATTGTAAGTTTTGAAAACTTGAACCTCCAGCTATTTTGAGTTTCTACTATTTGTAATAGGACTGTTACGTGATTTTTTTTTAAATTAGATGTATAAAGTAAACATTTTGACCAAGTCCGTTCCAGAACGGAGAATGAAAGCATCGTGCATAAAAAATAGGTAGTGTATATTTAAGCAGCTAAACTCCAAAACTCTGTGGCGCTACATCTCTGAAGGGATTTGACCTACCACTCGACCGCTGCATCATCAACCATAGACAGATGGTAGATTGTGTGGTGGGCATGTGGTCAGCATAATATTATACATAAAGATTAATAAATCATACACATAAAGCATATGAATAAAGAAATTTTAAAATTAACCTTTTGATTGAGGATACGTCTGATTACACAATTGAAAAAAAACGCATAACTTGTAGTTTAGAGAGCTGACCTGCTAGGTAGACGAATGACTGCGCATGCGCTCTTGGTATTGAGAAATGTAAATGTAGACTACCTTCCACTTACTCTCCCCTCAGCGATGAGAATTCATAGTACATAATTATGAATGAAATAGATGTCAGCGTATCAGGTTATTCAAAGCGGAAAATGAAACAATAAATCAATAAAAGCATTAGGTAATACAGAAAGATTAAGACATAATGACTGAGAAGAAGATTTAAAGGGAGAGATGAGGTAACATAACGAATGAAGATTTAAAGAGACTGAATGCATAAGTATCTCCTATGCAATCGATAAAAATACTTGCTATCGTAATCTTACATCAGCAAAAATGCTATCTGTTAAGGTTAGCTTATTCGGTAAACTCTCTCTGCAATGACACAAGGCTAGCAGAAATCTTCGCTGTTTATAACGTATGAGTATAAAACTTAATACAAGTTTTTAATATATTTTACAAAACGTCTATGAATGAAGATGCATTTATTACGATGTTTTGCGTATACAGTCCAAGGGTTTGAGACAGTAGTGCAAGGAGATTAACATTTTGTACAACGACTGAGGCCGAGTCCATCTCAGGATCAGAAGAAAGATTATATAGGGAAATAGATATCTTATGTGTTGGCTTATGTCAGCAGATAAAAATCGACCGCTGTCATAATTATAAAAATGTATAATGGCTATTGCTACATCTTTTAGAATTCGATGTGTGAACAAAGAAGAAATATGGTGATGATAATAATAATAATAATAATAAGGTATGATAAGGTTACCAGCCTTACGCAATGGCTGCCTTTACCCTAGGACCAAAGTGAAAATTATTGTTTTAAATTATACGCTAGCCAGCAAACCGAGGCTAAGTCGTCCCCCAAAGCTATAGTGAAAAATTAATGTTTTAGAGAAATAGACATCTTATGGATAAAATTGTATGTGGAATATAATTATAAAAAAAATTAAAAAAATAAAAATAAAATAAAAATAAAGTGAGATCGAACGGAGATGAAACAAAGTTTTATTACATTATACATAGAAATCATAGGTATTCATAGAAAATAGGTAAAATCATAGGTAATCATAGAAATAGGAAGAAATCGCTTCAAGAAGAATTTAAAATATATCGGTATGAGACAAATTGAAAAGCAAAATAATGTAATATTATTATTATATACAAAAATATGATCAATTCGTAAATACATCGCATCAGATCAGCAGGTAAAGCATAACATTGTATTAAAAGTTAAATCACTGATCAAAATAATACCATACGTTGTACGGTGTTGAGGCTGGTATAAAAAGAATTCATGCGTTTGCAAATCTCACCCGTCCTGTATGTGAAGGTCAGCAAACTTCCCGTTTATGACGGCAAAATCTCCATACGTTGTGACATGGTTCTGTGTTGAGAAAACACTGACTTTACTAAACGCCTATGAATAATGCCGTATTTATTAAGTTGTATAACATGTAACGTGATATCGTTCAGAGATGAAACATAGGTTTATTATATAAAAATCGTTATAGGTAATACGCATCGAATAAAAATTACACATATGACTGGGTTTTAATAATTAAAGCGAAAGGACTGAGATCACTGTTATAACACATATATGGCGTAACGATTGGAATATTAAACAGAATGAAGTTGTATCACCTGTGCTCATGATAAAAATTACTACATCAGCATATGACCGCTATACAGTGAGATGAGGCGAGTAGAAATCTTATCTGTAAAGAATAGCTTAACTCAGCAAAACGTTGAAATAAAGTTAGTTCCAATAAAAAAATGCTGTCTAGCCTCGCGACAGGAGAAATATACGTTAAAGCTTAAATCAGCAGTAATTAGATATTTCACTTTTCCTCAAAACATAAAGCCTGCTTGTGAAAATACCTGTTCATGATTTCCCACATCAAATTGTTGACGTATGTAAATTATATCCTCAGAACGGTAAAAATATTCATTTACGATGACATAAACAGATATCCGATATTTAATTCTGGTACGGAAATAGAATATTAATTTTCCTACGATAAATGCTGACAAATGTGTTATGTTATACTCTGTATGAAAATACAATAATAATAATATAAGGTTCCATCAGAGATGAAACATATAGCATTAGTGGGAGAAATATACGTTAAAGCTTAAATCAGCAGTAATTAGATATTTCACATTTCCAGCTTCTGAAAAAATCATTTCATGAATTCTCACATTAAATTTGATGACGAATGCGAAATATAATCTCACAACGCGAAAATCTAATCAGCGCTTTTCTGAAACAATATAAGGCAGCGGAAATAAAATATTTATTTTCCTACAATCTCGCAACGTGGAAATCTGATATTTATTTCTGTCAGCGCTTTTCTGAAACAATATATTCATTTTCATGCAATGTGTGTATAATATAGAACTTATATGTTATTACTGACCGAGGATCGAACTCACTACCACTCAGCGTTGGAATATTACAATATACTCCAATAGAATGGTGATGAATATCAAAATAGTTATACTTCATTTTAAAATTTAAAGGTTCAGTCATACATCATTTTTTAAAATTTAAAGGTATTGCAGTGTTATGCTAGACATTTAAAGAGATAATTTGCAATGAATGAAGTTGTAAGTTAGCGAGCGATAAGCGTACAGCGTTATATGAGTGTTGCAGATAACAGGCATGGAGAGCGAGATGATACAACTGCTACCTAAGCAAATCTCTGCATGCATATGATTAAAACATTCACTGGCTTTCTGTATCGGCATTATAAAAAACCTGTAATTATTAACATAATATTATTCCAACATTATACTGGGGGGTTTGAAGATTAATAGTAAAATCTATTGATTTAACTTGTAAGCCAGAAGCTGAGTTAACCCCCTGGGCTAGGATTATCATCTTATGCCAAAATATAGTTTTAAGACGATGGCTACCATATTTACAAAAATACTTGATGGAATAAAATAACGCTTCTCTACATTTCCATCTAATAATAACAATAATAATAAATTAGGAGGTCCAGATTGTCGGTATGGTTGTAAGCCTTACGCATCGACCACATTTACTCTAGGTTGAGTCACTAGATTTTAGAAAAATAATCATCTTCCAGAAAACTGATAACGTTGCATTTACGCTTCGTGATCTATATGCTTCCATGCTAAAAAGACATAAAGATTAAAATCTGCTATGACGTCATAAATCATTCCACCTATCACATGATCTAATCCTCCCAATCCTCCTCTGACGTAAGCGACCCAATCCTCCTCTGACGTAAGCGATGACGTCATAAAAACATTCCACCTTCCCCTCTTATTCCACTTGTGACGTAAGCGATGCCGCCATATTGTAAAACATTCCTCCTGTCACATGATCTAATCCTCCCAATCCGCCTGTGACGTAAGAAGTGACGTCATAAAACAATCCACCTGTCATCTACCAATATACAAATTTCAAATTTCCCACCATCCGCCATTTGCAATTGTAATATCCAATTTCCACCTTTTGCAATTTTCAAATCAACCGCCATCAAGTATTAAATCTCCCACCTTACACCATTTGAAATAGGAACCGGAAACGTAGCCATTTTCATTATAAATTTCCAAATTTTGAATTTCGCGCCGGAAACGTAACCAATTACATTATAAATTCTCAAATTTTGAATTTCGCGCTTTGTCCGACACTTGAAATAGGAACCGGAACGGACGCCATTTATATTATTGATTTTCAAATTTTGAATTTCGCGCTTCGTACGCCATTTGAAATAGGAACCGGAACCGACGCCATTTTGAATCACGTGGTTATAGCCACGCCCACTTGTGACGTCATACAATCCGCCACTGACGTCATAGCCACGCCCACTTGTGACGTCACGATCAGCTGACCGGGGGTGACGTAACCGGAAGTGATGTCATCATTCCTCCTCTCATTCCTCCCATTCCTCCTCTGACGTCACATATAAAACCATACTACTATCCAGGTTTAAACTGACTTGGAGAAAATGGCCGTAAGTCAGTTTCTGTATTTTGTTTTTAGTTAAACGAGCGATGAAAATCCCTTCTCACAAAGATAAGTTGTTGAAAACTGCATGGCGCCTCTAAACAAATTCCGACAAAGTCTTATTTTTCAGGGTTTTGAATGAAAGAGGGAACCGTAGAGGTCAGTGCATCAGGGGTTTGAAACTGTGTTTCGTAACTGCAAAAGTAAGGAAACTTGTAATAGGACCTGTGTTTTCGAAGATTTTAAGAACTTTGACATCTAGTGTCCATTTTATGTGAAAACATTTTACTTCTTTACTTCCCACTTGCTTTATGATATTTTTTAATTAATTATGTCTGCGGACCATCTGCACCATCTTTGCGGACCACCAGTCGTCCGGTGGTCCGCGGACCATAGGTTGAAAACGCTGATTTAAGTAATTTTGATACTTGACGTTCTCTTGTAAGATGAAATCTTATCTTATCAGAAAACGTACTTTTTTCGGTAACCAAGCATCAGTTTTCTGTAATAGCCTACATTTCATTTGTCAAATCAGTTGCAGATGGCTTTGCCTATTTTTGTCATACTTTGGAAATTAAAGCACCGCGATCACTTGAGTTTTGTAAACCCACTGAAATTTTCAAACTACACGAAAGAGGAGTAATGAATATAGGCCTAAATGGACAAACATTTCGATTTGGACGAAACTCATTATGCAGAGGTTTTCTGGGCCAGGGAACTCGAATCTGAGGTTGTTTTTCCCATGCTGCGCTTTAGTCGTGGAATTCACTTCAAAGCCGGATTTTTAGCTGTTTCATTAATTATTAATCGTTCAGTTTAGGCATATGAATGTTTAAGGGCAAAGTACCAATAAATACAGGGTGCGGCAAAATATCCTCCCTATTTTAAATTTCAAATAAAAAACAGACTCTTCAAAATAAAGAAACTGTATTAATATTAATGATATCTGCACAGTGGGAATTTAGGGTATTCACTACATTACATTAGTTCACCTCACTGAAAAGTGTAAATAGATCTTAATCCTGTCTCCGTGCTCTTATAGCAAGGTTCACCATACCATTAGGCACTATATCCACGCCGCAACATTCGCACAAGATGGGAGTAGCAGTCAACTTGAATTGCCATAACGACAGAAAAAAAACAAGTGATAAACAGTAAACAAAAAATGAATAGGATATTGAAATCGCGGAATTGACATTCAGTACAGTATCCAACCATGCCGTGGACGGGAGAAGAACGTGCTTACGCTGTGGAATAACTTCTTGTAAACGGGTATTCCGTTGTCGCTGCCCAGCGTGCTTTCCGGATTCGCTTCCAAATTCCCCCTCGTGGTCCAGTTCCAGATAGGAAAAGCATCAGCTTATGTGTGTCAAACTTTAGAGCACGTGGTAACATGATTAAAAAGGGAGGGGGAAGACGACGCACCGTTCGAACTCCAGAAAACTTTAAACTTCCCACTGTGTAGAATCATTCATGTTGATACAGCTTCTTTATTTTGATCCATATGTTTTTTTATTTGAACATTAAAATAGGGAGGATGTTTTGCAGTACTCTGTATGTTTTAATCACTTTACTCTTCATTTTTAAACTTCCAATTAATTTTCGTGGACGAAGCCGCGGGGATCTGCTAGTCTATATTAATAAAAGGAAGTGTTTGTCTTTCTGTCTGTATGTTCGCGATGCCCAGCGAAATATACTGAACGCAGAGTTCTGAAATTTTAAACATAGGTGGACTGAAGGGTCGGAAAACGCACCTCAAAGCCGGAATTTTAATTTTCGCTTTCGTTCGTGAGTTATGAGTGAAAAACGGACGAAAACGTGCATTTTTTTGCGTTTTCGAAGCATCAGTTTTCAGTAATACATATCAATGTCAAATCAATTACAGTTGGCTTTGGCTATTTTTGTCATAGCCTACCTTGAAAATAAAAGCATCGCGATCGCTTCATTTTGTAAGTCCATCCTGGACGATTCATTTGTTTAGAATGTTGAGGCCCGTAGACGTATGAAATTTTCAACCTACACGGAAGAGGGATAATCAGTTTAGGCCTAAATATGGTCAAACATTGTTCGATTTGGACGAAACTCATTATACACGGATTTTCTCGGCCAAAGAACTCGAATCTGAGGTTGCTTTTACCAGGCGACGTTATCTAATAGTGGTATGTAGTCCACGTGATTTAGGTGTTAATAAATATAATGATTTAACTATTACTCTTTTAATTTTTAATTTTTGAAATAATTATCACTGGCGAAGCCGCGGGCACACGCTAGTATCTATCTATATTAATAAAAGGAAGTGTCTGTCCCAATGGCGGCTCGTGGCCGGAAAATTAGGTGAAGAGAAAAAAATGCCACATGCTTATGTTAATAATGGAATTCACCCAATAGCGGTTCGTGGCTCAAAACGAGGGTGTGCTGCAAATACCATTTCATACAGCAAACTTAAAATATTTTTAAAAATTATTAGTAGGCCTATCTAAACTGCACGTCTCTTAATCCATCTCTGGGAATTCTCACGCGATTTTCTCTACCCTAATTATTTTTTTGCTAATTTCTCACGTCTCGTCGAACGTTGTGTGAGTTGTGTGACGAGAGAAAATAGCACAAAAAAATCTGATGTGAAAGTCACATAACTTCCTCTGCCCAAATAATTCACATATCCTTGTACAGAATCGCAAGACACAATTTTACGCTAATTATCCTATAAATACCTCTTCTTTCAACGATGCGACTAAAGGCACAGGCTATATAACAAACTTAAAAAAAGAACAAGTGACTGCAGACGTTTATTGAACTTTCCGCCGTAAAGAATAATTTCGGAAATTTATCGAATATTTCCTTCAGATACTTCTTTACTCTATGCATGGCCAACAATACATTTTTATCACTTCACATTTTTATAGAATAAGAGGCCATGAAAGAGCGCATATTCAGTTGTTCATCACGCAAGACAAACTTTCTACAAATAGTGGGTGAACAGTGGGTGGCTTGTAACTACCCTTCAGAAAATTTTTTAGAAAAAAAGTTTCAAATATAAGTTTTAGCTCTTAGTAAAAGGAACACATGTGCAAATTTTAAAGAAAATCGTTAGAGCCGTTTTTTGAGAAAATCGCGAAAAACGAAAATTTCTTCATGTAAAGTCCCCTTAAAAATAAGGGAAACTTATCGCCAATCTTCGGCTCACATCTTCAGAAGGTAGGTAGGCTACCTTACCCAAATACGAAATTTTGATTTCATACGATTTTCCGTTTTGGAGCTAGCTTTTTCACAGACTTTTCACACACACAGACAGACACACTGACACACAGACATGTTTCCAAAAATAGCATTTTTGGATTCAGGGGGCCTCAAAACGTGCATTTATATCAAAAACTCAACTTCGAATTTGGGGGTCGAAAACAATACTTCCTCTATGGTACGGGCAGAGGAAGTAAAAATAATAATAACAATAATAATGATAATAATAATGATGATAATGATAATAATAATAATAATAATAATAATAATAATAATAATAATAATAATAATAATAACAATAACAATAATTAGGGCAGGGAAAACCGCGTGAGAGTTCCCCGGAAATGGAATAAGAGACGAGAAAATAGTATTTTTAATGATCGAGGTAGAGGAAGTCGCTTAGTGTTCCCAGTGCGACAGAATACTTAATCGGGGTTGTGGAATCCGTGTTTTTCTGAATTTAACACATTCAAATTTGGCGGCGTCAGACCATCAGACGGTGGAAGATCTCAAGATCAGTAAACTATACAGGTTGCGTATTCCGGGATAGACCAATCGCAGCACTTGAGTGTGTGACGTCACAAGATTCCAGATCTCGCAATTTTCAGATTTTACTCAGTCTAGAAAATCTTACACCGCGTGATTAAACTCGTAACCTTTAAATAACCCGTGGTCGGATTCCTGTGAAATTTATACAGAAATAATCTACACACATCAGCCCTACTGATGGTTAAAACAGAGCCTTAAAAAAGCGGACACAAATGTTTTTATTTCATTTTATAAACATCACCCGTTACACAAAATTCATGGAGGGAGAAGCAAATTTCACTATGCGACAATTTTTTGTATTTTTGTGTCCCGAAAAAACTTCAAGCGAGAAAGTTTTAGTGAAATAATTGAATTTTAATACAAATGAAGTTCCAGCCCCATATCTCGAATGGTTTACGAGTAATTAAGTGGTAATTATTCAATGCGCTTCAGTGTCGGAGTGATTTGTGACGACCGTGAAATGTTCAGGAAGAAGCATATTTGACTATGCGACAATTTTTTTATTTCTGTGACCAGAAAATGATTCAAGCATGTGAGCTTATTTTATTTCTGTGACCAGAAAATGATTCAAGCATGTGAGCTTTAGGGAAATATTTGAATTTTATTATACATCAAGTACCACGTTTATATTTTGAATGGTTTACGAGTAATAGAGTGGTAATTACTCAAGGCGATAAAGCTATCGGAACGGTACAGAGGTCTTCTTTATTCTATAAAATAGGCCTACTAGCAATTACGTAAAAATCCTTAAATATTTTAATCGTGGACTCAATAATAAAGGATATTAACTGGCTACTTGTACCCATACTGAAAGATTGACCCGCTGGGGAAAAAGAATGAATTAAATTTTTTCCTAATCTTGTAAATCTGCACTACTGTTATTTATATATTTGTTGAATTATTTATTTTATTTTTTTATCCTTTGTGCTAGTAACTTTTATTTCTAATTACCTTATCAAATGCCTTATTAGTTTAATACCTTGTTAAGCCCTTTTCATATTTTAATATAATTTATCAACATGAAAACGTATTACAGTTAAAATTGAATTGCCGAGGCTTTAATAGCATGCTATCGGGTTATAGTTAGGGCAAGACGATGATACTTTTTAATGAAAAATTCATGGAAAAATCCTTTGAAATATTGTGTGATTTACGTAGAATGCATTGCGAAGCAATTTGTGTCCTTTTTGTTATGTTGAGACGTCGATTTTAAAGATCCTGCGCCTCTTTTCGTTGTGCTGCTCATGAAAGTTTCCCTGCCCTGCAATTCACAAACCATCCCTTAGTTTATTAGGTCTATATTATCTCTGTCGTCACATAATTTGTATACAGATGTACACTTTTGGCCGTGTTTCACCAATCATTACCTACATAACTTACCCCATATAACCCGGAGAAAATTATTATTAATATAAATGTATTGCTTTGATTACAATATTAACACAAATTAATACTCTACAATAGTCTACGCAATGTAATAATAACATTAGTACTGTACATGTTAATATTGATACATAAAAATTCCCGTAGTTATTTCTACTCTTATTATAAGGTACAATTTCTATACAAATATAGGATACATTCTTTAACAAATTTTCATCAAATTATACTAACATAACCTCTAGAATGAGGAATATTTTCTAGGCAACAAAATATTAGAACAAATCACCCTTTAGCTGTTATATAGGCCTACCTGTATTATATAATTTCTATTCAAATCTAGATCCTTTGGGAGATTTTTACAAGATTTTAAAGACAAATGCTGTAGAATCAGAAGAACATTTTAAGTAACTTGAATAACAGAACAGTTCACATCTTAGCTGTTTTCTACAATCTACAAAATTACTGTTACACACTGCCACAGCACATATCTGGCCCGGCATAATGGTTCAGTTAATTACACTTTCTAAAGCACCTTCCATTTGTATTATTAAAAACAGTATGTAGGCCTACTGGTAATATCTATCCTAAAAGACTGCGGTCAAGCGGCCGAGATCAGTAGGTAGAAGCTTTGTCAGCGGCACCATGCTCTCTACTGTCGTGCTTGAAGCGCCAAATCATTCTGACACCTTGAAGCGCCCGGAATAATTACCACTCAATTACTCGTAAACCATTCGAGATATGGGGCTGGAACTTCATTTGTATTAAAATTCAATTATTTCACTAAAACTTTCTCGCTTGAAGTTTTTTCGGGACACAAAAATACAAAAAATTGTCGCATAGTGAAATTTGCTTCTCCCTCCATGAATTTTGTGTAACGGGTGATGTTTATAAAATGAAATAAAAACATTTGTGTCCGCTTTTTTAAGGCTCTGTTTTAACCATCAGTAGGGCTGATGTGTGTAGATTATTTCTGTATAAATTTCACAGGAATCCGACCACGGGTTAATTAAAGGTTACGAGTTTAATCACGCGGTGTAAGATTTTCTAGACTGAGTAAAAACTGAAAATTGCGAGATCTGGAATCTTGTGACGTCACACACTCGCCTGCTCGCCGCAACCCCCTGTCCTATAAACTCGCCGGAATACGCTACCTCTGTAGTTTACAAGCCTTGGGAAGATCTAAGAGGGACGGCTTCGTGGTTAGTCTGTTCTCGTCACCTAGCGGACGTGGGATAAGCGAGAAAACTGCTGCTTGCCATCCTTAGTGGATCCTTAGCTAATTTTAGTGGAACAGACTACCCAAGCATCTGGGAATATTCAGCTTCAATGCTAGGAGGACTTGGGAGCTCACTGCCTCCTAGCGTTGACACCAGTAGTGGAGGGAAATTCAAAATTGTAGAAATACATTATAGTAAGAACAAACATTCGTGATATGGAAAATAAACTTTAAAAATACGTATTGTAAAGGAAAAATACTGGCGAAGTGCTACTTCACCTACTTCCCCTGAATAGCCGCCACTGGTCTGTCCGCGATGCCCAGCGAAATCTACAGAACGCAGAGATCTGAAATTTTAAACATAGGTAGACTGAAGGGTCGGGAAATGCACTCGAAGCCGGAATTTTAATTTTCACTTTCGTTCGTGAGTTATGAGTGAAAAACGGGCAGAAAACGTATTTTTTGCGTATTCGAAGCATCAGTTTTCAGATACATTTCAATGTCAAATCAATTACAATTGGCTTTGGCTATTTTTGTCGTACCTTGGACGATCGCTTGAATGTTGTAGCTCACGCTGGTCGATTCATTTGTTTATAATGTCAAGGCACGCAGACATATGAAATTTTCAACCTACACCGAAGAGGATTATTATTATTATTATTTATTATTATTATTATTATTATTATTATTATAAGAGGGATAATCAATATTGACCTAAATATGGTCAAACGTTGTTCGATTTGGACGAAACTCACCATACAGGGATTTTCTGGGCCAAGGAACTCGAATCTGAGGTAGCTTTTACCAGGCGACACTATCTAAACGTGGTATGTAATTCACGTGTTAATAAATATAATAATTTAACTATTATGCTCTTAATTTTTAATTTTTGAAATAATTATCGCGGGCGATCGCTTGATTTTGTAAGTTCATCCTGGACGATTCATTTGTTTAGAATGTCAAGTCCCTTAGACATATGACATTTCCAACCTAAACCGAAGAGGGATAATCAATATAGGCCTAAATATGGTCAAACATTGTTCGATTTGGACGAAACTAACTATACAGGGGTTTTCTGGGCCAAGGAGCTCGAATCTGAGGTCGCTTTTACCAGGCGACGCTATCTAATCGTGGTATGTTGTCCACGTGATTTAGGTGTTAATAAATATAATGATTTAACTATTATGCTCTTAATTTTTAACTTTTGAAATAATTATCACGGGCCATCGCTTTATTTTGTTAGTCCATCCTGGACGATTCATTTGTTTAGAATATCAAGGCCCGCAGACATATGAAATTTTCAACCAACACGGAAGAGGGATAATCAGTATAGGCCTGAATATGGTCAAACATTGTTCGATTTGGACGAAACTTACTATACAGGGGTATTCTGGGCCAAGGAACTCGAATCTGAGGTCGCTTTTATCAGGCGACGCTATCTAATCGTGGTATGTAGACCACCTGATTTAGGTGTTAATAAATATAATGATTTACCTATTATGCTATTGATTTTTAATTTTTAAAATAATTATCGCGGGCGAAGCCGCGGGCACATGCTAGTATAATAATAAAAGGAAGTGTTTGTCTGTCTGTACGCGATGCCCAGCGAATCTACTGAACGCAGAGATCTGAAATTTTAAAAATAGATGGACTGAAGGGTGGGTGAATGCACCTCGAAGCCGGATTTTTAATTTTCGCTTTCGTCCGCGAGTTATGAGTGAAAAACTGGCAGAAAACGTGATTTTAGCGCTATCGAAGCATCAGTTTTCAGTAATACATTTCAATTGTCAAATCAATTGCAGATGGCTTTGCTTACTTTGGTCATGATTTGGAAATAAAAGAATTGCTTCATTTTATAAGCCCACCCTGGTCGATTCTTTTCTTTATAATGCCAAGGCCCGCAGACATCTGAAATTTTCAACATAGTCGGAAGAGGGATAATGAATATAAACTTTAAATGGACAAACATTGATCAATTTTGACGGAACTAACTATGCAGAGGTTATCTGGGCCACAGAACACGAATATGAGGTCGTTTTTCCCCGGCAGCGCTTTTTAATCGTGGAATTATTCACTCTAAAGCCGAAATTTTAGCTGTTTCTTTATAATTTTAATAGTTTAGTTTAAAAATGATTCACGTGTAAGTGTTAATGAATATAATGTTTTAACTATGTTGCTCTTAATTTTTAATTTCTGAATTAATTACCGCGTGCGAAGCTGCGGACACCTGCTAGTACATAATAAACTCTCACGAAAAATATATAATATATATTTATAAATTACATTACATTACATTATAAAACTTAAAACAAAAGGTGTAGCCAACAAAACAAATTTTAGTAAATTGAAAACACATGAAGAAAACGTCTCTTTAATACCATGATATAATCAATCAGTTCCGAAAGCATTACTCTCAATTGTTGTACAGTCGGATCTCAAAACATTCACTTAGCCAAATAAGCTCTAATGTTTGAATTAACAGAGATACGCATAATTTTTTTAATCTGCCAGAAATTTGTCGTTAAAAATGTGACAAATTAATAAAACATGTACAAATATTTCAATATAAAGCAAACGTCATGCATTATCGCAAAACTAACAATATCCAAAATGAAACTATCAATTTTATATTCTTTTTTCCATGTCTTTTAAACATTTTATCATTAGTATATAATAGAGTAATATAATAATAGCAATATTAAAGTATGATTTTTCATATAATAGAGTACAGTATTAAAAACATGATTTTTCATAAACTGCCGGGCCCTAGACTAAAGAGCTTTTCATTAACTTCGAATATATGCCTATTTCATTAATTGAATAAGCCAAATACTTACCTGACAGGATAGTATACTTTTACAGTATGCATTTTTTTTTAAATTCTAGCGTGCTCAAAAATGTTTTATTACCACTGACATTTCAGGTTATGCAAAATATATCTACTTATGGGAGAATAAAAGCAAAGTTTTAGGAAATCCACTGAATTGTATTAACAGAGAGAACATACCAGTTTCTGTGCTGCTTTCCAGTTGTCTGGTTTTGGTTTGTTCTTCTGGAGTACCATCGTTCGAAGGGCCCGTAGTAAAGCTCTAAAGAAACCAAAAGGCCGCACTTTGGTGCGAGGGTACCGACGTGGGAGGTGGACGAACTTTCGACCCACCGCGGCAAATGGAGTTTGCTACAGCTTCCGTATTAATCCCCACGCATTTGCTGCAGCCTAGAATAAATATGTTGTTTAAAATAAAGCAAAGCTTCATTTACTTCATGTTTGTACTTTGTAGCAACATCAACTACTCTTCTACAAGTTCTTAAAGTACTGTATGTTATTGTGGCTTTCAAATACAGTATATCCATTCAGAAAGAACTCTTAAAATGAATTTAAAATGCCCGCATTTCTTCCTACTTCAAGTAATGAAGATCTATGACAACCTAAAACATATAGCAGGCCTGTAGCATAGTTGCCTACCTCATTACATACAGGGGAATGCTTTTCACATTGACTAATGGCTACTTCAATATGACATATCAAATGGCTACATCAGTACAAAAAATATGACTTGAAGTACAAAGTTTATGAATACATAGGCTTGTATGTACTTTCTATTTCTTCGGTGCTAACTCGATCAAACATAACTTGATTTTACGAATGCAAATGCGCATAATTATGCAAGACGTCCGACCAGTAAGAAATGTGTTCAATTATCGTCAAAGAAGCTGATAAATTCAACGAATATTTCTTAGATTTTAATGCTAATTTTCGATTTTCTTTAATATTATTTTTATTTTATGCAAAGGCCTATAAACAAAAGCTATATCTATAATTTACTTATGCCTATCCACTAAAATGAAGCTCCTTCAGAAAAGGATATTTTCTTGACCTTGCGTTTGCATACCAATGCTTAGGGGCCATATTTTTTGGTAACAACGATAAGTGCGAAATTTTATAAAACAACCTCCCTTAGCTATATTTATATTTTATATGCTTAAAATACCAATATGAACGAAATTGAATCCACGAAATATCGCGAAATTTACTCGATTCCGCAAAATATGTCTATAAGCGCGAAATATGCCCCTTCTGTCCGTAAAATGAGAAATGAGCACGAAAATGTGCCTTAAAATCAATATTGTGTTTTGGTGTACTGTATTTTTTATTTCTTAGCAGCTTGCTTTTTTTCTGCTGTTTCTGTGGCTGTCGAAGATTTACCGATATATCGATATTTGTGATCGATTACAAAGATTGCAGAATTTACGCAAAGATTGTCTGTGACCTGGTTTGTACTGTTGAGTACTCTCCTTTCCTGCTATCTCTTTGCCAAGTTACCGATGCCTATGATCGATTACAGCATAAGAGTGTAGAATGTTTGTTACTTGTATTCAACAGATTTCGTCTTTTATCCACAGTGGTATGGTTGGCACTTGCAAATTGCTGTCTGATGGTGTTTAATAGAAATTACGATAATATTTCTCGTAATTATATTTGAACATTAACTCTAGTCATGTCTAAATCGAAAGTTACTTCAATTCTTTCAAGGGCAGAAGAATACAGAAATAAGGGGGGTATTAGTTCATGCTGAGGATTTTGGTTATTCTATACTGCCAGGTCTCCCTAATATAACTGTCATGGGATTCGCAGATAATACTTTAATAGTAGCCAATAATGAAGAATCTGCCAAGAAACTTGCCGATATAGCTATTCAAAGGTTACTTGAAATAGGCTTGGCTATCAATGTGCATAAATCGAAATCTATTTCAATTACCAAAGGCACTATAAAGTATGATGATTTCGTTCTAGAGTCTGGATAAGTCATTCCTTCAATTGCACCTGATGAGACTATTTGGGTGTCAACTATCATCATACAACTGTTTTTGACCCAAAAGCAGCGATGAACGATCTTAAAAATAAATTTGATGCCTTAGCTTCCTCCTCTTTACTACAACCATACCAGAAATTTAACATCTTGAGTACTTTTATATGTCCATCATTGATATATAAATTTCAGACTACACCATTAAATAGAATACCAGTCAAATTTATTTCTGACGCTGACGTATTAATTCTAACAACATGTAAAGAGATACTTCAACTCCCAACCGACACCCCTGCTAGTATGATGTACTCAGCCAAGAGTTATAAGGGATTAGGCCTCTTTAAAGCATCGTGGGAGGCATATTTACAATTCATTAATTCCTGCCAAAGTCTTATGAATTCTAATAACATCCACATAATTGTACATATGCAACTGACAGACTACCTGAACAAATAGAAACTGCTTGACCCATACCAATCTGGATTTAGAACTGGTCACAGTACAGCAACGGCACTGCTTAACGTAACTGAAGACATACGACTAGCCCTAGATGACGGTCTTACAACCGTGTTAGTACTACTGGACTTAAGCAAAGCATTCGACTCAGTTAACATTGAACTACTAACGCATAAAATCACTGCACTGCATCTATCAGACAACGTAGTAACTTGGTTCACCTCCTACCTCACTGATGGCCAGCAATGCATATCAACTCCAAACCAAAACTCAAAATGGCGGCCAGTACAGAGAGGATTGCCCCAGGGTTCTGTATTAGCACCACTATTGTTCTCTATCTACATAAATGACATTTCTAAATCCCTAAAGCACTGTAAATACCTGAGACAATACACCATGCAATTGAAAAACTCAATAAAGACATAGACACTACATCCACATGGACAGGAAAGTTTGACCTAACTATCAATGCAGAAAAGTCACAAGCAATCATTATTGGACGACAGCGAATGTTTTGTTATTTGGATATGAACAACATTACCCCTGTAACGGTAAACGCATCAATTGTCCCTTTTGTACATCAAGTAAAAAAACCTGGACAAAAATCTTAATTTGAAAATACAAACTACTGAGATATGCCGAAAAGTCTTCTCTACATTACACTCGTTAAAGCGACTCAAGAATTTCCTCCCCTTCAAACTAAAAAAAATCCTGGTGCAAACATTAATCATGCCCCATTTTGATTACTGCGACATACTATATACAGACTTAACCACCGACTTGGGACAACGACTGCAACGGGCTCATAATCTATGCGTTCGTTACATTTGCAACATCCGTAAATATGAACATATCACCCCCTCTTTTGAAATACTGTCCTGGGCTAGACTAAACGAACGACGACTGACACATTCCGTCACTCTACTATTCAACGTCCTCAAGACCTCTACACCAACTTATTTGTATGAACGTTTTCAACGGCTATCTTCTCATCATGATCTCGGTACTCGCTCACAAAGAAACTCTATTCTAAGTATCCCTCGTCATAAAACAACCCATTACTCTTGCTCCTTTGTCGTCTCCATGAGTGGTATAAATAAAACGAAGCCACTGCTACCAAGCCGTTGCTCATGAGAAGGTTGAGAATCTAGCACCCGCTGTCTGTTTGGTATAAATAAAAACTTCACCTCCCTGCCAAGCCGCGGCTCAGGCAACTGGTAGCAAGTGCTTGGACACCTGCATCCCATATCGCACGACACATAGCAGCTGAGTAAACAAACATGCCATTTGACTGTCTGTGCAGCGATTTAAAATTTTAAGTTTAGTATAATGTATCAGAATGGTTGAAAAAATAGTGTATTTCAAAAGCAGATCGTGCAAATTGTGAAAATGCACAAACGAGTACTGAATAAAGCTCAACTGCCAGAGTGCAAACAGAAAAAAATCTCTAGCAGTAACTGTTTTCAAAAGTCAGCTAGAACGAGAATGTAACGTAGTGTTAACTGAAAACCAGATTTTAAGAAGTATTAGTAATTTGAAGAGCAGGATAAAGTAAAATTCGACCTGAGACTCACTGCGAATAAGCCGATAGTCTTAAAAAATTGGGAGAGAACCCGAGAAAAAAAGGAAAAATTAGAAATATAAGTACTGAATTTAAAGAAAGAAAAACTATTTTGGGAGAAAGAAAGGAGACAAGAGAGTGAGGCCTAGTATACAAAAGTCCTGGATATCCAAAGGTCCTGGGTTCAAGTCCCAGTGTCAGAGGAATTTTTCTCCTACAATATTCTCTAGTATTCATGTTTTATTAGCAAACCTTGATTTTAGGGCACTAAAAATTATGTTTAGGCTTGTAAATTAATATATTAAGCATTTAACTAGAACAGTAGCCAGATACAATTATACTTATTTCTAATAAACAAAAGTTAACATTTTATACTAATAAACACATTTCATACTTAACAGTGTCCCACATTTACACTATTGAAGATGGATGTTATATTTTAGAAAGTGATTCGCATATGTTGGTGGTTATGGGGACCGAATATTTGTCCTGTTAAAGTCGCCTTGGTTCCGGTCTTCAATAAAGGCTTGTATTATGATGATTTTACTTACGGCACTTGTGCTTTTTGTAATTTTTACCGCACGGAGATTTCTTTTGTTTTCATAGCAACCAGATTGCGTGCGGGAATGTCAAGTTACGATCCACGGCAACAATATTCGTAAGTACCGCTAATTAGTTACGTCGTTCAAAAAAAGAGTTAATCACGTTTGAAATATTTTAGTTCATATTGATACCAGTAAAATATGTGAATGTGTTAGACCTATAATTATGTATTAATTTTGTGATTATTATTATTATTAATAAAAAGAAATATAACAAAGTTAAGTTACACATGTTTTACAATTTTATTGTACAACCGGTTCTTTACATCTGTGCACATCATAATCCATACGTTCCTTATAAATTACTCATATTCGTTAAAAAAATCACCCCCATGAACCCCACCAATACTTTTAAAAACTTCACTTGAGCAAGCTGAGTCCGCAAATGAGGTACCGTACCTCAGAAAAAAGCAAGCCGCTGCTACCAACAGAGAGCCGCGGCTTAGTTTTATTTATACCAAATCCCAAGCAGTGGCTAAGCTGTCAAGGTCGTTGAGCAACGGCTAGGCAGGTGGCTGAGGAAGCCGCTTTTTATTTATATCAAACCAAGCAGCTGCTAGGAATTAGTGAGTTTTGAGCCTCTGCTTGGTTTTATTTATACCACCACATATCTCGATCTTGGAATGCTTTACCTGAGAACTGTAGGAACTGTCAAAC
The DNA here is from genome assembly GCA_964059195.1 of Ectobius pallidus. Classification (NCBI taxonomy): domain Eukaryota; kingdom Metazoa; phylum Arthropoda; class Insecta; order Blattodea; family Ectobiidae; genus Ectobius; species Ectobius pallidus. The sequence goes on from CAXKWD010000002.1 coordinate 157,375,705, forward strand.
ACAAATACAATTCTTACGTAAGCTGACCAATGATGCCATAGTTAGGGACTTGGTTTCACATTAATAACAATTAATCATCACATATCTAAATACTGTTGGTGTTTCCAATTACCCACAACTTTTCATTTTTAACTTTTAATTTTGCTTTCACATTATATTTCTTAGTAATAGTTAATATTTTAGTAATAGTTTAAACCTTAGAACGTAGCAAACTATTTAACATATTGTTTTTTGTTGTTTATTGTATTATCTCTTTTTGAACTAGTTCTTAAGCCTTAAATAATAATAGTGTAATCATGTTTTTGTGTATATGTAACTTTGTATTGTACTTGTAACATACTTGTTCTATTGCAATATTGTAAAGTTCATTTGTATTAATCCTGGTTGAATGGAAGAGAAGGCCTAATGGCCTTAATTCTACCAGGTAAAATAAACCAATTCTTATTCTAATTCTAATAATTCACACAAGAGACTTGAATGATGAAGTTAACAGAAGTCTCGAAAAACTTGATCTGCCTTCAGAGGGAAGGCCTGCCTGGTTTAAAGTTCCTTCCATACGGACCCAACTCCGAAATAAGGAATTTGAAACTTGTTGTTCTTTGCCCCAGAAAGGAAAGATTGTCGTCCTTTTTTAAAGAATATACGCCATGTAATAAATGGCTCAGTAAGCCTGAAGGATTGACGAGTAGTGAGTGGAAGGATGCAATTAAGATGACAGCGAATGTTTGTCCAGTTCGTGCTCTACCAGGCAGGTCCCAAGACGGTCACCATTGCCGTCGTTGCGGCAGTGAGAAAGAAACTCTTGCTCACGTCTTGGGTGCTTGTCCTTATGGTGAAGTGTTGAGGAACAGTCGCCATCACAAGATCCGAACATTAATTGCAAATGCCCTGCGGAAAAATCATCATCAAGTAGCTGAAGAGGTCTACGGCGTTTCTGAAGGTGGCTCTTCTAGAAGAATTGACATCATTGCCATTACACCAGGCTCAACCAATGGATATATAATTGATCCTACAATCAGGTTTGAAACATGTAGCACCCAACCTGCAGAAGTTCATGCTGAAAAATGTTGTATCTACGAACCCACCATCGCATACTACAAAGGAAAATACTCCCTTTCTTCTATTACCATCTTTGGTCTGATGGTGGGTGCAAGACGAACAATTCCTTCACTCTGTGGATTTCTGCAGATTCTTCCATCTCAACAGCATTGTCATAAAAGAAAGTGTCTCTGACAGCCCTGAAAGGTTTCCTCTTTATACTCAGGAATCACTTATATTCCTAATTTGTGTATATTTGTCTTCTAGTTTTTCTTCTTGTTGTTTCATAAGTTTTCTTGAGTTTTTCTTAATGATTATTGTAAATGCTTGTAAACACTTCTTTGTGGTGTAATTTTTTTCTATTACGCTTTGTGTAAGGGCAACCCTTAACTGAGGGAAGCTGAATGTGAATAAATAACATTAAAATAAATAAGACGCAAAGTTTATCATTGCGCAATGTTCCCAATGTAATTTATTTCACGAAATACCCACCGAAATAGAAGGAAGTTAACACCGAAATCAGCCATTTTATTTCACCAATAAATCAGGGCCCTACGGCAATGCTTCATTGGAAAAATCCCTAATCTGAATATAAATGCCGAAAAGTTATTTTAGGCAGTAGAAGGAAAAAGAAGCACTTCTAACGATGGATCATATTAATTAAAAGGAGAAAATTATGAGACTGTGTGGTAAAAAATTATATCACAACACGGTAAGCAACCTGATTGCTTTGCATGGACAATACTCTACTAGTTAAAAATATTTGCATATGATTATTAAACAGATTCAGTTAGATAAAAATTTAATTTTTCAAAAGTGAAATTTTTCACGGTGATTGTAAAAAGCGCCATACTTGGTGGGTGCAAAAGTCCTTAAGCTGGCAGCCCTGTACCAGAAAATTAACAGCCGTGTGTGCGCTCCAATACGGTTGGTTCCAGGGTGCGAAGAATAAATCTAACGTTCATTATTATTTCACACATTTTAACGACTGTCTAAAAATAGTGCGTGATACACATGGTAAAAGGATTATGTTTTTATTTAGTTTCATATAATCAATGTATATGATAAATTAGGGATGGGTCCTCGATATTCTCGATACTTGCATGGTATCGGCATCGAAATTTCAGAAAACTCGCTCGGTACTTTTTCGATACTTTGGCAATTCTGCAATTTAAGGAAATGCTGTATTTCTTTCTGCTTTTAGTAGTCTACTAAATATAGTAAATACTTCTATTTCTCCTTGAAATGGAGAAAATCACTCTGGGTCAATCCATTAGAAATGAACCAAATTTAATAACATTTGTTGCTCGACATTTTTGATTTTCCTAATTTTTTTACCAGTTATTTCCCAACTAAAGGTAAGTTCAAAACTATGGTAAAACATTTTTTGGGCTCATACTATTTTTTGGCGGCCATTTTAAGTTTTTTTTTAACCATATTTCAGTCGAAAACATGTTTTGCACAAATGCATGGAACTCCGTTAATTTTATAGATAACAAGACAAAATAAACACCAAAATTAACAGAATGAAATGCTCTACATTTTTGTTTTGACACAATATTACCTAAATAGTGAGGAAAGTGAAGAAAAAAATTCAAAACTACAAATTGAAAATTGACTTAAAACGGGAGTTTTGGTGCCGCAAAATCATTAGAAGGAAGAAAGACTCGCCCTTAAATTTTTTTCTGGTGTAGATCTACTACAGGACTACTTGCTGTAGAAGTTTAAAGCTTGAGAACTTTACGTTTTTTTCTATACAACTTTTCAAAAATGCCCAAAACCGTATTTTGCCAATATTTGAAGTAGAATATCTCAAAAGGGACTGAGTGAAATAATGAAAAATTGAGTTATAGGCACACGAAATTTAACGGTAATTTAATAGTAAAAATTCACTTTGTAATTTTAAATATAAAATTTTTGTGAGCCTAAGTTTGTTACACAAAAGAGTTGTATATGTAGGCTACATTTCATCAGTTAGCATGACAAATTTTTGGTTTCCTCAAAGCTTTGAAGAGTGTTGAAATTTCGGTGCATAGTTTGCAGTTATGGCCAACTTCGATGCACTATAACTCGGGAACCAGTTGAGTCTCAGTCACCAAATTTTTAACACATCTTTATATCATAAATTGGTGTTATCTGTATAAATTTCATAATTTTTCACTCAGTCCCTTTTGAGATATTGTACTTCAAATATTGCTAAAATACGGTTTTGGGCATTTTTTAAAAATTGTATTAAAAAAACCGCAAAGTTCTCAAGCTTTAAACTTCTACAGCGAGTAGTCCTATAGTAGATCTACACCAGAAAAAAAAAATTAAGGGCGAGTCTTTCTTCCTTCTAATAATTTTGCGGCACTAAAACTCCCGTTTTAAGTCAAATTTCAATTTGTAGTTTTGAATTTTTTTCTTCACTTTCCTCACTACTTAGGTAATTATGTGTTAAAACAAAAATGTAGAGCATTTCATTCTGATAATTTTGGTGTTTATTTTGTCTTGTTATCTATAAAATTAACAGAGTTACATACATTTGTGCAAAACATGTTTTCGACTGAAATATGGTTAAAAAGCAAACTTAAAATGGCCGCAAAAAAAAAACGTATGAGCCCAAAAAAATTTTTACCATAGTTTTGAACTCACCTTTAGTTGGGAAATAACTGGTAAAAAAATTAGGAAAATCAAAAATGTCGAGCAACTTGGCCTGGTTCATTTCTAATGGATTGACCCCTCTGCGACTTTTGTCTAGTCATAAATAAAGACCTTCCGACTTTTAAAATCCAAACAGAAGAGATTCTTAATTGTTTCGTTTCCTGTCAAACGTTTCAATAACAATCAACAAGCAAGCTGACTGTCCAAACCCCTTGTACGATGCGGAGATTAAGTTACTGTTTATTCTGCAAACCTTAAAACAGTTTGTTCATTGTCCTGCTCTGTGATCCGAGTAGAACGTCACATGATTATTTTATCCATTCATAAGCATTCTATTTTGGTATGCTTTTAAAACAAGTCTGCATGCCGGCTTTCAGTTGATATCTCTACCTGACAGAAGACTGTGTGTATTGCTGTACGATAACATAATTTTTTCAGTCAACATGAGTGAAGTGTGGAACTATTTTCAAATAGACCCTCATTGTGATAATCGCGCCATTTGCCGTATTTGTAAAAAAAAGTTTTTCGCGTGGGGGAAAAATAATACTAGTAACCTTAAAAAACATGTTACATCAGTGCATAAAGCTGCGTCTCCATTGATATACATTTAACACCAACATGTCAATATTAACAAGTTGATATTGACATGTATATTGCAATTTCGCGTTCCAATTGACTTGACATGCAAACCCAGCGTGTTGTACTTAACATTTTCAGATGTTAATTTGTTTTCCGGAGAAAATGGACAACATGTCAAGTCAATTGACTGTTCGGTCAATATCGGCTTTGTTTCGGGAATTTCCGGGAAACGAAAAGCGATCGCCAGCTTAATCAGCTTTGGTTCGGGAATTTCCGGGTGAACAAAAAGCAGTCGACAGCTTCCTCAATATTTCCGGCATCCATTTTGTATTATGTGAGTATTTGGTATATCAGTGTTCTCAATAGTATTGCATCTACTTTTAAAATTATTTTTTATGGCATACTCCATTGTTGAAAAATGTTATATTATTTTGAAAAGATCAAGACATCTGTACAAAATTAGTATATAAGAAAGTCATAGACAGTTAACAAGAAGATATTAACGAGTATATGAAACTACTCTCATTTTGTAATGTTGGCTGGCCTCTTCAGAGGCGTTTTCTTTTTGAATGTTATTCATTTCTGTTCGTAACTGCGCCAACACATGTCAACCTATAACATTGTAGTGGAGACAGTTGTTAATTGGCAAACCACTTGACTTGTATACATCAACAAGTTGATGATAAACATTCAACATATATGTTAACTGCAACATGTTGGTGTTAAATGTATGTCAACGGAGACGCAGCTTAAGATTGCCTTTTCAGAACCACATAATAAAAAATTCTGCGGAAGTAGAACTTAAACTCCTGAAGAAGTAACAGTAGATGAGCCTGCGACTCTTCTTTCAAACTCATCCTCATTATCGCCGGCATCGACATCATCATTCTCTCAACCTACACATAAATCATTTATGGACAGTAAATCTGCATTTAAACCAGGTGATATTCGGTCGAAGACAATTATCAGAAAAATTGTAACAATGATATGCAAAGATAACCAACCATTCAGCATTGTTGAAGATGAAGGGTTTAAGGAGTTGATTAAGCACCTTGAACCTAGATATACTGTGCCTACTCGTAAGCACATACCTAGGTATCTAATCAAATCATTCCAGAACTTTACGAAGAAGTAGAAAGAAGAGTAAAAAGTGAGTTACAAAATACGAATAGCTTAGCTGTTACGACGGATATGTGGACATCAACAGCCTGCGACGATTATTTAAGTGTCATTGTTCATTTTGTGAACCTGGACTATAATCTTAAACATATTTGCATTGAAGTGATACCATTTGAAGAACACTGGCGAAAATATTGCAAATTTTTTGAAGAAAACTTTAGAAGCGTGGGGTTTAACAGATAAATTGGTGGCCGTGATTCATGACAACGGTCACAATGTTGTAAATGCTATGACGTTAGGAAACTTTCCACGTCTGTCGTGCCTAGCTCATACATTCCAACTTGTTTTGAAGCATGGACTTTTCACTTTAAAAAAATATTCAAAATCTCATTTCGTCATGCAGGAAATTAGTTGGGAGTTTCAAACACTCCTCAAAATCTACCAAGATTCTCAAAGCTGCACAGAAGCATCTTTCTCTACCACAATACCGCTTGATTCAGGATGAGCCTACGCGATGGAATTCAACTCTACATATGTTACGAAGACTTCAACAGCAAAAGAGTGCCATAGTTTTTGCATCCTCTGACCTGTCCTTACCAGTGAATCTTACAGCATCGCAATGGGATCTAATTAATTTACTGATCGACACATTAAATATTTTCGATCAAGCAACTCTCGCCGTAAATTCATCCTCAGTGTCAGTGTCTGAAATAATCCCCATTGGACAGTGTTATTTCTGAACTGGGAAAGCCGTCAGAAAGTGGATCAGGAATTGCGATTATTCGACAGTCATTGCTGGATGAAATGAACGTGATTGAAGACGATGAAATATGCTCCATTTCAAAGCTGTTGGACCCACTCTTAAAAGGACGAGTTTTTCGCAGTCCAAGTCCTCTCAATTCTGCTAAAGACCGATTGGTGGACCTTGCTAACCAACATTAATGTACTGCACCCGAAAATGATGAGGTAAGATTTTTAATTAAAAAATTTCAGATATGTGGGAATAGTATTGTAGTACTGACGTACTCGTAAAAATCGATCATTCACGAACTTTTTTATTTACTTTATTTTAGATATCACAGACGTCAAAGCCCGAGAAATTGCCAGGAATGTGGTGCCTGTATAGTAACAATATGCAAGAAAATAATGTATCAAATTCACTGCCAGTGAACAGTTCCCAGGAAGAAATCACTGCATATCTCAAGGAAGAGTTGTTGCCTCCTCTTTCTAGTTCATTAGATTACTGAAAAACAAGCACAAAATTTCCGAAACCAGAGAAGTTAGCTGTGAAATACCTGTGCATACCACCAGCAACAGTTTTCTCTGAAAGACTATTTAGCACAACAGTACTCGTATGTGACAGAAAAAGAAGTAGACTTGACCCCGAAAGAGTGAGAATGCTTAGTATTTTTGAACAAAATCTTGTAAGCGGAATGTTTCAAAAATTAATTTTAGTTTTAATGTAGAGTTTAAAAATAATTATAGGCTACTGATGATATTAAATTTTGACTCATTAAATATGCACACTTACTTTAGTTGGTATTACACAGTTCTCTCAACTTTTAATTTTTAATGTAGGCCTACCTATTTATTGAAGCTGAAAATGTTGACGGTATCGAGTATCGAGAAAATCTGTTATCGACCCATCCCTATAATAAATGTAAGCGTGGTTTGTCCGTGCGTGCTGCTTTAACTCCGCGACGCACCCCCGCAGCCACATGAGAATTAAATGGCATGGTAGCCCTTCATCCCCATCCATGAAGGTGGTTTCGGTTTGGAACTGCAGGGGTTGAATTCAGAGATATGGGTGTCAAAGGAGTACACTGCACCAACGGACTGGGAATCGAGTGCCGAAGTGGCCGAGACTTGTCAGAATGTTCTAGAAGCTTCCAGAATGTTCTAGAATATTCTAGAAGCTTCCTGAATGTTCTAGAACGTCAGAAAGAACAGCGAAGAAATGAGAGGACGAGCGAGAAGCACGGAAGAGAATGAATAGATTGAGAGAAAACTTAACAGATGAACAACGTGAAGTAAAAATAAATGAATAAACTTGAATCAATAGCTACAAATGTGTGTAGAAGACCGAGCGATATATTTATTCTTTCATAATTATACTGTACACAAGTGATAACCTCCAGAACCAGTCACTGAATTCACTATGTTACTTGAAAATTCTACATTAGAATAGACAGAAGTATACAATGTAACCTTCAGCAATCAACACAAATTCTCCGTCAGCTAGGATCAAATTAATAATAAAAAAAAATAAAAAATAAAAAAAAAAATAAAAAAAAAAAACACATTGCATAGCCAAGCGCGAAAGGTCGTAGACAGTCGTTCAAATTTGTGAAATAATAATACAATAGGGTGGGTCGAAAAAAACAATATTTTTTCGAATAGCTATAGTGCCGAAAAGTTGCTCCTATAATAAAAAAGTAAAAAAAAAAAATAATAAAAATCGTTTAACATCTTCCGATCGTGCATCACACTAAGTTTATAAAAAATGACTAAACTGAACATTTTTCGTAATTTTCTTAATACTACTTAAAGTTCTACAATCGACATGCTATAGTTTGTTATGGTTCAATAAAGTTAAATAAATAAGAACATCATTGATATTTTAATGTTTTGCTTGATTTCTTCCAAAAGACACACTTTAAACATGGATACTTCGAAAAGAATAATAAGTAACAGTGAACCTGTGAATTCAGGGCAATTTTTGTAGGTATTTACAATGTAAACAACACACCCATACTTTGGATAGTTAGTTGAGTAGGGTGTGAGTGGAACTTGACGAGATGCCACCTGAGGTGGTCGTTTTGATCTGACAAAGCGGGCGAAGAACTGAATGATGAAACTTGCTATTTTTTCTTAAATATCCCGTTCTTCGAACACACTGTGTGATGTTCTAATTTATTTAACTTTAATGAACCACAACGAACCACAGCATGAGCATAACAAACTATAGCGTGTCGATTGTAGAACTTTAAGTACTAGTAATATTGCGAAAAATGTTCAAATTCGTCGATTTTTAAAAACTGTAAGTGCGATGCGCGATTGGAAGATGTCAACCGATTTTCAGTTTTTTACGTCATTTTCACTTCCTCTGCCCGTACCTTAGGTACTATAGGTAGAAGAAGTATTGTTTTCGACCTCCAAATTCGAAGTTGAGTTTTTGACAAATACACATTTTGAGGCCCCCTGAATAAAAAAAAATACTATATTTGGAGTATTTTTGGATACATGTCTGTGTGTGTGTCTGTGAACAGGCTAGATGGAAAACGGAAAATCGCATGAAAACAAAATTTCGTCTTTGGGTCAGGTACCTTCTGAAGATGTGAGCCAAAGATTGGCGACAAGATTTTCTCGAAAACGGCTCTAACGATTTCCTTTAAATTCTGCACATGTGTTATTTATACTGAGAGCTAAAACTTTTATTTGAAACTTTTTCGAAAAAAATTCTCTGAAGGGTAGTTACAAGCCACCCACTTTTCAACCCACTGTTTGTAGAAAGTTTGTCTTGCGTGGTGAACAACTGAATACGCGCTCTTATACGGCCTTTTATTCTATATAAGAATGTGAAGTGAGAAAGATGTATTGTTGGCCATGCATAGAGTTAAGAAATATCTGATGGAAATATTCGATAAAGCTCGGAAATTGTTCTTAACGGCGGAAAGTTCAATATACGTCTGCAGTCACTTGTTTTTTTTTTTTTTTTAGTTTGTTATATAGCCTGCGATTTTAGTCGCATCATTCAAAGAAGAGGCCATCGGATATTTATAGCATAATTAGCGTAAAACTGTGTCTTGCGTTTCTGTACAAGGATAATATGTGAATACTGGCAAAACAAAATTATTTTACCACATGTATCAATATGTATTACATTTATTTTGTCCTAGTGGTGATGGAATTAAGGTGTCATATTATATGAATCGAGTTCCTTTTAATAACATTATTCTACAATGTTTCGCGTGCTTAACCATGTGGATACTATTATGCATTATTTAGACTGTCAGATTTTATTTGGGTTATGTATCCTTCGGGGATGCGATGTGACGTGGTAATGACACCATCTTCATTTCTACAATCAATTTACATGAATTTACATGAGAACCAATTTACATGAAGAGAATGTCATACATAATACATTGTACTAAGATGCTAACTTTTATTTGGGCAGAGAAAGTTATGTAACTTTCACATCAGATTTTTCTTATTATTATAGGAGGCAACTTTTCCGCACTAAAGCGATCCGAAAAATATTGATTTTCCCCACAACCCCAAAGAGCAGGATTGCTAAACTCGTCCTTACGGGCTCGTTTCGCAAACATAACCTATTCGAAAATAAAATATCGTTTTTTACAGTTGGATCATAAAACATACTATTTTTCTTAGAACAACATAAACAAATTCCTGAAAATTAGACCATATCAATGTCGATATTAAAAGACCGCGAATTCTAAGACTGTCAGATGAGTTAAAATTTATGTCAAGTTAACGTATAAAATGAGATAGGCCTAATCAGAATAAATATTAGGATGCAATTAATCACTACAGATTTATGCATGACGTGATGACATGCAAGAATCCAGTATAGCAGCATGAATTTCTCAATGCCAGTACAGTATCTTCTTATCCAGTGTTGCCAACTTAGTGGAATTCCCGCTAAATTTGGTGGATTTTTAAACTTTTCAGCGGGAGGGAAAATATGGTTTTAACGGATAGCGGATTTGTTTAGTGGATGTTGTGCTTTGACGGAATATTTAAAAAAAATAACATAATATGCTATTTTAACTTCTATTTATTGAATTTCAGTGTTTGAGTGTGATGAATTATGAATTATTCTTTCCATGGCTCAAGAGATGGTGTTCCCAGATGATGCACTGATTGAAATAGACAAAGTGGTTGAAATTTACAACTGTGGAATGGATAAAAAAGCAAAATATAAGTGAATTTCGAAATTAAATGATAATCTACATCTTTTCAACCTCAATTTCTGAAAAAAGTAATTTCAATTTCGGAAAAAGTAATTTCAATTTCGGAAATACGAGGGCTATTTTATTTAAACCTCCGATGGGGCATAAAATGATAACCACAGTGAAAATCTTTTTTTTTTATTTGGAACAATTAGGAACACCTTCTAGCTACTTCTCTACATAATCTCGCTCCGATTGAGTTATTTGTCGTAGCGTGGTACCAACTTTACTATACCCTCTTCATAGAAGCTTGCCGCCAGCGTATTGAGAAGGGTCTTCACGGCATTTTGAAGAGTTTTGAAATTCTTCGTGGTGTGGAAGCACTGTCCTCCCAGATCTATGGTTTGTTCGGGAAAAATCCATCGGGAAAATCCACTGTTTGGATTGTTCTTTTGAATCTGGATTGTCGTAGCTAATCCACGTTTCATCCCCTGTCACGATGGATTTCAAAAACTCCTTCCCGTGCCGAGGAAGGACACCTTGCCGTGACTTTCATCTTTTTCGGCAGCTGGAGGAAGATCTGGGAGGACAGCGCTTCCACACCAACTTAAAGTGTTCCCCATTACAGACCACGGAAAGCTTCTATGAAGAGGGTATAGTAAAGTTGGTACGACGCTACGACAAATGACACAATCGTAGCGAGATTATGTTGAGAAGTAGATAGAAGGTGTACCTAAATGTTCCAAATAAAATAGTTTTGATTTTCACTACGGTTTTCATTTTATGCCCCATCGGAGGTTTAAATAAAATAGCCCTCGTATTTCCGAAATTGAAATTACTTATTCCGAAATTGAAATTACTTTTTCCGAAATCGAAATTACTTTTTCCGAAATTGAGGTTGAAAAGGTGTATATGCAATGATTTAATCCTTTCAAAGAAATTTCAGAATTGTCCTTGTGGAAAATGAAAATGCAGAAGTTATAAAAGTGCATTCGGCTAGTTGAACTTACTGCTACGAACACCTTCTACGACAATTTTAACAACATTCGAGATTTGAAAGGGAGTACCTGCTCGGCCGTTACGAGAATACTGAATTTGTTTTAACTAGATCATTACATATAAATTTGGACAGCCTATGTGATTTCCACACTATTTTCAAAATTCTGTTACAGCCAATTTCGGAAATACATAAGGGAATATGCCCAAATTAATATTTTAGCTGATAACTCCAAACTACTAAGCGTAAACTCACAGTTAAACTCGATAAAAAAAAAATCCCTTTAGGCAGGCCTACAGGCTGAGGTAGATTTCGAAGTGCTTTTGGTATAATTTATTGTCGCTGCGAAGCACTCTCCTTCTTTAGCCTTGGATTGGCAAACCCGCAATAATAAGACCTGAATTCGGTAAAGAGCAAGAGCCTACAATCATTTGTTTTGACAAAAATAAAAAGGATATAATATTCTGGGAGGCCGTGCGTAAGATCAGCAATGAATAAAATTAGCAAAGCCGCTAAACACGACAAAATTAAAGATATTATAATAATTCTTAAAGAGAGCCATGACCGTGATAACTCTATCAAACTCAAGGTATCAACATAACCGAACAGTAGTCCCAGTGTTCTTTGAGGACAACACTTTCATATTAAACTCCTTTTTACTGAGAATTATTTTATCACAGCAATATCAAAGTGTACAATGCACCATATGAAATATAAATAAATCTGAAATATTTTTTTTTATAAAAAGAGAGTTGTTTATTATGTTATAAATTCATATTATATTTTATTATTTATTTTTGATTTTGCCATGCATTATTGTTATAAAGGTGTATAACTATTATTTTTAATATTTCTAACTCTATTATATTGGTAATTTTATCCTTAGTCGGTCCTCACACATTCCTTTCGGCAGGCCTTCAGGCTGAGGTATATTTTTAAGTGTTATTGATTTTCAAACATTCAAATCTCGCCTTATATGTGAGCTATCGAGAAACTAGTTATTGATTTGTAGAGTATTCTTCAAGAGCTTTTCAAAGATACCCCACAAGACGTGGTTTCAAAAATTTCGAATTTCCATCCCCACCCCCACCCTCACTCGTACCCCCGAAACGTTGGTGTCACTGTAAACTCCATAGAGAGTACTCTAATTTATTCAAACAAAGTTTCCCTCTATACTTCATAGGGGCCGAGACATATTTTTTTCAAAATTTCAACCCCCTCCCCCGATCCCCCTCTTGGGCCAATTTTGCTCATTAACGAACTTGTCCGAAGTATTGGGCCTAGAAATAACCTAATAAAATTTGGTTCAAATATATTAAAAATTACGGCCGCTAGCGTGTAAATATATATATATATAACTTTTTTTTTTTTTTTTTTTTGAACGGGCGGTGGTTTCGTACTTAGGGAGACATGAAACGTAAAGATTTGAAAGAATTTTCCGAAAGTCATGGCATGGTATCGATCGCAATAGGTAGATTTTTTCTTCGAAATCTACCTAAAAATATGTATTAACGCACTTTTAAACTATATGCAAATTTGCTGGGTAAGGGTAAATTATTTTAAACATTGGCTGCCTAAAAAGAGAAGTAAACAACTTTAAATTATCTGCTTAAAAATAGAAGTAAACAAATTTATATAACCATTCCAAAATCGTTAACTTTAATAGTAGAAAAGTGGCTGTAACGGGTTGGCGTACGGGCTCAAGTTCGAAGTTTGCGCCTTTAAGGCACGTTTTAATCAAATTCTGTGATATACGAAAAGCACACAGTCTTCGTAAATGACGCTTGGGTTAACAGGTTGACTACTGTTACAATTTTTTAGCACTTTGTGAAAATGGAGAAGGAAAATATGCTGCTTCAGGAATAAAAATAGACTATGAACGGTTATTACTTTACAAACAAAATGAAATTATTCAGATCATAATATTATTAATCAAGTGTGCTACTACAGAATAGCGAGGAACGCGGTAGAGCTCTTAGAAAGTAAATCGGAACAATTTATTTACAAATTGTTATATTGAGTGTTTGATCAAAATTCTATAAGCAGCACAAATTCACAAAATGGCTCACGTGAGGGGATAACAGAAGAAGTTTTATCGCAAAACAAGCATACAGTTACTCCAAATGCTTAAGTAATACATACAAAAAAGTCTTTATTTGGAAAAATAATTCAACCATAGAGGCGACAACAAGCATTATTATTATTATTATTATTATTATTATTATTATTATTATTATTATTAAACAACAGTGGAATGACAATCACAGTCACAAATTAAGCGTTTGTTAGAAGTAGAATAGTGCGATCTGTTTACTCTTGTTTTCACCGAGTTCCTTCTTTATTCGCCACCCCAGTAACGGTGGCATCTGCTCAAGGTCTCTTCCACCTGTTAGATTATTCCCTGCCTCTGTACCACCCAACACTTCTACTCTCACAACTTTCAAAGACACCCTTATTGTAAATTAATAGCAACTATAACTTGTTTCGTCACAAGTAAGCATTGCAAACAAAATATGTGACGGTGTTTCGGAAACTTCAAATGTAATATTAACATTCTCGGCCTTCAGCTTTATAATAGACCTGAATGTATGCGCTGCTTAATAATCAGTCGACGTACTTTCATTGCTTTTTAAAACGTAGAAATATGATTATTGATTAGTCATGTAGAATTCAGCAACTGCTTTTCTGCGTTTACTCTAATTCTATATAACATTTTCTGAAACTGCAGTTAATTTCGCTAGTTCTGACAACTTCACTCACAAATCACTGGGAGAAAATTTGTATCTATCTTACTTTTCTGCGAACCGACCAACACTGATCCTATATGTTCCTTAATCCATGATCTACGGAATGGTAAACTCAAATTTATCTGTAACTTAGTAAGATTTTATAAATAGAAACTATCTTCGCAAGTCTGAATCAACGCAAATAAAAACTAGATGTATCAAGTACGAATTAAAGTAATTTAGGGATGTAATTATTTTCCGAATTTCGAATTAACCACACGGCCTTCAATTCCTCGATAGAATACTTAATTATATTTTAGCAGGACAAGTGATGACGATAACCATGACCTAATACAGGACATAAAACGTCAACGGATGCTTTAGGCCACGCCTTAATCGTACGTTGCTCTGAAATTCGATAGTGGACATAAAAACGCACTTAAAATTTAAACTCCACTGTAACTTCAGAAAAAATACAATTTTAAGCGATTTATACCTTTCTTTTACAACTAGGACGAGAATCTTTCTTCTATTTAAGTTTAATATATGCTATTCTAAAACTCTTCCTTAAAAAACTCATAAAAGTATCTTTTACAGCAAAAATCAACGAGGAACTATAAAAGTTCACTTTTTACTCAGATTACTGCATTATCTCATTATTATCTCATTATCATTATATACATTAGGCCTATACGTTTTAGGACTGTTCTGGCTAATCGAATATATAATAATATTTCAACAATTTAAAATCATGAAAAGGACACTTCAGATTTACTTTACTTTACTTTACAGTTAACGATCTTAAAGTATGTTGAATTTTTCTTCAATAAGGCGAATTTCTCGAATTGCAATTATTGTGAAATATACTTTAATAAACGAAGCAAATGAAATATGGGAGAAAAATTGTTATGGAATTTACAAGAATATAGTAGTAAAATTATTCATCTAAGTGTATGTTCATGTGTAAAACAAACAATGACCAGGTTCATCCTATAAGTTAATAATTAAATACTAAACGTGCAACCCTAATCTTTCGAGTCCGTGTTATACGACACTCTGGTGTATACTTGAAATGGAAAGTTTCACAGCTAACAAGCAGCAATACCGTATGTTATTTAGTGTAAGGAATTTAACCCCTGTTATAGATAAGCTACAATAGTACCAAATGGACGAGTCGTAATAAACGAAACGTCTAGAATGACTGGCTGTAAAAGTTTAAAGATTTCGAATTCTAACTTTCAGCTCTCAATTTACTAAAGCAAAAAATAATAAAAGCGGCTTGCTTTAAGAAGGAAATGTCTCACATAAGCATTCACTCACGACTATGTTTCCACAGAAAAGAGATAAAGGTAAAAGTCTAACGTGCCGTGGGATCGAAACCCGGCCTGCTCTCTTTACGGTTACCCTCGCACTAGCCACTCCCGACCACTACTGCGCTGACAGCGGCTAGCAACAAGCTATGTATATAACGGCGTCGGCGGCAGCGTCGAAACGCCTAAATATTGATCTTCTGTAGGCCTGCGCCTTCTCACAACACGTGGCACAACTAGGCGCGACGTCGTCTCAAACAAAGTGAAGTTCGACGCGTCTGTCAGAAACTGCTTTACATGCAATAATGATCGTTTCTTCAGAATTAAACTCCAGTCGTAGTCTAAGAGATTAATGTACTCTGCTCATAAAAGGTGCTTTCTCCATTAAAAAGCTTTTAATGAAAAGCTCTATAGAACATAAATCTCGAATAAGGCATTCAGTCATCGATAGTTAGCTCATGAGAATGTATACGGATACACAGTATGTTAAAATGTTCTAGAGAGAGTAAAATTACAATCCATAAGATATCAATGAGGTATTATTTAAAATGGAAATTATGTTTAATACTATTTAGGCAGCTACTAACAAAAAAAAAATAATAATATAATCTATTTTAGATTTTTGAATCGATCTCCGAGTTACGCCCAGATCGATTCATTAAGCAGAGAGGAAAAACAAAAGTCTAAAGTTTGATAAGCATATGTGAAGGAATATGTGGGTAGTGTTATTTGTCAAAGCCCAGTGCATTGCAACTTTCAAAGCCGTAGGCCTATAAAAATACTGCAAACAATATTGTTGTCATGAGTAATTAATTGCATTTGATGAATATTTTCACAAAGTAGGCCCCTAATTGGGCATTACTCCGGTACCGGTCAACCGATTTGGTCCCAAATCAATAGGCTTCGCCCCATGTACGCTATAATGCGTATACCAAGTTTCATGAAAATTGTATAAAGCGTACCGTATTCGAGTTTTCGCGCGTACAGGTACATGGACGGAGAGTCATTCCCCGTCCGCCACACAATCTCAGAAGTACCATACTGGCATAGGCGTAACCAGGCCGACCATATGGGGGGTTATAACATCTGCGGGGTCTGGGGGGTATGGAATGCCCCCCAGGGAGAGGGGGGTCCGGGGGTCCTCCCCCGGAAAATTTTAAAAATTAAGATGTAAAATAACGAGTTTCAAGCTTCCGGGGGCCCTCCCCCGAAAATTTTAAAAATTAAGACGCAAAATAACGAGTTTTAAGCTTCCCACGCTTTATATTTGTATTAAGTAATTTATGGGCAGACTTAAAAAAATTATACAATTTTCCTTTTTTTTTTTTAATCAATGGGGGGGTTCAAATCCCCAACCCCCCCTCGGTACGCCTATGCATACTGGCACATAGGAAAGCCGCTGAAACACTGCACTTGACAGTCTACAGTCATTGTGCCACTGTGCGGTGGGGTAATGTCTCCCACTACAGTCGCCCTTGACGTCAGAATAAAGCAGTTTCGACGTGACACTGAACATGAAGAACAGGTTTCATACGTCACAGAAGTGGATGGGGACTAAAACGTTTCCCCTCAGTTGCTCAGGCATGGTCTACACCTTACGTTGCCGCAGACTGACAGATCAAGTACACGACTTAGTTCTAGCGACTGGCAATGAAGAGACATTCGGCTGTATTCGGCTTGGAACATCTAATGCGGCTTCTAGCCGATCATAGGCCTATATCTTTTCTCGGACTCGGTACTTTATGGTATTGACACAAAGATACTATTATTCCGAACTGAGCAGCAAATAATATAATTACCAGAAAAAGTCTCGTTCATGCACACAAACGTTTACGGCATAAAGTTTCACATCAGCTAAATTCATGCAACTTCAGCAATATCCTTAGTGGTGGAGTAGTTAAGAAGTTTGACAGTAGTGCAAGAGGTTCCGCATTCGATACGCATTGTTTTTGTCTGCTCTCATGTTGTTTCTCAAGTCCAAATTCAGTGAATAATTTTTAATTTTTAAAATTCACTTCCTTATATTTTTGTGTGTAATAATAGTATATTGCGACACAAGGGCGGAAAGGCACGTTTACGGGTCGAGGAAACAGATTGAAAACCCGAGGCGCAGCCGAGGGTTTTTAAGTTTTCGAGACCCGTAAATGCCTTTACGGTCCGTGTGTTGCATGCTATTTTTTGCACGACGGTTACTTATATCAATTTAATTATATTAATTGTGATATTACCTGAAAATATTATGTAAATACAGACTTGAAGAATGGTGCTTATTTCAGAAAGGGATTCGCATTTGTTATTGTTTATGGCAACCGAATATTTATAAAGCGGGGAGGCCTTGGTCATTTCTGCTCGCAAATAAACATTTGCGGGCGGTAAAGTAACTTTCCGCCCGTCGCCCCTAGCAACAATTCACTTTCCGCCCGTCGCCCCTAGCAACAAGATTGCGTGTGGTAATGTCAAGTTACGAGCCATGTAAACAACTGTCGTAAGAAACACTTACTAGCTAAGGAGTGCAAAAAATATTCTTAGTTTACAAAATGTTTATATACAATCATTAGTAGTCATATCATTAACCATTCGGAGTGTTCAACAGAACATTTATTAACCTATCTTGCCTATGGGAAAATGTCGAGAACTGTTCTTTTATTACCAAACAAGTATAAGATATTACGTTTAACAATTTTACTTCAAGAGATAATGAAGCAGACCTTCCGATATGAAGAAGTGTTACATTTAGAAGGACTAAATGGCAGGCACCCGATTTTAGCTTGTCTGTTGAGCGATGACATAAATACAATCGAGAGAAATGCAGAAAGTCTTTTCGATGCCTGCAGGAACGTTGGATTGGAAATTAATTTAAAAAGAAAAACTAAGTAGGTATATGGTCATGAAAAGTCAAAATAACGCATTACAAAATATTAGAATAGCCGGTAAATTGTTCGAACAAGTGGAAAATTCAAGTATCTGGGAGCAATAATTACAGATACAAATAATATTAAGGTAGAAGTGTCAACTGAAATCAGAAATTGCCTCTTTTTATGCAGTTTAGAAACTTACTTTTTTCTCATCTGTTCAAAAATCTAAAAATAACAATTTATAAGACAACTAATTATCCTGCCGATTGTATTATATGGATGTGAGACATGGTCGCTTACTCTTCGGAAAGAACATAATCTGAAAGTATTCGAAAACAGGATACTTAGGAGAATATTTGGCCTAAGAGAGATAAAAAGGAGAACGGAGAAAACTGCTTAACGACGAGCTTCAAAACTTGCGCTCTTCACAGGATATAGTAAGGGTAATCACGGAGGATGAAATGGGCTGGACATGTTGCGCTCATGGGGGAGTAAAGACATCTCTCAAACATATTGACTGGCAGATCCGAAGGGACAAGACCACTTGGAAGACCTAGACGTAGATGGGAGGACAATGATAGATTTATGGGAAGTAGGATTTGCGAGGGATGGATGGAGTTTGCACAATTTATAAGCGCGGCAAAGAACCTCTGGGTTCCATAAAATAGATAGGCTAATATTCCTTTAGCTTGCTTAGGAATTGTCTATTGCCATTGAGTAAGTAAGTAGGCTATATTTAGAAGGTCAACAAAGCCGAAACCTTTTAATTTTAATAGGGTAAGTTATATAAAAGTCCATGCACCAACAGAGGATAAAGACGATGATGACAAGGACACTTTCTATGAGGAAATAGAACGAACACTTGACAGTTTCCGGCTTATCATATGGAAATTGTACTAGGAGATTTCAATGCAAAAGTAGAAGGGAGGACGTTTTCAAGCTCACGATAGAGAGCGAAAGCCTCCTCTTGCAGAGCAACGACAATATAGACCAGGGATGACCAACTGGCGGCCCGCGGGCCGCTTGCGGCCCGCGGTTATGTTTTATGCGGCCCCCGAACAACTTTTTAAAAGTATTACGGTAGATATTTTTTAACAGAAATATAAAATACAAAATTTCCTACAAAAGTCCAGGTTAAGTTCAAATTGTATATAATTACGACCTGATAATAAATTTTTTAACAACTAGCAAAATAAAGGTTTAATTACTTTAAGAGAATCAGTAGGAAGTATACTTTGAGTAGGCCTATAAGGCAAACACGCCAGTTTGATGTCGCACGGTGTGGCAACTACGCTTTCCGAAAAGACTGACTGCACGGTTTGGCAACTGCGCGTTCGGAACCAAACAAAACACTCAGTGACTCTGAGATACTAAGACTGTGCGCACGCGAGGCTAGCTACTGTCAAACTGCTGGTGCTTCATCACTGTGTTTAGTTTTAACTTACAAACCTAATTACGTTATTTCACGATGGGTAAGAAAAGAAAAGTTTCAGAAGAAAACAGAGTGTTTCAAGACAAGTGGGAAACCGAGTATCTGTTTGTAAATAACAAGGACAATAAACCCCAGTGTTTAGTGTGTTTGCTTGTACTGTCTGTCCATAAAGAATATAACCTCAATCGGCACTACACTCAGCACCATGCAGCTAAGTACAAAGATTACACTGGACAAGCTAGGCTTACTATTGTATCTGACTTGAAGAAAAAGGTTAGTGCTCAAAAAAACCTATTTAATAAATCCACAACTTTGCAAAAAAATGCACTCTTAGCTTCTTATATTGTAAGTGCAGAGATAGCTAAAGCCAAAAAACCCTTCACTGATTGTGAGTTTGTAAAGAAATGCTGTATAGAAGTGGCTCAAGCTTTTGGTGAAGAAAAATTTAGTAATGAGTTTAAAAACGTCTCACTTTCAAAACAGACTGTCACTAGAAGAATTGAAGAAATAAGTAAACATGTTTCCAGTGTAATAAGTAATATTGTTTCTGAGTCTTCCTACTTTTCTCTAGCCTTGGATGAGTCCACTGATTTAACAGACACTGCTCAACTGTTAATTTTCATCAGAACAGTAGACAATAATTTCATGATAAATGAAGAATTACTGGCTCTAGAGTCACTGCATGGTCATACTAAAGGTCAACACATTTTTGATGCACTTATGAAAGCCCTCAACAGCTGTGAAGGAACAAAAAAGTTGTCAGCAATTGTAACAGATGGGGCCAAAGCTATGGTTGGCTCTCAACTAGGCCTAGTGGGCTTGTTAAGAAAGGCTGGTATCAGCTGTCCATCATTTCACTGTATTATACACCAGGAAGCTCTTTGTGGGAAAATGCTGGAAATGGAAGACACAATGAAAACAGTTATGAAATGTGTCAACATGATCAAAGGAGGAAATAGGTCATTGACTCATAGAAAGTTCATGGCTTTTCTTACAGAACTCGAAGCAGAGTATGGAGACTTGACACTCTTCACAGAAGTACGCTGGCTAAGTAAAGGGAACTGCTTAAAACGATTCTTCGCTTTAAGAAAAGAGGTAGCTGAGTTTCTCAATGCACATATAAATACGCCTATCTCCAAAGAAGTTCAAGAAAAACTACTAGATTCTAAGTTTTTATGCAATATGGCTTTCTTAACCGACATAAGTCACCACATGAATGAACTTAACTTGAAATTGCAAGGTCGAAATCAAACAGTACCTCAGTTAGTTGGACACTTAGATGGATTTGTAAATAAACTTAAGGTTTTCATATCAAGCCTAGAAAAAGCTAATCTAGTACATTTCCCATCGTGCAAAGAAATTATGGAAGAAATTCCAACCAGTGATTTCAGTTTTTGCATACCGAAATTGAATATGCTTTTGGAGTCATTCAATGAACGATTTTTGGATTTTAATGAACTGCGACCACATCTCTTCTTATTCAACAATCCCATGACATGTGACATTTCCCAGCAAGATGACGACCTACAGTTGGAGCTCTGTGATTTGCAAAGTGACCAAGTTTTCCAGAAAAGACCAGAAACTGGTGTCGAATTCTGGAGTAGGCTGCCTGAGGACAAATATCCCAAACTACGTGATTTTGGTAAAAAAATTGTTTCAATGTTTGGAAGCACCTACATTTGTGAGAGCACTTTTTCCTCGATGAAATTTATAAAATCAACTCACCGTAACAGACTTACAGACAACCATCTTCAAGATTTGCTTCAAGTGGCCACCACCTCGACAAGAATTGATTTTGACAAACTTGTGAACGATTGTGCCCGCCCTCAGTGTTCTCACTAGTGGTTTTTTTTTTCAGTAAAATTGTTGATTTTGTTCTGCTCAACTCTTGTATGATTAGTAGTATATATTATTTCAACATTAAAGTATGTTCAATATCCATAGCATTTGTTTATACATTAATTTATATAGCCTAAATTTCCCTTTAAGTTCTTGTGCGGCCCCTGCTTTTAGCGAAAGTATGGAAGTGGCCCTTTGGGCAAAAGAAGTTCGCCATCCCTGATATAGACCATGAGCCACCAATATCAAACACTCCCCCCCCCCCCACTCCATGGGAATTTCCGACATATATTTTAGGTAGATTTCGAAGAAAAATCTACCTATTGCAATCGATACCATGTCATGACTTTCGAAAAATTCTTTCATATCTTTACGTTTCATGCCTCTCTAAGTACGAAACCACCGCCTGTTAAAAAAAAAAAAAAAAAAAAAAATTGTGATATATATATATATATATATATATATCTTTACACGCTAGCGGCCGTAATTTTGAAGATATTTGAACCAAATTTTATTATGTTATTTCTAGGCCCAATAGTTCAGACATGTTCGTTAATGAGCAAAATTGGCCCAAGGTGGTGGTCGGGGGAGGGGGTTGAAATTTTAAAACATTTATATCTCGGCCCCTATGAAGTATAGAGGGAAACTTTGTTTGCATAAATTAGAGTACTCCCTATGGAGTTCACAGTGACACCAACGATTCGGGGGTTTTGGGGGTACGAGTGGGGGTGGGGGTGGGGGATGGAAATTCGAAATATTTTTAACTACGCCTTGTGGGGCATCGTTGAAAAGCTCTTGATGAGTACTCTACAAATCAATAACTAGTTTATTAATAGTTCTCATATAAGGCGAGATTTGAATGTTTGAAAAAGTGTCTTTCCTCTTTTTTGTAGTTATTATTGCGGGTTTGTCATGCCAACCGCTAAAGAAGATTGCTACGCAGCGACAATAAATTAAACCAAAAGCACTTCGAAATCTACCTCAGCCTGTAGGCTGGCCTAAAGGGATTTTTTTTTGTTGGTCTTGCCATCTAGTTTAAGTTTTTAGTTGTTTTCCCCTTATCAATTACAGCATTTACCCGGAAAACCACGGAAATCCGGAGAAAATGAATTTGTTTTAATTTTTCATTGTTCTTTGCTCCTAATATTCCCAGAGAATTTCTGACCAAACGCATTTTTGTTGGTATTGCCATCTAGTTTGTTTCCTTTGTTTGCCCCTTACCAATCGCAACATATCCCCGGAAAACCCGGAAAAAAAACAAATATAGGGAGAAAATGACTATGTTTTATTTTTAAACCTTTGTTCTTTGCTCCTAATATTCAAAGGGAATTTCTGACTCATATGTTTTTTTGTTGGCATTGCCATATAGATTAAGGTTTCAGTTGTTTGCCCCTTATCAATTATAGCATATCCTCGGAAAACTACGAAAACCATGGAAATCCGGAGAAAATTACTTTGTTTTAATTTTAAAAAAATCTTTGTTCTTTGCTCCTAGTATTCAAAGGGAATTGGTGACTCATATGTTTTTCTGTTGGAATTGTCATCTAGATTAAGGTTTCAGTTGTTTGCCTCTTACCAATTACAAAATATTCCCGGAAAACCACGTATCTATGGAGAAAATGACAATGTTTTATTTTTTAATCTTTGTTCTTTGCTCCTAATATTGCCAGGGAATTACTGACTCATATGTTTTCTTGTTGGATTTTTCCATTTAGTTTAAGGTTTCAGTTGTTGCCCGTTATCAATTACAGCATATCCATGTAAAACCCTGATAAACATGGAAATCCGGAGAAAATTACTTTATTTTAATTTTTTAAAATATTAGTTCTTTGCTCCTAATATTCAAAGGGAATTTCTGATTCATATGCTTTTGTGTTCGAATTGCCATCTATATTAATTAAACAGAAATGCGCACAAATTGTGCAAGTTTTAAAGAGTTATAACATCTTACATCTTACAAAACTCCACTAGGTTCTTATGCCTTTGTTTGCACGTGACGACGTGATATCTCTCACAAAGTTGATCGCACAGTTCGCATACACAGTTGCTGTCAGGGTCGTGATAACTCTTAGTTTTACATATTTTATGGTGGTAACCATGCACTGCTAACGAGTTTACCAGGCGTCGGAGTTCTTGGTTGGTTCCTGTCCATGTTCTGCTCGTCATGGCCTCCGTCGTGTAGAAGCTGGGCCAGATCTCTTCTCTCTTATTTTGTCTTTCTTGCATCAACCTCTTCCAGCTGTCCGTGGATGGTAGGGCTAACTTAATTCGTAGGTCTTCCATGAAGAAAGGCTCTTTGGCAAGTTCGTAAACTAGTCTGGATCTTGTATGCTTTGATACTCCTAAGGCAGCTTTCAGGAAGCGTGATTTGACAGCTTCCAATGTTCTTAGGTCTCTAACGCTTAGTTTTTCCCATACTATGTCTATTGCATATGTGGCGATGGGGACTATTTTTGCGTCGAATAACTCCATGGCAGTTTCTAGTGAGATTCTGGATAGTGCTGTGATGTCAAACATGGCTTTCGTGGCAGCTGTTGCTCTAGACTTTATATGCGTTCTGAATGACCTGCCTGTGGTTTGTAGTGTCAGACCCAAGTATTTGAAGGCGTTTACGCTCTTGAGGGGTTCTGGTCCTAGGTAGATTTTGTCCTTCGCTGATTCTCGGCCTCCATTGCGGAAAGTCATCTTTACAGTTTTGTCTGTGTTGATTTCTAGTTTGTTTTCTTTTGCCCACTTGTCCAGTTGATTGGTTGCCTTCTGAAGTTCTTCTATGGAGTGAGACCCGATAACCATGTCGTCAGCATAAATGTATATTTTCACATTCTCTGCCTCTTCTCTGATCGTACGTACAACGTCGTGTGTGGCCACGTTGAATAGCAAGGGACTTAGGGGATC
The DNA here is from genome assembly GCA_964059195.1 of Ectobius pallidus. Classification (NCBI taxonomy): domain Eukaryota; kingdom Metazoa; phylum Arthropoda; class Insecta; order Blattodea; family Ectobiidae; genus Ectobius; species Ectobius pallidus. The sequence goes on from CAXKWD010000002.1 coordinate 157,400,054, forward strand.
TCCCTGAAGTACGCCATTGGTTTGTGTTATTTTCTTGGAGGTGGTGACGCCGTCTGCGATCTGAATGTAGTTGGCTGTCAGCATGTTGTGAACGAGCGTTGTGAATTTGTTTCTTTCTCCCGTTACGGATTTTAGCTTTGAGAGGAGTATGATTCTGTCGAGTGTATCGAAAGCCTTCGTAAAATCTATGAAGACTGCGTGGAATTTTCCTAGGGGGACTCTTAGCGTGTTCTCTATATCATCGACTAGGTTTCTGATGGCCTGTAAAGTGTTCCTTCCTTTTCGGAACCCAAATTGCTCTTCCGGGATCTTGTCTTCAACTTCCTCAGATATTCGTGTTGTGATTAATCTTGTGAGTATTTTCAATATGCCCCTTTCCAGAGCTATCCCTCTGTAGGAGTTGGGGTCCGATTGGCTTCCCTTCCCCTTGGGTAGCATCTTGATTGTTGATATTCTCCAACTTTCTGGTATGTTGCCCTCCCGCACACATAGGTTCAAAAGTTCGGTGACTGCCTGGAGTAGGAGACCGACGGAACCTTTAAAGTGTTCGTTACAGATACCGTCCGGTCCTGGTGCCTTTTTGCTTTTCAGTGCTAGAATTGCATCATGTACTTCTTCCTCCGTGAAGAGATTGTCGTCTCCCTGACCAGCTTCCATATCGATCGGTTCGTAGGCGGCACTGGTTTTGCTTTTGTTAAGAATGTTGCTGAAGTGTTCCTCCCACACTGCTATATCTATTTTCCCGCTGTTCTGGACTCTCCTCGGGTTTAGTGCGACGTATGGATTACTTTTGGACTCCTCCACCATTCTGGCTGCTTCCAGTTCTATGTACTCATTTCGTTTCTTTCTTAGCAGGTTTTTGTATTCTTTCCTGATTTCGCTGTAAACTCTCGTATCTTCTGGATTCTTGTTGGACTTTGCCTTGTGCAGGGACTGAAGAGCAGTCTTTCTTTTTGCGTAGCATTCTCTATCGAACCATTGTTTCGCGTTTCTTTTGGGTTTGTATTCTAACGCAGACTTCATTATTCTTTCCAGTATTGTGGCAGCAGATTCTATGTCGTTCTCCTTTATTCGTATCTCGAATTCATGCCATTCCTCTGCCATCTATATTAAGGGATCAGTTGTTTTCCCCCTATCAATTACAGCATATCACCGGAAAACTAAAAAAAACCACGAAAATTCGGAGAAAATGAGTGTTTTAATTTTTTTTAAACCTTTGTTCTTTGCTTCTAGTATTCAAAGGGAATTGGTGACTCATATGTTTTGTGTTGGTATTATCATCTAGATTAAGGTTTCAGTTGTTTGCCCTTACCAATTACAGCATATTTCCAGAAAACCACATATGTACGGAGAAAATGACTTATTTTTTAAATCTTTGTTCTTTGCTCTTAATATTCAAAGGGAATTTCTGTTGGTTTTTCCATCCAGATTAAGGTGTCAGTTGTTTGCCCCTCATGAACTATAGCATATCCCCAGAAAATTCCGCAAACCACGGAAATCCGAAGAAAATTACTTTAAAAAAATTTGTTTTAAAATCTTTGTTCTTTGCTCCTAATATTTCCAGGGAATTTCTGACTCATGTTTTTGTTGTTGGTTTTTCAATCTACTAGTAGTTTAAGGTTTCAGTTGTTTGCCCGTAATATCTACGTAAAACCCTAAAAAACCACGGAAGTCCGGAGAAAATTACTTTTTTTTTTAATCTCAGTTCTTTCCTTCTAATATTAAAAGGTAATTTGTGACTCATATGCTTTTGTGTTGTTATCCCCTTATCAATTACAGCATATCTCCGAAAAACTCTGAAAACCATGAAAATCCGGAGAAAATGAGTTTGTTTCAATTTTTTAAAAATCTTTGCTCTTTGATACTAATATTCCCAGGGAATTTCTGACTCACATGTTTTTTGTTGCTATTGCCATATAGTTTAAGGTTTCAGTTGTTTTCCCCTTACCAATTAAAGCATGATAAAGAATACTGGAAAAAATCCTGATGCTGAAGGGATGAAAGCGATTGAAAACCTGGCAGAACACCCTTCATATTATAATTTGACATCTGTGAATGATAATTTATCTTGCCAAACCTTCCATAGACACTACCAAACTTTCTTGACGGAAGTTAGAGAAGGGACATTGGGTAAAACAGCACAATTTTGGATTGGTAACATGGACAAAGTGTCATTGATTTTGAGATTTCAGCGAGCAACTAAAGGAAACAACTTTAACTTACACTTGGCATGTTTAGAAGATATGATATCCCTTTTCTTTGCATGTGACCATCACAATTATGCCAGATATCTCGTAGTCCACATACTCACCCTTTTGAACCTGCAAAGGACACACCCTGGAGCAGAAGAGTTACTTCGCAATAACGGATTCAGTGACTGTAGATCACAAGTTCCGAGTTCTAGAAATTCTGTGGACATCACAATAGTACAATCAATCGATAAAACAAATGTACTGGCGGAATAGTGTGATACAGCAAAAATTTCTGGGCATATGCACGATGGTGTATTACAAGATATGAACGAGCAAAATATGTAGAGTTGTCATTTCAAAAGCAAGTATGTTACATGCCACAGATGCCTCTTACCGTGAATGGAAGAATATATAATTAATTATATCAAGGGAAACTAGGAGAAAAACTTCTTCACAAAATATTGGATATAAATATATCTTCTTTAACTAAAAATTTGATTGAAATGGGAATTAATTCGGAAAAAGAGTAATTTCCTCCGGATTTTCATGGTTTTCCGGGTCTTACGGGGACATGCTGTAATTGATAACCTTAATCTAGATGACAATGTCAACAAAAACATATTTGAGTCAGAAATTCCCTAGGAATATTAGGATCAAAGAACAAAGATTTATAAACAATTTAAACGAACTAATTTTCTGCGGATTTTCGTGGTTTTCGGCGGAGTTTTCCAGGGATTTGCTGTAATTGATAAGAGGCAAAGAACCGAAAGCTTAATCTAGATGGCAATACCACCACAAAAACATATGAGTCAGAAATTCCCTTTGAATATTAGAAGCAAAGAACCAAGATAAAAAAAATAGTCATTTTCTCCGTATGTACGTGGTTTTCCGGGGATATGTTGTAATTGGTAAGGGGCAAACAACTGAAAGCTTAAAGTAGATGGCAATACCAACAAAAAATGTGAGTCAAAAATTCCTTGGGCATATTAGGAGCAAAGAACAAAGACAAATTAAAACAAACTCATTTATCCGGATTCCCGCGGTTTTTCGGGGATATACTGATTTCCGCGGTTTTCCGGGTAAATGCTGTTATTGATAAGGGGCAAACAACTAAAACCTGAAATTAGTTGGCAATACTAACAAAAAAAACGGGGGGGATTGGGGTATACAGTAGCCTACACTCTAATAGGGTTAGATCAGTGAATTTTGTCACCGGTAGAAGTTTAATTGTAAAGAGTACAAAATTCCCAAATCGGGATATTCATATATAAGTTACTCTTGGACTTCGCCAGATTCAATGACTCAAATCGACCATGTGCTAACAGATGCAAGGAGGCATGTAGTATAATTGATGTTCGAACTTCTAGGGGTGCTGACTGCGATTCGGATCATTATATGGTAGATGCGGCAGTTCGGGAGAAACTTGCATTAAACAAAGGGACTAGGCAAAATTTGGATACAGAGAGATTCAGTCTGAAAAAAAAAGCTAGATGATGGCCAAATTACCAAGTTGAGATTTCATATAGATTTGCAGTTCTAGAAAACGCTGCAGAACAAGAAGCTAGGAATGATATGAATGTCGATAAAATTTGGGGAAGCATTAAAGCCTATATTAAAGTAACCACATAAGAAAAATTAGGTCCGCTTGAAATGAAACCAAATAAACCGTGGTTCAATTATGAGTGCATGAAATTGGCGAAAGTACAATGGTTGCAAAATCCGAATGAAACTACCGTTGGAAATCTCAACAATGCTAAACAAGAAACCTCTAGAACCATTAGAACAAAGGAAAGAAACTATCTCCAAGACAAAGTATATGAATTAAAGGTAAATAGTAAAGAAAGAATGTTAGGAATCTCTACAAGGGAATAAATGAATTCAAGAAAGGGTTTCAACCTAGAACAAACATAATTCAGGACGATGATGGCACTATACTCGCAGCGCCAAATAATATTTTGAATAGGTGGAATAATTTCTTTAATCAATTATTAAATGTACATGGAGATATCCAAAGTGCAGAAAGTGAAATATTCAGAGCAAGTTGCTGAACCGATTTGCAGCAACCGCTCCTTCCTGTGCTAACTATTGAAATCTTCTTAGAATACAGACGTGACCCAACCCAAAGGCCTACTGATCAGAACCAAACCCCAGGACGAAAGGAAAAAACAGGAGTCGAATCCAAAGTTATAACCATATATTTGATTAACAATCAATAATATAGGATAACCCAACAACAAGGATAAATCCTCAAAAACAGTAAACTCGATCAAGGATATCAATATATATGTATAAATATCACAGTAAATACTATTACAAAATACACCATACCTGCTTAAACAAAGAAATAATATAACCCTTGGTAGCGAATGACCTTACGAAGAAGTAAGTATGCCCTAGGTGAGACTGAAACTAAATCCCTGAACTCTGACCATATAAATTCAGGGCAAGAGTATAGGCAAAATGTAAACATCTTCAGTATAAAAATATCCAGGATACAATTTTCAAAACCTAGAAATACTCATGTAATTTGGGACAACAATGCAAATATCCAGAAAATAGAAAGAACAATGTTGTACTGTAACTTGATTCTTTTGAGTAAAGAATAACTAAAAATGGCCAAACACTATTTGTGAACAACTAGATTGTCAATAACTAACACGGCCACATCAATTAATTGATCAGAAGTAGCTTCTTCTATAAACTGTTTAAACCAGCTAAGACATGAAGCATATTAATAGGTTGGCCAAAGATGACCACAAATTATTACTGTTCAACTTGATTGACAAAATTCATACCGACTCTTGAATTAATTGGTAAGAAATGCCTTCTGCCATAAATAGGTTTGAATTGGCTAAATTGGCTGAATGAACTATATACTTGATTGGCTATATACTTTGTATATATACTTATATATATACTTTGTATATATATATATACTTATATACTTTGCATATAAGTATATATATACTTCCATACTATATATATACTTCCATATATATATACAAAACCTCGATATACTTATATAAGTATATAAGTATATATAAGTATATATATACTTTGGATATACTTTGTCTTTGAGATAGTTTCTTTCCATAAATATAACTGATCAAACAATAATTGATACTGTCTCTTGAATTAATGGGTAATTCTGCCCTAAACTTTTTTAGTTATCTAAATTGTGAACTATATTAATCGATTGGCTATATCTGGCCATAAACTATAACTGGTCAAGATAATTGACTATAATTAATACTGACTCTCGAATTAATTGGCAAGAAATGCCTTCTGCCTTAAATAGGTTCGAATTGTTTAAATCATGAACTATATACTTCATCGGCTATAACTGACCATAAATATAACTGATCAAACAATAATTGATACTGTCTCTTGAATTAACTGGTAATTCTGTATTAAACCTTTTTAGTTATCTAAATTGTGAACTTCATTAATTTATTGGCTATATTTGGCCATTAATAATAACTGGTCAACGTGATTGACTATAAGTAATATTGACTCGAATTAATTGGTAAGAAATGCCTTCTGCATTAAATAGGTTCGAATTGGCTAAATCATGAACTATATACTCGATTGGCTATAGCCTATTTGACCAATATTACTGATCAAACAATAATTAATACTGTCTCTTCAATTAATTGGTAATTCTGCACTAAACCTTTTTAGTTATCTAAATTGTGAACGATATTAATTGATTGGCTATATTTGGCCATAAACAATAACTGGTCAAGATTACTGACTATAATTGAATCGGCACATGTTAAAAGAGCCTCAATCCAAGCAACCCAGTTTGGAGAAAAACGAAAAGAACTGTTTCTAAGCAACCCTAAATTTTTTTGAAAACTAATTAACTTTACTGGGAGGTATTACTTACTTCAATGTTACCCTTTTTTACTATATTAACATTTTTACAAGCGAACCTTTTAGCGTATAAATTGCCATTTTCATGCTTAACTCAGTTTGCCATTTTTTGTGACTGTGGCCCTTTTAGCATATGCTGATTTAATTAATGCTGACTCTTGAATTAACTGGTAAGAAATGCATTCTGCCTTAAATAGGTTCGAATTGTCTAAATCATGAACTATATACTTGATTGGCTATAATTGGCCATAAATGTAACTGATCAAACAATAATTGATACTGTCTCTTGAATTAATTGGTAATTCTGCCCTAAACCTTTTCAATTATCTAAATTGTGAACTTTAATAATTGACTGGCTATACTTGGCCATAAACTATAACTAATCAAGATAACAGACTATAATTAATACTGACTCTTGAATTAATTGGTAATTCTGCAGTAAACCTTTCAATTATCTAAATTGTGAACTTTATTAATTGATTGGCTATATTTGGTCATAAATAATAACTGATCAACGTGACTGACTATAAGCAATACTGACTCTTGAATTAATTGGTAAGAAATGCCTTCTGGATTAAATAGGTTCGAATTGGCTAAATCAAGAGCTATATACTTTAAATACTTCTTCTTTTAATAGTCTTTGTCTCGGTCTGCCATTCTTCCAACTTGCCCATAATGTAAATCTTGACATTACTAAGTAATGGTCGGAGCTAATATCACATCCTCTGTATACGTGTACATCCTTTAGTTGTGGTCGCAGTTTGTCATTGATTAGGATATAATCTATAGTAGACCTCAGACCCCTTTCACTCCATGTATATTTATTTATGTCGCGCTTTCTAAAAAAGGTGTTGGTAATTTTCAGATGGTTATTAACAACAAACTGTCTTAATTCTTGACCATTATTAAGTGCCAGTATGGTACTTTATGAGATTGTGTGGTGGACGAAAAAATGTCTGTCCGTCTGTCCGTGTGTCTGTACGCACCATAACTCAAATAAGCTTTTTCGGATTTTCATGAAACTTGGAAAACACATTTATAATGTCCATGGGAAGAACCCTATTGATATTGAACCAAATCGGTTCACCGGTACCGGAGTAATGCCCAATTTAGTGCCTATTTTAATAGATTATGGCGCCTTTCTAATAGAAAGGCGCCATCACTCAAATACGCTGTAGCGGATTTCCATGAAACTTGGAATACCCATTTATACGTCCATGAGAAGTGCCCTATTGAATTTGAACCTAATCTGTTGACCGGTACCGGAGTAAAACCCAATTCAGTGTCTACTTTAAAGGCGCAATAACTCAAATACGCTTTATCGGATATTTATGAAACTTCGTATACGCATTTATAATGTCCATGGGAAGACGTTTATTGATATTGGACCAAATCGGTTGGCCAGTACCGGAATAATGCCCAATTTAGTGTTTTTATGTTAATATATAAGAAGTCGCGATAACTCAAATATGCTTTATTGGATTTTCCTGAAATTTTGTATACCCATTTATAATGTACGTGGAAAGACGTCTACTGATATTGGACCAAATCGGTAGACCGGTACCGGAGTAAAACCCAATTTAGTGTATATTTTAAAGACGCGGTAACTCAAATACGCTTTACCGGATTTTTATGAAACTTGGTATACACATTTATAATGTCCATGGGAAGACATCTATTCATAATGGATAAAATCGGTTGACCTGTTTCGGAGTAATGCTCAATTTAGTGCCTATTTTATGGTAATATACGTATTCGAAAGAATTTATTAAAAAAAAATGAAAATCAGTTATCTTGACAACATAGCCTATTGTTTTACTGTGATCTTGTAAGGCCTTGGAAATTAAAATACAGGTAGCTATGACAAAAAACATATTGATTTACATGCGCTTATCCAACTAGACCGTTAAAATGACCCAGGTGGCCGAGATGGTAGACCTTTCTTCTTCCGTAAGCCCTGCTTAATGAATAAATCTGGAGCTTAACTTGGAAATCAATTTAAAAAAAAAAACATATTCTGCATATCATAATTGCAGTCATAACTGATTAAACCAAAACATACTGGCACTTTGTTACATCAGTTTACCTGATTTTATTGTTTAAGACATCTTCTCCAAAAGTTCCAACAATTTCTGGAATAGGTGAGTTTCCTACTCTTGCATTGAAGTCGCCTCCAATTATAATTGAGTAATTTTTATTAATTTTTTGAATTGTTTTTTGCAGAGTGGCATAGCACTCTTCTGTCTCTCTGGTGCGTAAAGTCCAATTACAGTTAAATGACCCCTACCTATTTTGAACCTTATCGTCATTATTCTTTCATTAACATATGTAAAAAATTCAATTTTTGATTTCCATTTTGAGTCTACCACTATCGCAACTCCATTCTGAGCTCTTCTATTTTGAGATACTCCGCTGTAAACCATTAGATAGTTGTTTAGATCTTTTGTTCCTTTCAATTTTTTCATCGTTTCAGTTATAATGGCTATATGAACATTTTTTGTTTTAAGAATCTTTTCTAATTCTGCTTCTTTATTGCCTAAGCCTCTGATATTCCAGGTAGCCACATTCAATTTATCCGCAATTCCCAATCGTTTGTCCTTTTCTCGCCTAAGTTGTCGTTCTTTAAATCCGTCCGACTGTCTACTGTGAAGTTGTCGAGTAATAGTTACTTCTGGAAGAGTTACCAGAACTTCGCAGAAGTTGACGTGACAGGGCTGCTGTCTTATGGCTTTTGTCTAGCCACCATGTGTATTAACCCCGCATGAAGGGCTGCCTCCTCCGCTGCTACTTCACCGTTGAGGTCTTCACCCCTTTAACCCCGGGCAGGTGCCCTCTATATTTATAAAATTAGAGAGGAAGGATGTCCAGTATTTATTTTCGTGGTTTGCGCCATATTTAAATTGTATCTCTTAAATAAAGAAAGTATCAGGATTTTATATAAAAAAAAGGCTACAGCAATATCTTCTTAATGCATCAACTGCTAATTTAGTAGAAGAAGAATGGAAGAATATAAAAAATAGCATAGAGAAAGCTGCATATGAAGTTTTAGGTAAGAAGAAAAAATTAAGAAGTAGGAAAGGATTAAGGATTTGGAATAATAATATAAAGGAAGCAATAAAAGAAAACAAGTGTAAGTGTAGACTCAAATCAGGAAATATCTGCTTGTATGCAGTTCAGAAACTGACATATGACATAACTTGTCTCCCAGTGAGGTAGACCATTAAGGGCAGTCAGTCATAGAAGAGAGGTTCCATCTGGCGCTGTGAAGTGAACTCTGGCTTAGTTCAGTTGGTAGAGCAGAGGCACGGATAGCCAAAGGTCCTGGGATCAAATTCAAGTGCCAGAGGAATTTTTCTCCTATAATATTCTCATATAATGTCCAACAGAGACAACAATCTGTGGTTCATGAATGCATATACATCCATCTTGAATGCTACTATACAACAGGCATTTCCAACTGAGTGAGGAATGACGTCAGAGCTTGTTTCTCTTGCATAAAACCGGTACGGAGCAACATGCGAGAGCCGTGGACACAGCAGTTGCGCAGTAGTGTGTTTAGTCAGTGAATTTGCAGTGTAAAGTATGGCTTCAACGAGTAGTATTACTGAAAAGCCATCTACTCAACCTAAATTTTTTCCTATTTGGGAAGAGTTGTTTATGTTTACGGATACTGGAACAGTAGCAAAATGTTTAGCGTGTTCCAAAGAAATGCAGTATGTGAAAAAATTCAATTTACAGAGACATTACTCGTGCCATGCTGCTGAATACCATAAATATAAAGGAGAAGAACGTACTAATACTATCATGAAACTTAAAAATCAACTGTTACATGGCGCTGAAGATGAATCAGACCAAGCGAGTAGTGAATCTGCCGTTCGTTTAAGCTACAGGATCAGCTCAAACATCGCAAGGAAACTTCATCCTTTCAGTGATGGCCCAATCGTGAAAGAGTGTTTAATAACTGCAGCAGAGGAATTGGCCCCTTAAAATTTCAAAGACTTTGAGTAAATTAGTCTATCCAACCAGACAGTGGCTTGTAGAATTCAAGAAATGGCTGCAGATTTGCAGGTACAGTTAAAAGACATAATAAACAATTTTGTATGTTATTCTTTGATGATAGACGAAACCACAGACATCACAGATACATCCCAACTAGCTGTTTTTAATAGGGGGTGAACAGTGAACTTGAAATAAGGGAAGAATTATTCCAATGGAAGGGACAACTACTGGTTTAGATATTCTTACATGTGTTGAAAAAGCAATTGATACGTTCAACTTACCATGGGATAAATTAGTATCAGTTACCACAGATGGAGCTCGGTAATGGTTGGAAGAAGGAACGGGCTAACCGGTCGCCTGAAGGAGAAATTTGAAGAATTTTAACATGAAACATTATATAAGTGCTATTCATTTGCATCATACACGTAGAAAATCTGTGTGCTAAAAGCGTTAAACTGAATAATGTATTGAATGTAGTTGTTCAGGCTACAAATACTGTGCGATCGAAAGGACTAAGCCACCGCCAGTTCAAAGCATTTCAGAATGTGATAGTCAATATGGCGATATACTTTATCACTGTGACGTATGATGGTTAAGTGGAGGTGCAGTTTTGGAAAGATTCTTTGACATTCGAGAAGAAATATCTTTGTTCATGGAGGCTAAGAACAAACCCATACCACAACTGAAAGATAAAAAGTGGATATGCAGTATGGCTTTCCTTGCAGATCTGAATCTTTCGCTACAAGGAAAATCACTTTTAATAACAGATTTGTCATATCGAGTGAAGGCTTTCAAAATGAAGTTATCTTTATGGGGACGTCAGTTACAGAACAAAGATACTTCACATTTCCCCAGATTAGCAATGTGTTTGAACTTAGCGACTTTGAAGATTTCACACAGATTTTGAGTGCTCTAATGGCCGGTTTCTATAAACTCGCGAATTACCTATGGGTAAATTACCCCATGAAGTCCGCCGCCGTGGGTGAGTCGGTAGCACGCCTGCCTTCCACTCCGGCGGCCCGGGTTCGATTCCCGGCCGGGTCAGGGATTTTTCAGTAGTGAAAGATCCCCTCCCCGGGTTCAGGACTGGGTGTTAGGTTAAGTCTTAGGTTAAGATAATGCACACTGTGCGCGATTCCTAAATAATTACCCCATGAACAGAATTTACACAAGGAAAACTCTTACGAACAGAAATAATTTAAAGATAACGATCACACACAGTTTTGGCGAGTTTCTAGATGAAAGTCCACTGGGTAAATATGAAAATGAGAGAAAAAATGTTTCTATAAACTAGGGCTAGATCTTTCCAAGGGTAAATCTTTGGGTTAATTTATCCTTTCATGGATGGCTGGATAAAATTTAACCTCTCCTAGGATAAATATGGCGGACGTGCACGGATTGCAGTACCTGTAAAATACAGTTTTAGAAGTGCTGAGATGATCTGTAATGTTGACTTTGTTTCTCCGTAATAGGATGGGCTTATCAGAATTTATTTACATATTTCTTATTGAAATTTTCATGTACCGTACATTGTCGCTAATGACTGTATTTGCCGGTATTTGGTAGCACTGAGTGTGCAAACATTGCAAACTAGAGTCGTACTTCTCATTTTTCCTTCCTCTTACGCATTAGATCTCGACAGTAGTAGTATTTATATGAAGATAATGTTCTTCCGAACTAATTAGTATGATATATATTGCAAAACCATGTCTTGACTTGCAGTAGTGGAATCATAGGCTGACACAATTACATCTCCGTTATTCATGATGTGTTCTCAGTGTTCACCGTAGCTCATTGTCAGCGTGCTGGATTACGGTTCAAGAGGTCCACTGTTCGATCCCCGGCATGGTAGTATATATTATTTTTTATTTCCTCATTATACCATTAGTGCTCTGGTGGGTGATTCTGGAACTAAGTTGTCCATTGGATAATTTTCCCATAGGTATTTCGCGAGTTTATAGAAACCGGGCATAAATGAGGAATTTGTTTTCAGATTTCAAGCTCTGAACAAACATGACTCGGAATTCAAAATTCTTTTCACTCCGTACTCGTTAGACGTCGATGCTGTAGTGTCCACACTACAGCTGGACACTACAGCTGGAACTTATAGATTTGCAATGCGATGAAGAGCTAAAAGACAAATTAAAGAATAAAAACAGTTTGTGTGACTTCTACAAAAGCCTCACCCGACCAAGGTTCCCAAGACTATACCAATTGGCCGCTAGAATGCTCTGTACGTTTGGAACCACATATGTCTGGGAGCAGTTTTTTTCTCTAATGAAAATTAACAAATCTCGCTATAGAAGCCAGATGTCCGATAAGAGCTTACAGTACAGTACAGTACTTCTAGTACAGTAAGAGCTTGTACAGTCTACACTTAGGTTATCTGTGACTCGATCTCTCTATCCAAATATTGAGGAACTTGTGAATTCGAAACGTTTAAAGAAGTCCCGAAAAACTAATGAAAAATAATTCACAGGAATTTGACTGGTCAACTTAATTTGTTGTTTCATTTCTTTATTCGTTCAATTTTGTTTGTTTGTTATTCGCAAAAGAAGTTGTAGTGTTTTCCTTTTAGTTACTTTTGTACCATTTTACTGCTGTTTTTAAGTTCAACATGCTATGCATTAAATGTGTTAACATATTATTATTATAGCAGCATGCATCACTACTACACTACTATCGGCCAAGCACGAGAAAAACTCTGAGCAGCACGAGGAGCGGTACGTGACGTCATACCATGCTACTATTCACTAAGAAAGCATTGCCACCTTGCAGCTTGGGACACACTGCACACTGGAGGCTAATAGGTTTGTTCGCAAAGCAGTCAGAAACCAGGAACAAATCGTTCGCGCATGCGCTCTTTCTCCACACGCGTTCGCAAAGCGAGAATCCGTGATTCTGATTTCAATCTTCTGTTCGCAAAGCTCTCACGGACAGTTTCTGTACTATAAGAAAAGTTTGCAGGCTCTAGCATGAATTGTTATCAGAGACTTGCGCAGTAACCTATTTTCACGCGCCTGACTCCTCCCTCCTATAACATTGCGCCAGATTTATAAACATAGGCTACTTATATGTATGAATAATGGAAGATAATTAAAAGTTTCCCAAAATATAGATTATATTGTCGATGTATATTGCATTTATAACATGTCAAAGGGAAATATATATTTTATTTGCATATCATATCGATTAAACGCAGAAACTATCGATTCCAAATTCTTGTAACCATTCGCAAAGTGCAAATCACGGGTAAGTTACAGACTGGACATGCGCAGTACAACAAATTCTCAAGCGGTCACGGATTTGCTTTGCGAACAAACCTAATGTTTACAGCGCGCTTGCAACAGAGAGGCTCGTCTTTTCTCTACCCAATCAGAACGTTAGTATCCACCTGCTTGTGAACCAACCCCTCTCACCGCACTCCGCTAGGCGCATATTGGGGCGCGATTGACGCGTGTGACGCGACGTGGCACAGTGCGAGTTTTTGTAACATACTTAAAATGAATGGGTTAGCGCAAATTGACAACGCGTCGCTACTCAGCGCGAATCGTGTGATACTACAGACGTGTGGCACAGTAGCAGAGCCACAGTTTCTCGCGCCACACGTCACACGTGCCTTTTGTTCTCTGACTGTCACTCAAAGGTTTTGTTATCCGGTTGTGCATTTTTCCTTTATTCCATTAACAAAAACATTTTTTTATTTACGATGTTGGTCGAGTAAAAGCTGACAGAGGCGGTAAGGAAACACCCAGAGCTGTGCGACACAAACAGTTCAAATTACATGAAAGCTATATTGAAAACAAGAATTTGGACGGACATCGCAAAGGAGCTGAACTTGAAAGACGCTAAGTAAATATACTTATTGAATCATTTTATAATTAATGTCTACTATTTTAACCTTTATAACACATTTCATATCCTACAATCCTTCTAATTTTACTCTGTGCTTGTAGATTTTTCCTAGTTGACTCACCCACAAACAAATCATATGTAATTTAGAATCGATCATTTTAACTAAGTTCTATATGTGCTAGCAGAATGTATCAGAAAATAGAATTGCAGTATAATTATTAATAACACAATGTTTAATAACAAGATTTTGAGGGGAAAATATTTAGAAATGAATTGGGTAAACAAACCAATGAACGAGTTAACCTGTTCCAAGCACCGTATTCCCAGAATCCAACATCAGTAACCGCTTAACTTGAGGATTCTCTACTTTCCTTTTTATATTCCCTCTTGTACCGCAATCTCTAAATTAATTTAAAAACACACCCACAAATCAGGGTTCAAATCAAACATTTTACGAGTAGGGGGAATTAATATGGGTCCAAATTTATTCATGTTATTAACAGAACATCCACTCTCTATACTCGACAGACTACCACGGAACACCAATCACTATCACTATTGCACTCATTGTCATCAGGGTTGCCAGGTTTTTCTACACCACTATAGGTAATTGCAGAACAAATAAATAGTGCAAAATTATGTTGCACAAACTTTCTCGCATCTCGTACGTGTTAAAGGCTAGCACAGAAAAAAAGTAAATTAAAGAGACAATTAAATTTTATTTATTACATTTTCATAAAACTAACAAGTATCTAGAACGGAAAGTATCAGGGTCGATCTTTATGTCCAATGCTTTTAACGTGAAATAATAATAATAATAAATTAGTAATAATAATAACAACAACAACAACAATCGGTAGTTTTAAATTATTAGTAAGTTATGAATAGGGACCGGATTTTTAGGTTTTTAAAAACACTGTTTTAGGTTTTCCATTAGGTGAAATAGGTTTTTTTAGGTTTTTTGTCCAAAATAACGTTTTCGGGTAGAATAATTGGTTTAATAAATTTGAATGTGCTACATAGGATTCAATACATAATACTTGTAAAGTTTAACTTAACAAAATTGACTTAAATTTGTGTAAACTTGCTTTAAGACATTATACAATTGAAGAAAGAAAGCATAAACAATCAAAAGAAGTAGTGAAAATAAGATTGCCTCACATTTCCTGGTTACAGTATATTACTAAATATTTTTCAAGATTCTCAACTGTGAAGTTCTTCCTGTTATCTCTTAATAGTTAATAATGTATTTAGACACTGCTCTTCTCAGGATTCGAATCCGATGCTTCTAATTTAGTGAGTAAAATACTTTATGGTTGGATGTGGATGTAATGTGAAACTCGATTTCATTTGTTTCGACATAATTAACACGTCTTCTTAAAACTCACAGTGTGACCACTCAGTATGAATAACAGGGGAAATACTAAAGGCAAACAAAAAACAAGCGATTTAAAACACAGAAATATATATCCTTGTTCATACATGGCAACATGGTTGTTCGTACGAATATTTTAAAAGGAATACGCCAGTACTCTTTTCCTCTCTTGATACTGTCCGTCCTAGACGACAATGGGTTGAATGAACCGCTGGTGGTATTAATTTCAACCCGACAAAAATTATTCTATATCAATTTCTCAACTGACAAACAAAAAAGACGAAAAAGGAGCCTAAATGAGATATTTTAGGTTTTATATCCCGTTTAGGTATATTTAGGTTTTTATACCCCATTTAGGTATTTTTAGGTGCCACAGAATTAATGTGGGTGAATCCTATGGACATGATTCGAAAAAGTGTATGAGCGCTTTTTGTTTTGGAAGTAAGGAAAAAAATAGGTAAAAACCTAAGAATCCGGTCCCTAGTTATGACTTTCGAATGACCATTTATCAAAGAAAAAATCCCAATAACCATTGTCATACGAAAAATCGGCACACCTGCCAACCCGGATTGCCACAGCACATTCTTCAACCGTCCTGTTGCCCGGCAAGAAGAAACAAACACCAAGCTGTAATATAAACCGTCCACTGTCATGCTTCTGTTTACTCCATGCATATCAGTGCTTGTTAGATAAATATTGCTACGCATTGTGCGGCATTATGAAGAAACATAATATGTGCAAGGTTAATTCAATTCTGATGCTGTTCTAATATCTCTCCTATCTCATGAATTTTCTCAGTAAGCACATGTAAGCTAGATGTCCTCTTGATTATTTCGTATTAAACACAGAATCTATTCAAGGAGGAAGAAAGTGTGCCTATAACTTAGGCCTAAATTCAAAATTTCTACAAAGGTATTACGTATGTGAGGGAGAATACTTCTTTTCTTTTTCTAGATCGTCTTAGCCTATGTTCTGTTTAGAGCACTCCATAGCAAAATATCCGCGATTTCGTAAAATAAAACAGCATCAACCAGGACCGTAGCTAGGCGCTGGCGACATGTGCCCCCGCCAAGGGCACAGGTACAAAGAAGGCTCAAAACGAACCATGAAAAATTCCGCCTTTTTTTAGACCGGTGCAATTTATCAAGCAATGAACATTCCACGTTAATGGAAGAAATCTTTCAGGTTATTAAAAATTATCTGTAGTATTATGCAGTCAAGCAACGTTCTTTAATTAACACGTTTTATATTGACAGAGTATGATAACATTAATCATGAACAGTATGGAAAGATATAACAATAACAATTAAAATGTACATTATTATTGAGATGAAAGTGGTTCAACTATTCGACAAAAAATACTTTTTACCTATTAATGTGTTAAACATTTTAGTAGGCCTCAGACCTATTATGCAATTTACTTTTGTTACTAGATTTTATTATTTAATTCTATTTTAAGAAGTTCAATCGTCTGAAAATCAGGTTTTAGTACCTTGAAAGTCCAACACTTAGTTCATTTTCAAATTGAGGTTTAGGTTTTCTTTGATAATAACATAATAAAATAATAAACAATTTTACAGAAATTTAAAAAAATTGTTCAGACCCCCAGTATTGGAGGGCGCAGATTTGTCAAACTGGCCAAGAGCGCAGAAGGATCTTGCTAAGGCCCTGGCGTCAACATAGCAATATATATCATGGGATTGACCATAACCACAAACAGCTGACAGTCGTCAGTCAGCTGACATGCTCAAAGAGCATTAACACGCATCAGATGGGCGAGAGAACTGCGTTGCAATATGCGTTTCCCAACGAGACGCGTTTGGCGTGATCGGGCCATGCCGCTCGCATCATGTCATCTCATACGTGTCAAACGCGCCCCAATATGCGCCTAGCCTTAGGCGCAAGTTGAGACGCAGTTCAGTGAGGTGAGGTGACGCAGAGTGACGCAGGGAAGCAGGATTCAATCAACTGCACGCAGGGAGAGCGAAAGTTGGGAGGCAGTTCTATCACAACTGCGTGTCTATGAGGTAGTGAGCAATGTGCACAATGACTGCCATGTACATAGAATCATTACAAAGTTCGAAATCATAGTCAGATGAACTCGAAGAACAAATAATTTCAACATTATTAAACGAAAAGCTTCCGAAAAGCGTTATTTAAAGAAAAGAAAGACGCACGGAGAATTTATCCTTAAGGACAATTTTTGCAAAGAAAAATTTAGGAATTATTACCATGTAACCCTGAACAGTTTTCTGAGTTGTGTGGATTCATCAACGAGTCAGTAGATGCTGAAGGATGCAATGCTTCAAAATCTATCGGAACTGAAGAAAAACTAGCCGTATTTTATGGTGATGAACAGTGGCGACTTGTGTTATAGGTATTGTGGAACTGCATCACCCCTATTTCCACTTGATATTATCGACAACATTTAATATAATGAGTTCTTTTTTCGTTAATTCTTCCTTTATAGTTGTAGAATATATAAGCTTAATGCCAGTACCCTTCCCCAGTGCGCTCCAAAGTTTGAATGTTGTGTGCATGCCCACATAGGCTGGCGCGCAGGCTGCGAGAGAGAGAGAGCACTGTCACTTCCACAGTGCCACGTGTGTTGTGCTTAAAAACCATGTAGGCCTACCATATTCTTGAATGTGATAAAGTATAGAATTAGATAATTATCTTGTTTCCAGCTATTCTATTTGATTAATTTATTTCGGCTCTTTTATTTAACAGAAAACCTGAACCATGGCAGATCAAGGAGAAAATTATTGATCTTTTTCTCGGAAATTAAAACAAGAATAATCGATTTAATTTTTAAACGAATAGATCAAGCTTGAACTGTAACAATTTAGATTACAGTAAGTAAAAAAGTTTGATTTTGTTCTTTTAGGGTCTTTTCAAGTTTCTGAATAAATTTTCTTTTTAAATATGTATGTTTACTTTTGCACAATATTTAAAACGAAGGCTAAACATTTTCTGGAGCAGCACCCACACTAATGTTAGCTATGAGCCGACACTGGGAGGAATGTATTAATTTCCTACAATTTTTTTTTATGTAATGTTGCGAATACTTAAAATCAGCAATCATATATACATATAATTAATAATTATGACATGAAAATTCATCTTTAAGACATAATAAATATATAATTTTTGATAAATATAATACGTTTTATAATGTTTCTTACTTTTAATGTCACTAAACAGTTGTAACACTCAATCATTCAATTCAACTTAAATTAAGGTTACTTTTCAAATTCCGGTGAGGTGCTAAGTTTAACTCTGAACGGGAAAACATTATAAAGCGAAACGGAACTAATTAAAAATCATTTTGAGAAAATGTTTCATTTCAAAAAAGTATGTTACGGAGCATGGAACAATTATAATGTACATAATTATAAGACATTTATAAAAGTTGAAAATAAATTTCAAGATTACTCCTTCATGTTATTTTTAATTACAAATCTGAAACTTCTCAACTAATTGATTCTTGTCATATATTCTTATAGCTTATACTAGTTATGATGTACATCCGTATAGAAAATATACCCATATTTACCTGCTTATGCAACTTTTTCGTCGAAAATCTACTGTATATAAAATGTTATCTAAAACAAATGAAGGGTACAGCGGAAAACGAAAAATGAATTTATAGGAGAACAAATTGAACACATCGTATAGAAATTAATTCAAGAAACGCTTTTGATTGAAAAGAGCATAGCAACAAACTGATGAACAATAAATATGAAGAGTTGAAGAGAAGAGGTTTGTTTACTTTCAGTGCGGACATCAATCTTTCGCCTCTACAAACTGCATGGAATACGATCCTTTTTTCACTTTATATAATTTATTTTACCTATAATATTACCGCTTTCTCCCTAAACTAATTCCAAATTCACTACTAGAAGGCATTATTATTTCTAAGTCCATGAAAACGGAGACTACTACCGCTTTTCCTTTGTTCCCTTCAAATAAATTAATCTTATTTAAGTAAAAAAATTAAACAGCTTATCACATTTCTTTCCAATGCCCTTCGCAAATTCTTCCCAAATCTGAAATTTTAATTTGACGTGACGTACAATTTTTTTCTCCTTCGACCTGCCTCAATTAATTTCTCCTCCATGGTGGACAAACAACTTTTCACGCGCAGTGAAAAGTCACTAGTGAGAAACTGTGGCACGATCACAAACCTCCGCAGCTCACGGATACGTTGAAACTGCTTCACTTCACCCTGCGGGCGAACCTGCGCTGTTGTATTTAATTCTGTGTTTCACAGAAACCCACGGTGAGTCACTTAACCTCACCTCACCAAACTGCGTCTCAACTTGCGCACAGCCCGCGCAGGTCGTAGTCACTAGTGAGAAATTTAGCATGGTCACAGACCTTCGCAGCTCACGGATGCGCTGATACTGCGGCACCTCACCCTGCGTGCGAACATTCGCTGTTGTATTTAATTTTTTGTGTTTCACAAAACTCACGGTGAGTCACCTCACCTCACGTCACCAAACTGCGTCTCAACTTGCGCCCAGCCTAACTGAGATGTACTCGTGCTTGGCCGATAGTACGTTGTATTTCCTTATTATACGCCACTGCTCTGACAGAGTGAAGCTGATCCATCTGCTCAGAGTTGTCTACCTGCCTTGCTACGGAGCACTAGAGACGCTCGCTATGACGTCACTGAGCATTTAGCTGGAAACCCCTGCTATACAATAACAGTAGAAGTCCGATCACAAAAACCAACTAATAGGCCAGTCAGTAGAGGAGCGAAACAGGGGGGTATGTTGCAAAAGGTGGTGTAGAGGATTTTATTTTTTAAACTTGTATATATGGATACAAACATGTAAAAAACAAAAATGCTAACACGGGCGACGTCGGGAAAACTTTTGGCGTAAAAAAAGCTCGAAATATAAGGACTTTTTTGTTTGTTTTACGCCAATAACTCCTGAACGGTGCATCCTAGCGAAAAAGTGACGATGTAACTAATTAAAGAGCATTAAATTCTGCGTCGAATGAGTACCACAACGTAATAATTCGGTTCGGTAGTATGGTCCAATACCACGGTCAAAGAACGACGAATTTTTTTCCAACTTTCCCAAAAACTGAGATATAGTACTATATATGAGTCTGTAGCTTGGAAATGAGTACTCAAAGAGAAAAACTCATGAAATAAAAGTTGTAGAGCATGAAATTCTGCGTCCACTGAGTATCAAAATTTTTAGTTTCAGTGAAGTACACCTCTCGAAATTGGCGATCTCCCAGTGTCTGGCAATTGGCATTAGGATCCCACGAAGATACCTGAGAGTTGCAACTCTAGCCAACCAAACAGAAAGTATCTTTCTATCACATTTCTTAATAATAATAATAATAATAATAATAATAATAATAATAATAATAATAATAATAATAATAACAATAACAATAATAATAATGTACTGCTTATAATGACTATCGAAAAGCTTTCGACAGTGTACCACATAGTTGGCTAATGGAAGTCCTCTAGATATATAAAGTAGATGGACAAGTCATAGAATTCCTTAGACATGCAATGAAAAACTGGAAAACCTTGCTAACTATTAACACAAAAATGGGAAGTTCTGAAATGGGCGACATCGTAGTAAAACGTGGTATTTTCCAGGGTGATGCGTTAAGCCCTTTCTGGTTCTGTCTTGCCATCAAACCACTAACATCAATATTAAATAACTTAAAAAGGGATATACTTTACATGGATGAACTGAAGCAGTTTTCCAATAGTGGACAAAGTTTGCAGAAAGGTTTGAAGACATGGGCAATTTCAGTTCTGGCATTGGAATGCGATTCGACCTCGATAAATGTAAGACCAGTAGTATGGTTAAAGGGAAGTGGTACAGAAACGACGGTTGCCACATTGCACACCAGGGGCAGACAGTTGGAATGGAGAAATATGATACATATACTTATTTGGGATACCAACTCGGTATACTCGGGATACTCGGTAGGCTGGGACAAAATCGGTCATTCGGCGAGACGCGCTTTTCAGTGATTGCGCTCTTACTTGCTTTCCGCGCGCTAACAGGTGCATTCTCCGTAAGTACACGTGTTTCCCCGTAAGTACAGGTGTTTCCCCGCAAGTACAAGTGTTTCCCCGTGCGTAAAGGTTCTTCCCCGTGAGAACAGGTGTATCATGGCAGTGGTTATCGGTGGTCGTGATCGTGGACGTGGTCTCCTCCTTTCAATTACCGGTGCCTGCACAGAATTTGTAGGTGAGAAAGGAGAGCCATGGAAGGGTGTAACGAGATAGGTCTCCTGCACAGGGAGATGATGTGTCCGCAGTGTGGTCGCGACATTGTCCTTAACCCATTGGCACACTATTCTTATGCACAGCGCACCCATAAACACTAATATTTTCAGGCAAAAATTGATTTCTTTACATTTATTATTACTTCATGCAAATTCAATTTTATGGACTAAACTGTATACCCCTTTTTATGCTGTGATGTTTTGTTGATCTCTGGAATGTTTGTTTACAGGTATTTTGTGGTGTGATACACCCTAAAACAGTCTGGAACGCCACACACAATTTCTTCCTCGAAGCCATTTTTCGAACTGAGCGCCTCGGAATCCCATGATCACGTGATCATTATATCGATTTATAACTTAAACTTGACTTATTGTGTTGAATACAATAAGGTAGATAACTTTTGTGGGTATAATACGCTAATAAGGCATGTCATGCCATCTACTAACGGAAAGCGGGAATAACCTCATATTCACGATCGATTTATACCTTGAAGATCGATATGAAGCATATCGTGTTGCATACCATTGCATAGAGAATTTATTCAGCTTTAAAATGGTATATGGAATGTTATGCCATCTACTCAGAGAAAGCTAGAACTACAAGAAAAAGTGTCGGTTGCTCAACCCGTCTGGCAGACGGCAAAGTGCGTTTGGACTTGGATTTATCGCCCGTCCCGCAGACGGGGAAGTGCGCCAATGGGTGCTGCAGGTAGGATTTATCCCACTATTCACAGAATGTTTACCCCCTTTACCCCGTTACACTTTATAACAATTCTTTCTAGGTCCACGTCATCGATTTGGGCGCTTCCAATGTAACAGAAGTGATGCTGGCCATGAGGAACATGGCGGATTTCATGCCAGTGGGGCATTAAACACAATCTTCTGTAACACCAGGCTATCTGTAGTCAGGGTCCTAGGCCTGACGTACGCATTCTCTCACAAATAGTCATACCAAGTGGGAATGTTCCGATGGAAATGGAGACTTCGTTTCTCGGACCAGAATTTCCGACTGGTTTACATACACGCGAAAAGTATGCCGAGGTGAGAACAATGATCGGAAGTTTTAATTATGTTTAGGTGGAAACCACCATTAACGGCCGTGGGTGCGGCATGCTGACCACATGCCCCCAATCCTGCCATCTGCCTATAGGTAGATGACGCAGCGGTCGGGTGGTAGGCCTTGTCCCTTCGGGGATGTCGCGCCATGGAGTTTAGTTTTTTTAGGAAAGTGATGGAAAAGCGGGGTTTGGGGGCGTAGCACCCAAGCAATAATGAGGTTTATATGGATGAGGGGGTTTGGGGCGGAGCCCCCAAGCAATAATTAGGTTTAGATGGACGATGGGTTTTGGGGGCAGAGCCCCCAAGCAATAATTAGGTTTAGATGAACGAGGGGGTTTGGGGGCAGAGCCCCAAAGCAATAATGAGGTTTAGATGGAAAAGGGGGTTTGCGGGCAGGCCCCCAAGCAAAAAATAGGTTTAGATGGACAATGGGTTTGGGGGCAGAGCCCCCAAAGAATAATTAGGTTTAGATGGACAAGGAGATTTGGAAGCGGAGCCCCCAAGCAATAAGCAGGTTTAGATGGACAAGGGGGTTTGAGGGCAGAGCCCCCAAGCAATAATTTGGTTTAGATGGAATAGGGGTTTGGGGCAGAGCAGTAATTAGGTTAGGTTAGATAGGATTCTTATATGATTATTTTATGTAGCGGGATAGGGTTTATTAATATAGAGACTATGTGACGGTTCCCCTTTTTATGTTTATAGATAGCTTGGATTGTCGGTATACCAATACGCCGACGAGTCTAAGATCAGTCGCCGAAAATATCATGCAGGTCGGGTTGTTGAAGGGCAATGATAGACAGAGCGACTAAGGAAATACGCCTGGAAATCTACCCAGGAAACAACAGATGTGCCCCGACTGTGCTGCGATTAATAAGGAAACATGTGGCCGCCGGGACTACGATTCACACAGATTGCTGAAGAGGGTATAATGGCCTTACTGCTGCTGGCTTTCGTCGTGAGGCTGTAAATCACTGTCCACTTCGTCGATCCCAACAGCGGAGCTTGCACAAATACCAATGAGGGAGCGTGCAGTCCGTTAAGGCAGCGACTTTCGCGGGGAGGTGTTCCCTCTAGAAATGAGAATGCTTCCGCCGACCACCTGTGCGAATACCTCTGGAGGAAGGACGTCAAACGCCTTAACGAGGACCCGTTTCTAGGTCTTGTGGAGGATATCAAGATCCGGCGGGAAACGGCACACATTCTGATCCATGCCAAACCTCCACCAAACAACTTGCCCAGAGACGAACGCCAAGCGCTGCACGCACTTCGTGAGCGAGACGACATCGTCATTCTCCCGGCAGATAAAGGCAATGCAACGGTCCTTTTGAGGAGCAATGATTGCCACCAGAAAGTGAGCATCATATTGGGAGAAGAAGGAACCTACAAACCTCTGCCAGGCAACCCCGTTCGAAAATGCAAGCCGAAGTGGCAACCCGTATTAACCAAGCCACTGCCATTGAGGACGAAGTCAAACCAAGGCTTAAAAGGGGCAATAGTATCACGCCGAAGTCCTATGGACTTCCGAAGGTACACAAACCCAATGTACCTCTACGGCCTATTGTATCTGCCATAAACTGTCCTACACATCCCCTGGCCCGCTATCTGGCTGGCAAGTTAAGACCACTAACTGAGGACATAGCATCTACGGTAAAAAAAACTCTGCACACTTTGTCAACATCATCAGCAACCTACGCTTGAACCCCGACATTCTGCTGTATAGGCGTAACCAGGCCGACCATATGGGGGGTTATAACATCCGGGGGTCTGGGGGATATGGAAGAGAGGGGGGCTCGGGGGTCCTCCCCCGGAAATTTTTAAAATTAAGATGCACAATAACGAGTTTTAAGCTTCCCACGCTTTATACTCGTATTAAGTAATGTTCTGGTGAGATTCGATGTGACATCTCTGTTCACGAAAGTTCCCACCAACGAAGCTGTCAGCATCATCCGACAGAAACTGCAAGACCGGAATCTCCCTACAGAATGGGCTGATCTCACAGAACTCTGCATCAACTCTACCTTCTTCCAATAAGGTAACAAGTATTACGCCCAAGTGGAAGGGGCGGCCATGGGTTCTCCTCTATCCCCCGTGGAAGCAGATCTGTTTATGGAAGCTTTTGAGACCTTAGTCCTGTCCAACAGCCAATACCAACCAAAGCTGCGGCTACGTTACGTTGATGATACCTTTGTCATCTGGCCACATGGTCACGAATTGCTACGAGACTTCCTGAACAATCTAAATTCCGCTCACGCCAACATCAAGTTTACCATGGAGATTGAGAAGAACGATTGCCTGCCTTTTCTGGATGTGCTGGTGAGGAAACGGGCGGATGAGAGCTTGGGTCACTCGGTCTACCATAAACCAACACATACGGACCGATATCTACATGCAGAGTCACACCACCACCCAGCTATTAAGAGAGGCATACTGAGAACCTTAGCGATGAGAGCAGCCAAGGTATCAGACGCAGAGAGCCTGCCAGGAGAAATGGAAGGTCTCCAGCACACCTTCCGAGTCAATGGTTACCCCGCAGCAACCATCAAACGAACAATACAAACTACACAGACAGCTCTGACTCTTAACAGCTCCACTACCAACCAGAAGCCCCCAGAACCTATCAGCGGGGTAGCGTTACTGCCTTACGTGAGGGGCATTACCGACCGAATCGGAAAAATGCTACGACGACAGAACATCAAGGTTGCCTACAGTGCTCCCAATACTCTCCGACGAAGACTGGTCCGGGTGAAGGACAAATTATAACCCCTACAGATGGCGGGCATATATGAGGTCCCCTGCAGCTGCGGACGGACTTACATTGGCTTGACTGGCCGCACAGTAGCAGAACGCCTACAAGAACACATACGCCACTATAAGAACAACAACTTTGATAAGTCGGCCATAGCCCTCCACTCAGCGAAGACTGGACATGCTATCGTTTTTGATGGCACGCGCCTCATAGGTAGAGAAGAAAGATGGTGAACATCCCAGAACATCAACGGGGATAAAGGCCTGGACTTGCCGAAAATCTGGCAACCCCTTCTTCGACACCACCATGATGCAGCAGATAGGGATAATGGAGCTCCGAACAACCGCTGCTGTCGACCGACCAATCCCAGAGCTCCAACAGATGCCTCTTCTGTGATTGGCCGGACGCCCGCTACTGCTCTGCAACACCACACAGATATATAGGAACCCGATGCCCGGCTTAGTCAGTTTACGACCATCAATACCGCCAGCAATTCTTTCTGATATTCAGAAGAAAAACCGGCTGAGAAGGGAGTGGCAGGCAACTAGGGACACCGCTATCAAGGCCCAAGTTAATAGGCTCCAGCGGTCTATTAGCTATGAGCTGAAGAAGTGGAAGAACGGCGTTTGGTCTGAGACGCTCTCATCCTTAAACGTAGAGGATCAGTCCCTTTGGAAGGTTACAAAGAGGGTGATGCGGATATCTGATCCCACATCCCCCTTACGAGTGCCAGGAGGACTCGCTCTATCAGATTCTGAGAATGCTGAGGCCCTGGCCAACAATCTTGAATCTCAATTTACGCCGGT
Organism: Ectobius pallidus; assembly: GCA_964059195.1. NCBI lineage: Eukaryota > Metazoa > Arthropoda > Insecta > Blattodea > Ectobiidae > Ectobius > Ectobius pallidus. The sequence goes on from CAXKWD010000002.1 coordinate 157,426,235, forward strand.
TGACGATCCTTCGGATCCTGCCGTGATTGAGCTGGTTGAAAGGGAACTGACTTCGTTTGAGTTTGCTCCCTCAAGTCAACCCGAATTAACCCCTCCATCAGAGGTCGTCAAGGCTATAAAAGAACTCAAGCTTGGTAAGGCTCCGGGTCCTAGCGGTATTCCCAATAGGGCCCTGAGAAACCTCCCAAAACGGGGAATCACCTACGTCACAACAATTTTCAATTCGGTCCTTAAGAGGCAATATTTCCCACCTGCATGGAAACATGCCAGGATTGTCTCTATCCGGAAACCCGGAAAGGATCCGACACTTCCATCGTCTTATAGACCCATAAGTCTTCTTGATTCGGCGGGGAAGCTCTTCGAGAAGATTCTGCTAAGCAGAATCCTGAGGCACGTCAACAGGCACAGCGCTATTCGTGATGAGCAGTTTGGATTCAGACCCAAACATAGCACGACTCAGAGATAGCCCGCCTGGTTGAGAGAGTCAAGAGGAACTTTGACGAAAAGCGACTAACCGGCGCGGTATTCCTTGATGTGGCCAAGGCCTTTGACACAGTCTGGGTCAAAGGCCTCCTATACAAACTCCTTCTCCTCAACTTCCCTTATTACCTGGTGAAAGTTATCACCTCCTACCTTACCAATAGGACGTTCGTAGCGTCCTTCCAGACAGCCACATCTTCACGTCGTTTCATGCGAGCTGGAGTTACTCAGGGGGGACTGGTCTCCCCTGCCCTCTTTAGCCTGTATGTGAATGACATGCCCACACCACACCGCCACGTCGACTTGGCGCTTTATGCCGACGACATGCGCTTTTGGCAACGTCGAAACGGCCTGCACCAATCGTCAAGTATCTCGAGACATATCTCAAAGAGCTAGAGTTCTGGCTGACAAAGTGGCGAATTTCCATCAACGTCACTATGAGCGCAGCTTTGCTCTTCATTGGAAGACAAAACGGCGCCGCCTAGGCCTGTAGAATTTTTCGGAGAGCCAATCGAATGGGTCGAAACAGCCAGATATTTGGGGGTAACCCTGGACAAAAGGTTGACCTGGAAACCCCACGTTACCCAGGTTAGACGAACAGCCATGCAACGGCTTGGAATTTTATCCCCTCTGCTTAACGGCTGAGGTGGACTTTTATCTGCGAATGGAGCGCTGCTCTATAAGCAACTCATCCGACCTCTGCTCGACTATGCCAGTCCAGCTTGGAGAGCCGCAGCACGCACGCATGTCGCAAGACTACAAGCCGTGCAGTCGAAACGTCTTCGCCTCGCTATGGGCGCACCTTGGTACGTCAGTAACAAGCAGATCCATGAAGACCTAAAGGTTCCACTACTTGCCACACACATCAGAAGCCTTGCGCAGAGTTTCGACTCCAAGCTTCAAGATGCTGAGAACCCTTTAGTACGGCAACTTGGAAAGCGCCTGCGCTTCCCAGGGGACGATAAAGTCGTCAGAATTTTTGAGGCCTTCAGCCTAAAAATACCCCTTCCCAATACGTATAAGCCTTCAGCTGACACGTATCCCAACTGGTTGGTTCAACCCCTACCAGGCATTACAGAATGGAGGACCATGACCAAATCCCCTTTTCTAGGTCCGACCAGGGTTTTCCGTGGTTTTCCCTAGTTGTAAGGTGAACACCGGAACTTAAGAAAAAAAGGGCCACGGCCCGAACCCCTAAATTCATTGCAGTTGCCCTGCATAGGTTCAAGTCCTATGAGAAACACCGTTAGCGTAAGCAAATTTAAGTTATAGGATAGGAACCCGTTTTCACTTCCAGCAATGCATTACGTATGCAGGTATGGAATCGGAGTCGAGATCATCTCAGTAAGCTTATTTGGTCTGACTTAGTCAGTGACCTTTTGGCCCTGAAGACGACAGCAACATTGCTGTGGAAACGTTGGCCTCTCAACTCTCAACGCGGCGCTACCCGGATAGCCTAGACTGTGATGACTCCGGCCGCGGAAGCCTACAGACATATATCAAGATGACGTTCCCCGGTGGTATTGCAGACGATAGTGACAGCGACTGACCAAAACGTGCGAACCGCCAGAGCTCATGTTTGCAGCCCTTGTGTGTGCACCACGTGATCAGACTACTCCCTCCCCAACCGCAGCTGCGCTGTCTGCAGCAGACGATTTTCATGACCGAGCAGTGCTTCACAGAGCCATTTTAGGTTAGTTTTGTGTCAACTTCAAATCGATTTTACGCATATTTTCAACACTTCTGCAAACCAAAAGGGCTCCCATATACATTGTACAAGTTCTACAGAACAAGATAACACGAAATTTGACTGTCTTTCTAAAAAAATTAAACAACCATTAATGTAGAGAGCTTGACCTTCCCTTTTTTATCAATAAAAATAATTCATAATATTATATCATTTTTAAAGAGAACTTTTAATACATTACCTTAGAATAAATTAGTATTTATTTTAGTACATTATTATTTAATGGTGCATGAAAATAATTAATCACATGCATGCTATCCTTTATATTCCTTTATATTCTGAGTTATTAGCAGGCTTTAAAACTTAGTGCCCGAACCCACAGAGGGAGATGATTCCGGTTACCAACAACCTGAGTATAGGGGGTGGGGGCGATTGCGTATGCTGATAAGACAGTCATTGCTAGTAGTACTGAGAAGTCAATGCGCTCATGGTACGATGCCTCTCAAATTGGTCAACAGTGTACCTTGTCATTATGCGTGTTTATAAATGTATAATACGTGTTCGGAATACCGAAAGTAAAGGGTTCTAAAACGCAAACATATATTGAAACATTTGGGAGGGACTATTACACACAAACAGGAAAACGTAACGTTTTGCATGCTTGTAATGTGAGTTTAGAGAATGAGAAGTTATTTTGTGGTCTTTCTATACCTGTAATCCGCTTTGTTTACCATCACGTCAACTAGCATATGGTAGCTAGCGCATACGCCGAGAAAAGTCTGTACAGTACAGTTGCTGTTAACATATTCGATCGGGCACTAAGTTTTAAAGCCTGCTCGACTGAAATTAATAATGACATCAGCATCACAGCCCAAATTTTACATAGAAGATACAATCATAAAGAAATGCTTTCAGAGCATATTAAATTAACACGCGGCAGAAATAAGGCTTTCATGTCGTGAGTTAAGAAATGACTACAGTAATTAGTTGAGATGGCAATGCTTCATCAACTGAGTGATTAGGGGATATTTTAAAAGTAAGTATTAAATATGAGCGTCTTCTTGCTGAGAAGTGTAGTCACTCACAAGTCCTAAGCAAAAAACATCGCGACGACAGATTCGGTCCGACTCACGGCAGATACTTTCTACTCAAGCAACCCACACGAAACATGCACCTGCATAAACAAAGTTATGAAAACAAACAAGGGTCTTTCGCAGTGATTTAAATGGCAGCCACATCAGCGTTAATGAAGAGGAAGACAATTAATTCTATCAGGTCTTTCTGAAGTATAACATTGAAATTTTGAAACAAAACAAAATTATTTTCGCAAAATCCCAGTTACCAGTAGTCCGGCTAAAAAATCAGACGCTATGAAAACAGTTGTTACACACATAAACTCAAAATTTAATTTAAAATTAACTGAAACACAAGGACAAAAAAAAAATCCAAAACATGAAAACCAGAATATAAAACAAAATAGATATGAAGAAAACCGGGAATAAACCCACCAAATTTCAACAGTACAATATAAACGAGATAATTATTTTCGTAATATGCAAGAATTAATTTTGAGAAGTTTACAATAATAATCACAAAAAACAAGTATTCACAAGAAACTTTAAGTGAAGTAATATAATAAATGAAAATATTTATTTCCATAATATTTTAGGATTAAAATCGAAAATTCACTATAACATAATTACAACATTAAATATTCCGGTAATTTGTATTTTTAAACTGTGATATGAAACATTCATATTACTCCCTCTACCCTTAATATAGCCTATTCTAGTGTAGAGTACACGGCTGAATTGCAGTAGTGCGCATTCACTTGTATCAGCCTCGTTTCCAAGTCGCATTATTCGCGAGGCAAGACCAAAAAATCCAAGTCTATATTGTATAAAATGAATGGCTTCTAACTAGCCTTCAGAGAATTTCTTGGGAGAAGTTTTTCAAATAGTACTTATTATAACATATTATAGTAGGCCTACATAATAAGCCTATTAATTGTTAAACCTATTTCGAGAAAATTAAGAAAAATTAAATTTTCGTCGAATAAAGTGCTTGTAAAAATGAAAAGAAAGTCGTTGCCGTACCTCGTGTCACATTCCTGAAGGATACACAATCCAAATAAAATCTTAATAAATGCACTCGAATACTTTTGTATAACCTAGGCATGGCAATACACCTTCCTTCAAATTCTAATATAGAATAAGAGGCCGTGTTGCAGAGAATAGGTATTCAGCTGTATGAGCCTGATGCAAAGCTTTACCGTTCACCAGACAAGATTGAGTTTCTATGAACGATGCCTGCCTTGTAACTACCCGTCAGAGAATTTTTTCGAAAAAAAAATATTTCAAATAAAAGTTTAGCTCTTAGCATAAGCACCTCAATCACAAAACTTAAACAAAATCGTTAGACCCCTAGCACCTAGTACTGACAGAGGGATTAAAACAAAAAAATTGTAGTTTTCATTCTTTCTGGAATGTCCATATATTCCACGGGAATCACCCTAGTAGCATGCTGTGAGTGTCCCGTTTTGGTAGCTCACAAATTTCCTACTTAATACTCCCGCCGCTCGGTCTTATTGCATGCAGAATTGAAGCGGGCAGTATGCGACAGAGTACAAAGAGCGTCATGTCACGTGGGTGGGGGAGTCCCCAGGCTTTTTATGCATACGACTTGAAATCTGCCAGTAAGAACTTCATACTCTTTTTTTTAGAATATCCCCCATTGTTTTCAGTTTCTGTTTGTCACTGAACTCGAATTTTGTCTGGTATTTAAAAAGTGCTCTAACCCGCGAATAACAGTGTGCATTAAAACTTTAAGTGTTCAAAGAGCGCAATAGATCGAAGGAAAAAAAGGTGAAATGTTCAGAGTAAAACAATTTTAAGTATATTCGAGTATATGAAGAGGGAAAAAAACCGGAGTCGAGTGGAGTAGCCAGAAAATAATCTCGGGAGGGTCGAAAGTGCCGGGGGAATTGGGGGTATGGAATAAAGTATTTTTATTATTAAATAAAATAATGAAATATTTACAAAATGTAGCCTAAATAACTCTCACTAATCTAATACAAAAATAGAATTTTGGGTTTTGATTTCGGGGGGGGGGGGGAGGGGTGCGGACTCAATGAACTCCCCCCAATTCCCTAGGCCACTGCTGGAGTCAATCGTGTAGGATACTGTTAGCGAACTTTCTACTGCTGCCAGCGTCAGTAGGCCTACATTCTTTAGTTTAAAAAGGAAAACAATAAAGGGGCCGTCACACACCGCGGGAAAAAAGGCTAACTGGGCTGAAATACAAAACCAGCAGGGAGGTGAATTATAACGAATTTGTACGCAGTGCTATACGACCCAAATTTCTGTTTCAGTACATCCCCCTTACAAGTGTGTGTTGTGATAGCAGTAAATGATATAGATTTACCAAATTTTAGATTTTCAACTTTCTATCGCTTGGTGACAGAAATGGGGGTTGATTTTGAAAAGCGAGAGAATAAATCGCTGATGATAGAAAGAAACGTTATTATACTGTGGCGACATTATTATTTTTTGGGCCATTCGTCATACTGTGGCGACAATCGTATTTACGAAAAAGATTAACAATTCCGGAAAGAGGGAAGGAATATTGTGTATTTAAACGAAAAATTGGGTAAATATCGGTCACAGTGTGTAAAAAGTTTGGAAGAATAAAACAATAAAATCTCCAAAAGATGCTCTTTTAGCCGGATTGTTTACTGGTCTCGAGAGGCCTACTGCTCGAGGACCACGCTTTGTTTTGTTACATGCCGGTGGTAAGATGGGGTTTGTAGAGGGAGCAAAGCACGTTTTCTTGGCGAAAAACAATGCTTCTGATTATCAGATGAAATGGACAGTGACAGGTTTGAACAGCGGCTCAGGGATCAATTATTGTTCAACGTTGCACGAGGAACAATCGTTGTTATGGTCATCTCTTCACGGTAGGAAAAAAGAATCAATTCCCAGTTCCAACTCCCGCATATACCAATTTTGTTGACTTTACAGAATATACTGTATTCAGAAGACTGTCTTAAAAGAGAGTTATTTAATATCCTAAGTTCTGTACGAGATGAGTACAATGGTACAGTCGTAGACTCGATCGTAGAAGAACATGGTGTAATAGTTTGTAGGCTGCCTCCATACCATTGTGACCTAAACCCTATCGAAATTGAATGGAGTCAGGTAAAAGGGCACGTTGGACGACATAGCATTACCTTCAAGGCGAAGGAAATTGAACCATTGATAGAAAATGCTTTTTCGTCAATTACCAAGGACCAATGGACAAGCTACTGTATACATATTGAAGGCGAGAAGAGATATGTGGAAAGCAGAAAAGCTGGAGGATGACATTGAACCAGATTGAACCTCAGGTTCAATGATTAACCAGTAGTTGTTGCAGTGAAGAGGCGCCCCAGGATTCATCAATGGAGGGAGTTGAACCCATATCCTATTGATCTACGTTGATCATTATTATTATTACTGTGTACTTATTTAAGGTTTTAAGGCATAGGTAAAATACTGTGTACTTATGTAAGGTTTTAAGGCATAGGTAAAATACTGTTACATTTGTAGATTTAATTCTATGGGAGAAAGAATGGACATCACTTGAAAAAACAAAAGAGTAATAGGCAGTATTGTTATTGCATTTTTAGAAGAAAAGAATTTAATATCCTTTTGTTTGTTATTATATTGAACAAGTAAATTTATAATAATAATAATAACAAGCGAACACCAGCATTGTATAATGGATGGCTAGCTGACTACCGTCATACATCCTGACTACCGTCATACATCCTATGAAGATTGAAAGTACGGGTGCGATACCCGATATCTCCTGATTTTCTTCTGAAATGACCAGTCAGGCTCGAAAGGGCAAATGATCACTACTTGATAAAGAAGTAGCGACTCCAGTAAGAAACATCAGTGATGGCCATTGGAAGCGGCATATTAACCACGTGCCACCAAGGACCTGTGTTCCGAATCTCCATCTCCATGGATTATGTATTGCTCTGAAAAGATACAGTGAATATTACCTTTACGACATAGTGAACAAAGGGGAATTTTGTGAACAAAAGGGGGTTTTTCAAACACAAAGTGTTTTTTAGAGAAAAGACACATGAGTCGTCTGAGCTAGCTAAGGTCAGGGTCACTCGAAGCGAACGTGGCGCTGAACTTCATTGCTGCATTGCGGGCGGTATTGATCCCAGGGGAATATTACAACTTCCCCTACTTCATATACAGGCAACTCAACATTTCAATCGATGAGTAAATGATCACTTCTGACATATGATTGAATAGGAGTTATCCATCGTATTTAACTAAAGAACTGAAATACAATGTGATCTCTTCAAACTGCGTATATAATTCTCGAAGGAGTGAAGAGCACGAGCTTCGAGGTACAATAAAATTAAGATTTTATCTATAGATGAAAGAAACTAGCTCTTCTGTTTTCCGTTTAAGGAATATGCAAGGCTCTAAGTGTTCTCTCTTTAGTTTCGGTGTTTTAGATAAGTATGAAGTCTCTGGATTGCTGTGGACTAGTGGATACAACACATCCTAGGTGATTACTGGACAAAGTTGTGCGGAATCGGGATAGAATAGGTGACCTCTTCCTGCACCTACTGGCAATCATGATATGAAGCAAAGGGTTCGGATTTGATGTTAAGCTGTAGGCTCCAATTTCCTGTAATGGTTTTACATTCAGTCGGCAACTAAAAAAGGAAAGTTTTCTTTATATTTTAGAAGAGGACCGGCTACCTTCCTCCCCTACAACTATTCGAGAAACGACTCGCAGTACCTTAACCCCAAAGGTAAGGAAGAAAAGAAGAAATTTAGTGAAATTTGCATTCCAAATTCTTCCAAATGAAAATGTCCTCCTTAACGTTCGTTTAAGTCACTCTATGATGTGCACTACAACCGATTACTTTCACAGCTGAAGCCAGGAATCGAACCCGTATCATTCCTCCTAGGTATTCGAAATGGGGCCAGGGTAAATATTCTCTGGGCACACAAATTCACAACGCCGCTTACCTTATTTCACTTAAAATGGCAATTGTCTGCAATTTGGCTTAAAAATTACGCTCATGAGAAATAAAAAATGCATTCGGCTTTTAGATGCTGGTAATCGAACTTATTTATAAGTTACTATAATTAGTATTATTATTACAGCAGGGAATGTACTACATTCATGACCTAAGATTAATACAGATCTTCAATGAAAATAATAGTGACAAAGAAAGCTTCAATACAAAGAGAAAGTCATGTTATTATATATTATTTTCCTTGGTCGTACCACTAGTTCATTATTTTTTTGCTACCTTCGTTTCGTGATATATATATAAAATAATAAAATTTTATTCCATCCTTCTTGCATCCTTTAAACTTTTTCCATTTACATTGATTTATTTTCTTATGTACAGTCGGTCAAATAAAAAACGTCGGGCGGTATTTGATTAAGTATCACGAACGAGCATATGCGCATGTACAGGAAGACTTAAGGTTAGGTTCACAACTGTTCTTGTCTCTCCATGTATTTTCTTGATTATTTAGTCAGTTTTGTTCCAAAACAAACATGTATAGAAGGCTGTGGCTATATGTCTCACATCCGCCATATTCTTGGTTACAAATTCTTATAATATTAATAATTAATAAATTCGCAAGGAATATGATTATTCAAGGAGCATTTTTTAAAGATTTTATTTTATAATACCGGTACTTGTAGTGCAAAACCAATAACTTACGTTCAACTTCTGCAACCAATCTAGCATCGAAATTCGCGGCCGGCCAGATCCACGATTCCTATGAAAACTTCCGGTCGCATTAAGAAATATGGTCTTTAAGAAATATGGAACCTTCTCGATGCTTCAGAGGCCGAAAAATGCAGGTCAGTTACAGCCCTAACTACACTTTCTTTCAAGCTAGCATTCGTAGGCCTATGTGGCGCGATGACACACAGCAAAATGAATTATAAGTACATTAAGTTGAATGTCGTGTGTTGCGCTTTCCGCGTAGTTCATTTTTTCCCTCGTTGTTCATTTTTCCCCTCCTGTCGCATGGCCTCATATGTTCTGAGAATGTCCTGTATTTTATGTTTTTTATAGGAAACTTGTGTACTAATGCGTTAAAACTTTAATTTTAACCGCATACGAGTACCGACGTTTTTTATTTGACCGACTGTACTTCTTTAGTAATCCACGTCATCTTTCTTTAAATTATACTATCGTTGTGAACTGACTTATTTTGTTCGTTATGTCCTCTTCACTTTTTAAAATTGAATTGAAACAATGGTAGACATGATAAAAATTTAATGTGAAACTCACAAAGCTTTCTCTGTCCAAAATAGAAGTTAGCGCCAAAATATGTTATGTGTGACATTTCCTTCATTTAAATTGGTTGAACAAATTAAGAGAAAGTCATTACCACATCAAATCGCATTCCCGAAGGATACTGCACTCTCGTAACTCTTATTACATTAAGCATGGTCAATATATTTTTCACACTTTAAGCACGGTCAATACATTTTTCACACTTGACATTCTGATACAGAACAAGCGGACATTCAGAGAATTGTTCGACTCTTCCGTTCATACGCCGCGTGTTTGATAGTGACCAGTAACGTTTAACAATTCCTCGGATGCACACCAGTCACGATTGTTTACCTTACAATATGCTTCCTAGGGTCGCAAGGATGCAATTTTATCTGACGAAATTACAGCTCGTTGTTGGACATGTAAGGCATCTACGTGACATTTTGCCACTTAACAGAATGAAGACACGATATTTTATACAACATAACTTGTTTGGAAATTGAAATATTATAAATCTCAATTAATTAAAAACAATTTCGATACGGTGCAAGCCAGTGAGTGTGTTATTATAGCGTTCTGATGCTAACGCTCTCCATCCTGTGGTATTCACTATTGGGAGCAATGGTAACTCGAATCGATGCATGGACTGTTCATTTATTTAGTATGCCGTGATTTCACAGTGAGCGGAATACTGACAACAAAGTAAGAAAATAATTATTATTTTAAAAATCCGTTACATTCTACTCATGGAACAGTTTAATAAATCCTGCCCGACATTATGAATATTATGAGATAAATTTACTCGAACTTCGTTCTCGAAAATATATCGATAAGATCGTAATCTCTCATGGGATTACCTATGAAAAAAATTCAAATAAAATTTTAGCTCTTAGCACCCCATATAAAGTTTAAACAAAATCGGTACAGCTGTTTTCGAGAAAATCGCGAAAAACGAAATTTTCTTCATGTAAAGTCACCTTAAAAATAAGAGAACGTCGTCGCTATCATCTTGTTACATCCCCAGAAAGTACCTAACCCAAATACATAAATTTGTTTTCACACGATTCCCCATTCTGGAGCTAGGCTGTTCACAGACACACACAAAGACATGTTTCCGAAAATATATATTTTTTTTATTCAGGGAACTCAAAACGTCCATTTATGTTAAAAGCTCAACTTTGAATTTGGGGGTCGAAAATAATACTTCCCCTACGTACAGTACCCATGGTAAGGGCAGAGGAAGTAAAAAAAATAATACTCAAAAACCTTACCGAAAATTCAGTTTTGCTGTATTAAATTATTAAAGAGTCAACTTCTCTTTCACATGTACTTTCTTTTTGCTACTTCCCTGCCGATGTGCTTCAAGCTTCAGTCAAATGGAATAATATCACATGACGTTAAGAGAATTCCAAAAGTTATGGGATTTTAAGTGAAGTTAAAATAAACTCTGAATGACTGTCTCAGACAGAATTTGAAAGGATGCGATCAAGTTTCGCTATCTTTCAAGCAATTCTGGAAATAAAAATAAATGTGCATCCTCGTTCACATAAGGTTCCGTAGAAAAGAAGTCACTAAACCAAAATGTGTTGTTCGGATGTTTGCTCTGCATTGGCATTTAATAAAACAGGTAAACTGATATTACAAAGTGCCAAATTGAGTTAATATGCCATGTTTTAGACCACGGTTTCTTGAGAAGTTTATTATGTATATGTGAAGGAATGTGTAGGATAACCAGACTATTAACAGAATGAACTTATAACAAATGCCTCACACCTAAAGCAAGGCGTGATGTAACAAAATCAGATAAACTGATATAAGTTAATAAAGTGCCAGATGGAGTTAAAAGGCCATATTTCACATAGTTCTGATAAGTTATACATGGCACAGACTTTGTACTATTAATATTGTTATATAGTCCTATCGAAAACACAAATGTTTCTAGTATTGATGAATTTCATTTTCCGTTTGTGGTAACTAAATGTTTGTATACCACAAATAATTAGAGTTATCCAAAAAGTTCAATTTGTACACCGTTTTCTACGCTATTATAGATATACAATAATATAACTTAATCGCCTACATATGACACCCCTTTACAAATTATCATATATTACGTAATCTTTGTCAATGCACCAGTTTTCAATATTGTTGATACATCATATAAGTAAACATATTTAAAATATTATCACTGAATAGATAATAATCACAGTGTCGTCAATTCATACACTAACATTAATAAATGCTGACATATAAGTGCTTAAAATTGTTAAAATTCAGTTAAAATTGTAAGAAAATCATATATATCAAGTATAAGCACTTTGTCAGTTAGGTTAAAAGTTGTATACTCTTACACTATTGTCTGTTGTAGCTGTAACATATATAAAATTGCTGTTTATATCTCAGCAGATTAATGTCAAAATTATAAAATAGTTTAAGTATTAAGATGTCCAGTGAGTTAGTTTAACAATACTGGTGATGGTTCATGGTAGCATTGCGTTGCATTAGTTGAACTTTGTGGAATTTTATTTTGGATATGGCATTTCGGTCATTCATCGACCATCATCAGTCCCTTAATATGACTGAAAATTCGAAGTCTGAACTGAGTACACCTGTGATCAATTTTAGCGTATGAATTGAAGACACTGCGATACGATAATTTAACAACAATTATTATCTACTCAGTGATGATTTAAATAAGTTTGCTTACATGATGTATCAACAGTATTGAAAACTGGTGCATTGACAAAGGTTATTAGTAATATATGATAATTTTGTAAAGGGCTACCATATGTAGGCGATTAAGTTACATTATTGTATAACTTATTGTATAAATAGCGTAGTAAACGTTGTACAAATAGAACTTTTTGGATAAATTTAATTCTTGTGGTATAGGTGGACAGTTCATTATACAAACAAACAAAAAAGAAATGTTTATTATTATTAAAGTACCCTATTTAAATAAAATATTATAATACGTTTAGTAAGCAATTGAACGATGATTTTCAACAGTAGACCATCTACAGCTGCTGACCCAACTAATAGAGAAAGCAAATGAATTTAACTTGAAACTATACATTATATTTGTGGATTTTGCTAAAGCATTTGATTCCGTAGAAAGAGCTATCGATTCTTCAAGCACTTAATCGACAAGGAGTTAATGCAAAGTATATTAAACTACTGGGTAAGCTATATCTAGCGAAAGTAAAAACAGACAGAACAGGAGAGGATATATTAGTGCAGCGGGGAGTCAAGACAAGGTGACCCCATCTCTCCAAAACTATTCATAGCTCTACTGGAAGAAGTTTTCTGCAGAATGCCGGACGAATACGGAATAAATATTAATGGGAAAAAACTCCTTAATCTCAGATTTGCAGACGATATTGTATTCATGACAGACTCACACGAGGAAGCCAAAGTCATGCTATCAAATCTATGCAAATCCAGTAAAGAAGTCGGCCTTAGTATCAATGTCAAAAAAAAAAAAAAAAAAAAAAAAAGACAAACTACACAGAAGAACCAATCAAAATTAACGATGACACACTAGAATATGTATACCTAGGTCAAATATTATCGTTCGACAATAAAATTTAAAAAGAAGTTTCAAGAAGAATCTCTTTAGCATGGAACAAATTTTGGAACTTAAAATTCATCCTATTAGACAAATCCTTAAGCATGAAGATAAAAAAGGATGTGATGGACACTTGCATTCTACCAGTTATGCCTTATGGATCCCAAACATGGATATTAACTAAAAAAGAAAAAAAAACATGCTACAGATCTGCCAGAGATGGAGAGGAAGCTACTAAACATCACATTGAAAGATCGAATAAGAAATGAAGACATTAGGAAGGCGACATCTATAAAGGATGTGATGGTTACTGCTTCCAGATTAAAATGGATGTGGGCAGGGCATGTCATGAGAATGAACCCGGAGAGATGGACACATGCGATGACAGTGTGGGAGAACAGAACTGGGAAAAGAAGTGTTGGAAGACAGAAATCACGACGGGAGGACGAGTTTAAGAGTGTTGTGGGGAACTTGTGTTCTAGGAGTGCCAGAGACAGAAAGAAGTGGAACACTCTTGATAATTAATACTAAAGTTAGGGTCAATTATAGACTTAAATTTTAGCGTTCTCAGGTGAGGCTAGCCTGAAACGTTCCTTCAACGAGTCAGCCACACTGGTATGTCAGGAGGCCTTTGCCCGCTATGGGATGCTTGAGAGCTAATTCTAATTCTAATAATGTTAATAAATATCCTTCACAACTATAAATCACAATTAGTACTCGCAGATATTTATCGTTAACGTGTTTACTTACCATGAGTTATCTGAAGGTATAAAATTTTCTCTATGAATTGCAGACATCCACTTAAGCTGACTCGCGCATTCTGCCTGCTATGAATGAATGATATGTATATAGGCCTAACGTCTTAACTGAGCTGGGACGCCGTGGTTATGGCTAGCAACGCCTATGTTGCAGTATAGTTACCATTTGCCATTTAAAAAGCATGTGACCCAGGGTTTAAGCTACGATCACATTTTTCGCGATATGCAAAATTAAACTTCAGAATGTGAAAGAAATTGTAGCCACTTTCGCAAAAATGCGAAAGAAAATTCTTATATCGTGATCGTATAGTCCCCAAAGTGTTTTGAAAAACAAATTAATAATTTGCTTTATAGTTCAGTTCGTTATTTGTACCATTTTATTTTTATTGTCTTGAAGCTACATAAAAAAATGCAGTTGAAATTAACTTTTAGCAATAAATTTGTATTTCAGCATTTTGCTAAAGCTTTTTTTTTTATTATCCATTTTCTGTTTTTTGGTAAAGGTTATTTTCCTAGCTTAAAGCCTGATGTGACCGTTAAATAGTCGTTACTCCGGTACCAGTCAACCGATCTGGTCCAAAATCAATAGGCTTGGACGATATAAATGCGTTCCATGGATGTTACTTTGCGTAAACCAAGTTTCATGAAAATCCGATAAAGCGTATTCGAGTTATCCCGCGTAGAGACACATGGATGGACGGACGGAGACATTTCCCGTCCTCCATACAATCTCATAAAGTACCATTTTGGGACTTAATAAATTTACATACACCTGACTATTGTGGCCAAGGCTTTGAGTATTCAATATAAAAAATCGGAATAAGGCTACCGAGGCCATGGTTTCTAAGTTAATTTGTCTCGACTTGACGCGGTAGTGATGATTATTTATTTTTAAACCGTCAATTGGTCGTTACTCCGGTACCCGTTAACCGATTTGGTTCAAGATCAATAGCATTCGTCGTATGGACGTCATAAGCGCGTATGCTAAGTTTCATGAAAATCCGATGAAGCATATTCGAGTTATCGCGCGTACAGACACACGGACAGAGAGACATTTTTCCCGTCCACCAAACAATCTTAGAAAGTACCATTCTGGCACTTAGTAACTCATACAGAATCTGTACGTTTCCTAAGCAGCGTACCGGTACTTTGAATATTACACAAAAATTTACTACAACTTGTGACGTAAACACTGGTAGGCATATAAGAATTCCTTTGAAACTCACAACAGGTTCTGCATGCACCTGCTTCTCTCATGTAAATAAAATTCCAGACTACACCTGTTCTCTACAGGTAGCCCTACTTCTATAGTCACTTTTAAATACAGAGGACAATTTGTAAAAAAAGGGCGCCACCTCCACGTAATAACATACGGAATACTTATAGTTACCAAAAGTCTAACACACTCTGCCCCGACTTGCTCAAACAAGAGGGAGGATTCAAAGGAGTGCCACTTCATTTAGCCCAGTATACAATAAACAGATCAACAAGTATTCTTTTTAACTGTGAAAGTCTATTCACTCAAAACATATTCACTTGTTGAACAAAATTAAATGTACATTGATTTATATTAATGGCTGTGGTATCAGTCTTAAAGAACAAATTTTAGTATCAGTCACTAAACGTAAGTCTTAAATATGAACATAAAAAAACTAACAATAACCATATAGCTTCTTCTTACAGTATTCTTGAACTCTTTGAACTATCCTTACGAGATTTTAATGATCTTCTCTATTTAAAAAATAAACTCTACTTGAACTTCTACTAATATACTGTCCTTCGTAATTTTCTTAAGATTTGTTAGAGAAGAATTTGGTTTCATACAGAACAATAGAAAAGATTCCTGGAAGAATGAAAATGAAATTTGGGTTCTCGACCTGGGCTTGAACCATGGTGGTGAACCACCGACCTAAGAAAATGCAGGTATCCTCACCATACACCTCCTTAGAAGCGGGAAAACAAGAATGGGACGCAAAAATAAACAAATTTAGATACTTCAGTGCGAAAGGGACCCTCGCAGCTTATCGAGCTTAATGGGGTGGATGGCTTCCTAACCACTGAGCGGCTTTAGTCTGCACTTTCATCAATTATATAAATTATTCTGGCTTCAGGTTCCCTACTTGGCTACTGGATATATTTCAAAACTGTCAGCTAACCTGTAGCTAACCTTTCCTCAAACTTTGTAGCTACCTAGCATATATCTTATTTCACTTCTATATCTTTACTTCAATTCTTTTTAATTTAACACACCTCCTCTGAATTTCACTAACCTAACCCACTTCTCTTCACTCCGATCTCTTTCCTTTCGTTCTCCTTCTATACTTTTCGTTCCTGCGCCTCTGAATTTCATACTCCAATACACCTCTTTCAATTTCAAAACTTCCGCAAAATTTTACTAATCAAATCTAATTATCAATAATCAAAACTAGTTAGCAATAACTTCCAATAAGTTTTTAACTTCCTTAAGTCTTCACTTCTATATACTGTTTTCTAAACACAAGTTTTACCAATTGTTAATCAAGTACTAATGGCCAAGTGCACCGACCATGATTAGTGTAATCAGCGTTTATAATTTTTTCCTAACCTATGATTAGGGAAAGTTATGGAGCATCAACCTCGATTAGTGTCGAAATCGCCGATTACCGTTGATTAAACTTAAACAGTCAAAATCGGGCGGTTACTGAAGCTAAACAATGATTAGCAGTTTGCTGAAATGGCGGGGGTCGACTGCAAACAATAGATGAGACTCTCTTCTTCTCATATTTCTCTTTTCAGACGAATTAGGTCGCGATATTAATCTTATTAGTATCATAATACCATTTTTCCGAACTGAACAGTACAATAAATATTATATAAACACATCTCATAGACCTAAAAAGACAATTTTAAGTTTCGAAGCGCGACACAAGAGAAGCCTAACCGATTCACATGGCTAACATTCAAGCGATGTTCCTAACTTCGTTCGTGGGTGAGTGGTTATAGTACTGAGCTGTGCAGGAGGTCCCAGGTTCAAGCCCCGGTCGCGACTAATTATTTTTTTTATCCTAATATTTTTTTAAATTTAATTAGTGTACCGGTACTGTATGAAATTTTAAGAATTCACTGTCAATAATAATAATAGTAATAATAACACTAATAGTAATAATAATAACAAAAATTAATAACAATAATAATAATTTTTTAAATTTTATTTCGTCCAGGTATCAAATACATATTTGATGTTGGACATGTCCGAAACTTACAATCTGAATTATTCAATAGTTATACAATAGAGATACATGCTAAAGCTATCCTTTTCATAGTTCTTCTATCCTGTAGAGTGCTTTTTGGCATAGGTATTATTTTAATTTATTGGCGAATTTTTTCCGGTACACTGTTTTATACTGTCTGGTAGTTTGTCATAAAATTTTACCCCGATTACATATGGATCCCTTTCCGATGCTTTTTGTTGTGCCCTATTGTGTATAAGTTCTTTCTTGATCTTGTGTCGTACTGATGTATCTCTTCTATTGTGACATTCATTTTTTATTTTGATTTTACAAGTAAAACTACCCTATGTATATATATATAAAATTATATATAAAAGGATATTGCAGTTATTACTGCCCTGTATAATTCTTGGTGAATAATTTTTTAAGGTATTGACAGAGAATTCATGAAGTTTTATTCAATAGACTGCAATCTGAATCATTATGACAGTTTATTATATTATATAAAGACAATGGGCGTGAATTTTTAAAATATTATACGGTAAACTGTATTTACGTTTTTAAAATATTACGAAAGGAAAAAAAAAATACACAGACACAAAGCAGTAGCAGCGAATTCTATAGTCTTGTACGGAACACTGTATTTAAGTGTTTAAAAAATTCTGAAAGCTATATATATATAACGTAGTGGCAGTGAAGTCTTAACATGTTAAACGGTACAGTGTATTTATGTTTTGAAAATATAAGAAAGCAAAACAAAAGAAGAACAAGGCTATGGCAGTGTATTTTTGAAATTCAAGTGTTTATAATATCATAAAAGCCAAAGAAAACACAAGGTGCAGATGATGACTTTGAAGAGAGTTACTATATCTGGAATATCTTGAACGGAATGAAAATGAGCGTAGAAATTTAATAGTGCAGTGAACTTTCCGTTAGGAAATTCGTGGAGAGATTTCGCCTGTCTAAACAAATAGTTTCACAGGTACTGCAATTCCCAACAGAAATAAACCATCCTGTTTCTGATATGAATCGACTACTAACTGCATTGAGGTATTATGCTACCTGATCATTCAATATTGTTGTAGGGGACATTGGAAATATGCTCAGAACTGAAGCTCGAATCATACATGATGTAAGCAATGTATAGTCTCACTGACTCGCCGATACATAATATGCTTCCCTATATCACAGGCAGAGCAGAGAATATCCTCGCTCCTCCATAGTGTCTTCTTGTTGTTAACTACTTCTTCTTCCTCTAGGTAATGGCTTCGTCAACAAAAGAACGCGTTCATTATACTACGCTCGCTTTCCGATTTTATGCTCTGTGTTTAAACAAGCCGTCAGCTAAACACGGCCCCGTAAACAGAAATTAGGAATGGTGCACCACATTCCTTTTTAATCATGTTTAAAATCTTAAACGTGTGTAAGTAAACACTGTTTAACCAAATCTTAATCAGTGTTGATGCACTTGGCCATTAGTCTTCAGGCCTACTGGACCTCTAATTTCCTCTAGGCGTATTATCCTCTTTAATCTTACTTTTATCTCTTTATTTCATAGAAGAATTCTTTTTCCTTTTTCTTTCAATCAATTTTAACTATATCCTTTTATCTCAACACAGACTTTCTATTTTATTATCTTTATTTACCTACAGTCTCATTACATCAACCTTCAGATTCTTACAAGTATACTACATTTAGTTTTTCTTATACCAAAAGTTTTCTTATACCAAAGTACTTCTTACTGAACCAGAACTGAATTTTTAATTATTAATCCAATTATAGACATGGAAATAACAAATAAATTCTCATTTCACTACTTATCATTTTGGAAATTTCCTCAGTAGTTTAGCACAGGGCACACGCTTCCATATTCGACTCTTCACTTCTGTTTCATCCAAAGTGTTGACCTTCTCGAATTTGTTGGCGTGCCAGACTTGGTCGACATTTCTCTTCAAAGATACTTGACCTGGCAGATACTCGGCCTCCCATATCCACGTCTTCCTTCAAACCAGGCTTAATTATATCTTGGTTCCATCCAAGATGCGTGAGAACCTACAGTTGTATATCACGCCAAGTTCCACTGTAGACATGAGTCGATGGGCGGTTCCCTCTCGACCTCCAGAGACTATCTCTCCTTCTTCATTCCAATCTCAACCCAAGCTCTCGCCCAGAAAATGGCGAACACTCCCTCCTTACTCCACGATGCTCCCTTCTCAAGCCCTCTACCAGACTCTTCTTCTTCTTCTGCCGCTATGCTAACGGACATCCCATGCAACGGAAAAATTCAAACTGTATGCACAAGCGCAAAAGAATCGATTTTCCTGCAAGTTTGTTCACGATCAGAGAGTCACTTCACTAATTGTTCATTTTAAAATAAACACTCCTGATGACGTAACATTTTTACGACTCCTTATTCACCATGTTCATTACGTGTTTCGTACTTTGTTTATAAGCTTATGCTGAGTTCATCATATAGGCTACTTCGTGACTTCATTACACTGCTAAAAAATTAACGTAGGTTAATTTTTTATGTCACAACAAACTAATTTAATATTAATTACACAAATGAAAGAAGATGTAGTACATCGCAGCAGCAAATGTAGCAGTGGTAATAACAGCAGTAAGGTAAATGCACCAGTGCCTGGCCATGCTCCTATACCTGACCACTTCAAGTTGAGACAGGAATATTAAGTTACCCAAAATAGTTACAAAGTTGGAAATTGTGCAGTCAGATGAGTAAACTCAACATAGAAGGCTGTGGATGTTTAGTTCGGCAACCAAGAAAAATCAGTGTAACTATTATTCTTTCAGTTTACACATGGTATCAGTGGCAGCCATTTGTGTTACTAGCTTGTGTAAAATCGTAAGAGGTAAGCAACAGTTTCTTAAGGTTCTGGTCTGTAACATTTGACTTTTAACTTGATTTATGAATATAATCATTTTATTTTAATATAGAGTGGACAAAACTAAATAAATAAATAATTATGCACTTAAATTCACATTGTGTCTACTGGAAGGGGATGAGGTATAGGTATATACTGCTTGTGCACCAATACCTGAACATTTGGTCAGCTACTGGTACAAACAATATTTATTTTAAAAATATGTTCAAGGCCTTACGTTTAAATTCTTACACCATATTATAAAATCTTAAACCTGAAAGTCATCAAGTACCAATAGCTGACCAGGAGTAGTCAGCTATTGGAACATGTAAATTTGTAACAATCCTATAGTTAACCAATATTTTTAAAGGAAAAATATATACTTATTAGAGATGTTTCTGCAACATGTAGACCTACACTTTACACTAATGCAGTCTTCATAAGACATTATTTGTCTTATTTTATTTAAGAAATATTGCTAATGTTGCAGTAAAAAAGGTCATAGTATTACAAGTGCAGCCATAGAATTTGGGGTACCTATCCAAGACAACTTTGCTGTACAAAGTTAGTGGTAAATATCCAGAAGGCAGGAAGGATCTTCGCCAAAGAAGAGGAAAATTTATTGACAAAATGGGTTCTTGACATGGTATCAGCTGGGTTTCCCCTAACCAAAGAAACCTTTTAAATGTCGAAAAACTATCAGCTGAACTGAAAAAGTCATTTGAGAATGGGAAACCAGGTCGCAAATAGTTTGATAGCTATAACCAATATAACATTCAGAACAGCTCAGAATCTGACTTCTTTTCAAGCTCAAATTATGAAAGAAAAATTAAATTCTTGGTTTGATAAAGTCGGTACATTCTTGAAAGAAGACTAACTTGATATTTCTGGATGGCCCAACAAGACGATCATCTTCTTTTGTGTCGGGATTTTCAAGAAGAGAAGAAAGATTCCCCAGCCCAGATGAACATTCCTTGTACTGATGAAACTTTGTCTAAATCTGGGAGATGGCTGCGTAACAGTTGCAGTTACAGTCTTTTGACTCATGGTGTAAATTACCTCATAAGAGAAAAGGGGTTGAGATTTATAAAGGAAATCCAAAAACAAATGCTTGGATAAATAATAGAAATACCTTATTCTGTTCTGAGTGGACCAATGCTATAAAGATGTCATGTAACATTTCGGCAGTGAGATCAGTGCCTGGGAGAAGTCAGCAAACAATGACCTGTAGGCAACCTGATTGTGAAGAGGTTGAAACGCTCGGTCATGTTTTAGGATACTGCTCAAAGGGAGAGTTACTTCGTAACACCCGCCATCACCGTGTGCGCTCCTCAATATCAACGGGTGGGTACCGACTGAGCGCGAAAGGGTCATTTTTTCCGAACTGCGCGCAAGCTACTGAATTGTAAACAGCCCAACTGCGCCCCAGCTACTAAATTGTAAACAGCCCAACTGCGCGCGAGCCTACCACAAATACGTCAAATGCTTGTGAGTCTTTCTCATCTAAGTAACACTAGTAAATAATTTTAGTCATTTGTTTCGAGAATAGTTGTGTCTATAGGTTATAGGGATGGTAGCACTGTTAAAGACTATCGATTGTTTTAAAATACAGACGAGGAATTATCTCACGATTTCATTTCCTAAAGAGTGTTTGTTATTATTACAAAAAAGGCATATAATTATGTGCATTTCTTAACTTCTTGACAAATGCTCTGTTCTAATACGGGTATGCCTAGATATAGAGTTATAATATTCCTGAAAATGCATGGGTGTGAAGGGTCTTCTTTTCGGAGATCGTGGAAGCTGTTTTAAATATACGAGCGATTATTTGAAACGTGTGGGCCTCTTGTGGAGTGATATAGAGGATATCTCCATACGCATTTTGAAGGACTCTATGTACTGTATTTTACATAATCATTTGTATTGCCAGTATTGATTTTTCATGTTCCATTGTTTTACTGTTTAAAATATTTGTTTTCTTAGGTAAGATACAATTAGTTCAAAAATCATGCTAAATATTGTTAAGAATTTCTTATGTATGTATATTGTATTCTGGATCTTTATGGTCACCTGAAGTGTCAGGCAGATGTCACCTTTGTGAAATATATATATTCCGATGAATCTGCCTTTTTCTTAAACCCTAATCAGCCTTCGTTTTCGCTGCAAAGGGTGCTAAGAAGTCTATAGAATGCCATTAAGAGACCTCAGAAATACATAACCAGATGTTCCTTCACCTTTCCGGCAAGCTCTAATATGGCCAACAAGGTATGATGGAAAGCAATAATGCAAGAGAAAACTAGAAAAATTTTCATCTGTAGTAACATCAGATGTGTGGATGGCTTACAATGAAAGAAAAGATTTGAATGCTCAGAAAGAAGCTGAGAAAGTACAGCGAAAAGAACTGAGTGAACTAAAGAAGAAGGAAAGCATAGAGGCTGCAGCATCCAAGAAAAGAAAAAAAGCAAAGAATTGGAAAAGGCTATTTGAAGAGGATTACAATGAAGATTATATTTCTGTTTACTCTAGTGAGGAGCATAGTGATGCAGACAGTGAGACACAGACAAATACTTTCAGTGTTAATGATTATGTTATCGTAGAATATGAAGGAGAGTATTTTTCATGCCAAATTAGAAAAATCAGGAATGATTTGGAAAGCACAATGAATATTTTGTATGTACTATGGCAATGAGTGCAAAGGGATGGAGATGAACAGAGACAAAGGATGAAGTGTGTGCAAAAAAGATACGGTTTTGGAGATCATGTCTCCCTCCGTTACAAACTCTCGTGGTACATACGAGGTCAAAGAAATTCTGAAATACAGGAAAACACTGTAACGTATATTTCTAACTTCAGTATAAAACAATCAGTAGCACTGTGTTATCTAATTTGTGTAGGTATATGCCACTTTTCATCAGTAAATGTTACAAATACGTTGTGAATGAACATTTATATTTAGACCTAATTTACCTCTTTTAATTATTATAATTAACTTACTATTATTAAAACTGTTAGTATTCACTTTTAACAATGAGAATGCAGCAAAGTCCTTGTTCAAATTACAAAAGAAAAATATATGTATATAAGGTGGGAAAAGAGCCTAGGTCAGCCACTGGAACAAAATTGGTCACCTTAAGGAGCAGGCGCCATCATGTGGTCAGGTACAGGTACAATATCACATTGCTTTTTATGATGATTTTTTTTGAAAATGTTAATCTTCATGCTTTCTTAAGAAAGAATTGTTTCTAGTGATATATTAATCAACATCATATGATGTCTTCCACATATTCTACAACAATTTAAAGGTAAAATATTTTTTAGACGGTCAGTCAGGAATTAGTGCATCTACCTTAAATTAGTAGTGGTAAATACAGTCGTCGAGTTTGTGGTAGTAGAGTAGCACTAGTGAGGGCGGTTGTAGTAAAAACATAATAACAATTATAGTATTATTATTATTATTAAACGAAAATAAAATTGTTTCAATATACCCAACATTGCCCAAGTGTTTAACAATTTATTAGTTTAGTCTACTTACTCAGCACACAGCGGACAACTGAACAAACTCTCCTTACCTGAAAAAAAGAAAAAAGAGCTAATTATAACTGACCAACAGAATACAGTCAACATCAATGGAAAGTTATTTGTGGAGAACAGGCCAATTCTGAGAATTAGTTTATTAACTGCTTTATCTAAAGTCTACACAGGAATCCTAGCAAACAGGTTAACATGCTGGTTAGAAGAATACAATCAAATTTCACCATGGCAAGGAGGGTTCAGAAAGGGTAAGCGCACAACAGATAATATTTTCATTTTGAATACAGTGATGGACAAATACTTAAGCAGAAAAAGAGGAAAATTTTATTGGTGTTTTATTGACATGGAGAAAGCCTTCGACTCAGAGAATAGGAACCAATGATGGTATAAGTTGAGAAAAATAGGGCTAAGTAATCAATTTACAAATAATATAACAGCGATATACGACAACATAGAATTTTGTATAAGAACTGATTTAAATGGTGGTATCACTAGAATGATCAAACAAGAGATTGGAGTAAGGGAAGGTTGTAACCTCAGCCCACATTTATTTAGCATATTTATTAACAATATTTTTGATGAAGTTATGTTAGCTAACCAACACCAACCAGCTATTATGAACACACAAATCCCGGGCTTAATGTTTGCTGATGACCTGGCACTTACAGCAATCACCCCGATAGGGCTGCAGAAAAGTATTGACTCAGTCAGCAAGTTTTGTAGAGCATGGAATTTAAAAATCAATATTTTGAAAACTAATATTCTTGTTTGTAAGAACGGCAATAAGCTCAGCAAAAAGGAAATATGGAGGTTAGATGACAAAGTAATTAATATGGTGAATACTGCTAAATATCTGGGGTTAACCCTCAACAATAAAGGAACGTGGGATTCACAGACAAAAGCAGCATGGAATTGTGGCAAAGTAGCCTTGGGAGCAATAAATAATTGCTTAAACAAAATACCTGACTTAAGAGTTAACATGCTAAATAGGATATTTAAAGCCTTAGTAGAGTCCAAAGTTCTCTATGGAATTGAGGTTTGGGGGAAGGCAATCTTGGAAATATTTAGACATGGTAAGGGCCAGGTTTTGCAAGCAGGTACTGGGCATCCCCAGATTCACTTCAAATGAGGCGGCGAGATATGAACTAGGTTATGACAGCAGCATGGGCACAGTCTTAGGTAAGATCTTAAAGTTCTTTAGATACATATATGAGAAAGACAACGATGATGTAGCTAAAATATGTTTTCAATCTCTCCTATTGGACAATTGAAATAGGAACAGAGTTCACGATATTACGAAACTATTGGACGAGATAGGGCTAAAATGGATTTGGAACTCAGTTCTGAACCCTGAGAAAAACATAATAACGCTCACCAAGATCGTTAGTAGAAGATGCAACGATATTCAGAGACAAAACCATGTAACTATAATGAGGGAAAAAAGATCCCTAGTGTTCTATATTAAAATGAAAGAAATGTGGGGATTGGAAAAGTACGTCTCAGGTAGCTCCAAGAAACAAAGAATGGGTTTGGCATGGTGGCGGGTTGGGGTATGGAAACTTAGGGGCATAAGAAGGAATTTTGAGAAAGGACGATGTCCTTTATGTCTAAATAGAGAAGACGCTGAGCACATAATTTTAAAATGTCCAGAAACTGAAACGATCAGACAAGTATTTTTGAATAGAAAATTCCTAGGAATTAACGTAGAAATAGCATATAAGAAATTAACAACTACAAAGAATATGAAAACTTTGAAGGAAATGGGGAACTTTTTATACATTTGTTAAAATAAAATGGGAAAAACGAATCCTAGCATTAAGTGAGCAAGTGTATTAATTCCTTTCTTGCTTTGTTCATAAGTAAGGCAAATACAGGAATACCATAATTTATAGGTACTCAAGGCTTTTATGTTAATATTAGTGTGTAATGGTAGGAGGTACATCCTATGGTGAAAAACCTCTGTAAAGCCAAGGGTGTTAATATTACGACACAAGAATAAACTATACTATACTATACTATACACAAGCACCAACAAATAGAGCTTAACTAGTAACCACTACTTCGAGCTCCGACAATAGATTGAGGCTCCCCAATAGAATTTCTTAGAGCACAAAAACTCGGCATCTCCCTCCCACTTATTAGCATAAGACATGTTTCCCAGCGTGAATACAGCGCCAAGTATAGGCATACGGCCAAATTAATATCAGTAAAGCAAGTGAAAACCTAGAGAGTAGTAAAGCACAAGGTTAACCTGCAAAAAATGACAAATTTAACTGCAGTTTTAACGAAAACAATTGAAGGTAAGAGGAATCTATTATGAGCGTAATTTAAGTGCAGTTTTAACGAAAACAACTGAAGGTAAGAGGAAATCATCTTAATCTGTTATGAGAGTAAATATTAATTTTCCAGCATCTGCCCCCTTACCTCTCCCCTGCCGACGCCCATGTCTAGAACCAATGAAGAATGCTTTATCATATAAGTAATTTTAATAATTTACTTTTTTGTTAGCTGAATTATATTATAAAATGTAGAAATTACATTACAAAACATTTTAAAAACACGTTCAATGAAACAAATTTCAGTAAATTCGAAACTAAGGAAGTGAAACGTCAATTTTATAATATACAATCGGTTCCGAAAATACTATGCTATGTACTGTACATTATTGTACAGTAGATTCTCAAAACATTCTCTTAGCCAAATGTGATGTAATGTTTGAATTAACAGAGATATGCACAATATTTAAAATTTGTAAAAAATATGCCGTTAAAAATGTGACAAATCAATAACATATCTACAAATATTTTAATAACGAAATAAAATGTTTTATCGTAAAACTAACAAAATATGCACCAATAAGTAAAATGAACTTATCAATTTTCTAATACTGCTTTCATGTCTTCCACACAGTTTACTTCGAGAATCATCACAAACTCTATTTTAGCCATCGATCCAGAATTACACTAATTTGGAAAATCAAAGGCACTGAAAGACTAGGGAATTTAACCACAGTATACGACAAAACAGCTTACCACGACACAAGGAATATAAAAAAGTGACATTTCAATTCCCATTCCTCTATTGCTAAACGAGAAAGGTAGGGTTCAAATGAAAATGTGTACTTCCTTGGAAAGAAATAAAACAGCATCGCTGCTGCCAGCTATGCTACTCGTACGTTCCTCCTAAAGATTAGGAACTCTTTTGGGAAACAGAGAATACTTATTTACTTACTTTCTTACTTAATGGCAATAGACGATTCCTGAGCAAGCTAAAGGAATATTATCTATTTTATGGAACCTGGAGGTTCATTGCCGCGCTCACCTGAGCCCGCCATTCAACCATATTCCGTGCTAACTCCATCCAACCATCCCTCGCAAATCATACTTCCCTTAAATCTATCCTAATATTGTCCTCCCACCTACGTCTAGGTCTTCCAAGTGGTCTTTTCCCTTCGGGTCTCCCAGTCAATATATTTTAGATATGACTTTCCTCCCCCATGCGCGCAACTTCTCCAGCCCATTTCATCCTCAGTGATTTAATTACCCTTACGATATTCGGTGAAGAGTACAGATTATGAAGCTCGTCATAATTCAGTTTTCTCCTCTCACCTCTCTTGGGTCCGAATTTTTTCCTAAGCACCCTGTTTTCGAACACACTCAGATTATGTTCTTCCCGAATAGCAAGGGACTATGTCTCAAATCCATATGATATAACCGGCAGGATATACCGTCTTATACATTTTTTATGTTTAGATTTCTGGACAGAAGACGAGAAGTTAGATTTAAATTGCGTAAAAACAAGCATTTCCTGATTTCAGTAACACTTAACTTTTCCCTTAATACTATTTGTATCTGCAATTATTGCTCCCAGATATTTGAATGTTTCCACTTGTTCGAATGCTTTATGTACTATTCTATTAGCCTATTGTGAAGCGCATGATTTTAGCTTTTCTGTATTAATTTCCAATCCAACATTCCTGCAGTAATCGAAAAGACTTTCTGCAATTATCCCGAAAGGTAAGATAAATCACCATTCATTTCGGGCCCTTCGTCGTGGGACGCGTATCACAGGATTGGTAACGCGCTCAGTCTTATGTTTACACAGAATGCTTCACTAATATGAATATGAATAATAACAGCAATAAGATTACAACACACATTATTATTATTATTATTATTATTATTATTCTATTACAGTCATGATAACGTAAAGAGTGACGACATCGTGCCAATAAAATTGCTGGCAGGCCATTTCTGAATTTGGCAATATGTTCACAGCAGATTTTACTTTGGGGTCGACTGACATTTTAATTATAAAAGATTGTAACAACGAAACATAAATATAGAGACTACAATAACTGCGGCCTGCATTAACACAACACGATACCGAATATGTCAGTGCCAAATGCTACAAATAGAAAAAAAAAATACCTTGCTTTTACTTGTTACTGATTTTATGCCTCCATTCAATGTGCGGTTATTTGCTGAGTACAGGATACGGGAAGATCCATCACTGTTGCAGATGAATGGTCTGTTAGTTTGAGCAGTATATTTTTCGCCCTTTTTAATTAACATGACCACAGAGGAACTTCAACACCTAGCTTGTAAAATTCCAACAGAATGCTTATACGGATTAATACAGTGGGAGATGTTAACCTATCATTTGTGATATCACACACTTTATCTTATCTTAATACAATAATATCCTTCAAATACTTCCACGCAGATGGAGCTACTATGAATAGCGCACCGGCAATTAAAATAACATGCCACTTTACTACAGCAAAAGTGATACCGCAGAACCTAGTCATCAGTCATCACTGAAGACAGGATTACCATGCAATATCAAATCTTAAAATATGCATGCACCATCAAATGACCAAATATGAACAATGAAAACCACTACATATATGTGCACTGTCATTAGGGCCCTGATTTATTGGTGAAATAAAATGGCTGATTTCGGTGTTAACTTCCTTCTATTTCGGTGGGTATTTCGTGAAATAAATTACTTTATACTACATTGGGAACATTGCGCAATGATAAACTTTGCGTCTTATTTATTTTAATGTTATTTATTCAGATTCAGTTTCCCTCAGTTAAGGGTTGCCCTTACACAAAGCGTAATAGAAAAAAATTACACCACAAAGAAGTGTTTACAAGCATTTACAATAAACATTAAGAAAAACTCAAGAAAACTTATGAAACAACAAGAAAAAAAAACTAGAAGACAAATATATACAAATTAGGAATATAAGTGATTCCTGAGTATAAAGAGGGAACCTTTCAGGGCTGTCAGAGACACTTCTTTTATGACAATGCTGTTGAGATGGAAGAATCTGCAGAAATCCACAGAGTGAAGGAATTGTTCCTCTTGCACCCACCATCAGATCAAAGATGGTAATAGAAGAAAGGGAGTAGGCTATTTTCCTTTGTAGTATGCGATGGTGGTTCGTAGATACGACATTCTTCAGCATGAACTTCTGCAGGTTGGGTGCTACATGTTTCAAACCTGATTGTAGGATCAATTATATATCCATTGGTTGAGCCTGGTGGAATGGCAATGATGTCAATTCTTCTAGAAGAGCCACCTTCAGAAACGCCGTAGACCTCTTCAGCTACTTGATGATGATTTTTCCGCAGGGCATTTGCAATTAATGTTCGGATCTTGTGATGGCGACTGTTCCTCAACGCTTCACCATAAGGACAAGCACCCAAGACGTGAGCAAGAGTTTCTTTCTCACTGCCGCAACGACGGCAATGGTGACCGTCTTGGGACCTGCCTGGTAGAGCACGAACTGGACAAACATTCGCTGTCATCTTAATTGCATCCTTCCACTCACTACTCGTCAATCCTTCAGGCTTACTGAGCCATTTATTACATGGCGTATATTCTTTAAAAAAAGGACGACAATCTTTCCTTTCTGGGGCAAAGAACAACAAGTTTCAAATTCCTTATTTCGGAGTTGGGTCCGTATGGAAGGAACTTTAAACCAGGCAGGCCTTCCCTCTGAAGGCAGATCAAGTTTTTCGAGACTTCTGTTAACTTCATCATTCAAGTCTCTTGTGTGAATTATTAGAATTAGAATAAGAATTGGTTTATTTTACCTGGTAGAATTAAGGCCATTAGGCCTTCTCTTCCATTCAACCAGGATTAATACAAATGAACTTTACAATATTGCAATAGAACAAGTATGTTACAAGTACAATACAAAGTTACATATACACAAAAACATGATTACACTATTATTATTTAAGGCTTCAGAACTAGTTCAAAAAGAGATAATACAATAAACAACAAAAAACAATATGTTAAATAGTTTGCTACGTTCTAAGGTTTAAACTATTACTAAAATATTAACTATTACTAAGAAATATAATGTGAAAGCAAAATTAAAAGTTAAAAATGAAAAGTTGTGGGTAATTGGAAACACCAACAGTATTTAGATATGTGATGATTAATTGTTATTAATGTGAAACCAAGTCCCTAACTATGGCATCATTGGTCAGCTTACGTAAGAATTGTATTTGTGTTTGACAGTTCCTACAGTTCTCAGGTAAAGCATTCCAAGATCGAGATATGTGGTGGTATAAATAAAACCAAGCAGAGGCTCAAAACTCACTAATTCCTAGCAGCTGCTTGGTTTGATATAAATAAAAAGCGGCTTCCTCAGCCACCTGCCTAGCCGTTGCTCAACGACCTTGACAGCTTAGCCACTGCTTGGGATTTGGTATAAATAAAACTAAGCCGCGGCTCTCTGTTGGTAGCAGCGGCTTGCTTTTTTCTGAAGTACCTCATTTGCGGACTCAGCTTGCTCAAGTGAAGTTTTTAATCGTATTGGCGGGGTTCATGGGGTGATTTTTTAACGAATATGAGTAATTTATAAGGAACGTATGGATTATGATGTGCACAGATGTAAAGAACCGGTTGTACAATAAAATTGTAAAACATGTGTAACTTAGCTTTGTTATTTTTCTTTTTAATAATAATAATAATAATAATAATAATAATCACAAAATTAATACATAATTATAGGTCTAACACATTCACATATTTTACTGGTATCAATATGAACTAAAATATTTCAAACGTGATTAATTCTTTTTTTGAACGACGTAACTAATTAGCGGTACTTACGAATATTGTTGCCGTGGATCGTAACTTGACATTCCCGCACGCAATCTGGTTGCTATGAAAACAAAAGAAATCTCCGTGCGGTAAAAATTACAAAAAGCACAAGTGCCGTATGTAAAATCATCATAATACAAGCCTTTATTGAAGACCGGAACCAAGGCGACTTTAACAGGACAAATATCACAAGTCAACAGCCAAAATGTATCCGAGATAAAATTAATCATACATTACTAATTTGGGGTAGCTAAACACGAAAATGACATCCATTTTTGTCTATTAGTTCTCATTTCTACAATACACAGCTCAGGTGTTTTTTACTAAAAACAGGATTTTAGCCGAGTAACTTCGTTTGAAACAGACTGTACCGGAAATTTAGGGGTGAATTTATGGCTCTAGCAGATAAGTCCAACCCTCAAACTGATATTCCTTTATAAATTCAGTTCAGTTCTTGCTTTGTGAGTGAGAAAACTGTCTATCAGTCTGCTTTGAAATAGTTAAAATAGGGAGTGATTTAATCGTTATTGTGAGTGATTATAATTATAATTTAAAAATAACATATAAGCGTATATATTATCCTTTCAGTAATAGAATTGGCATAAAAGGCACAGAATGCCGCGTAAGTGAGTTAACAATCCAAATAACTTTTGTTTTATCTGTAGAGAAGTGACTTTTAAATCGCAAAAGGTACAGTTAACTCCTATTGCTAAAAAGGCCTTTCATCTCTATTTTGGTTGCAAGGTTGGTGATCAGGACTTATAGTTTGCAACCCATATTTGTTGTCTTACTTGTTCCACAAACCTACGCGAGTGGCTAAATGGAAACTGGCGATAGGCTATATGACTTTTGCTATACCAATGGAAACAAGGTTATACGAAATATTGTTGCTTTTTATGTGAATGGGGTAGTCGTGTGAAGGACAAACACTATGCAACAAAGCAAGAACCAGGTATTAAAAACATTGTTTACAGACCACTGCACTGGTTGACAAGACTGAAATCTTCCCTGACAATCTTGGAGCAGTAAGCGACGAGCATGGTGAACGTTTCCACCAAGACATCGCTACTCTAGAACGATGTTATCAGGGGAAATGGAACACATCTATGATTGCTGACTACTGCTGGTCTGTAGTAAGAGATGTTCCTAAGATAAAGTACACCAGAGAAGCCAAAATACCACGTTTGTGAGGTATGTGATTAAAGACTAGGTATATTTTCTTGCACGAACAACATTGAAGGCTATATAGCCTATATCTCCTAAACGAGAACTAATAAAAAAATTTTACTGCCATTTTCGAATTTTGGAGGCCAAATTACATAAGATTTGATACATTTTATTTCGGATACAAATTTTTTTTTAAATTTTGTTGACTTGTGTATTCGGTCCCCATAACAACCAACATATGCGAATCACTTTCTAAAATATAACATCCATCTTCAATAGTGTATATACATAATATTTTCTGCTAATATCTCAATTAATATAAATAAATTGATATAAATATTCATCGTGCAAAAAAACAGTATGCAAGCGCCTCGTTTTTTCAAACTCTTTCCTCGATCCGTATGCACCGCTTACGGCAATTGTATCGCAATATACTAAAACGCTATTTCAAATTGTAATACTGTAAACTAAATAGGTTAACTTCAAATCTATTATATAGCAAGCAGATTCAAAACGAACGTATTTTATAAATTAATTAACTATGGCAATTAATGAAATATTAATAAAAGAACTACATATATTAATGTGGGACACTGTTAAGTATGAAATGTGTTTATTAGTATAAAATGTTAACTTTTGTTTATTAGAAATAAGTATAATTGTATCTGTCTACTGTTCTAGTTAAATGCTTAATATATTAATTTACAAGCCTAAACAATTTTTAGTGCCCTAAAATCAAGGTTTGCTAATAAAACATGAATACTAGAGAATATTGTAGGAGAAAAATTCCTCTGACACTGGACTTGAAGCCAGGACCTTTGGATATCCAGGACTTTTGTATACTAGGCCTCACTCTCTTGTCTCCTTTCTTTCTCCCAAAATAGTTTTTATTTCTTTAAATTCAGTACTTATATTTCTAATTTTTCCTTTTTTTCTCGGGTTCTCTCCCAATTTTTTAAGACTATCGGCTTATTCGCAGTGAGTCACAGGTCGAATTTTACTTTATCCTGCTCTTCAAATTACTAATACTTCTTAAAATCTGGTTTTCAGTTAACACTACGTTACATTCTCGTTCTAGCTGACTTTTGAAAACAGTTACTGCTAGAGATTTTTTTCTTTTTGCACTCTGGCAGTTGAGCTTTATTCAGTACTCGTTTGTGCATTTTCACAATTTGCACGATCTGCTTTTGAAATACACTATTTTTCAACCATTCTGATACATTATACTAAACTTAAAATTTTAAATCGCTGCACAGACAGTCAAATGGCATGTTTGTTTACTCAGCTGCTATGTGTCGTGCGATATGGGATGCAGTTGCTACCAGTTGCCTGAGCCGCGGCTTGGCAGGGAGGGGAAGTTTTTATTTATACCAAACGCGGCTTGGCAGGGAGGGGAAGTTTTTATTTATACCAAACAGACAGCGGGTGCTAGATTCTCAACCTTCTCATGAGCAACGGCTTGGTAGCAGTGGCTTCGTTTTATTTATACCACTCATGGAGACGACAAAGGAGCAAGAGTAATGGGTTGTTTTATGACGAGGGATACTTAGAATAGAGTTTCTTTGTGAGCGAGTACCGAGATCATGATGAGAAGATAGCCGTTGAAAACGTTCATACAAATAAGTTGGTGTAGAGGTCTTGAGGACGTTGAATAGTAGAGTGACGGAATGTGTCAGTCGTCGTTCGTTTAGTCTAGCCCAGGACAGTATTTCAAAAGAGGGGGTGATATGTTCATATTTACGGATGTTGCAAATGTAACGAACGCATAGATTATGAGCCCGTTGCAGTCGTTGTCCCAAGTCGGTGGTTAAGTCTGTATATAGTATGTCGCAGTAATCAAAATGGGGCATGATTAATGTTTGCACCAGGATTTTTTTTAGTTTGAAGGGGAGGAAATTCTTGAGTCGCTTTAACGAGTGTAATGTAGAGAAGACTTTTCGGCATATCTCAGTAGTTTGTATTTTCAAATTAAGATTTTTGTCCAGGATTTTTTACTTGATGTACAAAAGGGACAATTGATGCGTTTACCGTTACAGGGGTAATGTTGTTCATATCCAAATAACAAAACATTCGCTGTCGTCCAATAATGATTGCTTGTGACTTTTCTGCATTGATAGTTAGGTCAAACTTTCCTGTCCATGTGGATGTAGTGTCTATGTCTTTATTGAGTTTTTCAATTGCATGGTGTATTGTCTCAGGTATTTACAGTGCTTTAGGGATTTAGAAATATCATTTATGTAGATAGAGAACAATAGTGGTGCTAATACAGAACCCTGGGGTAATCCTCTCTGTACTGGCCGCCATTTTGAGTTTTGGTTTGGAGTTGATATGCATTGCTGGCCATCAGTGAGGTAGGAGGTGAACCAAGTTACTACGTTGTCTGATAGATGCAGTGCAGTGATTTTATGCGTTAGTAGTTCAATGTTAACTGAGTCGAATGCTTTGCTTAAGTCCAGTAGTACTAACACGGTTGTAAGACCGTCATCTAGGGCTAGTCGTATGTCTTCAGTTACGTTAAGCAGTGCCGTTGCTGTACTGTGACCAGTTCTAAATCCAGATTGGTATGGGTCAAGCAGTTTGTATTTGTTCAGGTAGTCTGTCAGTTGCATATGTACAATTATGTGGATGTTATTACTATTAGAATTCATAAGACTTTGGCAGGAATTAATGAATTGTAAATATGCCTCCCACGATGCTTTAAAGAGGCCTAATCCCTTATAACTCTTGGCTGAGTACATCATACTCGCAGGGGTGTCGGTTGGGAGTTGAAGTATCTCTTTACATGTTGTTAGAATTAATACGTCAGCGTCAGAAATAAATTTGACTGGTATTCTATTTAATGGTGTAGTCTGAAATTTATATATCAATGATGGACATATAAAAGTACTCAAGATGTTAAATTTCTGGTATGGTTGTAGTAAAGAGGAGGAAGCTAAGGCATCAAATTTATTTTTAAGATCGTTCATCGCTGCTTTTGGGTCAAAAACAGTTGTATGATGATAGTTGACACCCAAATAGTCTCATCAGGTGCAATTGAAGGAATGACTTATCCAGACTCTAGAACGAAATCATCATACTTTATAGTGCCTTTGGTAATTGAAATAGATTTCGATTTATGCACATTGATAGCCAAGCCTATTTCAAGAAACCTTTGAATAGCTATATCGGCAAGTTTCTTGGCAGATTCTTCATTATTGGCTACTATTAAAGTATTATCTGCGAATCCCATGACAGTTATATTAGGGAGACCTGGCAGTATAGAATAACCAAAATCCTCAGCATGAACTAATACCCCCCTTATTTCTGTATTCTTCTGCCCTTGAAAGAATTGAAGTAACTTTCGATTTAGACATGACTAGAGTTAATGTTCAAATATAATTACGAGAAATATTATCGTAATTTCTATTAAACACCATCAGACAGCAATTTGCAAGTGCCAACCATACCACTGTGGATAAAAGACGAAATCTGTTGAATACAAGTAACAAACATTCTACTCTCTTATGCTGTAATCGATCATAGGCATCGGTAACTTGGCAAAGAGATAGCAGGAAAGGAGAGTACTCAACAGTACAAACCAGGTTACAGACAATCTTTGCGTAAATTCTGCAATCTTTGTAATCGATCACAAATATCGATATATCGGTAAATCTTCGACAGCCACAGAAACAGCAGAAAAAAAGCAAGCTGCTAAGAAATAAAAAATACAGTACACCAAAACACAATATTGATTTTAAGGCACATTTTCGTGCTCATTTCTCATTTTAAGGACAGAAGGGGCATATTTCGCGCTTATAGACATATTTTGCGGAATCGAGCAAATTTTGCGATATTTCGTGGATTCAATTTCGTTCATATTGGTATTTTAAGCATATAAAATATAAATATAGCTAAGGGGGGTTGTTTTATAAAATTTCGCGCTTATCGTTGTTACCAAAAAAATACGGCCCCTAACTATCATATCAAACTTAAAAATTTTATTTTCGAGTGGCACAATATAGCCTACTACTAACAAAGTTCATGCGTTTATCTGTCAAAATGCTTTTATACGCTGAAAATGTTCTTTCTACAGCCCAAGAAGAGACAAGTGCAAACTTAATAATTAAAACGATGATTATTCTCAACAAATCATAAAGAAATTGGCATATTATATTTCATCTTTGATTTTTTTTAGACAAAGTAGGCCAAGTTTGCCTTCAACATTTTCATCGCAAATTATTTTCTTGTGGAACAAATAAATCCTTAATCAGGATTTCCACTAATAACTTTGTATAGTTTTATCTTCAGTTGCCACACCCGCATGCAGATTCTAAATACTTTTGAATGTCTTCAATAATAATTTTGAAGGATTCGGCCACGATATGCCCAAACCCTCCGGGTTAGTTAATGCTGTAGGCAATTTTGTGAAATAAAAAAATTAACGTTAATTAAGTCGTGTTATATAATCATATTCTTAAATTTAATGCGCAAACATTTAAGTTTTCTGTGGTAGATTTGGAATAGATACTGTAAGATCAGAAAAAACCAACCTTAAGAGAAAACCATTATAAAATGCAGCATTATGCCATTTAATATGAAATATGTACCCAAGATAGAAAAAATTGGCGTAAGGTATAAGACAAACTTCAAAATTTTTATTAAACCTAAAATCTAAAAAGATAGAAGGTAAACGGGAGAAAATAATACATAGGACGTGGAGGAAAAAAATGACAGATAATAAAATGAAACAAAAAGTTATGTGTACATCATGAAATGGTAAAGAATGTCGATTTTTTTTAAATAAGCGTATCTTATTCAGCAATTCCTCCTCTTTAATTTGATATATGTACTTTTTAAAAATGACGAGTAGTTATTTTGATATTGTACATTTTCTAGTCATACTACGTAATGCTCATGCCCCTTTTCAAGCTGTTGGAGTACCATTTTATGTGTCAAGTTTGATTAGCTATATCTTCATGCTCAAGGAACAGCTGGTGTGACTATCAGGTTGCTACGGTAAAAGGTATGAAATATAAACATACAGGTCCTAGCATACCTACAGAAATCATTAGGGAGATAAAACCAGTGTATAATAGTCTTATGGAAGAGAAGATGCTGGAAAAATGTCTTCATGGCAAGACTCAGAATGTGAATGAGTCCTTCAATGGCTCAATATTGAAACGGTGCCCTAAAGAGACTTATGTAGTAAAGAAAACATTGAATTTATGTGTTATGGATGTAGTATGTCACTGGAATATTGGACCTGAGAGTGAATTAGAATCATACAGGAGAATGGGAATCTACCCAGGAACTAATACAATAGCTGGAGTCCAATCTAACAAGAAAAAACCAGAAATGAAGGCCAAGAAACAAGAAACACCAGAAGCCAAAAATAGAAGGTATATCAGAGGCAGGGAATAGCTCAAATTGGATCAGCAAACAGAATCTGAGGGAGTTACCTATGATGTTGGAGATTTCTCAAGAGTTCAAACTTAAACGGCCATTTACCGTAATAGACAATGGGCTACCAATAGCAACCCCCCCCCGTGGGATTTTCTGACACATATTTTTTTGTTGGTATTGTCGTCCAGTTTAAGATTTTAGTTGTTTGCCCCTTATCAATTACAGCATTTACCCGGAAAACCACGGAAATCCGGAGAAAATGAGTTTGTTTTAATTTTCTATTGTTCTTTGCCCGTAATATTCCCAGGGAATTTCTGACTCACACATTTTTGTTCGTATTGCCATATAGTTTAAGATTTCAGTTGTTTGCCCCTTAAAAATTACAACATATCCCCGGAAAACCACGTATATACGGAGAAAATAACCATGTTTTATTTTTTAAATCTTTGTTCTTTGCTCCTAATATTCAAAGGGAATTTCTGACTCATATATCTTTTGTTGGCATTACCATCTAGATTAAGATTTCAGTTGTTTGCCCCTTATCAATTACAGCATATCCCCGGAAAACTCCAAAAACCACGGAAATCCGGAAAAATTGACTTCGTTTAAATTTTTGAAAATCTTTGTTCTTTGCTCCTGGTATTCAAAGGGAATTGGTGAATCACATGTTTTTGTGTTGGTACTGCCATCTAGATTAAGGCTTCAGCTGTTTGCCCCTTACCAATTACAGCATATCCCCGGAAAACCACGTATATACAGAGAAAATGACTATGTTTTCTTTTTAAAACTTTGTTCTTTGCTCCAAATATTCGAAGAGAACTTCCGACTCATATGTTTTTTTGTTGGCATTACCATCTAGATTAAGGTTTCAGTTGTTTGCCCCCTATGAATTATAGCATATCTCCAGAAAACTCCGAAAACCACGGAAATCCGGAGAAATTGACTTTTTAAAAATTCCTTTACAATCTTTGTTCTTTGCTAGTAATATTCGCAGGGAATTTCTGACTGATGTTTTTTGTTGGTATTGCCATCTAGTTTAAGGTTTCAGTTGTTTGCCCGTTATCAATTACAGCAAATCCACGTCAACCCTGAAAACCACGGAAATCCGGAGAAAATTACTTTGTTTTAATTTTTTTAATCTTAGTTTTTTGCTCCTAATATTCAAAGGGAATTTGTGACTCATATGCTTTTGTGTTGGTAATGCCATCTAGATTAAGGGACCAGTTGTTATCCCCTTATCAATTACAGCATATCTCCGGAAATCTCCGAAAATGAGTTTGTTTTAATTTTCTAAAAATCTTTGTTGTTTGATACTAATATTCCCAGGGAATTTCTGAATCACATACTTTTTGTTGCTATTGCCATATAG
Organism: Ectobius pallidus; assembly: GCA_964059195.1. Lineage (NCBI taxonomy): Eukaryota > Metazoa > Arthropoda > Insecta > Blattodea > Ectobiidae > Ectobius > Ectobius pallidus. The sequence goes on from CAXKWD010000002.1 coordinate 157,464,717, forward strand.
TTTAAGGTTTCAGTTGTTTTTCCCTTATCAATTACTGCATGGCAAAGAATATTGGAAAAAATCCTGTTGCTGAAGGGATGAAAGCGATTGAAAACCTTTCAGCACACCCTTCATATTCTAATTTGACATCTGTGAATGATAATTTATCTTGCCAAATCTTCCACAGTCACTATTAAACTTTCTTGACTGAAGTTATAGAAGGGACATTGGGTAAAACAGTACAATTTTGGATTGGTAATATGGACAAAGTGTCTTTGATTTTGCGATTTCAGCGAGCAACTAAAGAAAACAACTTTGATTTACACTTGGCATGTTTAGAAGATATGATTCCCATTTTCTTTGCATGTGACCATCACAATTATGGCAGATATCTCGTAGTCCACACACTCACCGTTTTGAACCTGCAAAGGACACACCTGAAGCAGAATTACTTCGCAATAACAGTTTCAGTGACTGTAGATCACCAGTTCCGAGTTCTAGAAATTCCGTGGTTTTACGGGGATATGTTGTAATTGATAACGGGCAAACAACTGAAACCTTAATCTAGATGACAATGCCAACAAAAAATATGTAAGACAGAAATTCCCTGGGAATATTAGGATCAAAGAACAAAGATTTTTAATAAATTAAAACGAACTCATTTTCTGCGGATTTTTGTGGTTTTCGGAGTTTTCCGGAGATATGCTGTAATTGATAAGGGGCAAACAACTGAAACCTTAAGCTAGATCAGGCCTGTCCAACCCGCTGCCCTCGGGCCGCATGCGGCCCCCTCTCACAGTTTTTTGGCTCGCGGATACTTCTAATACGACAACCAATCCCGGTTTGAAATTTCGCGCTTTGACGCAGGGCGTTGCATATTACCGACTGTGGTGGAATATTTATTCAAGTTTATGATCACGAGAAACATCCAATCGGCCGTGTTCAGAGCGCCAGTATCGCTGCCGCGGAGGCCGAAATTTTTGTTTTTGATTGTTCAGAACAAGCCTGTTTCTAATTTATGTGCTTACGCGAGGTTGTGTACGCTTTTTTATTTGTTCGTGCAAATTGTTAGATAACAGTGTTGTTAGATAGAACGAGCAAACATGAGCAACATTAGCAAGAAAAGAAAAATACAAGAGGAAAATATAAGTTATAAAGATGCATGGGAATTGAATTACTTCGTCACAAATAATAAAGGCAAGTTGCAATGTGTTGTGTGCATGCAGATAATTTCTTCTTGTAAAGAGTACAATGTTAAGAGACACTACATTACTTCGCATGAAAAACAATTGAAGAAGTATGAGCGGGCTTCAAGAGCTGCGATTTTACAAGATTATAAGAAAAACCATCATCAGACAGGTATTTTTACACAAATGTCGTCTACGCAGATAGCTGCATTAACTGCGTCTTACGGTGTATCATTGGAACTTGTAAAAGGTAAAAAGCATTTAGTGATGGAGATATAGTTGCTATGGCAATTGCATTGGGTGAAAGCAATTTATCTGCAAAATTTGCAGCTGTTCCCCTCTCTCATCAAACAATCTCAAGACGAGTACAGAGTATGGGAGGACAAATAACAAAGAAATTAGAAGATATGGTTGGAAAATGCAGCTACTTTTCACTATGCTTGGATGACAGTGTCGACCAGACTGACACCAGTCAACTCTTGATTTTCATACGAATGATCAACAATGATTTTTCAACACAAGAAGAAATTCTTCAATTAGGTTCTTTAAGTGGATAACCAAGGGTGAAGATATATTTAAAGCAGTAAATGAAACGGTGGGAAGTACTGGTTAGGATTAATTAGGAAAGCTGGGTTGTTTCCTCATGTTCCATTGCATAATTCACCAAGAGGCATTGTGTGGGAAGTCAGTGAAACAAAGCGATGCAATGGATATTGTGGTTACAGTTTCCAACAAGATAAGTGGTGGCAATAAGGCACAACTTCACTGCAGATTCCGGGAATTTTTGGATGAGCTACAAGCCCAATATAGAGATCTATCACTCCACGCAAATGTACGCTGGGTTCGACGGGTTGAAGATCCAGACTTTCTAAGGCATCTTGCTTTCATGACTGACCCGACACAATACTTGAATGAGTTGAACCAGAGACTTCAGGGCAAAAATCAAAGTGTTTGAGGGTTAGAGGTCATGTTAATGGTTTTAAAATTTCTGAAATCAACCTTATCAAGAAATGATTTAACACACTTTCCATGTTGTCAAGAACTGTCAGAAAAAATTGAAGATGGTAATTTTTCTGAGTTTTGTGAAAATATTGAAGTTATTATTCAAGAATTCAATCCAAGATTGTCTGACTTTCAAAATATTAAAGGTAAACTGCTGCTTTTTAATGACCCTTTGAATATGGATATTGAGAATCAGCCATCCATGTATCAACTGGAGCTCTGCGATCTTCAGGCTGATCCTTTTCTTCAAACCAGGTCTGAGAGAGGGCTCAACTTTTTCAAGCTACTTCCAGAGGGCAGGTTTCCTCAGCTTAGAGATTGTGAGAGTGCTTTCTCCAACACGAAATTCATAAAAAATAAATATAGGAACTGTCTCACTGATGATTCCTTGTTACACCTACTAAAACTAAATGAATACTTCCACAGATTTAAGTTGACTGATGACCCTACATGCGTGTGTAGGAAAAAACACAAACAGTAGACCATATTCTATGGGAGTGTGAGATATTAAACAGTGAAAGAAACAATTTCAAGAAAGCTGTGCAACAGAGAGGCGGGAAGTGGCCTATTAACAAACAGGAACTCATGGAAAAGCACCTAAAACCATTTCAAAACTATATAAATAATATAGACTTTGAACTCTTGCAAATAATTGGCAGAACGTAATTGAATAAGATCCAATAATCATTGTACAGAAATTTTATATTTATAATTAGTAGTACATAAGCATGTATTATTACGAAATGTAATGGAGCATGCTGTAATAAAATGATAAAAATGATAAAAAAAAACCTACTAAAACTGGCAGTTACTAACATAGAAGTGGACATCCATACTTTAGTGAAGCAGTCTGAAAACCCTCAGTGCTCACATTAAGTTCTAATTTCGGCCTACTGGTAATGAATCTTATTTCAACAATTTGGTCTGCTGTACCTTACTGTTATAGTTATGTGAGTGAAACTTTTAGTGTTTGGCCCTCAGCATCAATGGTCGAAATATTTTGGCCCCCAGTACTTATGAAGTTGGACAGGCCTGATCTAGATGGTAATACCAATACGAAAACATATGAGTCGCCAATGCCCTTTGAATACTAGGAGCAAGGATCTAAGATTTTAAAAAATTTAAACAAAGTCATTTTCTCCGGGTTTCCGTGGTTTTTGGAGTTTTCTTTGTACCTTCACCCCTGGCGGGGGCCCACCTCGCCACCGCCTAGCTATGGCCCTGAGAATAAGTGAACTGATATTATTTTCGTTATAAAATTCATTATTTAAAATAACATAAAACATCATACAATGTTCAAACATTTCCACTGAAAGAACTGATGACTTATTTTCCCAATTAAGCTATTACTTACTGAATATCTCATAACAATAGAATGTGTCTATTGCTTAATCACACCAAAAACACCTTTCCCTCCAAAAGTCATGTAATTCTGCTATCAGATTTAATACATGAAAAAACTATACACAAACTACTTTAAAATTTGAGGTTGTTTCTTGCTGATAACAGAGAAAAATAAGTTTGTCTACTATTTTGATTTTTAACTTGTAGAAGATAAATGTTTTTGGTAATGGAATTACAGAAGTCACACTTTTTTGAAAAAGTGTAATAAATCTAATTTCAATTATTACTAGGCCCACAATTACTACTTAACTACCTTTAGTACAGATCCTATAGACATGGAAACTATGTTTAAAGTGGTGTAGCTATTTGATATCTCCAATTAATTCAATTAATAATTTAGTGGAAAATCTGTAGGCCTACTCTACCAAACTAAATGTCGCTCAAGTCTAAAACCTACGGAAACAAATAGCTATTAAAATCTTAATATTATGTCTGTCTGTCTGTCTGGTACCCTATGATCCCCAGGTAGGGCGAAGGGGCCTCCAAGCGGAGGTTTCATCACCTATACTAATTTTGATATGCTTATTTTCCGAGAGAGGGTAGAGGGACAGGTGGTAAGCCCATCGCCTCGCAACCCCCCTCTGGAAACTAAGTATTTCTTGGACGTGAAAGGGCCGAGAAATTTTTACCAGAGGCTCTAATTTAGGCTTGGAGTTCTTTTACGTGCCGTAAATCTACGACACGGGACCCCCAGCTTAAAGTCCCTCCCGGAGGACTCCGTGCCCAGGATTTTTACGTCCTGAAAAATCCATCGACCGCGGCCGGGTTTGATCCCGCGCCCTGCGGATCTAGAGGCGGGCACGCTACCTCTAGACCACCGCGGCCGACTAATATTATGATAGTACACGAAAATTAACACTTCTTACAAGGTATTCAGTTGATTTTTATTTTAAAAATAACCATTCAATTCTTGACAAGTCTTGTCCTCATTCCCATGGAATCGCCCATTTGTGGGGAAAATACTGATTTTTATAGTTGTACCCATCTAAAACTAGTAGTAGGCCAATAGTACATTCTGTGCATTTTAAGGCGAATTCCATTTAATCCGGACTTCCAGTGATCAGGATACAAGCCAGTCCCATCTAGTCCAGATTAGCGGGACACTACTGTAATGTTTGTAAAGATGAGCAATTCTGTCAATTCATCTAATTCACTACACATCCTACACAATTAAACCAGTCCACTGCCACTACATATTTTAACACCAGATTCAAGCAATTTAAGAATTTCAGCTAGTTTGAAAGAGTTATTATTTATACGTAATGAAGCTTCTAACTTGTGTCCATATTAATTCTACAGGGTTTAGATTACAATGGTAGAGCGGTACAGTTATTTCTACAAGAACTCTGGATGGTCCAGCCTGATGTTCCATATCATTATGGCATGTTAAATAGAACTGATTATTTTAATGGCCTCAGTTCCAGCTTTCCTTTCAGACATAAAGGATTTATTTGTGAAATGAAATATGAAATGTTCAAGTAACCATTAATGGTGATGTCGTATGTTATGTGCAGAACTTTACAACAGCAGCAACTGATATAGCTGCACCAATATATTTTGAATGGGAACAAACTTACATGGGGATGGATAATATGAAGCATTTATTGAGACCACATTAAAAGTCAACGGCCCATTTAATAAATACATGAAGCACTGGAGTTATCAGAAAGAATCTTGCAGGAGGCCATACCGGTACTCTAATCTGAGTCAAACCAGAGGAAAGCAAAACCCTGGTTCAATTCGATGTGCTATGAGACAAGAAGGAAGTAGTGATGAGCAAATGCAAGACCAAGACCAAGACCAAGGTGGTCTTGGTCTTGGTCTTGCATAGGTAACCCTAGTATTGGTCTTGGTCTCGGTCTTGCATCGGTGGTCTTGGTCTTGGTCTTGTTGCAAGAGTCTTGCAGTTTTCTTTTGCGCATCTTACTATAATTGATGGCGTTTACATGATTTAAAGTTACACCGATTACATGTGTGTTATTGTTTGCGAAAGTAAGGAAAGTTAATTGCTTTTAGTTGCTTTGACCATGTAAACAGTAACAAAATAATTAATAGCTATTCATCTATAAGTACCCACCTAAATTTAGCCTTTAGTTACTTTTTACTTCCTCTGCCCGTACCATAGGTACCATAGGTAGAGGAAGTATCGTTTTCGACCCCCAAATTCGAAGTTTTTAGTTTTTAGCATAAATACACGTTTCAAAGCCCACTGAATCCAAAAATACTATTTTTTGGAAACATGTCTGTGTGTCTGTCTGTCTGTTTGTCTGTCTGGATGTCTGTTAACAGGTCCAAAACAGAAAGTTGTATGAAAAATAAATTTCGTATTTGGATCAGGTTCCTTCTGAAGATGTGAGGCGAAGATTGGCGACAAGTTTCTCTTATTTTTAAGGGTCTTTACATGAATAAATGTTCGTTTTTCGCGATTTTCTCGAAAACGGCTCTAACGATTTTCTTTAAATTTTGCACATGGGTTGCTTATACTAAGAGCTAAAACTTTTATTTGAAATATTTTTTCAAGCAAATTCTCTACCACCCACTGTGAATACACGCTCTTTGCAATACGGCCTCTTGTAACGGGAAATCGTACGAAAACAAAATTTTCTTATTGGGTTAGGTACCTTCTGAGGCTGTGACACGAAGATTGGCGACATTCTATTATATTTAAGGAGACTTTATATGAAGAAAATTTTGTTTTTTGCTATTTTCTCAAAAAACGGCTCTAACGATTTCCTTTAAATTTTGTACATGGAGTGCTTATACCAAGAGCTAAAACTTTTATTTGAAACTTTTTTTAACCTCTGAAGGGTGGTTGTAAGCAACCCACTGTTTGTAGAAACTCTATCTTGCTTGGTGAACAACTCAATACGCGGACATTCGCAGCCTCTTATTCTATATAAGTACGTGAAGTGAGAACGATGTATTGTTTGCCATGCTAACAGTAAAGAAATATCTGAGGGGAATATTCGATAAATTTCGGAAATTGTTCTAATGACGGAAAGTTCAATAATCGTTTGCAGTCACTTCTTTATCTTCTTTTTTTTGTCCATAGCCTGCGTTTCTACTCGCAACATTCAAAGAATCGGCTATAAGGTATTTATAACAAAACCTAGAGTCTTGCGATTCTGTACAAGGATATGTGAATAGTGCTAACTTTTATTTGGGCAGAGGTATTTATGCGACTTTCACATAAGTTTTTTTAAGTATAGGTATATGTTACTGATAGTGTACATACATAGTAAGCACCTGTTATATGACGGATATAAATACCGTTCATAGCCCGCTGAGTCCTGCTCTACTTCCCTCTTCCAAACCAGACCAATTATTAATATCATTCCTCTGTACAAGTGCCTAAAGTATTTCGATTTTTCATTTTTATTTCGACTTTCTTCTTCTTTGAACTTTTTACATACCTGTACATAGTTATAAAATGATTAAAGCTAATGGATTTCGATAGATCTCTGACTGAAACGTAACCTGAGAATTGTAGTATAATCCCAGTATTCGGTTAATTATTGCCATGCTAACAAAAAATAAAAAAAATAAAAAATAACACAAAAATGAACACTTTGGGAACTCCTGTTTTCGCAAACCAGAATTCGCGGTGCGAACTGATGTCTTTTTGCATTACGGGACTTGTTTTCAAATGAAAAATTTAAGACATTTCAATTTAGTATTCGTTACAACTGCAAAAATAAAGTTTGACATAATAGCATAATGGGTGGAGTGAATAAAAGTCAGTAAATGCTTTTACTGCAAAATTTTAAGTAAATACTAGCATTTTAGTTAGTTAGTTTATTTTCTTACACAGTGCAGTGTTTTACATTAACCTACACTTATAAGTTTACATATACTTATAACTACATTTCTTAAATTTTAACACACACATTTACAAATTAATAATTTACATACAAATATTCAATACATGTACAATATTTAAACATGCTACATTTTACTACATTATACATTTTAATATTATTTCTAGCTATATTTTTACAGTATATGGAAGATTAATTATACAAATTAAATGATAAATTTAAGAATATAGTATATACACACTTACAAAGAATAGAGATCACTTATATTATAAAAACAGTTTGATAAAAGAAAGGATTTGAGCATTTTCATAAATGAAATTTCTGTTTTTTGTGATGTGATACGAAAGGGGAGTGAATTAAATACCTTAGAGCATAAGTAGTATGGAGAAGATTCGAATAGATGGGTAGAGTGTTTCGTCAGTGCTATGCTGTTTTTATGTCGGGTGTTGTAAGAGTGGTAGTCAGAATTAACTTTGAAAAGGAGTCTATGAGAATAAGCAAACAGGGCGGCTTCAAAAATAATGATACATGGTAGTGGGAGGATCTTGTGTTGCTTATCAGTAATCAGTACATACTAGATCAAGTAGTACCTACTGCAAAATATGTGAATAATAACAAGTATTTACTTATCAATACCAGTAAATACTGTGAAATTTTCAAGTGTGGTACAGACCTGGCTTAGGATGGCAAAGCCTTATCTGAAATGCTTGTTTTTACAAGAATTATGAAGCAAAAAGTGTACAGAGAGCAAATGACGGCTCAAAAAGATTATTATCACAATTTATTTAGATTCAGAAAGGAAAATATGAAGTGGCATGCTTCACATTTCATGGATGAAAATATTGTAACACTTAGCAAAAAGGCAGAAGTTATAATTTTTTCATTTTTAAGTGATCCAGGCTATCAGAGTCAGAATTCATAGCACTTAATTACGATTGAAAATTTTTTTTCTGTGTATTATTACCTAAACAATTTCACAATTTTCTTTTGTTGTTTTTATTTAAGAAGCATGGCCAATCTTATGTAGTATTGAGGTTATGTAGTATTGAGGTTATGTAGTATTAAGGTTAGCCTATGTATTTTATTTTGTTTTATTTTAAACTAGCAGGGGTCTGTGACTTCGCTCGTATTTATTAATATATGTAATCGCTAGATTTTTTAATAATAGGCCTACACTTAATAGAACAAAATTAAAACTTAATTTATTAAAACTTACACCGTTTTTTAATAAGTTGCGTTAATTATCTAATTTTATTGTAATAGTCTATTATTGTCAGACGTATCTACTAAATGAAGCATGTGCTGCCATGTGGGCATACAGATTGAAAGTGAAATGATTAAAACGAACCATAGAATTATGAACCTTCCGCTTAAGTGCTAACCATTCATAAACACTTAAAAGATTAATGATTTTAAAAACATCCAGCTTTGGGGTGCATTCTACGATTAGAGTACACCGTAGGGAAAGAAATGATCTCAGATTAGAGTTCCAGACTCAACCCCCTCCCCTGCATAGTGAGTTTCATCCAAATCGAGCAATGTTTCCCATTCAGACCTACATTCATGATCTTCCTTCCGTCCGTCCACCTATGTTAAAAACTTCAGATCTCTTCGTGCTGCAATGTTATAAACAAATAAATCAAGTAGAGCGGGCTAACAAAATCAAAGCAATCGACATCTCGATGCGTTATGCTGAAAAAATTTATTTCCGCAATGCTCTTCTTCCCCAGTTGCTGTGGCAGAAGAGGAAGAGTACTTATTAATTTTACAATTGAAAAATAGCTTATTACTAAAATCTGATTCTGCAATAGAGGAAAAAATTATGTTTTCTGACAGTTTTTTTTGGGGGGGGGGGGGGAACTCATAAATTGCGAAAAGAAAAAGAAAAACATTGAAAATCCGGCTTTAAGGTGAATTCAGACATCCTCTAGTGCCAGCGTTTCTCAACCTTTTTGAACCCGAGGACCTCGAAAACGTCTAAAATTGTTTACGGACCCCTAATTTTACATCCCACTTTTAAAAGTAGGCTATATGTAGGCCTATACTCTTAATTTTTAGGTATTAATTATAGGTCATTATAACGAAATAAATTTAAATACATTTTTTACTTCCTCTGCCTGTACCATAGGTACTATAGGTAGAGGAAGTATTGTTTTCAACCCCAAAATTCGAAGTTGAGTTTTTAGCATATATACACGTTTCAAGACCCCCTGAATCCAAAAATACTATTTTTGGAAACATGTCTGTGTGTGTGTGTCTGTCTGTCAACAGGCTAGCTCCAAAATGGAAGATCGTATGAAAACAAAATTTCGTATTTGAGTCAGGTATCTTCTGAAGATGTGAGCCGAAGATTGGTGACAAGTTTCTTTTATTTTTAAGGGGACCTTACATGAAGAAATTTCGTTTTTCGTGATTTTTCTCAAAAACGGCTCAAACGATTTTCTTTAATTTTTTCACATGGGTTGCTTATATTAAGAGCTAAAACTTTTATTTGAAACATTTTTTCGAACAAATTCTATGAACGGTTGTTATAAGCCACCCACTGTTTGCAGAAACTCTGTCTTGCCTGGTGAACAACTCAATATGCGGACATATTATTCTTTTATTCTATACTAGCTGAAAAGGCCCGGCGTCGCTCGGGTTTTGTATTTTGTAAATTCTAAAAAACTTATGAAGGACTTTCGATTTTCAAACGCTAGGTCTTAGAAATTGAAATGGGGAAGAACGACTTATCACACACAAACTATGCCCTCAGAAAACGCTAGATTGGCTATAGCTTATTATAGCTTATAGCAGATCCCCACGGCTTCGCCCAAGATAATTAATCGAAAGTTTAACAATGAAGAGCAAAATAATTAAACTAATATATTTGTTAACACTTTGCACACGAAACATTCATAGGTCTAAACTAAACGATTGATAGGTCTAATTAATGAAACAGCTATAGGCCCTAGGCCTAAATCCGGCTTTGAAGTGAATTCCACGATTAGAAAGCGCAGCATGGGGAAAATAACCTCAGACTCGAGTTCCCTGGCCCAAAAACCCCTGCATAATGAGTTTCGTCCAAATCGAACAATGTTTGCGCATTTAGGCCTATATTCATTATTCTTCTTCCGTCTAGGGTGAAAATTTCATCTGTCTGCGTGCCTTGACATTATAAACAAATGAATCGGCCAAAGTGGGCTTACAAAATTCAAACGATCGCGATGCTTTTATTTCCAAGATATGACGAAAGTAGGAAAGCCATCTGCAATTGATTTGACAACTGAAATGTATTACTGAAAACTGATGCTTCGAAAGCGCAAAAGCGTTCGTTTGGAAAGAACGGGCTTGAGCAGTTTGTATTCGATCAGCTTCTAATCTTGCTTCCCGTTGCTCGTCTGTTTCTGAAGCTCGTAATGCCTTTTTATTTTGTGCTTGAGATGTATATCGACCAATCGATTTCCGTTTGGGGGGCATACTTGTTGACGATGCTCGCAAATTAATATAATAATAATAAATAAATAAATGGAAAAATTCAGTATTCGAAAGATTATGAGAATTGAAATCGATTAAACTCACGATAAAAAAGTGTGTAAATATACTATGTGACAGACAGACATATAACTTATTCGTTTTTATTTATATAGATGAAAAATGGAATAAGTCATTGAGGCCGTGGTTTCTATATTCATTTGTCCAGACTTATAATTCCGTTACATTTCAGGCAGATTTAACGACCCTACATCAGAGATTTTAATTACGATTACATATAGAAATGTTGTAGCCAGGACCCCGAACTAAGCAACTTCCCCGGAATTTTCTGTAAACCATCTTAAATAAATATTTAATATTACCTTATTATAAACTTCTCTGGCGTTTACAATAACTTGCGATATCCATTGCCTTCCATAGCGATCGCGATGCTTTTTTTTCCAAGGTTTGACAAAAATATACAAAGCCTTCTGCAATTGATTTGACAACTGAAATGCACAGGCGTCTCGAGAATAATACAGTTTAGAAGGCAGTGCTGAAAATTGCACGTCTCATTCCCGTTTTCACTCATAACTCGCGGACGAAAGCAAAAATTAAAAATGTAATATGCCAGAAACCTTCCCGGGAATGTACTCAACAAGTTCCCAAAGTTTCATGGCGATCGGTTGAATGGTTTAGTAATGCATAAAGGACAAACAGACATACATTCATTTTTATATATATATTAATGTTTATTTACATTCAGCTTCCCTTAGTTAAGGGTTGCCCTAAGACAAAGCGTAATATAAAAGAAAATGATTTGCACCACAAAGAAGTGTTTACAAGTATTTACAATAAACATAAAGAAAAAACTCACATATATCAAGAAAACTTATGAAACAAGAAAAAAAGAACATTTAAAACAAATATAAACAATTTAGGAATATAAGTGATTCCTGAGTATTGAGAGGGAACCTTTCAGGGCTGTCAGAGACACTTCTTTTATTAAAATGCTGTTCAGACGGAAGAATCTGCAGAAATCTACAAAGAATGAAGGAATTGTTCCTCTTGCACCCACCATCAGGCCAAAGATGGTAATAGAAGAAAGGGAGTATTTTTCTTTGTAGTATGCGATGGTGGGTTCGTAGATACGACATTTTTCAGCATGAACTTCTGCAGGTTGGGTGCTACTTGTTTCAAACCTGACTGTAGGATCGATTACATATCCATTGGTTGAGCCTGGTGGAATGGCGATGATGTCAATTCTTCTAGAGGAGCCACCTTCAGAAACGCCGTAGACCTCTTCAGCTACTTGATGATGATTTTCCCGCAGAGCATTTGCAATTAAAGTTCGGATCTTGTGATGGCGACTGTTCCTCAGCACTTCACCATAAGGACAAGCACCCAAGACGTGAGCAAGAGTTTCTTTCTCACTGCCGCAACGACGGCAATGGTGACCATCTTGGGACCTGCCTGGTAGAGCACGAACTGGACATACATTCGCTGTCTTCTTAATTGCATCCTTCCACTCACTACTCGTCAATCCTTTGGGCTTACTAAGCCATTTATTACATGGCGTATATTCTTTAAAAAGGATGACACCCTTTCCTTTCTGGGGCAAAGAACACCAAGTTTCAAATTCCTTATTTCGGAGCTGCGTCCGTATGGAAGGAACTTTAAGCCAGGCAGGCCTTCCATCTGATGGCAGATTAAGTTTTTCGAGACATCTGTTAACTTCATCGTTCAAGTCTCTTGTGTGATTTATGTGGATGTTATTAGAATTCATGAGACTTTGGCAGGAATTAATGAATTGTAAATATGCCTCCCACGATGCTTTAAAGAGTCCTAATCCCTTATAACTCTTGGCTGAGTACATCATACTATCAGGGGTGTCGGTTGGGAGTTGAAGTATCTCTTTACATGTTGTTCGAATTAATACGTCAGCGTCAGAAAGAAATTTGACTGGTATTCTATTTAATGGCGTAGTCTGAAATTTATAAATCAATGATGGACATATAAAAGTACTCAAGATGTTAAATTTCTGGTATGGTTGTAATAAAGAGGAGGAAGCTAAGGCATCGAATTTATTTTTAAGATCGTTCATCGCTGCTTTTGGGCCAAAAACCGTTGCATGATGATAGTTGACACCCAAATAGCGGATAGTCTCATCAGGTGCAATTGAAGGAATGACTTGTCCAGAGTCTAGAACGAAATCATCATACTTTATAGTGCCTTTAGTAATTGAAATAGATTTTGATTTATGCATATTAATAGCCAAGCCTATTTCAAGAAACCTTTGAATGGCTATATCGGCAAGTTTCTTGGCAGATTCTTCATTATTGCCTACTATTAAAGTATCATCTGCAAATCCCATGACAGTTATATTAGGGAGACCTGGCAGTATAGAATAACCAAAATCCTCAGCATTTTCATTGGAAGACAGTTCATGTAGGATATGGTCTGTCACTAGATTGTACAAAGTAGGTGACAGAGGCGATCCTTGTAACACTCCTCTTCTTATTGAAATTGGCTTGGTCTTTTGATTGTTAGTCCATATCTGCGTAATGTTATTTATTTGCAAAGAAACTATAAGTTTTGATAATTTAGATGGTATATTAAGTGATGAGAGACTTTTCTCAAGATGGCCATGTCCGATATTATCAAATGCCTTGCTAATGTCTAAGAAGATCAAGGCAAGGTTTGTTTTACGTTTCTTAGCTGACGTGAGAAGAGATTCCAAAATAGACGTGTTAATATGTGTGCCGGGGGAGTTAGTAAACCCTCGCTGATGTTCACAAAACGATACATACATTTGAAGTCTTCTATCAAGCACACGCTCGATGATTCTTCTCACGATCGAGCAGATGGTAATAGGTCTCCAATTGGCCAGGTCTGTCTTATCACCACCTTTGAAGATTAGTATTGTTCTTGCTCTTCTTAAACATTCCGGAACAAGATTGCGGGCTGCCATTGTTGTAGCAATTAGTGCTATGATCTCATAGCAAGTGTCATCTTTTACAGCTCTCAAAAGAACATGGTCAGGGCCAGGTGCTGTGTCGACTGCAATTCTTCTGACTGCTGTAGATATCTCTTGCTTGCTAATTAGTATATCTTCTGTTTCATCCAAACTGACTCGAGCAGCGTCAGAAACATTGGATGGATATACATCTCGTTCGCTTTCATTTGGTATAGAAAACAGCGAGGAAAAGTGGTGATGAAGCACGTGAAGTAAGAAAGATGTATTGTTGGCCAAGCTTACAGTAAATAAATAGCCTATCTGAGGGGAATATTCGATAAATTTCGGAAATTATTCTTAACGGCAGAAAGTTCAATAAACGTTTGCAGTCACTTGTTTTTCTTCTTCTTTTGTTTGTCCATAGCCTACGTTTTTAGTCGCAATATTCAAAGAAAGGGCTATATGGTGTTTATAGCATAATTAGCGTAAAATTGTGTCCTGCGATTCTGTATTAGGATATGTGAATACGGCTAACTTTTATTTGGGCAGAGGAAGTTATGTGACTTTCACATCAGATTTTTTTTTAATTCAATGGAAACATTGTTATTGAATTGGAAGTAAACTATTGGCAGTTTAATATTTATTACCAATTTCATAATATAATTAGGAATTAATTAGTAATTACTTTTAATGAGACGGTTGAGCTTGTCGCCTCTTGCAGAGTACCTGAATATTAGTCAAATTTAGTCGAAGATCAGCATATACATTAAGTCATCTTAATTATGTCTGCGGACCATCTGCACCATCGCAGTCCATTTATGTTAAAAATTTAAGATCTCTGCATGCCCTAGATTTGGCTGGGTATCGCACTCAGACAAACAGAGAGATAGAAAGACAAACACTTCCTCTTATTATGTAGATATAATGGCCTACTTTAATTAATCACGGTCCACTAAATGTAGTTTGCATAGTTAAGCAGGTAGTAACTACTACTGTTCATCCAGTATTAACTTATAAGTACTAATATAAGGTTATTCACTCAAAATTAAGTAAAAGCTGGTACTTGTAAGTATCTACTGAAAGTAATTACTACTACTAGTACTTATTACTAGTAGTAACTACTCAATTTTTATTCACTCCACCCATTGCATCCGGTGCCAAAACGTTTTAAAACCATAATTATTAAAACTAAATTAGACGTATCTACAAATACATATCCTGAAAGAGGGAACTTTATCTACAGCCTAGTATAATTTACTTTCCGTAACTTTGAAACTTTACTAGCGAAAAAATTATATTTAGCACTAGGGGTCTATATAACATATGGAGGACGGAATTAACGAGTTAAATATCATTATTTGATGAAAACTGTACCTTGAGCTTTAAAGTGGAACTGCAGCATTCTTGACGACTGTTTTTTTTATTGTTGGAGAATATCGATGTATTGCATTGTGCTTATATCACCAGCTGAACCACTACTCACTCTGTTTTCCAACAGTTCATACCAGCTCTTAGCTTCAAACATAAAATTATCAATGATATAAAGACCTGACTGTATCTTGTGGAACTGGAAGAAGTTACTTCAGCATTTGCTACAGCTCGCTCCAACTGATCGGCACTAACTCGAATTTTACTGTCACCTGGTCCCAAAAATGTTTCATTCTCTGTTGTTGCAAGTTTTTGTACCGTATCAATCAATACTGCCGCAACTATATATTTTTTGACGTTTGTAGAAATTTCTTATATCCATTTCAGAAGACACAATCACAGCAAAAACACCAACAAAACGTTTCAAGAATGCGATTTTCTGCGCGATAATTTATACACTGGTTTTTTATTGTGTATTCTCAAGAGTTATTTCGATCTGATTGATTTGTCAAAGGACCTCCCCATATTTCCTTTGGGCAACTCCCTAATGATGTAGCATGGACAACACTATGGTTGGTTTTAAGTATAATGCATTCTGTATTAAGTGCAAAACTTGCTTACGTAACTTCATTTAAGAAAACGAGCTTTCTCTAGTGTGATTTATCTGTAATAAAACTATATTGGACCATCCGACGCCTGATAGGACATAACGGTACTACGGTTATATTGATTTCGGCACCTTTCTGGACATCTGCAAAAAGATCTCTCCCAAAATTGTGGGTAAATATATTTTCATTAACGTCCTTCGGGCTTGGTGAAAACTGCTATTCTTATGAATAGAGAGTTCCGTTATATATTGTTGTATGTGACCTAGTACTTCTCTATTGCAAGCCCTCAATGAATTCCTAGCGACTCTGCGGTGCTTTTGAGTAGCGGTCGCTGGCTCGCTGCATACACAATGGGGATTATTTTTTTTAAGTAGCAAGACTGCAAGAGTCTTGCAGCAAGGTCTTGTTCTTGTCATAGTCTTACAGACTTGGTCTCGGTCTTGCATGGTCGGTCTTGGTCTTGCTAACGCCGATGCGGTCTTGGTCATGGTCTTGCATTTTGTGCAAGACCAAGACCAAGACTGCAAGACCAAGACTGGTCTCGCTCATCACTAGAAGGAAGGTCTTTAAGAGATTTACACACAGGTCTGCATGATCCAATGGATGGAAATCTCAATATCTATGCAGCATCCCGCAAAGAATACAAACAACTGATAAAGCAACAAAAAGAAAAACATCAAAAGGCACTGGATAGGATAAAGATAAAGGAAGCAGAAGCCAATCCATACAAGATACCAAGGAGGCCATAATTCCCAAGGGATATCCCCAGGGAGGCCTGGGAAACTCGCATGTCCAAAGTACTGCAGGCTGAGGAAACCAAACCAAGGCACGGAATTATAGAAACATTAGGGCCTATCTGTAGGGGAATTCGGGGCAAAGTGAAATAGTTAATTTTCAGTCTTAATTATCTCAACCAAAATAGGCTGTAAAATGGATGTTTTGTTATTATAATGTGCAACAGAGTTAGCTCTTTTATTTATGAAAGGAAAATATCGACCAATGTCTGTTCTCTTGTAACATGGATTTATTCATTAGTCTTAACAGCATTTCACTTTGCCCCCTATATGGGGCAAAGATAAATTTCTAAAGGGGCTAAGTGAAATATAATAAAAATACAGAAATACTTAAGCAATAATTAATTTTAATACTTAACTGAAAATATCTGATATCTTACAGCTACATTTACATGCAGTATGATAATTAAGGTATATAGAAGACACCTCATAGTTATTAAGTGCCAGTATGGTACTTTATGAGATTGTGTGGGGGACGAAAAATGTCTGTCCGTCTGTCTGTCTGTCTGTCCGTCCGTGTGTCTGTACGCGCTCTAACTCAAATACGCTTTTTCGGATTTTCATGAAACTTAGAAAACACATTTATAATGTCAATGGGAAGAACCCTATTGATATTGAACCAAATCGGTTCAGCGGTACCGGAATAATGCCCAATTTAGTGCCTATTTTAATATATTATGGCGCCTTTCTAATAGAAAGGCGCCATAATTCAAACACGCTGTATCGGATTTCCATTAAACTTGGTATACGCATTTATGACGTCCATGAAAAGTACTCTGTTAAATTTGAACCTAATCTGTTGACCGGTACCGGAGTAAAACCCAATTTAGTGTCTATTTTAAAGACGTGGTAACTCAAATACGCTTTACCGGATTTTTATGAAATTTGGTATACACATTTATAGTGTTCATGGGAAGACGTCTATTGATATTGGATGAAATCGGTTGACCTGTTTCGGAGTAATGCTCAATTTGGTGCCTATTTTATGATAATATACGTATTCGAAAGAATTTATATTAAAAAAAAAGAATCAGTTATCATGATAACATAGTCAATTGTTTTACTGTTATATTATACGGCTTTGGAAATTAAAATAGAGATAGCTATGACCAAAAGCACTAATGTTTTACATGCGCTTATCCAAGTAGACCGTTAAACTGACCCAGTTGACCGAGATGGTAACGTTTTGGCCTCACATTATGGAGTTCCATGGTTCAAATCCCGAAACGAGAGAATTTCACTTTCTTTTTCGTATTTTTATGTGAGTGTGCGATTGTCAAGATATCACAAATCAGTACAGTTCAGCTGATGCTGGAAGATTTTAATCTGATTAAAAAAAACTAGACCTTTGTTCTTTCGTAAGCACTGCTTAATGAATAAATCTGGAGATTAACTTGGAAATGAATTAAAAAAAACATATTCTGCATATCATAATTGCAGTCATAACTGATTAAACAAAAACATACTGGCACTTTTTTACATCAGTTTACCTGATTTTATTATTGGAGTGCAAATTTATTTTTCCGCTCCATTCATACTCTTGGTCCTCCTTTTCTGGCCACTTGAAATACTTTTTCTCTGTTTCAGACAACTCACAGATACAGCCACAGCAGTCTTAAACTTTAATTTGGCCTAAGAATAATTTACCTTCGTATTCTATGAGAACCCATTCGCCAACTTCCACCATGTCTTCAGGGATCAGTCCCATTTACAGTTGGTATGTTTACGCCTATCATTCTCTTCAGAACTTGAACTGCCATTTTTGGTTGGCTCTTGGAAACAAATTTCTTTCAGCCCTCTTTTTCTTGACCCCTGAAATGTTCTTAGCCTTCTCCACATCTGCTTCCTTCAGCTGATGTTGTCAGTAACTTATCATTGATGATCATTTCTTCCTCCTTTTCCCTTCACAGGGCTTTTCATGTGTGCCTACAAAAGCTTTAGGTTTAGGCATGATATCCTGGAGTGAAACTTGTTCAGGAGTGAATACAGTTCAGAACCTACCTAACTTCTTTCTAGAAGTGACTTCTAGCTCTCTGTGTTTTTTATTTCCTCTGGAGAGTAGCAAGAGTAGCAAGAGGCATTGCATGTCAATTTGCTGCAGAATTAACTGACAATCCCTCCTCTCTCACAGCTTTCAGTGTAGCTAACATTTATAGCGGTTTTCTTTAAGGCCTAAACGATACGCTTAATTAAACTAAATTAACAACTAGATTAATTATAATTACTTTGGTACTCATAGCAAGTTAGCAAAGTTTTGCAATGGTACATTAAGATGATTTTTACATATCTGGTGAAAGTTTCCTTTCCCACGGGAAGAGGCTTGTAGGCCTACCTGGGATATAGAGATTTACAAGCAGAGATAGAATTGCCGCTTTGTAACTATAAAGGAAGATGAATCAATGGGGGAGGAAATGTTTCAATGGAGTATAATATTGTTTAAGTGTTTTCAGCAATAAAACCTTAGTCCCACCGAGTAAATTTGGATACCTGTGAAAAGTGAATGTTTTGCTTGATCTGTGAGATCTCAGATAAAACACGATTACTTATACTGAATAGATTTTAAGGTTGTATAAATGGTGATTTCTAAGTTGCAAAATAAATGCTTAGACATGTACCGCGAGGACGTGAGATCACGGGAAATACATAAAATTAGCATGTGAAAATTAGTATACACTCCCATTTTTCAAGGAATTCGCGATTTCATTGGCCAAGCTATAGTCATAGCAGTCGAAAATTAAATCGCGGAATATAGATATAGCCAATAAGCCATCTGGGTAAAAATAATTAAAAGATTTTTGTTTTCGTAAAGTAAAGAGCATCACTTCTCAACTACGCTCGGTAGGATACGGTTGTAGAAACCATCTTCTTCGAGATGTAACATAGTACAGGCGTTCGATCGGTCGCCTAAACTCATGAGTGTGCGCGTGTTAGGATAATAGAAATAAAATAACATAAAGGGCCAAGCGTTGTATAGACTTGAGGTACATAACTGCCTCATAGGGAATTGCAGATGTGATCCTAGTTTAGATGTGACGGAGTACTAAGCAAGCAAAGGCAGAGGGAGGACGTGTGTAGGAAGTGCTCCGGATTGTTTAAGGAAAAGTGGCATAAGGGACAATGGGTGTAGACATAGCAGTATACAGAGCAAGAATTGGCACCTTTGGGAACGAAAAGACGATGGAAAAGAAGGATGAAGCAACTAAAGTAAACATTCTTAACGCATTGATTTACTCAATTGTAATCATACTCCTTCTAGTGGTTGGAGGAATAGAGAAGAATCCAGGACCAGCGGACGCACACGGTAATCTTGGAGAGATAATCAGACAGCTTGAAGGCCTAGAAGAACGTCTCGGAAATAAAATCAGTATGGCAACAAAAGAAGTAAAGCAGGAGATCAGAGAAGAGATTAAATTTATGAAGAGGGAGGTGGAAGATCTGAGAGTTACAATAGATCGTATGGAGAAGAGAAATAGAGCATTCAACCTAGTATTCACGGGGATAGAAGAAAGACGAGATGTTTCGCCTAGGATGGAGATTACAGAAATTCTGGAGGGCAAGTTAAAATTGGGATCACTTCAAGGATGGGAAATAGTCGAAGCCTTCAGAGTGGGAAAGAAAAACGGGAGAAGATTAATAATCGCTCGTTTTGCTACGAAGCAAGTTATACATGTCATTCTGGAAACAGTGAAACTTTTAAAAGGATCGAGCATTTTTATAAACAAAGATCTCTCGCCTCAAGAACGGATCACCAGGAGAAAATTGATACAAAAAAGGAAGGAATTAAAGTTAGCAGGTAGGGAAGCTGTTATACGCAATTTGGTACTGTACGTAGATGGTAAAAAGTTCAGTGAAGACAAAAGCGAGCTAACCAGCAACAAAGGCAGAGAGGATACGAGTCAGCGAATTCCTGTGTCTCAAGGCAACGCCGAGAGTCCACCAACCCACATCAGGACAGCTAAGCGCGTGGAGAAGATCTCGCGAGTGACGTCGCCTCCGAGAGGGATAATACGTCACGCTTCATCTCAGCTGATGTCCGTAAACAACAATGCAGATGTCAAGAAAGCGAAGACAATAACTCTAAACAGTGGATTAAAGATAGCGGCCGGTCCGTGGTTAAAAGAAACGAATGAAGAAGAATCAAGAAGTGCAGAGGGAGACAACGGAAATAATACAGGAGGGATTGAATTACGTAACAGAGAAAGATCTACTGATAACGGGGCGAGAATGGCTCAAGTCGACAATTCACAGGCCTTGGACGACCCGTGGAGGGATGATCCATGGAGAGCAGGAGATGGAGGGATTGTTACCAGATCCAGGAGGCGCTTGCAGTCTTTTAGTGCGGATGTAAATCGATCTAAGCAGTAATTCAACATAATAAATACGAGTTTGGCTGTATTAACTGATAGCTAGTGATTAGTGTACAATAAAGTAGTGAGAGCAAACCAGTGGCGAAATTAATCCGAATTAAATGATATTCGAACACATATTTGTATTGTAAAGTTTGTTTATAAGTCAAGTTCATTGTCATTATCAAGTTCATTATCGCAAGCCCGGTTTTATTCACTATTTAGTGTTCCTTTTCATGATAACAGCAATATCATTAGAACAGCGGCCTAATTCGTGGTACGATGCGAACTTTGAAGGGACTTACAAAGAGAGGTATTTTAATGAGTGTTAGAAAACTGTATTTTTTTCTTTTGTTTCTCTTATTGCCTAGTGTTTATTTCTCTTTGTCTTTCAGTAGAGAGGGAAATCAGTTTATATGTATTCAGCAGCACTATCTATATGTCTACACATTCCTCCAATTAAAAAAGTGTTATTGTGTTTTCTAAGATATCTACTGGTAAAATGACAAGGGTCGAATCCAGTAGATTCTTTTGTAATTTTCTTGGTACAATAAATATATCATATCATATCATAGTTTAGATGTATGCCAGAAGGCTTACAGTGCAGTAGGCTCGCTGAGGCCTAAGGATCATTTACACACACACATGAATAGTTTGAAACATTAAGTTAAGGAACCGCGGCTGTGAAATCACCATAGTCGCCATATAACTGGAATGTGTTGTTTTTAGTGTACAGTGACTCACGACGTCAGTGTCGTTCCTCTGGTAATAAATAAATAGAAGACTTGTTACTTTTGAAATAACGAGGACTTGTGTGGTTATTTCTGTCATAACAATCCACCCGCCATGTTATCAGTTGTCTCCCTGAGGACGGACGTCTCAACGCTCGAGGATCGACGGCAGCAGAGAAAGGGGTAAGAAACAAATATGCTTTAAGTACCTACTAGTTAGGATACTTAAAAGCGGGCGCCCAAATAAAACACCCATAAAGGATTACCCAACAGGCAAAAGCTACCATACATTTGCTCCTCCTACCAGCTGTGATGGATTTTCTTTCATGTTTGCGGACCATCTTTTAAGTTAAAACAAATATTAACAAGGAGAAATGTACCATCCTATAGTGTGTTTATATTTAGCCTACTTTAGAATTGCCATTACAGGTATTTGTAACTACCCTGCCTCTCCCCTGATAGGTAATTTCACTTTGCCCCACAAACAGTCAAGATAATAAACCTAATCTCAACAGAAAAGTGCAAGTAAAAGTAATAATTTTTTAATGTGAGATCATAGACAATAATGCCTTTAGTAAATTTATAAAACTTGAAATTCATATCAAATATATGTAAAATACCACAGCTTCCAATGTAAACTTACGGAATTACAATTTTTATACAAAAAACACATTTACTTCTGATACATCTTCACATTTCAACATTCAGCAGCCATTTGAATTTCCAATGTAGCCAAATATCCAAAGGCATATATCAATGGTGGTGGGACTAAGTGGAGCCAAATTAAAATAGTTTAAACAAAAAATTTCACTTTGCCCCGAATTCCCCTACGCCTACCCATAACAATACACGAGATAGAGAAAGGCATTCACCATGAAAAAAAGGAAAAGGTATGCAGATCGGACCAGATCTTCAATGAGCATCTGAAAGGTGTGTCCCTTGAAAAGAAGTATGGGCATCTTTGAAGAACGAGTGCATCAAGCAGGAGATAAATCCAGATAGATGGAGGAAATTCATGCTCAAGATGCTATACACTGTAATGTATTATATACAATAAAGGTACCAAATATTTAAAAAAAAAAAAAGATGCCATACAAAGGCAAAGGGAATGTTGGAGACTTGGATGTGTACAGAGGTAATGCCCTGGAGTGTACAGTGGGCGCCTGGTAAGTGAAAGCTTCGAGTCCGTTAAGATTTGAACATGTCGTTGGCAGTGCGCATGCGTGAAGTGTTAAAGTCCAGCATGAAAATATTTCCACTGCTCCACGTGCTTTAGTTCACGTTCGCTACCTGCTGTCTGCTGGAAATTTAAATCCCCTAGCCCAGCATGATTCAAGGGATAAGAGTAAACAAACTAGAATGTATTTAAGCTTCAATAACTCCTGTACTATACAAAATGAACAATTAAAATTATTAACATACCTTGTTAAGATACCCTAGTAGAATTTAACAGTCTGCACCATCTTGTTGGGATATTGTCTTTATTTGTAAGGGGGAAATGCAATAACACATGGTCCATCCTTCTTACATCTAGTCTGTATGGAAGGTCCTTTGGATGGGGTGTAAGTTCTTTTGTTTTGAACATAGAAGACGATGGTGAGGAGGACAATGAAGCTGTAGGTGATGTTGGAATAAAACTACCATTTTCTGGATTTTCATTCTGCAGCATTGTTCTCGCTGCAAAGATAGGGTCATCTGTCCAGTACATTTTTAGGCTGTTTTTCCTTTATTATTCCTGTTTCAAGCTGCAAACCTAAAAATTTAATTTCCTCAATAGTAACAGGAGTCCACGTCTGATATATACAATGTTTTATAAAGGGGCGTGGTGCTGCTGTGATGACCTGACTAGCGTAAAGATTTGACCACAAACATAACTTTAGAAAATCATTTGTTAGAAAGAGTTCCACTAAGGAATACATCTTCTCCAAAATTTTCACCACAATTCAAGCCTACAGTTTCATTAAACTCTATAGAAGAGGGCCGATAGTATGGCGATTCTCTGGAATGACTTACTTCAACTGTGGAATTATTACAAGGAGTTTCGTTTATTATTCCAACGGCAACATCAACATCGCTATCACTGTCGCTCGGTAAGAAATCATCTTCCAAATAATCTATATATATACTTAATACTTAATAATAAATATATACACATACATACATACATATATACAATATGTATACAGTATATATATATTATATTATATGTATATGAGGCTTTGTCCTGACTGGCCTAGCGAATGACTGACTGACGTAATGAATGACTGAAAGAGAATCAACGTAGAGACTAAACTATAATAGGTAGAGACTTGAAATTTTGAAAGTATCTTTGTTCGCAATGTTAGTGCACACTGAGAAAGGATTTTGAAAAATTTTGATTTTAAATGCCAAAAATCAGATGTTTTTAGGCTACTTAAAAACTTTTTTCTCAGAAGTATCAAATCCAAATCATATTCCACATACAGTTCTCATGACAACAGTGTATTGCTGGCAGTGTTCGGAGATAGCTTTGGAAGTGTTTGCTTCGGGACTTTGACAAATTAGAGAAGCTATCGATATAATTCATTGGTGTAAATAATTGTTGAAGAATTAAATCCACGAAAATAATGCACAATGTGATGCAGTCACACAACTTTCTCTGCCCTGGACATAGAGAATAACATTTTCTCACTTCACATTTTGATGTAAAATAAGAGGTCGTATTGCGAGGACAGCTTAATCCAGCTGCCACAGTCTTGGTGTGTGTCAACGAGTAAGTTATGCCATATTAGAAGTCTGTGAAAAATGTTATCCAGTGATACGTTATTCATAGTTGTAGACTTTATATTTTTAGTTGAGAAATATGGATGTTTATCATAGGCCCTAAGCACGTAAAAAGAGACAAAATAGGACGGAACATTTTTAATCTTACGCGCAGTATATTATTATGTCTCAGGTTTTGGAGAGGAAAGTATGAAAGTGGTATTGATTTTCTTTTTGATTTCAGCCCCGAAACTATTGTATGAGAGGGAGAAATTAAATATTCTGTAAAGACAGTACAATGTTATGTTACCGGAAATTCTCTTTCTTCTTACTTGAACCCCTGCCAGCCATGGTGTGCAGAAGCAATGGGGTGCAAAATTCTACATCCTCTATGAGGCATAAAAATCTATATCAAGCGTTTTCTGAGGGAATAGTTTGAGTGTGATAAGTCGTTTTTCATTTCAAATTCTAGATGCCTATTTAAGGACCTAGAGTTTGAAAATCGAAAGTCCTCCATAAGTTAATTTTGAAGTCAAAATACAAAACCCGAGCGACGCGGGGCCCTTTAAGCTAGTCATCACTTATAATTTCGAGAGAGTATTCAATTGTCAAATTTTTATCTCTCCGAACTTGCCACGATTTCACACCACTACAAAATACACGCCCAACTCCATTCACCATTTTTCAAAACCTGACGTTCAGACATCAAATATAGCCTATGTGTTCCTTGAAGTCAAAGATAACAAAAAACTTTTTTCTACTTCAATGGAATAATAAACAAAACCATCCTAAAACCCTTCCTTTTACAAAATGGGAACAAAAGCTGCATTCCTGTCACCAGAGTGAACATTCAGCCATATGCATAAAAAGTAGTAAAAGCTATACCTTTTACTTAAGCAAAAAGTAAAAGTGAAAGTAAATGCTCGATTCTGTATGCATAAAGAACTACCTTTTACTTGATAGTATTTACTACGTTAATGAAGTAAAAGATATGCTGGGTCAAGCCATTTCCTTATGGTTCACTGGAATTCCCTTCAGAAATATATTGCATCTCAGTGCAGTAACTCCAAACCAAAAGCGAGTACGTGTTTGATTTTCTGCTTAAGCGCTCTCGTTTATTAATAAAAATCATGGAAAGGAAGCAGCTTTGATAGGCAAAACCTACCTAAACTTACCTAAATTTACTTAAATACTTCCGACAGTTAACTACATGACCACCATCTCAAACTATGGAATTCTTACCCAGTAAATGACTTTAACAGCCTTACTAATAAAAGCTGCTTATACCTGCGTTGAACGGTTGTTTGGTTGTTCACCGTGCAAGTTCTGCATAAGCCGCATTACCAATAATAGGTGTGTAACTGCCGAGGTTTGTAAGTCCAACGTCATCAAATACGTCACGCTTTTCATGACGTTACTAGCCTCAGGCTATGAAGGGACTGCTGAACGCCATCTATCGGTGTAGCGGGCAAACAACGATGGATCGTCTGCAGACTAATTGTAGTTTCAGTATTTCATTATATTGTTTTCAGAAAGCTGTAATCATGGGTACAAGTATGGAAATATGTCCCGCAAACAAGGAACAATGTTTATAATTCCGCTAAAGTAGCCCAGAATGTTTCATAACAAGTTACCTTAAGAATGGATGCATAACCTCAAAATTCAATCTCAGACATCTACGAAGCGACCGGCTGTTACGCATATCGGCCATCTTGATTATTTACGTCAAGTTTAAACAAGGGGGCCAGGCTGTGTAAAGGTTGCACACATTCAGCCTTATGCAACGATTATTAGTACACTTTCTTTCCTCAGCTGTGTATATTCCTGGTATAAATGTTACAACTGGATTATTAGTAAGACTGTAACAGCCTTACTAATAAAAGCTGCTTATACCTGCGTTGAACGGTTGTTTGGTTGTTCACCGTGCAAGTTCTGCATAAGCCGCATTACCAATAATAGGTGTGTAACTGCCGAGGTTTGTAAGTCCAACGTCATCAAATACGTCACGCTTTTCATGACGTTACTAGCCTCAGGCTATGAAGGGACTGCTGAACGCCATCTATCGGTGTAGCGGGCAAACAACGATGGATCGTCTGCAGACTAATTGTAGTTTCAGTATTTCATTATATTGTTTTCAGAAAGCTGTAATCATGGGTACAAGTATGGAAATATGTCCCGCAAACAAGGAACAATGTTTATAATTCCGCTAAAGTAGCCCAGAATGTTTCATAACAAGTTACCTTAAGAATGGATGCATAACCTCAAAATTCAATCTCAGACATCTACGAAGCGACTGGCTGTTACGCATATCGGCCATCTTGATTATTTACGTCAAGTTTAAACAAGGGGGCCAGGCTGTGTAAAGGTTGCACACATTCAGCCTTATGCAACGATTATTAGTACACTTTCTTTCCTCAGCTGTGTATATTCCTGGTATAAATGTTACAACTGGATTATTAGTAAGACTGTAAGAGTGCAACTCGGTTGCAACCTCTCCCGGATATCCAGGATTTGGGTCTTGTAAATAAAATCTCCCATCTCCAGGACTTCATTTTCGCAAGAGTTTTTGTCGTCTTTCGAATCATCATATGCCACCTATCGTACACGACAATCAACGAGACGCCAAAAGTTAATCTGACACAACAACTGCAACATAATTATTATGTACTAAATGATACGTGACATATTTTATTGTTGCAAGTTTCTCAACTTTTTTCGTTCTGATTTTGGTTCAGGCCACCGGAATGCTGAGGAATGGAGAAGAGACCTCCAAAAAGAACATATAATTTCAGTAACTTTGAAATTGAAGAAAATAGAGGATTGTCCACTGAACAGTTGCAGCGACTATGGATGTGTGAAGAAATTCAGTTAATTAGAATTCAGAGAGAATATTACACAGAAAATCTTTAAAAAATTATATATGTAGAAATGAACTTTATTCATTCCAGTAGCAGTCAGTAAAGAGGAAAGATCAGTGTTACTGATTAAAATGAAATATAATCTGAGATATTTCATTTTTTCTTTGATTTCCTTGTTCACGTAACATAACTTGATTATCATGGGCATTATCATCATCATTTTCGCTGTCATCCACATCATTTTCATTACCATCAAGTTCATCAAAATCATCTGGGTTATCGTTTAAATATTTAGCAACATTATGCAAAATAAAGCAGCTCATCATTAATGATGGCACTTTCTGCAGGCTCACCCTTACACCATAGTGAAGAATGGGGATCCTTCTTTTCAATTGTCCAAAACACGTTCAATTATGCACCGTTCTGATTTAAGCAACCTGTTATACGCCCCTTCCTGTGGTGTGTTAGGATTTCCATATGGAGTCATTTCCATATGGATATTCCATATCCCTCATCAGCAATCAGTACACAATTTTGATTTCGTTGCATCGTGTTAAATGTAGCACTATTACGCCATAAGCGTGACCCAGACCACTGGATATCAACACTGGTAAAACATTCATCTGCACTGCATATAGCCTGAATATTCATAGAAGCAAACCCTTTCCTATTCACATACTCATTCCCATGCCGTCCTGGCTTAGGAATTCTGACATGTGTGCAGTCTAGTGCGCCCATAGCAGTTGTTAATCTATATGTTTGCTGCCACTGATTTTCTGCTTCTAGTATACTTCGACGGTCAGATGGAAGCTTGATCCACATTTGATTCTTCTCCACTATTTTGTCCGCTACAAATTTAATTGTCCTTGAAACGGTACTTTGATGCACACCAATATCCTCACCAACGCCATTCTGAAATCCAGGATCGGAAATATACCTCCAAAAAGTTCTCATTTTTTTATTTGAGGTTAGGGCTGCACCTCGTGTTTCATCAACTTCTCCGATGAAATGCTCACTTAACCATTCCACATGCTCACTGGTGAAGCAATACAGTTTCTTGTATTCACGTTCTTCTGGTTGTCTTCTGGGTTTATATGTCTTTCTACCTCCAATATGTAGAAATAAAGCCATTTCTACTTTCCTGAATATATTTTACTACCTTCATAAGTCAGGTCAGAAGCATGCTAGATTGTTGGCAAGTATTTACTATGAAGTAAAGCAAAAGCCTTTGCATTATGCATACAAAAACAAGTATTTACTTCGGCCAGTAGTAAATACTATGCTTAGATCACGTGACATACCTTTTAATAAAGTAAAAGCATTTGCTACAATATTTTATGCATACAAATCTTATTATTTACTTGGATTTCTTTAAAAACTTAAAGTAAAAGCATTTACTTCATTTTTATGCATATCACTGATTGTAATAGCGAGCGGGACAAATCGTCCATAGTCTAAGTTGCTAAGCAGGACTTGAAATAATCAGATCGACTATAGTCGTGCATGTGAACCAATGTGGATACTACCGTGAGCAGTGAAATAGTGTGTTTAAGTTTATTTTGTTTGCGCGTGTAATATGCCTCCTATCCTGTCAAAATTAAAAGGTAAGAAACTGAGTAGTCAGTCCAGGGAGATCATACATAATGTATTAAAGTTTATGGAAGAAGAAGCCTCTGGAGGTGAATTAAGTGTTAGTTTAGAGAAAACTCAGTTGAGAACTGAAAGGGCTACAGGCGTATCTAGAAGCGCTATTCAGAAAATTAAAAGGGAAGGCTTACGATTGGAATCCGGCGAAGGTACCTCATTTCAAACCCCGGATAAGAAAAGAGAATGCAAGAAGATTATAGACATTGATGACTTTGATCAAAGTGTTGTTAGAAGGATTGTTTACAATTTTTGACGGAGAAACGTGTACCAACGGTGGAACTAATAAAACAGAAGTTGAAGGAAGCAATTAATTTTCAAGGTGGAAACACTAGTGTCAGGCGCCTATTAAAGAAGCTAGGATTCCGGTGGAAAGGTACAAAATCTAACAGGGTTATATTGGTAGAACGAAGCGACATTCGTGAGAAAAGAATTGCATATTTAAGGCAAATAAGACAATATAGAGAGGAAAACAGACACATAATACACATTGATGAGTCGTATACTTTGTCATCACACGTATCAGGGAAGTCGTGGAGTGATGAATCCGCACATGGTCTCCTTAAACCTGTGTCGAAGGGGAAACACTTAATAATTATTCATGCAGGCGGAGAAAATGGATTTGTCCCAAAAGCACTTCTCACGTGGAAATCGCACCAAGTTACCGGTGATTACCACCATCAAATGAACCAGGCCAATTATGAGAAGTGGGTAAAAGAAAAACTGATTCCTAATTTAAGGCCTAACTCAGTTGTGGTACTTGATAATGGTCCCTATCACAATGTGAAAGTAAATAAAGCGCCAACATCAAATTCCACAAAACAAGATATGAAAAATTGGCTCATAAAAGAAGGGATTCCATTCTCAGAAGATATGTTAAAACCTACTTTGTATGAATTAATTAAGAGAATGAAACCAAGAAATGTAGAATATTCAGTAGACAAAATTCTACGAAATGCCGGTCATGTTTCTCTCCGCCTGCCACCCTACCACCCGGAGCTGAATCCCATTGAAAACATTTGGTCTATTGTTAAAGGGTGGGTTGCTTCCAGGAATGTTATGTGCAATACAACTTCGGTAAGAAACCTTTTTGAAGAGAAGTTCAATTCCATGACGAAAGAAGACTGGATTCCTTTGTGTGAACATGTGAAGAAAATTGAAAGGGAATGTATAGAAAAAGTTCTTTTTGACAGTGAAATTGATAATATAATAATAAATTTGGGTGGTGTAAATAGTGACACAGAGTGATGACGGTAGTGATTCTGAATAACTGGATGGAATAGCTGCACTGCACAACTCTGACTTGGGGTAAGTGATGACAGTCAATGTTTTCAGCTCAGCACGTTTCGCTTGCATTTGAATTCCCGCCGCATCTGTCTGTGACGTGGTCCATGCTTTCAGTTGATGGGCCTTCTCTTTAACCTTTATAACCTTCTCACTGCTAAACTATTATTCACTGTGGAAACTGGTGGTGCTGGATTAATTTGCAAATTTTTTTTGTAATCTTAAATGGACAAACAAATGCAAATAATTTGTTAGTTTCCTTCAAAACAAGAGCACAGCACATATTTCTTGAAGTTCAGAGTGATTTACGTAATCTCGGGATACCCCACTTGTCATCACAATACAGCTGATTTAGCTTGGTTTCAATGGATGGTGCAATACATCACCTGAATATTTAGCTACAGATGGCAGGAGAGGTCAAAGAACAGGGAAGTATGGTGTTAGAAAGTAAACAACAGATGACCTTATATGCTGCCTCACTTGGAATCCCTTTCACTGAAAATACCTTTTGTCTATTGGCATACAAAGTGGTGTATCAGATTTATACGTCAGTAGCCCGGACAGCAGTGATGTGCGCTGATGGATAAATATGGCTGTAGCAGTGAAAGAGAGAAGATCTTCACCAGCATACTAAAGAACTCCATGGAAACTACATATGCCGTCTTCACAGACTTTCCAAGGCCTCTGACATGCTCAACAGAAAACTGTCTTAGCTACTCACCAGGAAAGTCATAGCCACAATAACCCAGGACATCCTGGCAAACAACATAATATCAATAAGACGTGATTAGATCAAGTGAAACAGCACAGGCCAATTGAGTAACAGCACAGATCAATGGAGGTAGACTATGGAAGGGACTTCTTTTCATTATTGTAACTGTGGTTATACCACAGATCATCTACGACAACACAAAGCTAGCAAGGCCAATAAGGGTTTAACAGCAGAAAAATGTGACCTCCAGAAATCTTTCAATCAGCTGGTGGCCTAGGTGGAACAAAATGACCTGGTGATAAATACAAAAAAAAGACAGTAACGTATATATGGCTTTTATAAAAGGGGGCAGAATTATATGATCAGCAGACTGGATATAACTTATATCATTCTAGCAACAGTAAGTACTTTTATTAGCCTACCTGCAGCAACACATTTCCAGAGCATGCAATAGACAGGGCTACAAAAGGACACAAGCAATCAATAGCATTCCAGACATCACCAGGGTGTCCATTTTTCCAAGATAAAAATACTTCCAGTATGGACTGGAGAAAACATGGGATATATTTTATTAATATGAGTTGATTCACTTCACTGTGTTAGGTTCCAAACCATTTATAACATGGGAGATGTTGAGCACTAGCAACCTGAGGCACATCGAGAGAGTCAAGGCAATATACATGAAAAGGATGCTGTCCCATCTCGTTTATGAGCTGACAGGGGAGGTATTCCTGATCGAAGAACTTCACCTCCAGATGATGCTACTATCTATGCCAAGCTATGAACAACTGCTCTCTGAGTTGCAAAGGAAAAGAGCACACATTTGGAAGGAGTTCTATGCCATGGATGCTACTACTAGAACAGGAAGTGGATGCATGCAAACTGCGAGATGCAGCACTTCACATGGTGGTACATGGTTTCTATTTTCATGGCCGAATGCACCAATCTTGGTATTCAAAATACCGTAGTAAAGTTGCATAGTTTACCCTGGTAAAGTCATACTTTCGTTGTACCGTGCTCGGTTTTGACTTTTACCATGGTAAGATGCTAAGGAACTGTAAAGTGAGAAAACCGCTGTTTTCTTTCCAAGATGGAGATCAGCGTAATGGATCATATTTTCGATATCTAGGCCAAAAGCTAATTGAATATATTGATTAACGATGAAGAATAAACGATGGTACATATCTTTGCAAATACTGTGCTGTAACATCGATTGAAATGACCTTCCTTTCTCACCTCAACTAAACCAGGTCCATTAGTAGGCATAACCAACTCATTTTCACGAATGGTAGAGTATCTATGGTATTTAAATTCAAAGTTTGAATTCAGACGAAATATATCATCATCATCATCATCATCCTGACACGTAGTAGTCCTGTAAGAACTGTTACGTCTACAAAAAAATTTCCGTCCATCTTTTTGGAGGGCGACCAAGTGATCTCTTCCCATGTGGTTGGTAGTTCAAGATTGCTCTGGGGATCCTGTCTCTGGCCATCCGTCTTACATGCCGCAGCCAGTCCTCCTAATATTTCTGGATGTAGTCTAGAATTGGATCCATGTGGAGTTCCTGTAGTATATCTTCATTTTTGATGTGATCATATTTGGTGTGGCCCGCTGTCCTACGCATGAACCTCATCTCACTGGCTGTAATTCTACTCCTGTCACATTGTCTTAGAGTCCACGCTTCACTGCCATAGCAGAGCACAGATCTTGCAAGGGATTTATATAAACGGAGTGGAGTGTGTCTCTGGACTAGGGAAGGTTTCATAACTTTATTTATTATACCCATATTATACCCATACGAAATATATACGCAATATAATATTACATTTTATCCTTATGAGCATTTATTACTGAACAATAAGGCAACAAATAAATGAAATATGGAAACCCAGTGGGCCTAGGCCAAATTTACAGTGAATGGCTGCATGCATCACGATATAGCCTGTACCGGTATATAGTGTATGTAATCAATTTACCATACTTGCAAATACACGAACATAATTATAACAGCCCTTTCATGGCTATGTACACGACTTTGCACCTAAAATTTCCACTAGTCGAACGGTAATAAAAGTGAGGCTATGTCGAATTCAGAACAGAGATTTCGTGGTGTTGCTTTGCCTTGGATTGCACAGGTGTGAGAATTATTCTTTAAAACATAAATGTTATTTTATTCACATGTACAGTCAGGTGGGATCTATTTGAAGAATGAACGATGGTACATATCTTTGCAAATATTGTATGTAACATCGATTGAAATGACATCAACCAAACCAGGTCCATCCAGTAGGTGTAATTAACTCATTTTCACAATTGTTACAGTATCTATTGTGTTTGAATTCAAAGTTAGACAGCTTATGCCCAATATAAAATTCCATTTTATCCTTATGAATATTTATAATTGAACAATAAGGCAACAAATAAATGAAACTGGGCCTACAGACGAGCCATCGTGACTGACAGACAGACAGAGAGAGAGAGAGAGGGAGAGAGAGCGAGCGAAACTAGCAGCCATGGAAGAAACCAACACGAACTAACACAAAATTTATCAATGGAAATGGATTCGTAGCAGAGTAACTGCAATATATTCGGACGTTTGGAAACCACGGTATTGTAGCAATGGTGCACAGGTTT
Organism: Ectobius pallidus; assembly: GCA_964059195.1. NCBI lineage: Eukaryota > Metazoa > Arthropoda > Insecta > Blattodea > Ectobiidae > Ectobius > Ectobius pallidus. The sequence goes on from CAXKWD010000002.1 coordinate 157,498,240, forward strand.
TCTTAGAATACCCCGATATTACTTTTACCCTGGTTATGAAATAGCTGAGAAAACCGGAGAATGGTGCACTCGGGCATAAGTTATGCAAGACAAAGACCTATCATGAACCCAGCAGCAAGTGTGTGTATAATTACTGGAAGCAAAGCTGTGAACGATACACGATAATAGAGTGCTCAAACAGGGGAAAGTCGCTAACAAAGTTCTGTCTTGAATGACATATCAACTAGCCTATATATTAAGCCTATGCTTTGGTTTGGTTTCCTTAGCCTGCAGTACCTTGGACAAGCGAGTTTCCCAGGCCTCCCTGGGGATATCCCTTGGGAATTATGGCCTCCTTTGGTTCAGTAACTGTGTGAATTTTGTTATTCATTCAATAATAATACATAGACCTAGGTTAAATTAATTGGCTGAGAACTTATATCAATAGTTTCATTGGGGATGCTATGATTCTCTACATGCTAAGATTTTCTCTCTCTCTTCAACATGAAAAATGGCCATGTTTGAGGTGGTAGCCTAATGTTCTTTAGAACCTATACAAGTCCCCCCAAAATCCAACCTCATTATCCTAGTTGCGGGGGGTGGGCAACATGGAGCACAGGATGGCCGGTTGAGGTGAGGTACGGTGGGAACTTCATGTGTCCCGGGACTGCTACGGTAACCGAGAAGGCCCAACAGGAACCTTGAAAAAGCGGCGAATGAGGCAATGGTCACCGAGAGCCAGGCCAGCAACCTACCTGAGGTGTCAGCTCAACTGCTCAAAGAAATAATGAAGTGAGCCGGACTGATAATAGCCTATGTTCATGACTTCGGCAAGAAAAAGGACTACGGAATGGAAAGAAGATTACTTAAAGAGTAGGCTGCTGGAATATCCAATCATGGCATAACAGAGATCAAGAAATACTCTTAGAACTAAAGAATAACTTTATTGAATCTGTGCATTATCAGAAACGGGGGGGAAAAAAAGGGCAAAGGTATTTTAAAAGTTTAGGATTTTATCTACATTTTTAGTGGGTTCAAAAAACAGAATAGAGCGTAAAGTGGAGTAGGAATGCTAATCATATGATTTCACAGGATGAGATTCAATCAGCTCATTGGAGTCACAGTCAAATCACACTTGTTACATGTTGTGTTTGGCTTTCTGTTGGAGTCTTTAATGTTTATACCATCAGTGCATACATGTTGCACAATACGTAGCCTACTCTGTCTGGAATTTTCTTGATGTCATCATTTCAAAAATCAAACATAATGCACCCTAAGACAGTCATCTTTTCATATTCAGTGACAATGCTGCTAGTCAGTTCAAAAACAGATACAATTAATTAAGTTATGTTCTAGCTAATATGTGGTTAATGGAGCACAATGGAATCAGCGTAAAGTGGAATTTCTTTGCAAGTTTGCACACGAAAGATATTGTAGATGGAATTAGTGGTACTCTAAAAATGTGTACAGTGAATGCTGCTTAATGTAATTGTATTTTATGTTACCACTTTTATGAAGTCCTGTAAGGATTAATACTCATGCATTGAAAAAATGCTCTTTATTGTGATCAAAGATTCGGTTTATGTTATCACATTTTCTGTTTTGCGGTTTTATTTCAAAGTATTGTATGTCATTCAAAATTTTGCTTTTAAGGATTTATTTTCTAACTCAACTGTATTGAGTTGTATTAGAAGTACAGGTAGTGATCCCAGCTCATACGACAACCTGTTCGAGGGGAGTGGCATTCCCTAATTTTCTCTTTTAAGCAGTAAAACATGTTTCAGTCTTCAGTTCAGCTGTTGCTTTTCATTTGTGAAGGTCACAGCAATGACATGCAGTGATGGTTAGTGTAAAATGAAAACACTTGAAGAGACACCCGTTAGATGTTTTGCTAAGCGGTGTTCACCACAGGTGAGGAAACTTCCAAAAACACTACGAGTATGGAATATTGGTTAATGGACTCCAAAGGTAAAACAGAAACAATTAAAAACATTTAAATATTGATTGCAAAAATAGTTGCTTGCAGGCTGTTATGAGTGGTTGAATGATTCAAGTTATGCATTGTCTTGTATGTATGAATAAATAGCTTTTAATTATGTTTTTGTAGTGGATCATCTGATGTATGAGTAAATATCCTTCAATTAATTCTTTTGGCTACTGTTATCAATCGGTTAATATTATCAGATTAGCTGCATCCCGAAGTGATCACAAAAAGTGGCATGCACTGTATTTGTGCTGGGGTTAAAGCATTTTAGCATTGATTCTGCAAGAGACTTCTACAACACTGTTGTAAAACATGTGAAGAGTAGGCTATGAAGTGGGAGACTTGAGAAAAACAGAAAGCACTGAAAGGAGTGTGGGAGAATGTGGAGGCAAATCCCAATATATGGGCATGTCACCATTTCAGGAGCTATGATCACAAAAGCATCCTTGCCTGTGCATCTTCTCATAGTGAAATGGTTAGGATAGAAATAATCAGAGAAAAGCTAAAAGCAATGAAGAGAACGAAAGTAGAAGTAGCTCAGAAAAATTTTTGACAAGTAATGTTCAAGAGACAAGAAAGACCTTAAAAGTTTTCAGACATTTACATAGACTCAGAAGATGAAACACATTCTATGGTTAGCCTTATAGGCAAAATAGACATTGGTGTTGGAGTATTTGTCAAAAACAATGTCGATCATTACGTTTGGAATCTGCCAAGGACAGTTAGATGAAAAAAGCTGTTAAAATCCTCTTCTTAAAATTTTGTGGGAACAAATATGAATGAAAGCAAAGTTAGATTTGATCAGCTGATTGGAACCTGCCTATCCCTGCAGTGAAGCTGAAGAGGCAATGTAGAGTTGTATATGAATTTAGTTCCAAATTCAATGAAGCTTAAGAAAAAAATTACCTTTTAGTGATTAATCCATGAACAAACCTATTTATGATCTAAATTACAAGTAATATCAAAGTTGAGTCTGCCTACTAAGTTTATTAGTTGACTGTTATTTTCCCTAATTTTTACATTTAATTTTTCCAATAGTCCGGTATATCCTAATCAATATTGGCTTTTATAGTTATGATAAAACTATTTTTATTTAATGTTACTTCTTGGGAGAAAAATGCATTCCAGAAAAATGACATTGTGTAATTCTCAATAATTTAGGGTGACCAAACGGGAGTCCTTTTTTTCATTAACTGTCCCGGTGTCCCGACAAATTTTTAACGGGACGCCAAATGTACTGTTTTTATCCAAAACCTGCAACAAATGTCTGTTCAATGTATCCGATTTAATTTCTTCAAATATCCTACTTCTATAATATGACAGAGTATTATTTTTTTACAATTTAAAATTATAAATGCTTTTCTCAAGAGGAGAGGATGCATGCAGATTCGGAAAGTAAAACAAAGTTATTTTTTTTTATGTTTTCACAATAATCCACTTGGTTACCACCAGTTATCATCCGATACCTTGTTTCCGCTTTCTCTTCTTCATTCTGCAGTCGCAAGTCGCAGTCAGCGGTGTCAGCCTACGTCACGGCATTGAGAGAACACTCTCATTTTGTACAGTTTTAGTGATTAGTGAGTTAGTCATTTGCAGACCGATACATTCTGATATGGGGAAGAGAAAATGTGTTTTCTCTAATAGTTTGAAACAAGAGTTTCCTTCTTGAAGGAAGATGGCACAACAAACAAACTGGAATGCACCTTGTGTAATTCAGTTTTCTCCATTGAACATGCAGGGCGATCTGATATCACACAGCACATGAAGAAGAAGAAGGAGGAGGAGGAGAAGAAGAAGAAGAAGAAGAAGAAGAAGAAGAAGAAGAAGAAGAAGAAGAAGAAGAAGAAGAAAGAAAAAGCACGTGTTGGCTGTTACCGCCAAGACTTCCAGCCAGTGTCTCATATCATTTGTGAGTACAAATGTGTATACCAAGTTTCATGTAACTCTGATAAAGAGCCAATCCATAGTGACGGGTGTGACATTTGGACAGATTTCATTACACTTATTTCTTTCTACCTCTGAACCATATTGCAGGAATGTCATCAAAGTTTTTTGTGTTAACATACCAACCCATTGGAAGTACAAAATATGATCTAATGTTTTTTTCAAGGCTGTATGCTTGAGCTGGAAAATATATTGTGCATGTGACGGGTGTGACCATAATTGGACAAAGGTTTTTTCTTATGTAGGTTTAATTGAAATTTCTGTGAATTGATTAGCTTCACTATATTTGTTTTATTTTTTCAAGTAAGAGGACTGATAAACATACTGAAATGCATAATTAGATTTTACAAAAATATTTATATAGTTATTGAAAACTTACTTTATCAGTGTGACGGGTGTGACATGTCGGATGGGACAACATCAACTTATAACCGAGACTTAAACTAAACTAAACTCCGTCCCTGGAGGGACGTGGCCTACCACCCGACCGCTGCATCATCTACCATAGGCAGATGGTAGGATTGGGGGGCATGTGGTCAGCATGCTGACACCCACGGCCATTAATGGTGGTTTTCATGACCGGAGATGATACTTCTCTATCAAGTAGCTCCTCAATTTGAATCACGAGGCTGAATGTACCCCTACCAGACCTCCCTACCTCAGAAAAATTCGAGGTGGTACTGGGGATCGAACCCAGGCCAATGGATCTGTAATCTGCAACGCTAACCACACTTTGCACCTTCTGCCTCTGTACCATTTTGCATGAATTTCATGAATTTTTTTTGGTGATAATATACCAATCCTGGGGAATCCCAGCACATGATCTCAGCATAAAAAAGAATTCCCTTGTTAGTCTTTTTTCCACTCTGTCCATATTTTTAACAGGCTTGTGTAAAGTTGTGAAGTGAAATGTTCTTCTGGTACTAGTTAGGCAGTTTTTGTTGTCCGCTACTCTAAAATCCTGGACTACTTGGAAGCCTGAGCTCTTCACAAACTTTTACTGAATTGATGTGGATCTGGTTATTCTTGTCACCAGGATATTTTTGTTGTCTCTCATACAAAAATAATATTGTGTAGCTATATTTAGATTGGCTGATTGTTTTTCTATCTGTTCTCCTTCATTTGTTTCCATGTAGGCCTACTCATTTCATCGGCTGTTAGAGGTATTGTCTGTCTGAATTTCTTAGCAGTTCTAAGATACACAGTTACCAGTACAGAAATCAGGCACAAAATTAATTAGGATATCACTCTCACTTCTTTATTGGGGTACAATGTCATGCTGCTGGTTGAGGCACTGTGCTACAAACCTGAAGGGCACAGGTTCAATTCCTGATGAGGTTTCTGAGATTTTTCAATTGGCCTAATTCTTCTGCTGGCACTATGGCCCTGAGGTCAACTCATCTTCTAACAGAAATGGGTACCAGAAGCAATTCTGGGGTAAAGGCAGCCAGTGCATAAGACTGACAACCTTACCACCTTCATGTGCTAAAAGTCTAAAATTGTTGGAGGTTGAACGTTTGAATCCTAAAAGCCTTCATGGCCTCTATAGGGATCACTAGATCTTTACCTCACTTCTTTACCACCATTAAAACATTTGTGACATTTCCACCGGTCATCCGTGTCATCCATAGCCAAAGCTGGTAGATCGTAGTTTCTTTGTCTTGCAAACTACGAAGTTCTGTTCTGTACCACGGAAGTCCAAGAACCATTTAAAAGATACTAATAATGAAAACATATGATTTATTCAACATCTGCATGAAATAATCACTATACAAAAGCTGCAAAAGGCATTTTCCATAAGTGTCACACCCGTCACACAACATATGTCACACCCGTCACACCCGTCACATCAAAATTAAGCCAAAATAGTAGACATTTCAAAATTATATTTTAGGTGTGTCTTCTGTATTGATATATCTTAACTTTTACCAAGTTTCCATTTTATACCATGGTTACTTGGCTTTCTACCCAAACTATTACATGTTTTTTGTGACGGGTGTGACAAGGGTACCTTGAAAATTGATTTGATGAATATCTTCACTGAAACTCATCTTAAAAATTTGTTTTATGATGACAATATCTTCACTTTGTGGGTGAAATGAAAAATTGCAGCAAATCTACTGATTCCATGAGTATAATGCAGTACTAGCCAACATGTTAAATTATAAATTTCAGTCAACGAAAAAAATACACATTTCAGCAGTTGTTATTATATAGATACCTTTAATTTAATAGAATTGTGAATCTATTTTCAAATTCTACAGTCTTTTACCTTTACTTTGATATATGACATGTCTATGTCACATAAAAAAAAGATGTAACCACCTTTGTCCACTTTCACATGGATTGGCTCTAAAGCGTATTTGAGCTATCGCACCTTTTTCATATATTTCCATTAAAATAGCCACTAAATTGGGCATTACTCCGATACCAGTCAACCGATTTGGTCCAATATCAATAGGGTTCTTCCCATGGACGTTATAAATGCATATGTCAAGTTTCATAAAAATCTGATGAAGCTTATTTGAGTTATGCCACGTACAGACACACGGACAGACATTTTCTGTCCCCCACGAGTCATTCCATGTCAAATCAACACAGAAAAGTACAATTTTCAACCTGACCATCTCCGATTTTCATGAAATTTGGTGTGTTCATTGCACATGATGAGAGAATGAAAAATGCCAAATTATAGAATTCTAGCTCTAGTACAACAAAAGTAATGGCTGCCCAAAGTTCGGAAAATGTGCTGAAATTTTGATAAACACTGCAGACAAAAACGGCAGTAACTTCTGTTCTAATAGAGATAGAACTGTGAAGCAGGTATTTTCAGAAAGGTCTGGGAACAAGCTTTCAAATGATATGCAACATGGCTATATTCAAACAATGTAAACAATTAAGGTCAATGACCTTAACCTTTGACCTTGAATATCTCAAAACATGTCACCTTCAAAATTGATGAAAAAAATATATTTGCTTCTTCATGTTACACTATACAACATAGTAAAAAATCAAGTTGGGATGATAATGGGTTTAGGAGATATAAATTAATATGTACAGCTATTTGGTGCAATAAAGCAGTAGAAATTGTATGCAGACTGCAACAAAGTGTCATAGAGTTCTGCAAAACGTGTTAACTGTTAAAAAGTTTTATTATAGCAATGCACAGTAAGGTAGCAATGTGAAAACACCAATAACAAATATTTTTAATATGCAAGGTAACCTCTCACCTTCAATGATGCAAAGCATGATATAACCATTCCAGCGAAACGCATGTGTGGAAGGCAAACAGATTCAAATTTACACAAACAAACACAATGACAAATGTACAATCAGGACTTACCACATGCTTCAATACTGGGTAGCAAGATGTAACACTGTTTGTGCATCTTTTGGTGAAAGGACATATGTTCGGCTGTTCTTACATCAACCTTTGTAAGAATATCCTTCTTGTCCATAGTAAAGATGTCAGGTTTCTCAGGGTATACAAATGAAGGTGAAGGGCCATGAGGATGTAGGAAGCTAATTGTAACCCCACTGGTATGTTCATTAACATTCAAAACACATCCAATCCACCAGTGACCTTCGTACATGCATGCAACAAATCCTGTGATATCACCAAGGTATGAGTCTTGTTGGGTCCACGTTAGAGATTCATTTCTGATGTCTGGTGAATTGGAGAAACCTTTCGTTTTGATGTTAAGGCCAGCGGGAATAACACAGTGTAACTTGTGGGTACCTGCAATTGTGCGAATCTGTGCAAACCACTATTGAAGGAGAGATTCTTCATCATACTCACCGTTAGTTGTGTAATGAAAGTGACACACTGTAATGTTCTTAGAACACCTGGGTGTCATTATCTGAGAGTTGTAGATGCACTGTAGACTGGCACCAACAGAAGTCTCTTGTCCTTTGCCATGTGATGTGGCAAAGAAATGCCACTCTGCACAGACATTGAAATCACTCTCATGAAAAGATACGTTTGCAAAATTCTTACAGTTTTTATACTGGGCTGCAGCTCCATCTGAGAAGTAATAAGTTACATGTCCTTGGGTGTTCTATGGAAATGGGATATCATGAAGTTGACCAAATGACGTTGGAAAAGATGAACACTTACAGTGTCATGTTTGAGGCATTCTGATATGATAACTAAGGAAATGTGATCTATTGCATGGGTTTCTGGTTGTCTATAATAAACAACAAATGGATGAATGGTGGCCTGTGCATTGTTCCAGTGGAACCCCTGGACCTCATCCTGCAGGACAAATCCATAATTCTCTGCAAAATCACATACTGTCATAAAGTGTCTCTTTCAGATGTTGTAGAAATTAAGACTGTTGGGTGGCTATGAAGGAGTGAAGCAGGAGTATCTTTTATTTGTCTGCAAAGGTTTTCAAGAAGTATTCCACAGCAGATAGACATGTCTGGAGAGTTGTTCTCTGTAGATGTCCACAGTTCGTATGTTATCACCAGTTTGCGAGCCTTGCTCATAACGTAAACGTATATGATAATAAAGTTATTATTATTACTACTAATATTTCATCAATTCCATTTTCGTCAAGAGTGTATCTGGACAGTTCTCACATGTTGACATATAACATTTTGGCTGTGCACGGTTACAATTGGTCTGAGCAAGACAGTGTTTATACGTGTTAAGTTGACAGTTCTCATCACGTGTCATTTCAATCTGGAACCTTCAAACATTTTGATGCATAAGTTGCAAACATACACACTATGGGTACTGGTCTCACCAGCCAGAATACAGTTCTTGGGTCATAACTGGCAGAATTTGGATAACCCTATTTTCAGTCCTGGATTTTCATCTTTGATTGCTTGATACAGTTATTGGCCTGTTCACATTGTTACCTTACTGTGCATTACTATAATAACACTTTTTGCAGAACTCTATTATTGCAGTCTGCATACAATTTCTACTGCTTTATTGCACCAAATAGCTGTACATATTAATTTATATCTCCTAAACCCAATGTCGTCCCAACTTGATTTTTTACTATGTTGTATAGTGTAACATGAAGAAGCAAATATATTTTTTTCATCAATTTTGAAGGTGACATGTTTTGAGATATTCAAGGTCAAAGGTTAAGGTCATTGACCTTAATTGTTTACATTGTTTGAATATAGCCATGCTGCATATCATTTGAAAGCTTGTTCCCAGACCTTTCTGAAAATAACTGTTTCACAGTTCTATCTCTATTAGAACAGAAGTTACAGCCGTTTTTGTCTGCAGTGTTTATCAAATTTTCAGTACATTTTCCGAACTTTGGGCAGCCATTACTTTTGTTGTACTGGTGCTAGAATTCTATAATTTGGCAATTTTCATTCTCTCATCATGTGCAATGAACACACCAAATTTCATGAAAATCTGAGATGGTCAGGTTGGCAGCTGTGTTGATTTGACATGGAATGACTCCCACACAATCTCATAGAGTTAGTCCTGGACCTGACTGCAGTCCTGTAGGGAAATTTGCGTAGGGAGACTTTTTTTCCAGGAATGTTCAGTAGGTGTCCTAGAAAGTATTTTGAGCTCGGGTGGACGTCCACCACCTGGTACATTTTCTAGCTATGACGTCATTAAATATGGCGGCCTCTCGATCACAGAACTGCTCATATCTGTGTTAATACTTGAACGATTTGCATGAAAATTGAGCAAGTATGTTGTAATTACTATTTTTAAGGTAAATAGCAATGTGTTTTAACTGTCACTACAAATAAATAAACAACAAATTTAAAATATGTGTATATATAAAAATAACACATTTGAATTTTGTAAATTTTTCATTATTTTCTATTACTACATAAATACATAATATCATTATTACAAACAATTATTATATTGAAACATGTTCTTATTATCCGAATAGGATTATTACAGGTTAAGTCTAACCCTTACTACCACACCTGCAGAAGGAGCAACAGGCTACTTCATTTTCCCTACAAATGCAGGAGGATTTGGCACATTTTAAACAATTACATGCCCCAACAAAATCAGTGGGATATTTCTGTATGTTTTTTCCTGGCACTAAATCATCATCTATCACTGAAAAACCAAATTCACATGGATCTAAGCCAACAAGCACATCATCAATACAGTGTCGCTAAACCTATGTGTAGAAATAAGATCTCAACAAATGGCCCTTAGCACTTCTGCTTGTAGGCGGCAAATCTTCAATGTCTATATTCTTCGCATGATGATAGAGCCACAATCTAAGTTCATCTAAAGATTTACAAGATGACCCTTTTCGTAAAAACAGCACTAAGTATTCTTCTGAAGATTTAAGGCTTTGTGCTACGTCATCCCAGTCAGATGATATGCCAAAGTGTTCCAAATATGTCTTAGATGCACTATGAAGAGCTGCCTTTTTGGTGCCAAATTTACTCGTATAATCTGATCCAGATAGTGCGTGGATGGCTGGAAGCAAAGAGCATAAATTTTGTCCCATTTTTTTTGTGAAGATTGTGAACAGACAAAAGTCGCGTGGAATCACCAACTCCAGTGCGCACCCAAAGTTCCTGAACGCCAAGTCGATGAAGAGTAGCTCAGTGAAACAAAGCTAACACTACTATGTCAGTGTCAGCACTAACCAGGACGATTTTATTAAACCCACACAGGGATGCACTTTTTGAATGGATCAGCATTCTAAAGTCTGCTTCCTCTACTGACAAACAATTTAATTCTGGGTGGTTTACTTGCCTTCCACTTTGCACAGATGTACAATTAAATGATACCTCATCTTCTTCGTCACCACGAAAGGAACTAAAGACGTGGTTGGTACTACATGGAGTTTGAGTCAAAGAAGCTATCACTGTATTTTCAATGAACAGTTGTAAGTTCAGTTTGTTTCTTGACAATCCCCAGAAACTGCTGAGTTGGACGGGCAATGGAACATCTTCAGATATGGGGGCGATATCTATAACAATGCTGCTACTTGTCTCTGCAATCTCTCAGGCTGTTTAGGTGATAGTGTGTGATAACTGTCAAAAACATAATCGACTCTGCCACAGTTCTTTGTGATACCCCCAATGTATGACGAAAAAACAGGAACTGCACCGCCAAAGGTTTTCTTTTCATTTGTCATAACCTTTTGTATGGAATTCATTATATCCACTACATAGCAAGTCCTGTCATCAGAGTTGAACAATTTGTAGTCGCTGGTGCTGCCATAAGATGTTTCAAGCTCTTTTAACAATGCACTTTTTTGTGGTCTAGCCATTAAACGTGTTCATTAAACAGTGAGCAGTTATCAGATAGATCATACCGAAAGAGCTCTTGCATGTCATATGCACGAGCTTGAGCTATTTGTATCATGCGGTAAGATGAACTGGACTTCTTTTTGGTAACTTTCACCGAAGCCTCTGCACTTGGTGTTTTAGTTCTATGAAATACTGGTAACATGACTTTGTGGATGGTACTTGAGAATCTTATTGTTTTGGCTTCGTACCGTGTTTTGCGCAGGGTAGAATACAAATCGTCACCAGTCTTAAATACGTTTACTATCTTTTCCTTGGCATCTTGTGAAACCAGTGCTTTTGTCACTAGATTTTGTAATGGATTAGGAAGCATATCAAATGGGTTACCTTTTTCTAGAATATATTTAAACATTGAGGTCACCTTTGCGTCTAAGTTCTGGGTTTGCTTCTTAGAAAACTCATGGTGGATGTTCAAACCGTTGACAAAAGAAATGGAGTCTGTTATTTCCCGAAATAGATTGGATATCATCAGACGCTCATGATGTGTAACCTTCCATTCTGCTACAAACTGTTTTTGTTTAGTACGCCCTACGATGCCAGATGAGCTCTTTTGGGATCTATTAATGGTCTGTTCCAATGCCATATCCGCAGCAACAGCTGAAAATTTATGGTCAAACCGCTTAACAACATGCTTCCCCTTCATGAACATTTCATGCACCTCCGGGGCTGTCTTGGGTAGTCTTCTCATGTCTTCCAGATATGTCTTCAGAACGTACTTGACCTAAATACAAAATTTTGTTTTCGTACGATTTTCCGTTTTGGAGCTAGGCTGTTCACAGACATCCACGCAGACACACACACACACACAGACACACAGACGCAGAGACGCATAGACATGTTTCCGAAAATAGTATTTTTGGATTCAGGGGACCTCCAAACGTGTATTTATGTTAGAAACACAACTTCTAATTTGGGGGTCGAAAACCATACTTCTTCTACCTAATTACACACTTTTAGCATTTACATCAATTATTTGGACCAAATACGCCTTCCATTAGGTTTATAAAGGACAAAATAGCACAAAAAGTGCAAGTTTCATGCAAATCGATCAAGTATTTACAAAGATATGAGCAGTTCTGTGATCGAGCGGCCGCCATACTTGATGACGTCATAGCTGGAAAATGTACCAGGTGGTGGATGTCCACCCGAGCCCAAAATACTTACTAGGGTACCTACTAAACATTCCTGAAAAGAAACTCTCCCTACGCAAATTTTCCCACAGGACTGCAGCCAGGTCCTGGACTAAGTACCATTCTGGCACTTAATAAAACTGTATTATTAACGAATAATTTTTTTTACATATAGTATCCGCTCACACCTAATTGGCATATATTCTGGTAGTAATATATTTTTTAAACAAGAACCCGTTGAGATCCCATCTTGAAATTTTGCATGCATGTAGTGAATTAGAGTGGACAACACATATAATTTTTCCAAAGAAAAAAATCCGAGGGTATGTATTTTGGAAATAAAAAAATTAAGAAACATAGCCATGTGATTAGTGATGTAAAATTCCCGGGAATTTAAACTTGAGGAAATATTCCCAGGGAATGTTCCCGGAAATGATTTACATGCAAGATAAATCAAAGAGACTTATTTATTACGAAAAGTAACAAATAATTGTTAAATAATACTTAAATTTAATCATGATTAGGTTAAATAAAACTCCAAAACTGCTACGGTAAATTAAAATATAGGAAATTTATGATTTATGAGCAAGATAACTCAGAGATACAATTTGTTACATAAAGTGATAATTAATTGTTAAATAATACTTAAATTTAATCATGATTAGGTTAAATAAAACTAAAAAAACTCTATAAGTTCAAATATTAAAATATAATTAATGAAGGAACATAAGAAATGAACAGAGATTAATTACATATTAAATATTTTCGATGTTTTACTGGGTTTTCACATAGTTAATAATGAAAATGAGGTAATTAATAATATAAATATGCCCTGGTTCTTTCCTTTCCTTGAATATACTTATGATTTTTTTCTTCTTCAGCCTTCTGAAGGGGCGAAAACAGCAAGTTTTGGGTCAAACTTTTCTCCAACTCGGTGGATTTGTGGTTCATTGTATTCAATTGCAGTGATGAGATGTACAATTGGTGTAAGCAAATCTATCATCTTCTCTATTTTGATCCAAAACACCCCATCATCAAGAAGTTTTCTTTTCATGTTTGGTTCAAGGTCAGCATTTTCATTAACAGCCAATGTTTGTAGTACCACTTTATTTGATAGCAAACCGTGTAGGCTAAACAAAAGGTGGCTTCCCCATCTTGTCTGTCCAGGCAACTTCAGAGCAATTCGGCCCTTGAATCTTTTTTCAGATGAGATTTCATCAAATACTGCTTGTAAAATGTGACTGTTTTTGATCATCTTTACAATTCCAATTACTTCACCAAAGAAACTTTAACAGTTTGGCAACCTAAAATGTCTGAACACAATAAATGAAGGAGGTGAGCAATACAACCTAATGGTACAATGTGTGGATACTTCTCCTTCACCAATGATAAAGCTGCCTTCATGTTTGAGGCATTATCAGCAATGACCACTAAAAATTTGTCAGGTCCATAATTCTCAATCACTGATCCAATGAGCTCTGCAAGATACTCGGTGTAGGTTAAGGGAATATTATTCAGGAATTAAAGGGATTAAAACCTCTGGGAACTTGGAGGTCCATTCTGCTTCATGAGCAGAAATAATAGATGGAGCAAGTGGACTTATCGAGGTCACTGGTCAGAGATCCACGGATGTAATTGGAGTGAAACCTTATACATGTAATGAACTATGTAAAACTTTATTCACACGTAATGTAGTAATTGAAATAAAGGAAAATATGAACTAAGAGAAATGAATGAATAATATAATAAATAACATAATTCACTGATATAACCAATATACTGAATTGGCACGAAAGCTGATGACACTTGGTTGTAAATGTACTGAATTTACACCAGAGCGAAATGTATATAAAAAACACTTGGAAACTTGCTGTAATTAGTAGATTCACTGTTAAATTATTAATCTTAAGAATAATCGCAATGATATAGACACTTCACTGTGGACACTGATTGCACAATGCAAGCGACCTATTAACGAGCTGAGAAGATGGATCTTACTAGCTGTAAAAACTGGAACAATATGTTAATTATTGTCAAATAATTAACCAAACACGACAAAACATGTTGCTTAAAGTTTTGTGGATAGATTCGTGGTTAAGAGCAAATGCGACTGTTGCTTTGTCTTGTAAAAACGCACGAACTGGAGAATTGCTGTCGCACATCTACTTCATGTAGATACTAGTTGCAGACTGACTGACGCGACGCCGAGGCTAGGCACGAAGGGCCCTAGCTCTGCACCTGCTAATATTGCATCATAAAAGCGTGCAAGAACTGCTGAATCAAGAGTGGGAAATGCATTGGCAGATACTTGAATATAATAACTAAAGAGACATGTTGCTTGCACGAACACTCGGCATTGTGTCTTTCACTTTTGGTCATTTTAAATTCTACAAAAAAATGGTTTTGGTTTTGAAATAACAAAGTTGATAATAAACTCATTTATGTTACTCAAACCATCACACTGCAGATAAAGATTTTTTGTTTCTTGAAGTCTGCAGTGCGATGGTTGGAGTAACATAAGGACATCCTGCATTTTAAGAACATTTTCATCATCCCGAATTATGCCTAAGAGGGGCGCATTATATAGTGGGACGCCAAATTATTCCAAAACAAAATATGAGAAAGCAAGTTCTTAGTGGCATATTTTGCGAATTTCGACTCATGATCAAGATATTGATATCGTTCAATCGCTAAAATATATCGTATTGGCTGCAGTGAAATCACCGCTCACTATATTAAGGTCCATTTACACTCAGCAGTGACGTGACCGTGGAGTGACAGGCAAGTGCATCTACCGGCGAGCCTGAAAACATTCTTCTATGCAATTGAGTGGTGTTGTTCACACTCGCCCGGCGCTTGGCCGTGACAGTGCAGTCAGTGTTCCCGCAGTCGCAATACAGTGAAACTCGGGTAGTTCAATTTACACTCAGCAGTGACGTGACTGTTGCGTGACAGGCAAGCCTGAAAATATTCTTCTAGAAAATCGAGTGGGGTTGTTCTGCCGCTGTGCAGAAGTACGAGCTTAAAATGCTCATGGAAGAAGAGCCAAATGCAGGACCATATGCAGTTTCTCATTACTCTGCTGCTACTCCAACATATTCTGGACAGCCTTCTCCTTCAGGAAGCTACAATGAGTGTGTTGTAGTGAATGAAAATCAAGATTTGCTGGTCAAATGCAACCGGCAACCTATTCAGTAAAACGGTATTTTGAGAATTTCGGTCAGGAATAAATACCTGTCAAAATTAATTACAAATACTTTTTTACTCATATATGAGTTTTCGAAGTGAAACTTCTTTTTTAACTATGAAAATGTTTTTCTTGCAATGTTATTAAAATAATAATTTATGTTACCCAGTATTTGTAAATTAACACTTTAAGTTTAAAAAAATTATTTAATAGAATAATTTGAAAATCTTTCTAAACGTAGTTTAAGTAGAAATATATGTTTTTTGTTTTTTTTTTTCAAAACAAAAGATCAAATTTTATACTGTGCGCCTTTGAAAATGTTTGTAAACTTTATTTTGAGTTGATTTCTTTTTTTAATTCAAAGTTTACAGTCTACTGTATATTCTAATCTACCATACATACCTCAAACAAACTTCAAGCCGTTCCCTCGGAGAAATTGCTTTTCTCCATTTTGTGTCCTGCTTTTTCAGGTTGACTTCCAGTTTGCTCAACAGAATGTTAAATGCATTTTCTGACATTCTGAAGTATTCTTGAAACTTTGCTCCATCGTCCATCAATTCTTTATAAAGAGTGGTAAATTCCCCTTCTGTTCTTCTCTTTTTCCAGGCCTCATGAACCCACTTCCGTTTTCTCTCTTGTTCCTTCTCCTCTTCATCCCAAAAAAGAGTAATCATTCATAAATCAGCTTCTGAGAATTTCGCCATTTTCCGTGGCATTTGTTACTATAGTAAACACTGACTGATGTCGTTCATGCCACGTTATAGTGTGAATAGAAATCACTGCGAGATCACGGGCGGTGGGAATACGTGCCGTCACGTCACGTTCACCCCACTGCTGTGTGTAAATGGACCTTAATTCTTTGTTTGTATAGCCTAAGTCGCGCGGGCATTCATGAATGAATGAATGATTTATTCTTGTATCTGGAGTTGTACAAATGATCACCCCTGGTGTTACAGAAAGTTTTTCACCAGAGGGCGTCTGCATACATAAAAACTCATATATCTAAAATCAGTACTACTACTAATAAATGTTTACCTTTTGTAAGTATATCCACTTACCATTTCTAGCCAATTTCCCTTAAGCAGCTAATTTGTTTTTCCCATTTTATTTTGACTATGTATAAAAAGTTTCCCAGTTCCTTTAGTGTTTTTGTGTTTTTTGTTACAGACAATTTTTTATATGCCACATCTTTATTTAACTTTAACATTTTTTTTATTTAAAAACTTATGTCTTAAAATTATATGCTCTGCATCTTCATTACTAAGACATAATGGGCAACGACCTTTCTCGAAATTTCTTCTTGCCCCTCTAAGCTTCCATATCCCTAATCTCCACCATGCTAGCCCAGATTTTTGTTTCTTCGAGCAATCATTCACATCATTTTCCATACCCCACGTTTCCTTCATTTTGATGTAGAATACTAAAGATTTCTTTTCCCTCATTACGGCAAAATGGTTCTGCCTTTGTATATCATTAAAACTTTTAATAACTATTATCGAAATCACATTGATGTTTTTCTCCTCGTTCAATACTGAATTCCATATACACTTTAATCCTATCTCATCTAATGTTTTCCTAATGTACTGTATTCTGTTTCGATTACCATTATCATTCACTTGGGCTTGGAAGCAGATTTTCACTATATCATCATTGTCTTTTTCCCAGATGTATCTGTAATACCTTAAAATTTTACTTAAAATGACCCCCATACTACTGTCATATCCTAATTCATATCGAGCTGCTTCATTTGATGAGTATCTTGGTACCTGCAATATTTGTTTGCAGAACCTGGCTCTCATCATATCCATATATTTCCAGGAATTCCTTTCCCCCCACACTTCACTTCCATATAACATTTTTGATTCAACTATTGCTTTGTATAACCTGTTTAACATTTTGAATCTAATTTCGGGTAGTTTGGTTGAGCAATTGTATATAGCATTCATAGCTACTTTACCATTGTTCCATGCAGCCTTGTTTTGAAGTTCCCAAGATCCCTTATTATTGAAAATTATTCCTAAATATTTTAAACAATTTACACAATTTATAACTTTATTATCTATGCTCCATTTTTCCCCCTTGCTTAGTTTATTGCCATTTTTGCAGACTAGAATATTGGTTTTGTGAATGTTAATTTTTAGACTCCACTCGTTACAAAATTTATTGACTGCATCAATACTTCTTTGTAATCCTATGGGTGTAATTGCCGTTAATACTAAATCATCTGCAAATTTTATTTCTGGAATTGATACATTCATAACTGTTGGTAGGTGATTGTTAGTTGTTTCTACCTCGTCAAAGATGTCGTTTATGAATATATTGAACAACTGGGGGCTAAGGTTGCACCCTTGCCTGACACCAGTTCTTTGATTAATCATCCTCGTATTACTACCGTATTGGTTAATTCTTACACAAAATTCTATATTATCATACAATGCAGCTATATTATTTGTAAACATGTCACTTAAACCTATTTTTCTAAGTTTATACCATAATTGATCCCTATTAACTGTGTCAAATGCTTTTTCTAAGTCAATAAAGCACCAATAAATTTTCCCCCTTTTTTTACTAAGGTATTTATCTGTCACAGCTTGCAAAATAAATAAATTGTCAACTGTTCTCTTGTTTCTCCTAAACCCGCTTTGCCATTGGGATATTAAATTTTGTGCTTCTAGCCATTCGGTTAGCCTGTTTGCTAAAATCCCCGTGTATAATTTAGATACTGCTGTCAACAGGCTTATGCCTCTGTAATTGCTGGGGTTCTGAGTATCACCTTTATTCTTGTATATAGGCACTACAATAACTTTTTTCCATGATTCTGGTATTTGATTCGTCATTTTAATTTTGTTAAAGAATTTAGTTAATATCTCTAGCCACCTCTGATTTTCACACATTTTTTTCCATACCTGTGTATGAATTCCATCAATGCCTGGTGATTTCCTGGCCCTAGCTTTTTTGATTATCCTACTAACTTAGTCTTTGTTAATCTCGTTGTCTAATCCTTCAATATAATTCATACATGGATATACATGTATAGTATGATATGTAGGCCTACTTGCTTCTCTAAGCTGAAATAATTCCGAAAAATGATTGACCCATGCCTCTTCGTTTATAGTTAAATTCCTAGTAGTATTATATTTCAACCTCTTAAGATAATTCCATATTTCTGATGTGCTATTGTTAGTTAACCAGTTATTTATTTTCGCACTCTCTTTGTTATGAAAAAGTTCCTTTTTCACTATTAGTAATTTTTTATACTGATTTTTCATATCCATGTAATACATTTTTTCAGGACTCTCACTAGATCTACCTTTTGTCTTGCACCACCTCTTATAAGCTAATCTTAATTGTGATCTCATATTTCTCCATTCTAAATCAAACCATGAAATATTCCGTGAGGGGTCTGTATATTTGCTTACCTTCACCACACTACACCTTTCTATGCTCTATAAAGCAACTGTGCAGCACCGTCAGTAT
Organism: Ectobius pallidus; assembly: GCA_964059195.1. Lineage (NCBI taxonomy): Eukaryota > Metazoa > Arthropoda > Insecta > Blattodea > Ectobiidae > Ectobius > Ectobius pallidus. The sequence goes on from CAXKWD010000002.1 coordinate 157,517,210, forward strand.
TGCCTTGCTCTAAGAAATATTGTATTCCTATTTCTAACAACTCGGAACTACTATCATTCAGGATTGACTTAAAGCTATCACTGTTCTCTTCGGTCCACACATAAGTTCTTCTCGTATTTACTATGCCACATTTATCCTCACTCACTGAGGAGGGTCTGAGAGGGTCCTCCTCGTTGCCTATGTCCAGGTCTAACTCGGCCGATAATATCATATGAGAACTGTAAACCACCTCAGATATTCCGAAATCTTTTATCTTATCCCCTAAAAAATGTGATACTAATATATAATCTACTATGCTCGCACCCTGCTCATTTGCAAATGTAAAGTTACCATGAATATCTGATCCGTAATTGCCACTTAAAAAGATTAATCCGTTCTCTGCACAGAAATCTATCAATTTTATCCCTTCATCATTTATTACCATGTCCTTACTCATTCTGGTCGAGAAATCACGGTTTGTACCGTTGGGGGCAATGTTAACTTCTGGGCTGAAAGTAGTTGGATCTTGCTTACCTGTTCTACTGTTAAATCCCCAGTTATGCACACATAGTTTGCTTTATACATTGTCCTCATATCATCTAGCTCCTTATTTAATTTATCGTAAAATTTATTGTTAAAATATGGTGAACCCTTAGGGTGGTGATAAGTAACACCTAATAATAACTCCATTTCCCCTTTATTATTCTTTAGTCCTACCCATAAATTGTGACAATGGGAGTGGAGGACTGCTGGAAAGTAATTAAAACAACAGTTAAGAGTAAAGCTGAAGAATTAATAGGGTACCAACCAAAGAAGGAAAGGAATGAGTGGTACAATGAAGAATGTGATGATGCAATTAAAGAGCGAAATATAGCAAGGTTAAGAATGTTACAAAGGAAAACTAGAGCAAGCGTAGAAAACTTTAATGAAAAAAGGAAAATTGCTAATAAAATCTGTAGAAAGGAGAAAAGGGAATGGCAAAACAAAAGATTTTTGGAAATGCAAGATGATTTTGAAGAGAATAGGAGCAGAAAATATTTTAACTTTCTAAGAGATACAAAAAAAGGCTTCCAACCCAGGATTAACTTCTGTAATGATAAAGAAGGAAAGCTAATTACTGAGGAAAGGATGGTTATGGGAAGGTGGGTAGAATACTTCTCAGATCTTTTGAATAAAGATAATACTGATGAGGTAAGGAGAGAGGAGGTGAATAGTCAAGTGGAGGAAGAAGTGAACGTACGACCACCAACATGGGAAGAAGTCAAAGAACAAATGAAATTATTAAAAAATAATAAAGCTCCAGGACCGGATAATATAGTAGGAGAAATGATAAAGTTTGGCGGTGATAAGTTGTCAAAATGTATATGGATTTTGATTCAGAAAGTCTGGATAAAAGAAGAGATGCCAGAGGAATGGTCAACGGCACTAATATGCCCCATACATAAGAAAGGGAGTAAAGTAAATTGTGATAATTACAGAGGTATTGCTTTGCTGGATGTTGTATACAAAATGGTGTCCGCTCTCATAGCCAGGAGATTGATGGAATATTCTGAACAAATAGTAGGCGAATATCAGAGTGGTTTCCGACAGGACAGATCGACAACAGATCATATTTTTAGTTTGAGAATGTATTTGGAGAAATGCAAGGAATATAATGTGGAGCTGAGTATGTTGTTTTTAGATTTTAAACAAGCTTATGATAGTATTCAAAGAGAGAAACTTTTTAGTATAATGACAGAATTTGGAATCCCCAAAAAATTAGTGGTTTTAACAAAGATGACTATGACAGATAGCAAAGGAAGGATTAAGATCCAGAATGTACTGTCGGAGCCCTTCAGAATACAAAATGGATTGAGGCAAGGAGACCCTTTATCTACTGTTTTGTTTAACCTGGCAATGGAATACGCAGTAAAGAAAATTACCCTCAATCCAGGTGGTAACATTTACAATAGACTATACCAACACCTGGCATACGCCGATGACCTATGTATGATAGCAAGACGTCCCAACTCTCTCTCAATAGCCTTTGAAGAGTTTCAAACTGCAGCAAAGAGCATTGGCCTTCAAATAAATAAGGATAAAACTAAATATATGAGCAGCAATCCAGAAGGAAGAGAGTTAGAAGATGAGGTGCAAATAGGAGAGTATAATATTGAGAGGGTGAAAGCATTTAAATACTTAGGTTCAGTGGTGACAAATGAAAATAATGAAAGTGTAGAAATTAAGAGTAGATTATTGGCTGGAAATAAAGCCTATTTTGCATTGCAAAATCTATTAAAGAATAAAAACATATTGCGAAAGGTGAAACTTAACATATACAAGACGTTTATCAGACCAGTAGTCCTCTACGGTAGTGAAACCTGGGCACTTACAAAGAACGATGCACTACTCATAAATACCTGGGAAAGAAAAGTCTTGAGACGAATATTTGGACCAGTGAATGACAGGGGAGTCTGGAGAATAAGAACTAATAAAGAACTTGAAGATCTTTACCAGGAACCGGACTTGACGACATTAATAAGAATCCAGCGTATAAAATGGCTGGGTCATGTTCAAAGGATGGGAGAAGGTAGAGAGCCTAAACGAGCGCTGAATGGTAAGCCAGGAGGACGGAGAGGTAAAGGGCGACCACATTCCAGATGGTTGGATGGTGTTGAGAATGACTTGAGAAAAGTGGGAGTGAGAAGATGGAGAAGGAGTGCCGAAGAAAGGAATATCTGGAAGGACATTTGTAGGGCGGCCAAGGTTCTCCAAGGACTGTAGTGCCACAGAGAAGAAGAAGAAGTCCTACCCATAGGCTTTCTTCGTTCGTGCTATCTATTTTTTCTATATTTTTCATTAAGTCGTTCCTAATTATAATCATTAGTCCCCCTGGATGTCGCCCAAATTTACTTTTCTTGTCTTTATTTTGAGCTATACATTCATATCCCTTTATCTTAATAGATTCGTTCTGTTTCAACCATGTCTCAACCACGCAAAAAAAGTGATAATTCTTTATTATATTCTGAAGTTCCCCATTTTTACACTATTCCGTATCCCTTCGACATAGAGGAGACCGATGCTCAAACCCTTCTCTTGGCACTGATCCTATTTTTTAAAGAACTTAGGCTGTGGGGTTGCCCAATTTCTGAGATTATAAGCTTGTTTGCTAGCCCTAATATTAGTCTTGTCCAGTTGTATTAAACTTCCCTGGGGCGATGAAATTATCTTGTCATCACTTACAATCCGCCTCGAAGCTGTGTCAGCCGTATTCTCTCCAGCGAAGGCACACGCACCGTGTTGTTGACTCTGATTATTTACGTCAACCATTTCCGGTGCCGGGGTGTCTATGACCTGCGGGCAAGCATGTGTTGTGCGCGATAGCTTTATCGTTTCCTCTGGCTGTGTTGTACCGCCGGCCACATTTTCTTTATCTACTGATGAACTTCTGTTTATCGGACTCTCGGTGTTGACGTTTACTGCCATTCGGTTTTCTAATGTAATGTTATGTAATGTAATGTAAGTCGTAAAGTCTTTGTTCAACCCGCAGCTTGTCTTTTACTAGAACCGCGAACTTTCCCTCACGTCTTGCTTTTCTTAAAAATGGCAATAATTCTCTACGTGTTCTTCTTTCTTCATAACTATAATCATGGACGAGTCTAAATGTTCTTCCTTTCAACATAGAGGCCCTACTCATCACTTGGTCCTTCGTTATAACACTCACGAACTTCACTAAAATAGGTCGATTTCTTCCCTTGCCCAGGCGGTATACATTTTCGATGTGTAGTTCAGTTAAGTTCATGTTTAATTTAGAAATTCAGTTACAAGACCACAGGTATCCACTCTTCTCTCCCTATATCTCTCTTCCATCCCGAAAATGACGATATTCCTTAGCCTCGACTCTTTTTCTAGTTTTTGAGTTGTCCACTTCAATTCTTTTAAAGTGTCAATGTCTTTTTTCATGTCTTCGTATTTCTCTTGAAGGTTATTCCACATACCTTGTGCATAGTCCATCTTCTTATTTAACTCTTCTAATTTCTTGTTAAGTTTTTCGTCCATTTTCATAAGCAAGTCCGTCACTGTTGTAGGGCTGTCACTGCCTTCACTATTTCCTGGGGGGCCCGGGTTCATTTCGACACCTCCTATTATCAATGATGTCACCATAATGATACCAAAAAACCATATGCATTTTGATAAGTACTGTACTTGTTCGTTATTATTATTTTTTATTTTACACCTTCCGAACATCCCTATACGCGCGTGGTATGTTTCGAGGTTGATGCCCATTTTTCCACTTTCTGCTAGCTCCGCGCAATTGCGTGTTTCCTCATCAATAGCTGATACAAGACTGTGGCGCGGGCATTCTTGGGGTATGACTTTGATCAGCACACCAGGCGTAATCCAAAGGAGAAGTACCATAAACAGAACATATGACACACTGCCCTGAGTTGCCAAGTACAGTTCCTGGAATTATAGCACAGCAAGACGTGCCTAGTGTTATCAGTTGTAATTTGAATCCACATACTCTGTGTGTTTTGTGTGTCATTCGTTGAGTAAGAATTAACTAAATGTGCCTCCCGTTATTCCTAAATTTAATGGTAAGCCATTACATAGTCAGAGTCTGGATTGCAAATGTTCATAATTTTGGGAAAAAGGTATTTTATGCCAAGCACGAGTCCCCCACTCCCACTCCTATAATTGTGAAATATGATTTTTGGTGCATAGGCTTTATTTTATTATGAAATATTATTTTGTTGTTTATAGTTGTGACATATTATGTTTGGTGCAAGGATCTTTTAATATTCATTGGAAGGGGGACCTGTGCATGGCATAAATTACTGCTTCGCCATAATTTTTTCAAAACATGTCCATGAGAAATTCTATGAGAAAGCTTTGAGTTACTTAGGGAAGGTATTTGACATCACAGAAAACAATCTTTATGGCACACTGAAGAACTTGAATCTTAATATAGAATATAGAAAATAGAATATTCTTTCTATTATTAATAAATTGTTCCATGTATAAATTTAGATATGAAGACTGGCGATCTGTATAACTTATATTTGATAAGTGTCTTTCCTTAGCCTTACCAAAAGGTGGCAACCCTAGCTGGTGTATGAATTTCTGGAGCAGAGGGAAAATATTTTCCCCTCGTAAGTCATGAAAGAACTAAATTTCCCCCAAACTACAGTAGGATTAGCCTAGGCCTAGACCATGGGACTGATTTGTGATTAAATACTATACTGTAAACTTTTATATAAATTTGTGTTTGTGTAATATTAAACAATGTTAATCTTGAAGGTGTTGGTTTTTGGCATTTTATTTTAAATACCAACACAATCTATAGGCCTATACAAATATATTAAATTATTTATCTTTAATCCTGTTTGAATAAATGTGAGTGAGGTATCACTTTATGAAATGCAAGTATGTAAAGAAAACTAAGAGATTATAAAAAATTATTATTTTTGTAAAGAAGATGGACTCAAGGTATATTGCTTACGAAAATAAGTGAAAAATTATATCATAGGAAAACTTCCCTATGAGAAATAGTTTAATTTTAAGGTACTTGAACCGTTAATAAGCATTAAAATGTTCAAAACTAAGGATTTTTCATAAATTCCCACTTTTTGAGAATATTTCCTGGCCAGGGAAATATTCCCATTTTATAAGACCCACTGGGAATATTTCCAGCCCACATCACTACGTGTGATATATCAAATTAAAGGGAATTTTTAGAAAGAAAAAAATGGTGCAAGTTTGAGCTCTCTAGGTGGTAGGCATACAGTTTTTGAGCTATAGCATTTTATAATAATCTTAAAGCGATAGAAAACCATAGTATTTTGGATTTTTAAACCCTTGTAACTCACAAACCAAAAGTCAGAACAATTTTAAATTTAAACTAGTTTTGGGGAGTACAATACCTGAAAAAAATAAAAATCACAAAAATCTGAGAGGTTAAGGTTTAGACTGTAAGTTGATTGACATGGAATGACCCTTATTGCTTTAATAGTGAGTCGAGTGGGAGAAGCTTAAGGGGCACCTGTTCTTGTTATTTCCCCCCCCCCCCCCAAAAAAAAAATTAAATTTTCACAATTTTCAACTGCTAGTAGTTCCACCATTGCCACCTAGATGTCTCTCATTGATTAATAGTGTGGTGGGTGGGCGAAGCTTAAGTGGCAACCTAGGTTCTTCCGTTTTCCCATGCCTAAAATACTTCAGGAAGTACACATATCCATACTGAATTCTGGGTGAAAACCAGATATGCGCATTACTATGCGATATTAAGTTAATTGTAATTAAAATACAATCACCCTTGCACCAAAACCACTATTTTCAGAGCCAACATAATATTTCACGATTATAATAAATGAGTAAATGACCCCTGCACAAAAGAAGTGGAGGGGCTAGGGTGCCACAAAAAGGCCTATTTGTTTTTTCCCGAATTCTGTTTTCATTATAACCATTTCTAATCAAAGCGGTACATGTCTGGCTCTTGGGTCTACGCAGTAAAGTAGTCTCTCTCTAGTCTATTTTATGGACCGCCAGTCAATGTGCATCAAGGAGGCAGTGAAAGGATGTAGCGAACAAAAAAAATGGAATTATACTATACAGCCAGTGAAAACATAATGGAGAACACTATAAATATATAAACATGTAATTCTACCGTTATAAACACTCACACGACTTTCTCTGCCTTATGTACTTTTTTTACTATTTTTTTGCCTATGATTATATATTTTTGAACATACTTTCACTGCCCTCAATATATATATAGTACAGAAAATAATAGCACATAACCCCATTCTACACAGGGGGATAGTCTAATAACACAGTTCTCCTCACGGGTGACTATTTTATTTTGCATAAGAACTTGTAGGATAAGGATTACAAGCCAAACTAGCGCAAAAATCCGTTCTACTAACAGACAGTTTAATTTGGCACAGGGACTTGTAGGGAAAGGATTATCAGAAGTAGCGAAAAAAAACCTGTTCTACTCATAGGTGACAGTTTAATAACACCATTCTACTCACGGGTGAGTATAATTTACATAGAGACGTGATTATTTAATCTTCACCTGTGAGTAGAACAGGAGGTTTTTGAACTAGTTTTGATAATAACTTTTTCTACAAGTCTCTATATCAAATAAAATTGTCACCCATGAGTAGGGATTATTTAACTGCCACCCATGATAAGAATGGGGTCTTTAAATTGTCACCCCTGTGTCGAACGGGGCTATGTGCTAATTTTTTTTTCGAGACAAGGACTCTACTTTCAACTCAAGTGCCAGAATTGGAAGTATGAACGTCCGTCGTTATGACTTGTGAATCACGTAGGCTGCGGCAGACGACTCACACAGACCCCTTTGTGATTTTTTTACTTTTCACAACTTATTCCCTATTACGTCAGGGAATTTGTTTCTAGTGTAATGTATTCTGTTTGGTTGGCTATGTTGTTTAATTCATTGCTGCCCATACTGGTTTTAAAGAAATGAGTCCTTTCTGACAGCATGCATTCAGCTTACGATCTGTTTTTACATTCGAGCGTTGTCGTAGCAATGGACTGTTCAACCAATCAACTGCAACTACCCCTCGTGCCTCTCACCGAAACTCTCACCTGATGTTCACCATAGTTGCCAGATTGAGCTAGCAGGGATATCATGTTTTTCTGTTTTTCTGAGTGAGTTTGTTTTCACTTTTATAGTGTTTTTGTAGTGAAACTTCTGTGCGATGATGTCAGGAGAGAGTAATAATCGTCCTACAGGACGACCTAGGTTACATTCTCCTGTTCCCCCTAAAAAGAGAGGTAAAGGAACCATTCTGCATAGCCAAGCCCGCGAAATGGTGTGTTCATTAAGAGAGTAGCCTATTTTGAACTCGAAAGACAGAATCAGGGACCACTTTTAGACATAAATAAAGTTGTTGAAAGAATGGCTGCTGCATTGAAAATTAGCGAAAAGACTGTAATGAGAATTGGCAAGGCAAAGAAGGAGGAGGAGGAATTGGAAGCCGAAGGATAAACTGAACCATCACAGGCAATATTAGAAACCCCTGGCAAAATACGTCACTACCAGAAATGGATTGCAAATGCAGACGACTTTGCTAAAGATGCTATTCGCCACCATATACTTTGCCAGGAAAGAACACCCAACCCTGAAAAAGATTCACTCTACTCTTCAAGAAGCGGATTTATTTCATGGCAGCAAGTCCTCTCTCTCTGCATTTGCCTCTTCGACATTGGATTCGAATATAGGACTTTTAATAAACGCCTAGTCCTGATGGAAAAGAGCGATATTGTGGCATGGCGATGTCGCTACCTATGAGCCGTAAGGAGGATTATGAGAGCATTATCTGGCTGGACGAGACTTGGGTTAATGCAGGTCATACCTTAACAAAATGATGGACAGACTTTACAAAAGCAGGGACCATGAAAGCTCTAGTAGGAAAGGGGGGTAGGATGATAGTATTGCATGCAGGGACTTCTCGTGGTTTCATCCCCAATTGTTTCTCATGTTTCGTTCAAAGAAAAAGGAGATTACCATGAAGAAATGAATGCAGAAAGTTTCACTGCATGGTTCACCGACTCCCTTTTAAAGAATGTGGCTCTGAACTCAACCATTGTTATGGACAATGCTCCATACCACTCAAGACAGTTAGAGAAGGCAACAATGCAGTGGCGGAAAACAGATATTAGGCTTTGGCTAGATAAGAACGTGAAATCAAAGTATAATGTTGTGATCAATAAAGACCTGAAGAAGGCAGAAATGATGGAATTGGTAGTCATAACTTATATAAACCAATGTTTCCTGTCTACGAAATTGATCAGCTGGCAAAAGAAAGGGACCATAAAGTAATTCGACTCCCCTCATAACATGCTCATTTCAAACCAATTGAGCAAATTTGGGCACAAGTAAAGGGGTGTGTTGCTGTCAATAATAAATCATTCACTCTGAAGGAAGTGGAGAGATAGACTAGAGAGGGAATTGAACTGGTGACTCCTACGGCCTGGCGGGAGTGGTTGAACACACCAAGGAGGTCACTAAAGATATTTGGGATGAGGGCAATTTGGAGCAAGTTGTAGAGGAATTAGCCTAATCATCAATGTGAATTCAAACTCCAGTTCCAGCTCAGACGACGATGGAAATGATACAGACTCCTCTTCATTGGGAGTAGCCCCTCTACCACATTATATGTGAGTGATTATAAATTATTATTATTTATTTATTTATGTGTTAGAATAATACAGTAATAGTAATAATAATTACATAATATTATTCATTTTAATAATGCAAAAAAAGAACAATAACGCGCTTACAGCACATAATTGTTATGCTGGCAACAATTTTTATCAAAATATATTTCCGTTCTCTGCATACAATAATGGTGGTAAGCTGGTAAGCTTTCATAATCTGTAACACCTAGGTATTAAAATCGGCATATAACTTAGGCTACATAGATTAGGAATTTAAACGTTTTAACTTCCTTTTGGTCAGCTGACGGTAGAGTTGGCAATGTCGCGTTCTCAGTGTGAAGCTGGCTGTCAGAAAGGACTCGTTTCTTTAAAATCAGTATAGGCCTAGATCACAACATTGACTGACAGTTGGTAAAATATACGTGAGAGGGTCTCCCAATGCATGCAGACCTAAGAGCCAGACATGTACCATGAAAGCTGCTGTGAACTGATATAGGGGGAATGGGCTAATATAAATAATTATTATTAATTATTAATTTATGTATTATGAAGAAACTCATGATTGGACGTTGGAGGTGTAACATCATACCGCAAGACAAGAGGTGACAGGCTGACAAACATCCAGGAGATATAATATGCCACATTTTCGAGACCTACAAAAAGGATGTTTTATTCCTCTCTCTTCTATTTTAAGATAGTAGTTACCCTCGTATCAAATAATTTCTGCATTTTAATATACTGTAACAAGGGCTCGTCGGGGTTCGAAATCAGAACACCGAGGTTATAATTGAAGGATGGAGGATTCTTTATTTCCTACAAAAGTTGTCAATACAGCCAGAAACTACTGAATGTTCTCCAAATCACTCTTCTGTCCGGTGCTCACTTCCACGTCACAGTGCTGTCCCAGTCCAATCCAGATCAGCTCACCAGCTCTTCCGTTCACTAGTTCCTCCGTTCACCCATCTCTCCGGTCACTAGTTCTCTGTTGACTAGGTCTTCCGTTCGCTGGTCCCTCCGTTGACTAGTCCCTCCGGTCACTGGCCCCTCAGCTGTGCTGATCGGTTCACTCCGTCCGGGTCCTCAGCTCCTCAAGCCACACTACTTCAGGTCGCGCTAATCAGTGTTCTCCGTCCAGTTCACACTCTGACGCTGACTCTCTCCCGCTGTTACTGACTGTTCTCCTATTGACTGGCTCATCACTCTTGCGGACTGACTCCCTCTGACTGGCCATTGCTACTCACGAACTGAACTGAACTCTGTTACTGTTACTGACTTACTGACTGACTGTCTCAGCTCGCTCGCGGCCCTATATATAGGCCCGACGAACATTCCAGAGCCGATGTCTCGAAAGTTCTGCCCGCGTGGAATCTGGAATGGTCGCTGCGCCGCGAGGGCACACCCCTTAGCGCAAGCTCCTCTCTACAGGCCTTCCCCCACGAAGCCTGGCCCAATCGCTTGCGTTGTCACACCCACTAGCGCTCGCTCGTCTGCCGCCCGTCCACTAGGAGGCCGCGATGTTTCTAGACTCCGTCATTCTGAGAGTTTCTAGGTGAATCCTTTTTTCTGTCAGTTTCTAGGTGAGTCTTTTCTGGGCTTTGTGACAATACTTTGTGGTATAAGATGGAAAAAGTTGTTTACCATATCTACAAACAGTGTATCTTACATTATTAAAAAATGCCAGGGTGCTTCGCTACGGCTGCCTCCGCTCGCAGCGCTTAACTATGTGATTAGTGTTATGCATTAGGCGAAATAGTACTTTGCGACACAACCTGCTCCCCATTCCATCGGCACGGTCGCCTTCCCCGCCTGCTCGCTACCCCTCACGCCTTCTCCGCCTAGCACGCATCTTCCCCGCTATCCCTGCAGCGCATGCCGGTCGCTACTTAGCGCCGGTAATGCAGCTTGCTGTGTTAAGTGGCAGATTGCTGTAATAATTGCAATTAATCTTGTATTATGAGATATTATTACATGTATTGGGACGAAAGCTGGATAGAAGAAGTAAGAGATGGTACTATGATATTGCCGAGAGACGAGTGTTAGACCTCAATGGTGTGCCACACACAAAATAATCGAAGAATCAATTAATGCTTCGGAAATGAACATTCCCTCCCCCCCACACGGCTCTTTTCAGGGCCAATATTAATTCACAATTAAAATACCCTTGCACCAAAACGGCTCTTTTCAGAGCCAACATAATATTTCAGATTTTAAAAAAAATTACCCTTCCACCAAAACTCCCCAGCTCTTATTAGAGCCAACATAATATTTCACATTTAAAAGAAAAATTACCCTTGCACCGACGCCAACATAATAGGATTTCACTATTATAAAAACGATTAAAAAAACCATAATATTTCACAATAAAAAAGATCCTTGCACCATACATAATATTTCACAAGTTTTAAATATTTAAAAATTAAAAAAGACCCTTGTACCAAACATCATATTACACTATCTTTAAACAGATTTGAAACAAAATAATATTTCACAATAAAAAAAACCCTTGCGCCATACGTAATATTTCACAAGTTTTATAAAGATTATAAAAAACCAAATAAATTTTCACAAATTATAAGAAATATTTAACAATTAAAAAAGACAAAGACCCTTGTACCAAACATCATATTTTACAATCTTTAAACAGATTTGAAAAAACAAAATAATATTTCACAATAACAAAACACCCTTGCAACAAACATAATATTTCACTAATTATAAAAAAATATTTCACGATAAAAAAAATGCCAAAAACCCTTGCAACAAACATAATGTTTCATGCCAACAGGACATTTCACAATTATAAAAAAAAATCCCAAAAATTTAAAATTAACATAATAGCCTATTTCCCAATAAAAAAAAACGCCATGTTATAAAATAAAACATGCCTTAATTGATGCAGAAAAATTCCCTTGCACCAACACTACTCATTTCATAAACAAAACATCTCAAAATTAGAAAAACTGATTCTTGCGTTAACACTCATGAACGCATGATATCACCCCTATAATAACTCAAATATACGAAAGCTTCCTTCACTGCTTAACTGTCACTCATGGCGTACGAAGCTAAGGGTCTTGCGTTCGATCCCCGGTCAATCCAAAATTTACGGTAAGGAATAGGTCTTGAATAGGTAGGTAGGGTGAAGAGGAGGTAAGTTTCATTCTCAAAATAACTCATCTTTCACTGTCCCAGGTACAAAACTGCTAAAATTATTAATTTTTTTATAGTTTAATTATGAAAAATAATAGTGTTAATATTATTTAAAATCACACAAAAAACTATAGCTCTTTACTTGACAAACTAACTTGGGAAAAAAAATCTGAAATGTGTTGGAACTCAACTCCGTGGACGTCCCCTTCAAAATGTAAAAAACAATATTCACCTTTAATATCTGCTTTGTAAAATATTTTCAAGCTTTTAAATTTTTTATTTACTGGGCAAGAATGATATGAGCATTTAAATGCCAAAAATATCAAAAAATTGTACTTCCAATCAGTTTTTATAACAAATAAATCAATGTCCTTCGATTTCATTTCAACTCCAATGACAGTCTAAAAGTACAATAATTTCATGTTTTGGGTTGGCTACACTGCTTCCTACTTGGAGGGAAGATCTGTATTCCTCTCTATTGCATAATAGCTGTTGGTTGAACCGTTACGATTAATGGCGGAAGGTTCAAATTCAATTTGTGCTGGTACTTAAACTTTAGGTGTATTTCATAGTAATTTAATAAGTAAGGCTTATTTTCTGATTTGTGACTATTCTTCTTGCATATACGGACTTGAGCGGGCGATTTAAATCGTCACATTGTGCTTTTCTTACGTAAATAAAGCGAGTGAATAGACTGTGTTTAGTGCAGTATATATAGATATCAGATTTGTGACTTTCTGGATTTTGTGTTTTCTTGCTCCCCCCTCGGAAGGGGAGGAAATAGATTTTAGATTTAAACACAATAATAGACATGGAGAATACATCTCAAAAGGTAGGACAGGAAGAAATGGAATTGTCTCTTAGTGACGTGAATATACATCAAAAGGAAACTATAAATCAACAGAATTCATCTGTTATCTCTAACAATAAGACAAACATAAATAAGGAATCCTATCGTTATCTTCATACGGACGCGGGCCCTTATTTTGTTTCAATTAAACATGATTCCAAGGACTTAGGAAAATTCCATCCAATGACCATTGGCAAATGGTTATTCAAAGCCAATTATGATGTTCAGTATTTGAATAAAGTGAACAATTCTCAAATTGACGTGCATTTCCAAACGTATCATGCCGCGAACTCCTTTCTCAACTCGGATTTTGATACAGTTCATGGAACTCAATCATTCATACCAACTTACAATCTTTTCACTTCTGGTATAATTAAAGGTGTAGAAGTTAACATTACCACGGAAGAAATTAAAGCAGACAGTATTATCCCAGAAGGTTATGGTATTACAAATGTGTTTCGTTTTAATCGTCGATGTAGTGACGATCAGGGTGAAGTAAAATATATACCTACTCAAACGGTAAAACTTACCTTTCGTAGCCAAGTGCTACCGAGATTGGTAAAACTGTATCATCAACAATGTCCAGTTGAACCATACAAAGAGAGGATCTCAATTTGTCAAAAGTGCGGTAAACTTAATCACCGTACCAAATTTTGTAGATCGACACAAAAATGCCTAAAATGCAGCCAAGAACATTCCACCGAGGAGTGTAAAAACTCACATGTATCAATTGTAAGTCTACACATAAAACGACGGATATGCAACAATGTCCAGCCTTTAAATTAGCACAACAGATAGCAGACAAAATGCAAACACTTCCGATTTCGCGCTATGAAGCCCAACAAATTGTACTTGGTCGTACTTCATATGCGCAGATGATCCAAAAGAAAACTCCTTCTACGTTTGATCCTTACACGCAATTCCCGCTTCTGGAAAATCGCTCTACTTCTCAAAAAACTTTATTGAATCAACAGATTTCCTTTTCTCCCAAAACCAACGCAAACATTTCTATTCAGTTCAAAACATCAAAAAGGAAGGAGCAAGAAGGTGCTTCGGGTGTGGATACAACGGCATACAAAAGATTTTGATTTATCCTACTGGCCATATTGCAAGCCCAACGTCACCAGTCTTTTCTCAGAATAATAAAACGCAGCAGACACCTTGCACAAAGTCTTCTGATACCTCGAAACTTTCTTCACTCAATAGACCTCAGGTCTCCGGGAAGCAGAAAGTCCAACGATCTGTTACGAGTCCTACATATACTGTTATCACAGCCCTCAATAAGGTCATGAGTGAGGCTCCAGACAGTATTAGAAAAGATCTTGAAAAAATTAAGTATCAAATAAAAGAACTAATTGCATAAATATACCATGCCTCCATATAATTATCTCAACCTATTGTACTGGAATGCTCGCAGTATAAATAACAAGAAAAATGAAATCCAATATTTATTGAGTAAAAATACATATCAGATTATCATCATTACTGAAACACATTTGGATGATAATAAATCTTTCACTTTGTCTGGATATAAAGCAATCCGGCAAAATAGGAATAAGAATGGCGGTGGGGTTGCAGTCTTTGTCCATAAAAACATAAAAATTTCCAATTATGATAATACAGTTAAACCATTACCACATTTAGAAAGGATCCATCTGCAAGTACTTGATATATCTATTTATGCCATGTATAACTCGGATCCTATTCAATTAACTACTTATCAATGGAATTCCATCCTCCCAGTTGTTCCAGACCAGCATACCTTGATCTGTGGTGATTTTAATATACCAAATTTTCACCTCAGTTCCGATTGGCGAAACATTGCCCATCCGCTCATCACTGTTTGCAAGCAAAATGATTGGCATATACTGAATTCTCATCTTACGACGCGACTCGGATATTTGAATCAACAAGATACCACCCCGGATCTAATTATAGCTTCTAAAGGACTTCTCCATAACATTCATGTTTCCAGAGTGAATGATACTTGTAATAGTGATCACTTTCCACTGCATATTCGCTTGACTCACAATTCTATCATTTGGGACACTCTCTATAAAAAACATAGAGCGGGGAAAATTAATCCGCACAATTTATCAACATTCATAATGGACCACCTCTCAAACGTTAATGAAAACCAGTTGAATTATGAACAAGTAGAGAAGATCCTCACATCTTACCTCAATATCCACCACCCTTATGAAATAATCTCCACCGATAAAAAACAGCATCCTCCATGGTGGAACGCTCGATGTGCTGAAGCAATAGCGATGCGACGACAAGCAATGCACCGATATCGTACTAATTCAACATATCAAAATTTTATTTCATACAAAAAACAGGAAGCTGTCACCAAACGGGTCCTTAATAAATCTAAACGTACTGGATGGAAGAGGTATTGTTCATCCATTAATCAATCTAACACCACAACACAGATCTGGCATCAACTAGTATGGTTTAAGAAGAAGAATAACTCCCCGCAACTTTTACCCATCGCAGGCAACGTGGATATTCAACATAACTTTCTTTCCATGGTGGCACCAAACACTGTACCGGAATTGCCTATCCTTTTTCCCAGTATCCATACAGAATCACAGCATCCAATTATGCAACAAATCAGCAGTCAAGAAATATCTCATGTGTGGCAATCCAAGACCCGTCCTTCGAGTCCAGGTCCTGACGATATTACTTATTCTCTTCTCAAGGCTCTTCCTCAGGAATTTTTGAAGATCTTACAAGGGGATGGTACGAACCTTCATGTCGAAACCCACCCTCAAATTTTGTACACATGTAGGTCGTCCTAAAATAGAACAGTACACAAAAAATTAGCTGCCAGTTCGAACTGCAAGTCGATGAAAATCACGTCGCAATATCGCGAAAAAAGCATTGTCAGAGCGCCTCATCCCGTCTAGCAGGGATGCGGTCTGTGGCTGAGGTACAAGGTCTTGAGTGAGGCATGCGGGCAGTCGGCTCAACACAACACTATAGTCACAGTATACAGTTGCATGATCACTTCCCCGTGCACGAACAGCTTGTTTTAAACTTTACTATTCAATAAATGTGAAACAGAAGTGCCTAGTGTCGATAGAATGGGAAAGTCACAAATTTGCTTTGCACCATGCACATCGAAACAAGTGCTCCCATATCACATTCGGCTTCTTCACACTTGTGTTGATTCGATAGTTTATAGCATATATGGGCAACGCCCGGCCCGCGGGCCGGATATGGCCCTCCCCGACTTTTGATCCGGCCCGTGGAACATTTTAAAATTGCACTAGAAAAAGTAAATATTTTCGGCTCGCGGATTGATGCCAACATTGATTATCTTGTTCTCAAATTCAAGCTCAAGCTTCTCATTAATTTCTACTGATTGTAAGTAAATACCTAATCAGTTCGATATTGTTCTCATTCATGTAACTTCAGCATTATACTTTATAAATATGAAAAACCGCATCATGATTATTTTTTCATAATTACCTATTATCTCCGGCCCGCGAGAAAATAAATATCGTAAAGTTTAGCCCGTATCTTTCCAAAGGTTGCCCATACCTGGTTTATAGCAACTGAAAGCACATTAATAGGATTCAACACGTTTGTAGAGACACTCATGGTGACTTCCTTCTATTAACTGACAGACACACAGATCGCAATTCATCACTACGGTCGTTGTTTATACTGCTATGGCAAGAAGAAGGAAGCCTGTGTTTGATAAGTTGGTGAATGAGTCACGTAAGTTGCAGTATGCGCTACAAAGATCCAGGAGCAACCAACTAGGTCGCTTCCAAATTTCAAGCTTCAATTTAATGGTCTCACAGTTCAAACTGGCAGCTAATTTTTTGTGTACTATTCCATTTTAGGATGACCTACATGTGTACAAAATTTGAGGGTGGGTTTCGACATGAAGGTTCGTACCATTCCCTTGTTAGCATCAGTTTTCACCAAGATATTACACTCCAGACAGATCCCATCATCTTGGAATGTGACACTTATACATCCAATTCAAAAACCAGGAACCTCTGGCCTAACAGCCCAGGACTATCGGCCGATTTCTTTACTTCCTACTCTTCGAAAAACTTTCGAAAAAATACTGACAGACCGCATCGCATTCTATTTAGAACGAAATGCTTTATGGCCTCGAACGCAATATGGTTTCCGTAAACATTATAATGCTGAGTTTAACATATACCTTTTATCTACAGATGTACAAAAAGCTTTCGCACAAAAAAACAAAATTGCTGCCTTGTTTCTGGATGCTTCACATGCTTATGAATCAGTGAGGATCCCTATACTCATGACCCGATTAAATACATATGCTCTTCCCATAGCCATAATGAAAACGATATATAATCTCATTCACTCTCGTACCATAACTCTGGTTCGTCTCTATAATAATCCTGCAACCAGAGTTGCCACACAGGGCCTTCCTCAGGGTTCATCTCTCAGCCCACTCCTGTATGCATTGTATGTGCAAGACCTCATGCTTCCTACTCTGGTTCCGCTACGCATTCTCCAGTATGCGGATGACATATGTTTATATCGGTTGCTCAACTCAAGAAAGATCCAAAGTGATATCGAGGAATTTCAAATCTCAGTCACCAGTTGTATATCTACGTTGGAGCATCTGGGAATTAGTATCAATATGCAAAAGACTAAGTTTATGGGACTCCACGTCAAGAGAAGTTTTTACATCTTCCAAACTTCAGACTCAAAATGGTCAAAGAAGTAAAATTTCTAGGCTGTATCCTGGACAGTCGTCTCACATTCAATAAACATTTTCAAACTATCTTGAAGGCTGGCCGCAATACAATGAAATTATTCTTGGCGATATCTGGGAAAGCCTGGGGAGCTGATCCTCTCATTCTATTCAATCTCATCATTCCTCTCATCTTATCTCGGATGGAATACGGATATCTCGCCTATAACAGATTGACTCAAGCCTCTATAGCGCAATATCATTCTCTACTGTATAACATATACAAAGTAATTTTTCACATTAATGGAAAACCATCATGTATAAAACTGCGCGAAGAATTCCCATATATGGATTTACAGTATAGACGTCAAATCAAAGCATGCAATTATCTTTCCAAATTATTGTCAGCCACGAATAATATTCTTCTTCCGAAACTTCAGCATCTACATGCTCTTCATCCATACATCCCTGCCTCTCATGCTTCGAATCTAGACGATCTTACCTTGATGTATCTACATTTTCTACGATACCCACAGATGTACGAGGTCTGTTAGATAAGTATCCGACCTTATTTTTTTTTTCGAAAACCCGAAGGATTTAAATCAAGCGCGCTTGCATGAGCCGACCTTGAACCTTCATGCACATGCATGAATTTTTTCCCGCCTTTAGATATCGTCTGTTGCTGGCAATCAGCATTTGAGTGATGTAGTGTTTAGTGCTCTCGTCGTTTTCTCATTGTTAGGAAAATGACGGAACGTCTGGAGCAGCGCTATTGCATAAAAATTTTGCCTGCAACTGGGCGATAGCCAGGTGGAAACCATTCGTAAAATTCAGGTGGCTTTCGGTGACGATGCTATGGGCATCACACAGATTAAGGAGTAGTACAACCGGTTCAAAGACGGACGCACATCAGTGGAGAGCGAGCCACGCTCCGGTCCGCCATCAACATGCCGAAATGACCAGATCATTGCCAAAGTGAACGCTGTAGTGATGCGGGAAGTATCCGAGAAATTGCGGAAGAGGTAGGCATCATCACTTTTTCGGCCCATTCAGTTATGACCGAAGATTTGGCCATGAAGAGAGTGGCGGCGAAATTCAATGCCGATGCTGCTGACGGCGGAGCAAAAACAACATCGTGCTGAAGTCTCACATGACATGCTTGACTCCACAAACAGTTACCCCGACTTCATGAACACCTTAATGAGTGGTGACGACGAGTCCTGGTGTACGGGTACGACCCGGAAACCAAATTCCAGTCGTTACAATCATTATTTTCCTAGCAACGACGAGAGCACCAGACACTACCTCACTCAAATGCTGCTTGCCAGCAACAGACGATACCGACAGGCGGGAAAAAATTCAGACATGCGCACGAAGGTTTCAGGTCGGCTCATGCAAGCGGGCTTGATTCAAATCCGTCAGGTTTCCGAGAAAAAAAAAAAGGTCGGATACTTATCTAACAGACCTCGTATAAAACTCCAGTACAGCCTCAATATCTGATGGACCCTAGACCTTTTCTGACAAACTTAACCATGGATTTAAATACATTCCGTCAAAAAGATCTCAGACCATCAGCTCGATGGATCGAATATATGGAATCTTTATCTCAAGATCCTCCACCCATTATATATTTCACGGATGGCTCGAAGACAATGGGGAAATGCTGGAGCAGCCTATTACAACTGGAGTGAAGAATATGGTAGAACTTGGAAACTTTATCCACAGACCTCAATTTATACTGCAGAGAATATTGCTCTTTACACTGCACTTAAGGATGCATCACGCCAACAATATCAGAATATTATTATTTTCTCTGACAGCTACTCCACTTTACAGGCCCAGCTCAAACTCAATGTAACATCACATTCCATATATGAAATTATTATAAAATCTCTTCTGGACACACTCGTTCGACAAGGAAAGCACATTACTTTGACCTGGATACCATCTCATTCAGGGATAGCAGGGAATGAAATAGTGGACAATCTGGCGAAACTGTCTGAGTTCAAAAATAAAATTGACACGAATTTTCTTACACCTCCTAGAGACATTGCTACCCACATCAAACAAAACCTAAAAACTTCTCAGGATATTTTACAGTATGAAAACCGCACAGATCACCAGAAAAGGATGGACACTGTAAAATTCCTCAAAAAGTTAAGGAAAGTACAGTACCTCACAGGACTACCAGTTATTTCTACCGACTTAAATTTCATACGGCACTTGTGCCGGTCTTTTTGCATAAACTCCAGTCAGATATTTCACCGTACTGTGATTGTGGTCAACTAGGGACGATTGATCATCTTTTCTTTAGCTGTTCTCATCGCGCACGACAGATAACAACTCTTCTCCAGACAATTTATCAACACCACCCTCCTGGTCCTATAAAAATGGACAACTTGTTACTTTTACGTTCCTGTCATATCTCCAGAGCTTTATTTCGATATATAACTAAAACTCGGATGAAAATATAATATCCTCTCTTCATACTTACTTCAGAGACATACCTACAACTTTATCTTCTTAGAGGTCAACAAAATTGGCCTTGGGAAATTTAGACTTTCAGTGCATGGACGCAGTAGCCAAGTCCCTCCTAGGAGTAGCAGTAGCGTCATTAAAGAACAACGAACAACAAGAACATAGCTGTTGGTTGTTGGTTATAGTGAAGTTGATTTTCTTAAGTTTTATGATTTCTGATTTCGCCAAGATCATCTCTTCAACTCCGAGGACCTTTATAAAAAGGTAAGAATTATAATTTGTAACTCCTTTTTGGCATAAACTAGTTTTTATTTGTTTAAATGACAATAGAAACATCCAGAGTGTTTCCTAACCTCAAACCTGTACCTTCACACATGGCTTATGTCTAATTTTCTCAACTCCGTGGACCTCAACTCCTTGGACTTGCCATGTCCACGGAGTTGAAAATTGTCCATGGAGTGGAGTGTTTCTTCTAATAACAAGTTATATTTTGGGTTTTAGTTGTGTTTAAATAAAAATAACTTTTATTACTACCATCTTAATCTAAATTAGCTTTTTTTAAATTTATTTGTGACAATTAAAAGTAAGCTAAACATTTATGTAGGCTAACTTTTTTTTTCAAAGTAGAATTTTTATGTTTGCAGCTACAAAGATTACCAGTAGGCCTATATACTCATTTTTATGTAGGTATAGAATATTACATATTAGGTTTCTTTCTTTATTTAACAGGTTTTTATTTTTCTAACCGGCCTGATGAACATTCGGTGCATGTTGTATTCTGAAATAACCATGTTTGATTCATGTGAGTAGAAGATTGTTTCCAGGTTTAATTGGTCTGCTCACTACAATACTTAAATTTCAGACAAAATGAATCCCAAGAAAAAATCATCAGAATCAGAAGCAAAATTGAAAAAAAGAAGAGAACAGAAACGTAGAAGCATGTAAAAAGCCAGGGATAAGATTAAAGAAGACGAGGCTTTATACGAACAAATAAAATGAAAGAACGGCAGAGATGGCATGAACGGAGGAAACAAGGGAAAGTTAAATTGATTAACGATTTGAGTGAAAGAGATCAAAGGAGAGTTAGAAAGAACTGGAGAGAAGGTTATAAACGATGCGTGAAAAACAAAAACAAAGCAAAGGAAATGCAGGAATTTTTAAATGCAAACAGCCCACAGCCAAGTGAAAACGGGGATGAATTATCGAATCCACTCCCTTCAACTAGTCGAGTGGAATCAGGCAGAAAAAAAAGCAAGGAAAAATAGAGAAGCATTGAGAAAAAAATTACAGTCAGCTGAGGAGAGGCTTGAGAAACTGGAGAGGAAAGTAGCTAAATATAAAAAAAAGAAATCAAAGGTTAAAGTCAAAACTTTCAAGCACACCGTCTCCAACAAAAAGAACACCAAGGCGAACTGTAGAAAAAATGTTGTGTAACACTAATCTTGATTATAGGGTAAAAAAGATACTTTTTATGAATGAAATAATATGTCAGCAGGTCAAAGAAAAATTCAACATGGAAAAATCTAGAAAGCTAAAGAGAAAATGGGTGGCTTTGCTCTCAGGTAGCTTTATTGAGAAGTACAAGTGTATTAAATACGTTCAGTACCTTACAGCCTATCAGTTGACTAGGACTAAAGTTAAAAAACATAGAGAGGTAGTAAACAAGTCTGAAGCAACTAAAGCAGCTGTAATGCAGTTCTTGGAACAAGACAAATGCAGCAGAATCTGTCTAGGGAAAAAGGACACTGTGACAGAGTACAAGATAAAAAAACAAAAGCGATTTTTAAACGATACGTTAAAACCAAAGGTTCTGTTCGGAAACAAAGTACAAAAATCTAAGCTATGCCACATTTTGTCGGTATAGACCTTTTTGGATTAAAGTTCCCTCAGTAAACAACCGTGATACCTGCTTGTTCAAAATTCACGAAAATTTTGCATTTATTGTAGCAAAACTAAAAACACACAAGCTCATCGAGGAAAATTCATCTTCCGACGTAGTTAAAAGTCTGTGCTGCAAAGATAATAAAAAGAACTGTCTTGAGCGAACTTGTAGGGTTTGCAAAAACAATCGTATACAATTTAATGACTGTGATTCTTTGCAGGAGGAGGTAACATATGAAAAATGGGTTCTAAAAAAGTACCAATCATGGTAAAAAATGAAGAAAAGATAAGTAAGCGTACAATCAAAGATGAAATTAAGTGCTCCAAGGAGGAATTACTAAGAGTGTTTGACAACAGTTTGCCTAAGTTTATGCAACACACATTTAACATATACCATCAATACGAGATGGTAGACAATGTTAAAAAGACACTAAAATACAATGAAGTTCTTCTTCACTTTGATTTTTCGGAAAACTATGTATGTATTGTTGGGAGCTGACGAGATGATCCGTGATTTGGTAGTGGCATGCAGGGGGAAGACCGTGTGGTGCTATAACTGCACGTGTAGGGGAGCGCTGCTATTGGCTGCAGATAAGAGCCCCATAGTCCTGCTAGGGATCATCTCGTCAGCTCCCAACAATAAGTACGGGAAGGAAATTCAATCAGTTCACTTTGGTGGCTCTAAACAGCAAATAAGTCTTCACACTTCAGTATTGTACTATAACTTAGTGACTCTTTGAATGGAGAATTAAGGCACCAATCATTTGTTACCGTATCTGAAGACACTCGGCATGATGCAGTTGCTATTGTTGCCCATTTAGAGCCGTTAACAACACAAATAAAACAGCTTGTCCCAACTTTGAAAACTGTGCATCTTCTTAGTGACGGACCATCTACTCAGTACAGGAATAAAACCATGTTTAAACTACTAGGGTCTCAGTTATCTGAATTGTTTTCAGCTGAAATTATAGCACGGCATTTTTCAGAGGCCTCCCATGGAAAGGGAGCCCCTGATGGAATTGGGGGAACAATTAAAAGAACTGCCAACTCTTTGGTAGCTAAAGGGGTTGACATTGACAATTTTGAAAAGTTTGTGCTGCATCTGCAAGAAAACAGTTTATCTGTGAAATTAATTCCAGTTCCTGGGTCAAGGATAGCCCATTTTGATCAGTTGAAGCCAACAGGATTAAAAACCTTTAAAGGAACAAATAGCATTCACCAAATTATATATGTGAAGGGGTCCAAATTCATCCTGGTGAGAAAGTTGAGCTGTGCAACTTGTTCTTTAGAAGAGGAATGTACCCACTATGGTCTTGGGGCAAATCGAACTACTACAAGGGGAATCTACAGATGCCAGTAAAGAAGTGGAGTCTTCTCATCATGAAATGGGCCAAACACAGACTCCAAAACCAAAAAATTCAAGTTGTATCCTCTTAACATTTTACATTGCTTGAGTTACATTAATTTTTAGCTTTGAATAACTTTAATGATACATTTTGAATATTTTATCAATTTGGAAATCGACAAGCCTAAGTTAGTATTTCTTTTACTTTCTAAATGCAATAAAACATTGATTAAGAATTTCCCTTAACTATATTTTTACAGCTAAGAAACAGGAGACAACCCAGCGAAGAAAACCCATATACACTGCCATATACAGTGATTCTGATCCCGATGATCCTTCACAGCTCAGTGTCAAAGTCAATGATTTCGTAGTAGTTAAAGTTTTTGGAAAGAAAACCGTAAACTTCTACGCAGGTTGTGTTACCAAATATTTCAAGGAAGGGGGTTACCAGATTAGATTTATGGGAAGGTGCACTGACACTAAAAAAAAATTTGTTTTCTCCACTGAGCCTGAAGCCTCTGTAAACAAAGATGAGGTTGTTGCTATTTTAAAACAACCAAATTAAATCAACTCTAGAGGCCAATATGTTTTTGATCAATTGCCACCGAATTTCAAGTTGTTAGGCTAACTTTAAAGTGTAACCATAGCTACTTCGATCAATTGCCACCGAATTTCAAGTTGTTAGGTGTGCCGGTGCCTTATAATAACGTGCCCCGAATGCGCAGACCAGAGGCATCACACACACAGGCACTGGCACAAATTATTATACAGCTGTATTATACTGAATATGATATTGGACTGATGAATGGCCATGAGCAAAGTGGGCCGTCTTAAGTTAGCTTTGAAGTGTAACTATAGCTACTTTACTTTTAATTTATTTTTTGTTGAAAACTTGTAAAAGACATGTACAACATAAATAAATCTTAATTATATGAGTTTCTAATTAATTGTTTTGTTTTACTTCACCCTCACAAATGATGATTCATATATCATAGGGTCAGTCCATGTGAAATCAACCAATGGTCTGGACCTTCATATCTCAGAATAAGATAATATTTTGTGTGTTGGTAGTACTAGTTGTTAATGTTAAAAATCCAAAATTTTAGATCATTTGAACCATATGCTGTTGAGTTAGCAAGTTTCGAAGTTTTAAAAATATTATATTTTTTGCAGAGTTTTGAATTTTTAAATGGTCGTATCGTCAAAACTATTTGAGCTAGAAGACTGGAATTTATGCCATTCTCTTTAGATTTCCATAAGCTTTAATATGATGTACAACTTGCCTATATTACTATTTTTTAAATTCTTTAAATTTTTTTAAAAGAAAAGTTTTTTTAAATATTTCAAAATCGAAATTTTTAATTTTTTGAAAAAAATATATTGCATTCATGAACCTTTTGAGAGCATATATAGATGGAATTCCAATTAGTTCACATTGAAATAAATATTTGTTTATGGCAGTGCACCTACAGTCAAGTTCGATATTCAATGCAAAGTGCCATGTAAATGTGTAACCAAAAGCACAAGACTTACAAATTTTAAGAACTTAGCCTAAGTGTGGTTCTAACTTACTTTCCTGTACCCTTCAGTGATAAATTGTTTTGTGTAAACTATTGATAAAGAAGTTCTTGTTTTTATAACAAGAGTCTGAGACACCACTGTCATTTCTTCTTCAGTTAGTTTGTAAGTTCTCCCAGTAGCTGTTGTTGAATTTACTTTGCAAATTATGAAGTTCTTTGGTATACTTAAAATATCTGCTTTTCTCGGATAAGTAAAGGAAGGGCATGGTCCGGAACGATGGAGAAACAATACATTGACTTCTTGTTCAGTATCATTTCTTGAAAGTACACATGATAGCCACCATTTGTTGTCATGTGCACAAGCTAGAAATCCTGATATTTGATCAAGTGGCATATCTTCAACACCAGGTCCTACTTGAATCTTGTGCACATCATAGATTTCACTGTTATAAATTACTTTAGTTTTTATCTTAAATTTTGATTCTGGTATGAATGCATGGTATTTTTGCATACCAGTGACTGCAATCGCATCATTGAATCTTTTTTCCAGGAATTTCTCGTTTTCTAAATAGTCTTGGTTTGGTAGACAAAAAAATTTCATTTTTGAGATATGTTCTTTACTCCACTCAAACAACTGAAGAGGTGTTAAGATATGACTGTCCAGAGGATTTTGTAAGCTAGCTTTAGCTGCAAGCCTTTTTACTGTGCCACCAATACCGTCACACACTCCTTACCCATGTGATGTCGCATAAAAGTGCCACTCTGCTTCTACTCCGTCAAAATCTTCCTTGTGAAAACATAAGTTTGACAAATTTTTACGGCGCTACCTGCTAGTAGTTCAAATGCCGCCGCTAGATGTCTCCACTGTTTTAAGTTTCTCCCCACCCAAAACCCCTACTTTCCATATGTGGGTCCCATTAGAGAGTAGTGGTGGGGGACTCGGGTGTGTCGCAGTGTACCATTTTCCCATGCATTATTTAGCAATATGTGGAGATGGATACAAGGTACTTGCGACAATATTCGGGAAAAAATAGTTTTATGCTGCACACTAGGCTTCTCCCACCAACTTTCTAATGGGACCCGCCTCGGAAGGTGGTGTCGCAGAAGAGATTCAATGTGAGACATAATAAACCTCGCACTATTCAGTAAATTGCTCCTAAACTAACATAACGTTGCTAACCGAACAAAACCCGTCACTGACCTACAATTTACCTATCATTATTTAACTAAATGCAGAAGCCTTTTACCCTTCCACACCTTTCAAAAAACATCGTTACAACTATGAAGGAAGCCATGGTACAATAGTGAGGTGCGTGCGCAGGCTCGGAAGCGAGGGGAAGGAACCGGCGGGCAGATCTTGCCTGGTGTGTGGCATAAATCTATCTTTTACCAATAGGCCTAGGCCTATTTGTTTTATTTTGTGAGGAAAAAAGTAGAATCAGTCTCACCCGAGTTCCCCATTCCATTCCCTAACGGGACCCATGTGGAAAGTAGGGGTTTTGGGTGGGGAGATTCTTAAAACAGTGGGGAGATTCTTAAAACAGTGGAGAGACATCTAGCGGCGGCATTTGAACTACTAGCAGAGTAGCGACGGTAGCGCGATCTAGTAATGAACTGGTGAAACAGAAAACTTTATTTCTCCTTTATTCTCTTCCTTTCCTGTCTCCTTCCTCTCTTCCTCTCACCTCCTCTTCACCCTACCTACCTATTCAAGACCTATTCCTAACCGTAAATTTTGGATCGACCGGGATTCGAACTCGGGACCCCTAGCATTATAGCTAGGAGTCTTAACGCATTATGCAACGAGCGATTGTTGAGCAGTGAAGGGAGATTTCGTATATTTGAGTTATTATAGCATTCATTATAGCATCCACGAAAGAATCAGTTTTTAGAATTTTTATACATTTTGTTAGTTTTGAAAAGAGTAGTGTTTGTGCAAGGGAATTTTTTCTGCATCAATTAAGCCAAGTTTTATGTTATAATATGGCATTTAAAAAAATTGTCATATATTATGTATACCGGTAGTGCAATTAATTGTGAAATAGTCAATTTTGTTTTTTGAAATATTCTGTTGGCATATGTACAGCGTTTTTTTATAATTATGAAATATTATGTTTGATGCAGGGGTCATTTTTTTAATTGTGAAATAGCCTATTTTGTTGCAAGTGTCGTTGTTATAACTCCGTGAAATATTATGTTTTTTAATAATAGTGAAATAATGCTTGGTGCAAGGGTCTTTTTTATTTTAAAATATAATTTGTTTTTTTTTAATAATCATTCGCCATCGTTTTTTGTGTCTGGTGCAAGGGTCTTTTTTTATTGTGAAATAGCCTATTTTGTTGCAAGTGTCGTTGTTATAATCCCGTGAAATATTATGCTTGGTGCAAGGGTATTTTTTTATTTTAAAATATCATTTTGTTTTTTTATAATCACTTTTAATAATAGTGAAATATAATGCTTGGTGCAAGGGTCTTTTTTACTTCCTCTGCCCGTACCATAGGTACTATAGGTAGAGGAAGTATTGTTTTCGACCCTAAAATTCGAAGTTGAGTTTTTAGCATATATACACGTTTCAAGGCCCCCTGAATCCAAAAATACTATTTTTGGAAACATGTCTGTGTGTGTATCTGTCTGTTTGTGAACAGGCTACCTCCGAAACAGAGAATCGTATGAAAACAAAATTTCGTATTTGAGTCAGGTACCTTCTGAAGATGCGATTCGAAGATTGGTGACAAATTTCCCTTATTTTTAAAGGGACTTTACATGAAGAAATTTTCGTTTTTCGCGATTTTCTCGAAAACGGCTCTAACGATTTTCTTTAAATTTTGCGCAAGGATTGCTTGTACCAAGAGCTAAAACTTTTATTTGAAACATTTTTTCGAACAAATTCTCTGAAGGGTAGTTATAAGCAACCCACTGTGAATACGTGCTTTTTGCAATACGGCTTCTTGTAAATCGTATGAAAACAAAATTTTGTATTTGGGTTAGGTACCTTCTGAGGCTGTGAAGATTGGCGACAACCTTTTCTTATATTTAAGGGGACCTTACATGAAGAATATTTTGTTTTTTGCTATTTTCTCATAAACGGCTCTAACAATTTCCTTTAAATTTTGTACATGGATTGCTTATACCATTTCAAAAACATTCTCTGAAGGGTGATTGTAACCTACCAACTTGCCTGGTGAACAACTCAATACGTGGACATTTAAGGCATTTTATTCTATATAAGCACGTGAAGTGAGAGAAATATACTGTTGGCCCTGCTTACAGTAAAGAAATATCTGAGGGGAATATTTGATATAATTCGGAAATTATTTTTAACGGCGGAAAGTTCAATAAACGTTTGCAGTCACTTGTTTTTTTTCCCCATAGCCTGCGTTTTTAGTCGCAACATTCAAAGAAGGGGCTATAGTATATTTATATCATAATTAGCGTAAATGCTGCAAACTTTTATTTGGGCAGAGGAAGTTATGTGACTTTCACATCAGATTTTTATTTTAAAATATAATTTGTTTTTTTTATAATCGTTCGCCATCGTTTTTTGTAATTGTGACAGATTATGTGGAGCCGATTATGTTGGCGTTGGCGCAAGGGAAAATATTTTTACATGTGAAATAGCCTAAGTTATTATGTTGGCTCTGAAAAGAGCATTTTGGTGCAAGGGTATTTTAATTGTGAAATATTATGTTGGCCCTGAAAAGAGCCTTTGGGGGAGGGGAATGTTCATTTCTGCAGCATTAATTAATTATTAGGAATTCTTCTGTATGGCACACCATTCAAGTCTAACACAAGTCTCTCGGCAATATCACAGTAAGATCTCTTACTTCTTCTTTCCCAGCTTTCGTCCCAATACATGTAATAATATCTAGGCCACCTTAAAACAATGTTCTGTTGGCATAGGCTATGTACGGTGTTTTATATAATTGTGAAATATTATGTTTGGTGCAAGGGTCTTTGGATTTTTTTAATTGTGAATAAGTTAAGCCTATTTCGTTGCAAGTGTCGTTGTTATAATTCCGTGAAATATTATGCTTGGTGCAAGGGTATTTTTTTATTTTGTAATATTATTAAATTTTGTTATAATCACTTTTAATAATAGTGAAATAGCCTATAATGCTTGTTGCAAGGGTCTTTTTTATAATCGTTCGCCATCGTTTTTTGTAATTGTGAAAGATTATGTGGCGCCGATTATGTTGGCTTGGTGCAAGAGAAAATCTTTTTAAATGTGAAATATTATGTTGGCTCTGAAAAGAGCCGTTTTGGTGCAAGGGTATTTTAATTGTGAATTAAAATTGGCCGCTCTAGTGATTGCAATTGCATTGAATATAATTTGTATGAGTATAACACAGTGAGCTGCATTACCGGCATTGAGTAGCAGCCGGCAGGTGGCTAGGAGCGGCCGGTGGGATAGGGGAAGCGGTCAGGCGGGGAAGAAGCTGGCGAGCGAGTATGGAGTGGAAAAGGGACTAGGGTGAGCCCGATTCTACTCTTATTCCATTTTGTGTTGCTGTCTTAATTTAACATGCTTCATACGTATATGACAAAGGCTACAACAGTGAGCTGCAGTATCGGCAATGAACAAGTACATAGCCGTGATAGGAGATGTAGGGGAAGCAAGTAGTAGCATGCGCATGGGCTTGGAAGCGAGGGTCAGCAAGGGAAACGAGCGGGCGGGCAAGAGAGGGTGGAGCTTCGCCGGTGCGCGGCATAATTATATCTTTTGCTCAATATAAAAGGACATGGGGTAGCCTAGTGAAATTGGTGGTGAATGTAGCATTTTCCTTAGTAGGCCTATATTACAATGTTCACTAGGTATTTCCAGTTGTATATCAGTAATAAAAAGTGTGAACCGACGGTAAATACCTGAGCAATCGACGAAATAAAGACGCACTATTTTGTGTGCTTACTCCATTACAATTCAATGGAATCGTACCCTTGCATCGCTAATCTTCAACATTAGCATAAGTTATCATGGCAGGGGTCATTGCCTCCCTAATAATACGTGAGATGGAGATTCTATCCTTACTTTGCATTATAATAATAGAGAGAAAAGCGCATGGATATGAGCAAGGATATGAGTATTTTTTAAGGCTTAGCCCTGCGGGCACTTGGCATTATCTTGCAGGGAGTGATAAAAGCTTCTGCATTTAAATCACTAATGATAAATTCTAGGTCAGTGACAGGTTTTGTTAGGTTAGGAACGTTTATGTTAGTTTAGGAGCAAATAGGTCTAGGTCGCGCAATTTAGTATATTGCTACTAAACTAACATAAATGTTCCTAACCTAACACTGTCACTGTCACCTGTCACTGACCTAGATTTTACTGGCGGCTCTACGACATATTATTAGGGAGGCAGTGACCGCCACCATGATAACTTATGCTAATGTTGAAGATATGGAGTAAGTACACAAAATAGTGCGTCTTTATTTCGCCGACTGCTCAGGTATTTACCGTCAATTCACACTTTTTATTACTGATATACAACTGGAAATGCCTAGTGAACAATGTAATATACTAAGGAAAATGCTGGTTATATTCACCGCCAATTTCATTAGTCTACCCAAGGACAGTGGGTACAAGGCACTTGCGATAATATATAAGGACAGCTGGTCACTCTGCTTCGCTCAGAAACAAAATACATCACACAGTCCATGCAAATGTGAGGTTTATATCGAATGGGTGGAGCTTAAGGGGCGACTTATATTTGAATTTTGCCGATTATAATATTAAGAATGAAAATCCGTGTTTCTTGGCTTTAGAATGAAGCTCTACAGTAGGCCTGCATAACCTATCTCACAAGTTAACATTTACGGCAAGTAGGCTTACTAGGATATAGCCTATTTAGTCTACATATCAGTACATAAATAATCACCTACCTCATTGAAGGCCATACTTCTGTTATCCAGGTAATACAAAAATTGACCAAGAATATTACTGCAGGTGGTATCGTCTTGTGGAATGTTTACACATGAATAATCACTCTACACACACTCTCACTGCTGTCCTTTAAACAGTCGCTTTCCGCAAGTTGAACATTTTTTATTGTTCATTTTGTCTTTTCACGGCAAAAATTAATACTAAACTCATAAACTTCAAATATCGACATTCCTCAGGTGGGAAAATAGTCAAAATACAGGTTCTTCTCAACGTAAATTAAAATTAAAAAAAAAAGACGTTAACTCAAATAAATAACACCAAGATTTAAACGTATGAAACTAATATGTCAACAGCATGTATATGGTACAACGTGTACAAGTAAATGTGCAAGTCCTAAAGTATTTGTTCCCACATCAAAAGATTAACCACACACAACAGCGCCATTTTGATTTGATGTCACAACCAACCGACTAACGTAGGTGTATGTGAAAGAGCGAGCGCAATAGAATATAGTGCTATGCCTAATGGAATAGAGTAGCTAGTAATTTAAATGGTGTACATTGATTGATGTTAAATGAAACGACTTCCATTTATGAGTTACCGTAATGACATATTTATTAAATTATCTTTATTTTCGATGAACCGATCACTGTAATCTCTCCGCGATTTAAAGGCCGTCCACGTTATATTCCACCAACTTATATTTTCATTCGCTTAAACCATTGAAGACCTACATTAAAATAGCACTTGTTCAAACGTTCGTGCCCATAGTGCAAAAACTGCAATTTACCCATTAAATAAATAGTACATTAATTTATTTTGCATTCACAGAAATTAGTCAAGATTGGTTTAAGTTGGCTGCAATTAGTGCTGCCACTGCCAAATACATGTAGCGGAAACTGCCTGAACAATCTTTAGCACCTGGTTTTGTAAAGGTGATTTTACACACGCAAGTCCAATATTGTTCCGTAATCCAATAATTTGGAAATCGACGGAGGAATCTCACAACGGGTTGAATTTGAAATGAAATTTTATGAAAATAAAGTGCACTTTGTATTATACAGAAGTAACTCAGATCCAATAAACCATAATAATACTCTAAAATTTCTATGAATTTGTTTGGATTCAAACTTATCATGGAATTTCCATATTGATTTTATTATTAAGAAAATGGCAAAGGGACTTTATGTGTTAAGAAGACTTAGGCCGGTATTCATAGTCGTAATAAGTCGTACTTATATCCAAGTCGAACTTTAATCTCGTCTTAAGTTGAGTTTCTGACACAAACAAGTCGGACTTATGACGTAGTTACTTTATTTCATATTTCATATTTCATATTTATTTAATCCATTTTGACCGCAGTTCTGCGGTATAGGATACAATATAACAACAATATAACAAACTATTATAGTACAAGGGTACAAGAATAATATTAGACATACATACATTGAAATATAAAGAGATACAAAGAAATACAAAGAAATACAGGATCAGTACAACACTACAAAACAATAAATAAATAAATAAAAAGTGCAATGTGTAGGTCAAATAGTAGGTACTGAAAGATTATTTAAAGTTTTTGGCTACCTCAAAAAATTCATCATTTTTGTAGAAGCAGATTTGTTTTAGTTTCATCAGTACTAAGCCTTTAAAGTGTTTAAAAGTTAAATTTCTAGTAGCAACCGGAAGAGAATTAAACATTTTCACTGACATGTACCTAAAATTATGTTTGGTAGTTGCAAACAAGCATTGATCCTGTAAAATGTTATTGCAATTTCTGGTGCCAAAGGTATGATCATCCGAATAAGTTTTAAAGTTATCAGAATTACTCTTAACATATAACAAACACTGTAAAATATATATAGATGGTAGGCTGAGAATACCAGATGAGATGAAAAGAGGTTTACAGTGGGCTTTCCAATCAGCACCATAGATTATCCTTAAAGCCTTCTTCTGTAATTTGAAGATGTTAAGTGCAGAACTACAATTACCCCAAAGTAGAGTACCATAAGTTAAATGGCTATGAACATAAGCATAGTATGCAGAAATTAATACCTCTCTAGTCACATATTTTTGCAGTCTGCGAAGCACAAATATGCCTCTGGCAATCTTATTAGAGATTAATACAACATGAGATGACCAATTTAAACCTCCTTGGAGGACGATGCCAAGAAATTTAGCATCCTTATAGAAGTACTTATGTTTCCTATCAAAAGTGAATTTCAAGTCAGTAACTTTAGAGTCATTAACATATAGAGAATTAGCTGCAGTCCAATCTAGAACAATATCATCACTAACTTTTAAGAGATTTAAGGTGTTGAGGTCACAGTCAGTTACAGCAGTCAGAGCCAGATCATCTGCATAGAGATACGAATTTAGGAAATCTTTAGATGTGTTATTATAGACAGACAAGACACTAGGCAAATCATTTATATAAATAATAAATAAAATAGGGCCCAGTATAGAACCCTGTGGTACACCATGTTTAAAGTCAGACCTGACAAAGTCGAGCTTATTGGTATTCATAGTCACTAAAGTACGACTTATTTGTCGAAATAAGTCGTACTTTATCAAGTCAAGGGTCCCCCTGACTTATTTCACTTTAAGCCAGAACCATGAATAGTAATTTTTAGGATCTTGGCGAGTATTAGAAGAAACTCACGCCCCAAAGCGTTATTTGCGAAACATGATGAATATATTCAAATTCTACAGTGACAATGAATTTAAAAAGAGATTTCGTTTCAAGCAGACACAATTTTGGAAATATCAATCGCCTATTTGTGTTGATAAATTTCATGTTATTTATCTCCTACGAGGGATTTGTATGTCGTGTATAAAATAATTTCACCTATTCCCTCGTATAAAGTGTTTTTGTTAAAATATCAGGTCATAGCTCTGTCAAATCTAAAATTTATATTTGTCAATATTATAAAACATAATTAAAAATTATATCTGTCAATTTTATAAGATAATTTTCGTATATTGGACAATATATTTCGGCTATTCAGCCATCTTCAAGTCCTTTTCTTTCACCAGGTGACCTTACTCTGTTGGTTAATCCATTACAACAGGTGGAATTATTTTATACACGACATCAATCGCCTATCTTTCATCGGCATTTCTCTCTGCTGGCATTTCATATCGGCCCAAAGCTTCCTAAGCTGTTTTGAATCTCTCAAAAACAATAATTAATATCGAAATAAATACATAGGCTAAGCGTACCGGTATTAATTCTGAACGATCTCCAAGCTAATATAGGCTATACACAGAATATTCTAAAAAAAAAACTATTAATTAGTTTACTTACACGCTGCATAATATGACTGGAAAATTGAATTCTTTGTTTACAATGTACAGAGCCGTCTGTATTTTTATATCACGATAGCGAAATACCTCTGCCTGGGGAGTACATGACCTTGTAGTTGGTGGCAGAGCTTGAGTACCCCGGTGACCCTGAGAGCTATGCCGACGGTAGCCTAGCTACTGGTAGGGTCTCCCTTGTCGGACAGGTCAAAGGAGAGGGGTCAGACGAAGAAGTACTCCAGAAGAGGACCTCAACGGCAGTAGTGGCGGAGAAGGATATTCTTCGGTACGGCATTAACTGGCGGAGGAAGGTCCTCTAAGTGTGAATTGGCAGCAGGATTCACATAAGGTTGATGGCGGAAGAACCTCTAGCAGGTCAACGGCAGCGACACCAGGCCTAGTGAGATGGTCCACTGCGAAAGGGAAGGGTGATCTCTTTAGCCAAGGTGAAGGCAACACCCTAGGGGTATGGGACCCCGAAATCAAGTCCACCAGTCCCACTGGCAATGGGTTGGGCGTAAGGCTAACAACCTTATCTCATAAAAAGCTTCTTGTTGCGAAACCTTCACAAAATGAAAAGCTGGACGGATTTAATGGAAAACGACCTGGCAATGAAATATGGAATAACCGAATTATGATAAATGCAGCCACATGGAACGTAAGAACCATGTTAATACCAGGGAAAATGAATGAAGTTGCTAATGAAATGATAAAGGCCAGAATAAATGTTCTAGCTCTACAGGAAATTAGGTGGAATGGGCAAGGAAGGATTGACAAGAAAGATTTCACAATGTTTTATAGTGGACCAAAAACAAGAACAGGCCAAGGGGGGACTGGTTTTATTATTGACAAGGAAACGCTTAAGAGTTTTATCTGTTTTGAACCTTTTAATGAAAGAATATGTAGAATGAGATTAAGGGGCAAATTCAGAAACATATCGCTTATTACAGTTTATGCACCGACCAACGAAAGCAGTGAGGAAGAAAAAACGAGATTTTATGCCCAGTTATATAAGGAATGTGGGAAAATACCGAGATATGACACCCTGATAATCTTAGGCGATTTCAAT
Source organism: Ectobius pallidus (assembly GCA_964059195.1). Classification (NCBI taxonomy): domain Eukaryota; kingdom Metazoa; phylum Arthropoda; class Insecta; order Blattodea; family Ectobiidae; genus Ectobius; species Ectobius pallidus. The sequence continues at coordinate 157,552,527 of CAXKWD010000002.1, forward strand.
GCACAAATCGGCATCGAAGATTTTATGAAAGATGTGGCAGGAAAGTTTACGTTACATTTGGAGACAAATGACAATGGGAAACGACTAGGCCAATTTGCAGCATCATTGAATTTAGTAATCCAAAGCACACGTTTCAGGCACAAAAGGATACACAAGGGCACTTGGAAAGTCCCAGGAGGTGAGATGGTTACTCAGATAGACCATGTCCTAGTAAACAGAAGGCAAGGATCATCAGTTATGGATGTTAAAACAGCAAGGGGCCCCAATTGTGATTCAGACCACTATATGGTAAAGGTCAAGATAAGGGACAGATTAGCTGTGAACAGAAATGGAGAAAGACGAAAAAGAGTAAAATGGGACATGGAGAAACTAAGGGAAGGAGAACATAAGCAAAATTATCAACAGGCATTAAAGAATAAACTAGAGGAAACACATAAAACTGGTCAAAATGAAGGAAAAACGATGGAGGAACAATGGGGCATTATTAAACAAGCAATGGTCAACGCAGCCAAAGAAACGATTGGAGAAAAAACGAGAAAGAGGAATGAAGGCTGGTTCGACCAAGAATGTAAAGAGGTAATAGAAAAGAAAAATAAAGACAGAAACCTCATGCTACAAAGAAATACAAGGCTGGCCCAGGAAAAATATAAGGAGAGTAGGAGGGCGGCAAATAAAGTAATTAAAAACAAAAAGAAAGATTATATAAAGAAAGAAATTGAAACTATTGAAAACTTGAATAGCCAGAAGGAAACTAGGAAATTCTACCAAGCAGTTAATAGAATGAACAAAGGATATCAACCAAGGCTCGATGTATGTAAGGATAAGCATGGCAACATAATCGGAAGCATAGAAGGAGTAACCAAAAGATGGACAGAGCATTTTGAGAGTATATTAAATAAACAAAGAGAAGCACAGGACATAGTGTGGGAAGTTAATGATATGGAAGAACAGGAAATAGATATCCCAGATGAATTAGACATCCAAATGGCCATAGAAAAGCAAAAGAACAACAAAGCACCGGGAGAAGACTGCATAACAGCAGAGCTCTTTAAACTTGGAGGACCAAGCTTACTGAAGGCAATGCATAGATTAATTTTATCAATATGGGAGAGAGAAGAGATGCCTAAGGAATGGAATAGCGGGTTAATTTGCCCCATCCTGAAAAAAGGAGACAAGATGGAATGTACAAACTATAGAGGCATTATGCTACTAGACATTGCATACAAGATATTATCAACTGTCATCTTTAGGAAAATTAACCAATATGCAGAGCAGATACTGGAAGAACAACAATGTGGATTCAGACAAGAAAGGAGTACCACGGAACAAGTATTCGTGGTCAAGCAGATAATGGAAAAATGTCATGAGTATGGTATACCACTGCACATACTATTTATTGATTTCAAGCAGGCATTCGACAGCATAAACCGGAAATATCTATATGAAGTATTGATTGAGTATAAGATACCCAATAAATTAATAAGGCTAGTCAAAATGACACTTGAGAACAGTACTGCAAGAGTTACAGTTGGAGGCATGACAGGAAGAATCTTTGAAACATCTTCAGGAGTGAGGCAGGGAGATGGGTTATCTGCCGTATTATTTAATTTGACACTAGACAAGATGTTAAAGGAGTTGAATCTAAGAGGAAACATATTATATAAATCCAAACAGGTGTGCGCATACGCTGATGATATAGCACTGATTGCCAGAAATAAAACTGCATTGCAAGAAATGGTGAAAGTAATAGAAATGGTGGGGAATCTAGCAGGACTAGAAATCAACGTGAATAAAACAAAACATCTGATGACAGAGGGAAACAATGCAAATGATGGAGTACACAAAATTAAAATAGGAAATCATGAATTTGAAACTGTAAATAAATTCACATACCTAGGGGTCCAAATAAACAGTGAAGGACCTTCGTCAGAAGAAATAAACAATAGAATAATGATAGGAAATAGAGCATATTATGCTAACTTGAAATTAATAAAATCTAGCTTATTAACGAAAGAAACCAAATTAAAACTGTATAAGACCTTAATACGGCCAGTGGTAACGTATGCGGCCCAAACATGGATAATGAATAAGGAAGATACAGACTCCTTAAGAATATTTGAAAGGAAAATCCTAAGAAGGATATATGGCCCAGTCTGTGAAAACGGGGTATGGAGAATAAGACATAATGCAGAGATTGACCAAATAATAGGAGGTGAAGACATTGTGAGATATGCGAAGTCATTACGGCTGGGATGGTTGGGACATGTAGAGAGAATGGAGAACAGCAGGATACCCAAAAGCCTGTTACATGACAACATAATAGGAATCAAAAGAAGGGGGAGGCCGAGAAAGAGGTGGCTGCAGGATGTTGAACAAGACCTGAAGAAATTAAAGATAAGAGGATGGAGAGGATTGGCACAGCAGAGGGAGGAATGGAAGAAGGTTGTGAAGGAGGCCAAGGCTCATAACGGGCTGTAGAGCCGAAGAGTAAGTAAGTAAGATAGCGAAATACATACTCAGTTGGCTTTGCTTTACATAAAATCTGAAAAAATCTTAAACACGATTGGCTAATTCAGTTGTTACGGCAGTGAACGCGTGATTTTTCATATTATTGAGTTCGACTTTAGTATGTAGAATAAGTAGAGCTTTATGAAGTCAGACTTAATAAAGTACGACTTTAAAGAAGACTGAATACGAAAAACACATAAGTCGACTTGTCAAATAAGTTCAGCTTTATAAAGTCGGTTCTTAAGTCGCCGACTATGAATACCGGCCTAAGTGGTACAGTTGACAAAAATATACTGCTCACTGTTTATTTTTCTCAAATACAAAGTGTATTGTCTTATGGTATTACCCTTTGGGATTCAAGTAGCTATTGTAAAAAAATATTTATTTTACAAAAAAAGGGCAATTAGAATACTCTGCAAAGCCCCACATCGACTCACTTGTAAACCATTATTTGCTGATTTAGGTATATTAACTTTATATTCCCTTTATGTATTACATTTACTCTGTTTTGTCCATGGTCATTCTGAACATTTCCAAACCAATGCAGATATTCACTTACATAACACTAGAAATAAAAACCCTATAAGGATACAACAATACCAATTTAGTAGTTCACAAAAAAACTGGTTTTATGTATCAACTAAGTTGTACAATACAGTACAGTCGGTCAAATAAAAAACGTCGGGCGGTATTTGATTAAGTATCACGAACGAGCATATGCGCATGTACAGGAAGACTTAAGGTTAGGTTCACACACGCCTCTTGTCTATCCATGTATTTTCTTCATTATTTAGTCAGTTTTGTTCCAAAACAAACATGTATAGAAGGCTGTGGCTATATGCCTCAAATCCGCCATATTCTTGGTTGCAAATTTTTATAATATTAATAATTAATAGATTCGCGAGGAATATGTTTATTCAAGGAGCATTTTTTTAAGATTTTATTTTATAATACCGGTACTTCTAGTGCAAAATCAATAACTTACGCTCAACTTCTGCAACCAATCTTAGCATCGAAATACGCGTCCGGCCAGATCAACGTTTGCTATGAAAACTTCCGGTCGCATTATAGTCGTTCCCTCCTCTGAGCTGCTCTTTCATAAATATGGAACCTTCTCGCTGCTTCAGAGACCGAAAAATGCAGGTCAATTACAGCCCTAACTACACTTTCTCTCACGTTAGCATTTGTATGTGGCGATGACACAAAGCAAAATGAATTATGACAATGCATTAAGTTGAATATCGTGTGTTGAGCTTTCCGCGATTTTCATTTTTTCCCTCCTTGTTCATATTTTCCCTCCTGCCGCATGGCCTCATATGTTCCGAAAATGACCTGTATTTTGTGTTTTTTATAGGAAACTTGTGAACTAATGCGTCAAAACTTTAATTTTAACAGCATACGAGTCCCGACGTTTTTTATTTGACCGACTGTACCTACCAAAATCAAATCTATGTCACACACCAATTTTAAATGTAAAATCAAGCGTATATTGATTAAAGAATGTTTGTATAACGTTAATGATGTTTTTAGCATTAACTGGGAATTTTATTTGTAATTTATGTGATTTAAATCAACAGTTAATATGTTGTAGGTGTTTTAATTAACAATTGAATTTATATTATGTTGAATACTTGCAATGTTATAAAGGATATTAGTAGGCTATAACCATGACGACTGTCTATGCATGTATTTATATGTTTATGACAATAAAGATTCTTATTCTTATTCTTATTCTTACGGGGAAGGAATTTATATTATGCAGTTGATTGGATTAGGCCAGTCAGACGTCAGTAGAGAATCGAAACGGGTGTATGTTGCAAAAGGTGGGGTAGAAGATTTTATTTTTTTAACTTGTATATATGGATACAAACATGTAAAATACAAAAATGCTAACATGGGCGACCTCGGAAAAACTTTGGCGGCAAAAAAACCTCGAAATTTTAGGACTTTTTTGGTTTTACGCCTATAACTCCTAAACTGTGCAACCTAGCGAAAAAGTTACGATATTACTATTTAAACAGCATTAAATTCTGAGTCGAATGACTACCATAACATAATAATTCGGTCAGGTAGTATGGTCGAAAACCACGGACAAAGAACGACTATCTTTTTTTCAACTTTGTAAAAAATTGAGCATGGAAATGAGCACTCTGAGAGAAAAACTCATAAAATAAAAGTTGTAGAGCATAAAATTCTGCGTCCACTGAGTACCAAAATTGTCAGTTTCGGTGAAATACATCTCTCGAAATTGGCGATCTCCCGGTGTATTGTTGTAGTTGTTGTTGTTCATCTTTACTTTTTAGACGCTACTGCTCTCCATTGATGGGTGCCACTGCGTCTCTTAACTGTGGTGGTATGGATACCCAGGGGTACAGGCACCCAGGTCCATGGTCACAATCGTATTGATGTAGTGGAGATGATAAATCGGAGAGATAAGAACCATTCAGATTTTCATTTTTGTTCTGGTAATGAAGCGAAATAGGGCTTGTATAACAGGAATAGATGGACGATACAACAGAGAATCTATGTGAATTGGTCCTATTGGGTGACATCTGCAAATTGTCCGGAGAAGTTGTCGGGTGTGTTCCTCGTGTAAGGTACAACCAAACAATAAATGATTTGTCGTACCCCGTTGGCCGCATACACATTTTAGTTTTATTATAGTTATAATTTATTATTGTAGTTAAACAAATACAAATACAAAAATACACAAATAAACAAAACCTTTACAAATTTCAAATTTAAAGTACAATAATTTTTTAAGAAAAGAAAAAGAAAGAAAAGAATCAAATATTTAGAAATACACCCGAATGAGCAAACTGCTCGTGCTCGGGTGTAGTTTCAGAACAATCAGAGTGGATAAAGAGGAGAAACAAAGAACAAAGTGAGAAAGAATGACACACTTATAAAAAAAGGTGAAAAATGTTAAACAGAGCTAGAAAGAGAAAGGACAAATTTATAAAAAGGAGACAAAAATATTAAACACAAATACATACAATAAATAATAATAAAAATAAATGACTTAAAGCTAATAAAATTAAAAAAAAAAATGTTTTACATACTTTTTTTTTTAATTTTATTATAACAGCATGCACCATTACTTAGTAATATTACATGCTCTATAAACACCCTATTTACATTTATGATTGCTACACTCGGCTTATTTCTACTATACATCTATGGTTGAGTTTATTGAACTATATTACAAGTATATTTTCAATCAATTTATATACTTCATTTTATATATCTGTGTTCTTCAAATTGTGTCTAAATTTATTGACTTCATGAATTTATGAGTTCATCTGTGTAGTCCTTCATTAATTTTTCCTCGTTAAATGTCCATTTTCCATACGCTCTTATCATAGAGTTTTGGAAATGTGTTCGTTCACCCTCCAGATTTGGACATTCAAACAGAAGATGTACTACAGACTGTTCTGGAGCTCCACACGTACACTCTGGGCTATCTTTTATTTTAAATCTATAAAAGTACGAGTTTATCTTTCCGTGCCCTGTTAGGAATGTTGCTATATTTCCGGTCAATGGTATTTTTATTTTTAAACGTTCTTTTACACTAGGGATTTTTTTTTAGTTATTGCACCTTTTTCGGTCCTGTTCCACTCATACTCCCATTTTTGCATACCGATATCTTGTAGTTATCCTATTTTAGCACTCAGCGGTATCTTGTCGTATGTCACAACCAAGTTCCTATTCCCTGCTGCTGCTTTGGCCAGAAGATCTGCTGTTTCATTTCCAATGATTCCCACGTGTGCCTTGATGCACATGTAATGGATGGTCCAGTTTTGAGCCTCTATTCTTCTTGTTTGCTCTCTTATCAGCTCTATCAAGTTGGTATGGATTGCAGGATTATTTAAAGAGTCAATTGCTATTTTGCTGTCTGAATGGATTGCTGCTGTCCGTTGACCTATTGGAATCTGTGGAATTGATATTAACATTTCAAGTGCTTTGAGAATCGCTAACTGTTCAGCTTGATTGTTAGAGCATTGATCCAGCAATCTGTATTGTAGTTGGTGCTCTAACTCATTGTCTCTGTAAATGGCAATTCCCGATCCTACCCCAGTTTCGCTTTTACTACCATCAGTATATACATTGAATGTGTAATTAATATCTTCTTGCTTACTTTTAATCTTAAAGGTGTCCGCAGGATGGTTCCACATTTTATAGTTATATACTCTTTCTACTTCTTGGTTACCTTTCTTAATTTCGTAGAAGTAGGCCATCTTTTGCAGTTCCAAAATAATAGGGGTATTTTTAGTTAACACGCATAGAGCTTCGTTAGATGTAGTTCTGAAAGCTTTGGCTATTCTGATATTAATTAGACGCTGTGCCCTTTGTAGTTTTATTGCATTATGTTTTTTATTGATTGCCTCAATCCAAACCGGGATTCCATATGACATGATCGGAATTATTGCCCCTTTATAGATGACTCATTACCTCGTAGTTAAGTCCCCAGCTTATTTTTGCAGACTTAGCTAAGGCGTGTATAAGTTTAGTACACTTGTTACTAGTGTGTTCTATATGCTGCTGGAAGTTAAATTTTTTATAAACAATGATGCCAAGATATGTTATGCTGTCCTGTTGCTGTAGAACCCTATTATTAAGGTATACATTCAGATTTTGCACTGGCTGTGTTCTTCTTCCAGTTACCACAAGGAGCCTCGACTTTTGCTCATTAAATGTAATTTTATTCTGGTCAGCCCATTTTTCCACTTTGTGCAAGTCAATGTTCGCATAGTTTTCTAATTCTAGTCTTGTCTTTCCTTTAGTTATCATCATGAAGTCATCTGCAAAGGCAATCACTTTTGTAAATTGACTATACTCTTGGTTTAAGAGTGAATTATAGTTAATATTCCAGTATCCCGGGCCGGAGCAGGATCCTTGTGGACAACCTTTGCTGATATTCCTCTGGACAGAGACGCTGTTTACGCTAAGTGTCGCAGATCTTTCGTTGAAGTAGCGTTTGAGAGTGCAAATAGGTTAGCCGGACATCTATAGTCCTTTAGAGATTTCATTATACTCGGCCACCACGCAGCATCAAACGCTCCCTTTACATCTAGGCTGATCATCGCTATATAGTACCCATTATTTAAATTTTCTTTCACTATATTTTTCACCAGCATCGCGGCGTCAACTGCGCTGGTTTGAGGAGTAAAACCGAACTGGTGGTTATTCATTAGATTGTTGCTGTATAAGTGATGCATTATTCTATTGATTAAAATCTTCTCTAGCACCTTAGCAGTTACATTAAGAAGGTTATTGGTCTAAATTTATTTACCTCGTCCGAGTCCTCTTTTCCTGGTTTAGTGATTGGTATTATTTTACTTTGTTTCCAACTGCGAGGAAAGCAACCGGTTCGAAGGCAACCGTTGTATACTGCAGTAACTGTTCTTGGTACTGTCCTAAATACTTCCCTGAAGATTTCCGCAGTTATACCATTTTCACCTGGAGTTTTGCCTATTTTCATGCTATTGATCACAGCTTCTAGTTCATCGGCCGTTATCTGTCTATCATCTGGTGTGTCTAATTGTTGATTTGCCTCGTGCCTTATCCTTTTATGCAATTCTTTATCTTCCCTTTCATCATCTACTTGCGCAAAAATATCCATCATTAGGTTTAGTGTTTCTTCTAAGTTGTTCGTAAATGTGCCATCCGATTTTCTGAGAGTTGATAAAGAAACAGTTTGCCTAATTCTTCCAGAAGCTAATTTGTATGCGGCGTTCCATAGATTAGTCGACTAATGCCCGGTTTCTACAAACTAGTGAATTACCTATGGGTAAATTATCCATGGACAAATTAGTTCCATTTAACCTACAATGATATAATGAGCAAGGCCTTGGAGTTGTACAGTTAATTTAATTCAGAAGGCTTTGATTCTCATTGTTTAAATATTACTGTTGATCCTATGAAAGGTTAAATTTTATCCAGCCATCCATCAAAGGATAAATTAACCCGAAGATTTACCCTTGGGAAGATCTAGCCCGAGTTTATAGGAACATTTTTCTGTAATTTTCATACTTACCCAGAGGACATTTATCTAGAAACTCGCCACAAGTGTATGTGATTGCTATCTTTAAATTATTTGTGTTTGTGTGGTGTTATTTTTGTGTAAATTCTGTCCATTGGATAATTTACCCATAGGTAATTCGCGAGTTTATAGAAACCGGCCATTAGTAACATTGCAATAATTTTTCCAAGAATCAAATTTTGCCTTCTTAATGGCTGCCTCATATATCCTTTTCCCTCCTGTGTACTGTTGTTTCCTTATTTCACGTAGATGAGCATCATTTCTGGTCCTTTGGTATCTTCTTCGTTGAGCACAGGTTCTTTTCCTTAATAGCGATAATTCTTGCGACCACCATGGAACGGACTTATTTTCAGTCTGCTTAGATATCATTTTTCTAGTTTTAAAAGATTTATTGCAGGTTGCAATTATTGCCTTCTCAAATTTTTCTGTTACTTTATCCATGTCGATTTCTTTTAGAATTTTACCCTCAAGGAATTCATCAATATCTGCCTCTTGTTCCCTGATTAAGTCTTGTGCGTCCTGCGGTATAAAGATCCTATGAAACTCTTCCTTCAAATAGTTTCTGAATTTATTCAGTGTTTCATCATTTGTTATGTATCTGGTCCCAAGGTAACTGTATTCGTTAATACATTTACATTTTTCCACTGTATATATAATCATTCTATGGTCCGAGCAGCTTTCTTCATCTGTGCACGAACATTTGTTTAACAAATTCAGCATTTTGGAGTTCACTACTGTTAAGTCAACATTGCTTGCTCCTGTTGAAGATTCATATGTTGTATTTGTAACGTTATTATTCATTATATGTAGGTTGCTTCCATTAATGAAATCTTCCATGATTTCCCCTCTTTTGTTTGTTATCTCATCGTGCCATGTCTTCGATCTTGCGTTAGCATTCATAGCTAAGAGAAGACAAGTCCCTCTTGCATGACTTACTATTGCTTGGATTTTTTGCAGATCTATGTTCAAGTCATTAGTTATATCCAGATAGATGCTAGCACTTATAGTTTTTGTATCTCCATAAGTTAGTTCAATAACCACTATATCTTCAACGGAAAATTGTTTAATTTGAAGGACACCTATTAGATTATTGGTAATCACTAATCACTATTGCTGCTCTCTTCTTTCCATCGCCAGAATAAAATATCTTGTATTTTTTTATATGCCTACTATTTGGTTTTGGTATAGATAGGGCTCTTGCACAAATATAATGTCTATGGCATGTTGAACGATTAACTGGTTAAGATTGCAAGTTGCCGCCTTAGAATGATGCAGATTGATCTGTGCACAGTTAATCCTGGAGTTACCTATTTTGTATGTCTTGTTTTGTGTGGTCATTTAGTAATCTATGTTTTGTTTACGCTTCTCAATAGCAGCCTGCAAACTTGGGCATTCTCTATCCATGGCAGAGTGGTTTACATTTATTAGATCATTCTTGCTGCATTTATTCCTGGTAATGCAATTTATGCACTTCATATCACTTTGTGAAGTTACATTGCACTCTACTATACTATGAGTTCCTGCACATTTTGGGCAAGTTTCCTCCCCTCTGCAGTCCTGTGCCCTATGGTTGAATCGGCAGCACTTAAAACACCTATTAACTCTAATATAGTCTTCGGCATTACATATTAGCTACCCGATTTTCAATTTTTTCCGTAAAAGCATCTGCCTGTTTAGTGAGTTAACTTCTACAACCAAATTCCTAGTTTTCCTTTTGGTTATAAATAAAAATTTAGGTTTTACATCTCCAATCTTAAAGTTTAATTCAGGGTTCTGTGATAATAATATAATCTCCTCTGCATTCTCCAGTGTAACTTCTTCTGGGATATTATAAATGATTACGTTAGGATTCCACAGTTTGGGGACTGTTGATTCCAGACGTTGGCAGCACTTTTTGTTGATTTCAGTGTGCAGTATCTCGGCTTCATCCTTATGGGCCATTCACTTAGAAACTTAACCGTAAACGTAAGAACGTAAACTTAAACGCACACTTTAGCACGGCACTGAGCATTCGCAATGAAAACTTAAACGTAGGTAACAACCAATCACAAATGAGAACGTGAACAGCTGATAAAATGGCCGCAGCAGACGAAAATACTTTCATGTTTCTATTAAACATGCATTCATTCATTTTTATTGTCATTAGATCAAAATATATAGTTGTAATAGACATTGTCCAAAGAATATACAAAACTATTTATATAATAAAAATAATACTATAAAAGTAGAGCCTTAAATCATTCATGTCAGACATTTCATACTCGTCTATACTGTAAAAACATTTAGTTTTTAACCAATTTTTTATAACTATTTTAAAACGATTAAGTGTAACAGTTCTAGCACTAAGTGGCAGCTCATTAAAAAGCTTAGCACTTAAATAATTAAAACTGTTTTGGGTTTTACTTAACCTAGCAAAAGTTATATTTATATGATCCCTATACCTAGTATCATGGTCATGATGATCATGGAAATCCAGTGTGTAGGCCATTAAAAATTTACATCATACAACCGTATGCAGACATATAAAAATTAACAGACTATTATATGTGCTGTATTTACTACTGTAGTTAATTTCTTGGGGAACTATTGTTCATATATTTTCCTTCAATGCCGCATCTTTATATAATGGATGCCATTTATCATAATGAGGGGTTTCTCATTCATAGACACCATCTCTTGGCTACTTCCACTTCCGTCTACTGTTCTGTTCTCTGATTGGTTGTATCGTTATTTTTCGCATAAACATAACGCAGAAGCTTGGTGTTTGCAAGCTTCTACGTTACGTTTAATTTTACGTTTAAGTTTCACGTTTACGTGATGCATTGTGAATGGTCACATTGAAAAACATGGCCGCAAGCTTCTATGTTTACGTTACGTTTACGGTTAATTTTCTATCTGAATGGGCCATTACTTCCGGTTTCTAAAAGGATCCTGCCATCTCTTATTGTTCTCATAGCCAGGATTCATACTTGTGGGATTTATATTCGACCTTAGATAATTCTTATGTCCTCTCCTGACTGGTTGTTTTTTGGTTTCACCATAACTTTAAATCGCTTTTGGATTGTTTCTTTCCTAAGGGGGCTGTCACACTGGATTGATCGAGGGACAGCGTCCGACCGACAGGTATAACGAACCTATAGACAGCAGTGGTATCAGTCACATAGCATCGATCAACAACGAGGGTGAGAGATCATCTGGTCTGTGAAATCAAACCTGTCCGTTTTTCAATCGCCAGTCGATGGCAAACTTCGTACCCACCTGAAGTTCAGAATTGATGTTGGAAGATTTAACTTACACAATAATGTCGTTTTAAACTTATATTTGAATGAAATATAATTGCACGAATCATTTAAGGCATTTAAAACGATATCTTCTTATGTCGTTTAATTTTAAAAACACAAAAATAGATCGAGTTGTAAGCACCTAGCGGTGGGCGATCGAACTACAACAAACAACAAACCTCTTCGCTCGGCCGACTGATGGAAGCTTGAAGTAAACAGATGTAGCCTGATATAGTAGGCATAATATTAAACCTTACATCCCAACACATGTAGTATGATAATGTGCAGGAAATAGGCATTCGTATTCCTAATAAGGTAATATACTTTACCTCTAATATACAGTGATGAGTAGACCTAGTAAAATCATGTAGGTACATAACCTATAATATTTTCGTTGATCGATGATGCTCGATGCAGTGTGACAAGGAACAGAAATTTAGCCGAGAGCGCAAGATGGCAGTCGGCTGGTCTTGATCGATCGAAGCTCAGTGTGACAGGCCTGTTTCGGAGTAGAGTTTACTTCTTGGGCCATCAGGTAACGCCACCGTGTAGGACCTGGCTTCGTCATTGCAGTTGCCCTCAACAGATGGTGCCAGTCGTCTCCCCATAAGCCTGCATTCCCGAGCATCTTAACCTTTTCTTGCAATTTCTTGACCTCATTCCCCAGCTTAGATTTTTCCATTTCCTTCATTTCCATATCATGTTTTACTTTTGAAAATACATTCCTTATTTTACTTACAGATTCTAGAATTAAACTCTTCAAATCTTTCTTCATATTATAACTTATTTGCGCCACACTAACTAGAGATTCGAGAGCGCTTTCCAACGCTTCATCACTACCTTCCGCCATCTTGCTATCCTTTTACATGCTTATTAAATTTAAAATTGGGGTAAACTGCGAGATCGGGGTATCTACTGATCATAGAGTTATAGAAACGGGGACCAAAATTAATGCTATGGTTTAATCCTGCTGATGTGAGACATTTGGGTTCTGATAGAGGTAGATTATTATTTCTTCTAGTGCTGTTTGCATGATTACAGGATGAGAATTTTGCACGATGTTTGTGAAAATATTTTAATAAAGAAGATTTGTAGAGTTGGTCAAACTTAAAAACATTAAATTCCGAAAATATTAGACTAGTTGGGTAATCAGGAACGAAGAAAAGTAATGGGCATACAGTGAAGTAAAATGACAAATTTGTAAATTGTTCTGCGTAGTCTATTACAGATGTAATTAACATGGTGAGACCATTTAAGATGTTGATCTATAAAGATACCCAAATATTTCACAACGGCAGCCTCCTTCAATGGGGAGCATGAACAATTTGTTACATCAACATTACAATTGTGTATTATTAAATTTGAATTTTTACAATTCTTCCGTTTTATCTGACCAATAGTTGTTAATGAGAAAGGAACCAAAGTCGATTTATCTACGTTTAGTGAGAGACGGTTAGAATCAAACCACTTTTTTAGAACTACCATGCCTGTGTTAGCGTATTTATGTTTCCTCCCATGAATGACCAGTAAAAATAACTACAGTGTCGTCTGCATATGAAAATATAGAGCCGTTTATTACATCAAGATTTAAATTTAGCAAGTCATTTACATATATTAAGTATAAAATTGGTCCTAAAATCGTTCCTTGTGGCACGCCTATGTCAATATTTGATATTTCACTTATATGACTGCCAACTTTTGTCATTATACATCTATTTCTCAGATATGATTCAAATAATTTGTGTACTGTTCCTCTTACGTAGTTTATCTAACAGAATCGAGCGAATAACAGTATCAAAAGCTTTTCGTAAGTCCAAGAAAATTCCTAAACAATTATTACCTTTATCTAATTCATTAATAATACTACCTGTAACGCTAATAAAGGCGTCGTCGGTAGGTATATTGCTCTGGAAACCAAATTGATTTTTATATATAATTTCATGTTTTTGTAAATAATTCAGTAACTTAGAAAAGGCCGGAAGTAATGATATTGGTTGTAATTGTTTAGTACATTTTTTTTTCCGGATTTGTGTATAGGTATTATCACAGCAGTTTTAAGAGCATTTGGAAAAACACCATCTAAGAAACAAAGATTGAATATATAGACAAGAGGTTTTGCAATATACTTAATGATAGATTTCAATGTGTTATTTTTTATTCCATCAATTCCTGGAACTACGTTATTTTTTAAAATCTTCACAATGTTAATAATTTCGTTTTCGTTAACAGGACTGAGAAACATAGATGTGGTTGGAATTCCGACTGTGCCATTGTTCACAGAAGAGTCTGGTGATGACCTAACATTTGAGGTTACACTATGCCCTATGTTTTAGAAGTAATTATTAAATTCATTAGCTATATCTGCTTTATTTGTTATTTTTGTACCATTTTTATTTATTAAATCTGAAACGGATTGATTTTTTACTGAACTTATATCAGTGGCTTCATTAATAGTTTGCCAAAATTTTCTAGGGTTGTTCCTATATTCATCAAATTTTAATTTATAATAGCTAATTTTCATATTTCTGATCACAAGAGTCAGCATATTTCTATAATTTTTATAATAACTTTTCAAATTTTCATTGCTTGGGTCTTGAATTAATTTTCTCGCAAGTTTGTCTCTAGTACGGATTGATTTAATTATGCCTACAGTGATCCATGGTTTGATTTTCCTGAACTTACGAGAAAGCTTACAGTTGCTTTTTGAAGTACTTAAATCGATGCATTTCTTAATTAAATTATAAAAAATCTGGAAAGAAGTATCTGGATCATTACATTTATACACTGATTCCCAGGTTTCTAATTCAATGAGTGAGACTAATGTTTTATTGTTAATGCGATTCACAGTATATATTTGATTACCATCTGTGGGTTTTAAACAATGCTCGTTAATATTCTTAAATAGAGCAAAAACGGCATAATGATCAGTTACGGCGCAGTTACTTATTCTCAGAGCCGAACTTCGTTCATCCTTTCTAATGAAAATTTTGCAGTCTCTTGTCCAAACGTACTGGTAACCCTTTTGCTTAGCCATGTCTCTGGTAGTATTGAGAAGGTCACGCGTAGAAGAAGCAGTGGCGTAGCAAGATTAGGTGGTACCCGGTGCGGAAAATTTCTTGTCCCCCCCTCATTTAAATTATTAAAAGATTTAACAGTTGCAAGTGTTATTTTTTGGATAGTCAAAGGTAATCCCACGAGAGTTTAAGAGTTTATCGATAGATGCAGCTGCAAGGAATTTATCTTGTGTAACTCGTAAACTCAACGGATAATGCAAATTTAGTAATAATTACTTTGTTATATAAAAATAAAACTAAGCTCCGAAATCATGGCATACTATGAATCAACCATCCATAAAGTGATTCCAGTTACCATGTTGTTACCATCTTGTAACCAGTGCTACCAATGGTGCATATAAGACATAGTTAACCTAATTTAGCCAATATTGTTAGGATTAAGGAAAGACATACATATCAAGCACATTATGCTGTACATTGTACTGTTAAACGACAATAAATGCTATTATTATTCTATTATATTCTATTCTTGTTATTATTATTATTATTATTATTATTATTATTATTAATCTAAAGTACGTTATAGACAGACAGATATACATTGTTTTCGTGAGCGACAAATTCACGAATTGTGGGTGTTACCGTTACTAAAACGAACATTTAGGCCAAAATACACTCCTGAAATTGTGCAAAGTTTTATTTTTGGAGTGATTTTATTTTTTATAAGTTATTTTGTTTTCCAAGCGAAATCTCGAATTTTGGAAAGAATAATTTTGACAAAAGAACAAAATTTTGTATTTATGTCAGGTACCGGTACCTTTCAAGATGTGAGCCGAAGATTCCTTATTTTTACATAAAGGAAGTTTTCTCGAAAACGGCTCTAATGACTTTCTTTAAATTTTGCACGTGGGTTGCTTATACTAAGAGATAAAACTTTTATTTGAAATACTTTTTCGAAATAATTCTCTCGAGGGTAGTTATAAGCCACCCACTCTGAATACGTGCTCTTTGCAATACGGCCTCTTGCAACGGAAAATCGTACGAAAACAAAATTTTGTATTTGAGTTAGATACCTTTTGGGGATGTGACACGAAGATTGGCGACGACTTTCTCTTATTTTTAAGGGGAGTAACTTTTATTTGGGAAGAGGAAGTTATGTGAATTATACATCATTTTTTTATAGGTTGATCCTAATAAATTTCATAAACAAGTAATGTAAGTATTTTACGGAACTGTATTATTATTAATCTATTCTTAAATATGCACACATACCAGTTCAAAATCTAGATTGCCGGAGAATTCGGAAAAGTCATGACTGCCGCAGCGGGTAGAATTGGTTGCGGCTTGAGTGATATAAAATATCACCGATTGTTGAAGTCTCATTTAAATTAATAAAACTGCAGAGACAAGCATCGGCAGAAATAAACACCCCTCCCCCTAAACATAATATTATTGTTAATATCATCAATTCACCGCGTTTTATTACCTTTGTTGACTGAATTTAAAACTAAAAGAAGTTTCAATACGCATGTTGACTTGTAGAAAGTTTTTAAGTTTATTTAATTGTTTTAAATAATATTATTTTCTTTAAATTCCCTTGAGCGATTTGTTAGATATAGATTAGATTAGATTAGATTTATTTGCCACAGACATTGTACAATGTATTAGCAATAACAATAAACACAAATGAGATAAAATAACAATAACAATAAACACAAATGAGATAAAATATACAAGTACACATTTCACCAGATAATGTCATTGAAGTCCTTGACACTGTACAGGGTATTTGACAACAGGTTAGATTTAATTGACCTTTTAAATGGAACATATGATAACTCCTTAATTTTGTTTGGCAATGAATTAAATAGTCTGAGGGCAACATATTCAAAACTTTTCTGTGTGGTGCTGAATTTACATTTATTTATATATAAGTTTTCATTGTTTCTGGTAGAGTAGCTATGGATAGTAGAGCATTTATTATACAAGTGTGCATTCTTTTTTATATAGAGAAGACAGCTCAAAACAAACACTGATGGCAATGTAAGTATATTAAGTTCTGTAAAGAGTGGTTTGCAGGATGTTGTAGGCGATGCTCTAGAGATAATTCTTATTGCTCTTTTTTGCAAGATGAATATTTTGTTGGCATAAGGATGTCCTCCCCACAATAGGACTCCATAACTGAGATGGCTGTGTATATGGGCATGATACACTAGTAAGAGTGACTTAGCATCTATGTTATGAGTTAGTACTCTCAACATAAATATACCTCTACTTATTTTCTTGGCAACATAGTCAATGTGAGAATTCCACTCCAAATTAGTTTGGATATATAATCCTAAAAATCTTACAGGATTCCTTAGTAGGCTATTGGAGCGTTGAAGATTAATTGTCAATTCAACAGTCTTACTAGCATTAAGACTTAGGTTATTAGCATCACACCATTTAGTAATGTCAGAAGAAGCATTGTCAATACAGATAGAGTCATTTCTGTCACATGATACAAGTGCTATATCATCAGCAAAAAGATAGGTAGTGAGACAGTTCTCCCGTACTGTAGAGGGAAGATCGTTAATATATATTATAAAAAGGACAGGACCCATGACAGAGCCTTGAGGTACACCATACTCTACCAGCTTATAATCTGATACATTATCATTAAAGAGAACAGATTGATACCTATTACTCAAATATGAACGCATAAGTTCTAAGCTAGATTCGCTGAAACCATAATAAACAAGTTTATGAATTAATATGTCATGGGAAACTGTATCAAAAGCCTTGGATAGATCAAAAAAATGGCTTACAACATGATCACCCTTCTCGATGCCTTCAAAACATTTTTTAATAAATGCAAGTACAGCTTCAATAGTACTATGTCCCATTCTAAATCCATATTGTGAGGGTGTAAATATAGAGTTGCTTTCAAAATACATGGTTATTTGTTTGTTTAGTAATATTTCAAAGACCTTTGATAGCACTGGTATTATACTTATAGGCCTATAGTTTCCATAATCGGATTTACTCCCTTTCTTATGAACAGGGATAACTTTGACAACTTTAAAAGTATTGGGAAAGTACCCCTTCTCAATGCAGTTGTTAAATATATGGGTAACAGGTTCACAAATATACACAGATGCTAATTTCAAGATTTTAGAGTTTAAGCCATATATATCAAGACATGAACTATTACTTAAATTTAGTATGACAGAGTAAACATCTTCAACACTTACATGTTTAAATAGGAAACTGATCTGAGGCTTGGATAAGTTGTTCATGAGATTCATTGGATCTAAATCACTTGGTATGTTGTTGACAATGTCATGTACTTTGTCAATAAAATAAGAATTAAAATTTTCAGCGTCTAGGTCAATATTTGGAGTAGAACTCCTATCACTCTTGTTTATCAGATCATTAATAATTGACCAAGTAGACTTAGGTTTATTGATTGAACCATTGATTTTATTAGAATAATAATTTATCTTACTGGCCTTAAGGGCTTTTTTGTACTTTTTTTGTAATTCACTGTATCTATCTTTATATTGTTTCTTGCCATTGTGTATGTACATTTTGTAATACATAGTAGGCTACATTCTTCTTTTAATTTATGGAGGTCATCATTGTACCACTCTTTGTTATTCCCTCTTTTTGGTCCAATACATGATCGTACAAAAGGGAATGCTGCATCAGTGATCTTTGAGAAGATTGACAGAAAATAATCAACTTTATCACTTAGATTTGTTAAGCCATACAATGTTAACCAGCTGACTAAACTTAATAAATACATGAAATATGGTATATTAGATGCATTAAGTGATCTTTTAAATGTATATGCAGGGTTAGATGGCTGAGTTCTGCTGGGCTTTAGATTAGTGTTGAAGTGAATGGCATCATGGTCTGATAGAATTGTATGAACTACTTTGGCTGAGCATTTGTTGGTATCAATATTCGTAATAACATTGTCAATACAAGTTCCTCCAGACCCATTGTTGTGAGGTCGAGTGGGTTCATTGATTAAATGCCTGACACCAAAGCTGTCGAAGCAATTATATATTTCTTTTACTTCGTTGCTATCAATGCAGAGGTCTATGTTAAAATCACCAGTTAAGACAATTTGTTTGTTCACACTGTGTTTGTAAACTAGGTTGAACAGATCATGCAGTTTTATCACAAAATTGTCGGTGCCATGTTTACTGTATTTTACTGTATTCGGTAAAAGCACACACACAGGACATTAAATGAATTAAGCATAATAGCACAGGCTTCAAATTCAAACATAGAAGATAAAGTAGAGAGATCAAATTTAGAGACCTCAAGACCATTTTTAACATAGATAGCTGAACCACCATGCTGGCCACTTCTGTTCCGGCAAAAGAAATCAGATAGTACATATCCTGGGACATCAAGTATGGCCAATTCATAGGCGCATAGCCAATGCTCTGTTATACATAAGACGTCAACTTCCCACTCAGAAAGTAGTAGAGAAATGTAGCTTAGCTTATTCACAAAACTCTGCACGTTCCAGTACAATATACTCAAACCAGATATTGTTTCTACTTCATAGTAGTTCTTTGTATTAGAACTGCTTTGTGTTTTCCACTCCCCAACCTCTAGCTTTCTGAGTCCATTACTTTGCCCTTTTTGTCATTTTTGTGGTTTGCGGTCCCCATTATTTTTCCACTCCTGCTCAGGCCTTAATTTTCCAAAGAACTCAGTTACTAGACAACCATCTGGCCAATGATCAGCTTTGAATATTGTTTCAAATATTTCTTCATCGACTTCTACGTGGAATGACGAGTAAGAGTCATATTTTGTACACAGTTTTGTAACTTTGAATTCTAGGTTGCTGTTACGACCATGTTGAACTATTTCCTCAGTTGATGTTTCAGGATCAAATCTGGACACGAATATCGCCTTCTTTCTCTTCGGTTTGTCTACAGTTTTAAGGCTATCAGATTTGTTGGTACCGGTTAGCAGTACCTTATTTTCCTTTATTGCCCGTTTTTTTACGACAGTGGCCCAGCTAACAGTATCGTCATTTTTTGTCGTTTGCTCGCTGTCTAGGTTTGGTACTCCTGTTTCCACCACCAAACTACCATCTTTTACTGCTTCTGCTGGAATGTTGCTTTGCTTTTCAGTAGGCCGTGATGCAAGTTTTGCACTCTGCTGTCCTGTTTTCGTTGATTCATTTTTGCTGAGTGACGGTTTTTCAATTATTTCTTTCATGGTTGATATTTCAGCATTCACTTTTGTGAAACCCTCACTTACAAAGACACATTTTTATTTTGTCACCCCCCGGGTGGTGGCACCCGGGGCGGCCCGCACCCCCCGCAACCCCCTTCCTACGCCACTGAGAAGAAGTGAGATGTTCCAGCGTTAATACGACCAGGGAATGTTTGTTTAGGATTTATATTACGTAGCATAATTCCAGGACCCTCCGGATTCTTCTTCGCCTCGTCTCTAAATTTCTGGAGCCATGAGTTTCTACTTGTGCGTTTAGTGAAACGGACTACAATAGGCTTCACTTTTCCATTTCTAGCTGGCAGCCTGTGTGCTATACTGATATCAGAGACAAGTTCCTTGCCACCTATAGCTTCAGACACCTTAGACACAGCTTCGTACACTTATTCATCTACAGACTCCGGATAACCAAATATTAAAACATTGTCTCTTCTAGTGTACTGTTGAAGAGCTTCTATTTCTCGTTTGAGAAAATCATTCTCCTGAGAAAGCGCATTCACTTTCGACTTACACTCCTTAACAACTTCTTTTACTCTTGTCAATTCTTCAGTAAAGAAATCAATTTAAAAAAAATGAATTCTACAGTTTTCTTCAGGTAATTCACCTCTTGTAGCAGAGAAAATTTGAGTTCATCAAACATGCTTTTCATTTGCACGATAATCATGCTCTCTTCATCTTTATTAGCTTCATCTGTAGTAGCTTTACCCCGCCTTCCCATTTTGAAAACAAGCAGCACCAACAAAGCACGTCTACACTCAACGACGGTCAACTCAGCACTGAATGGTGAGTGAGGTGATAGAGGTGATGTTTCGGGTGCAATTTTATGTAGATAGTTCGGTGTTAGGGCAGTATGGTATTGGAGTCTGTAATAGTATGCGATGGCTGATTTAGGCATATGCTGCATTTTAGTCAGAAATTTCTTGAGATCAAGATGTTTTGTATTATCGGATCGGTGGGCTATGGAGGTCAGTTGGACTTGTTCTTCCTATTGCTTCTTGAAGACGGAGGCGATGTCCTGGGGTGGGGTGAGGAAGTTTGTATCAATCTGGGTTTTGTGGACGGAGAGTTTGGCTAAGGCATCCACTATATCGTTACCTGGAATATTTGTATGGGACGGAATCCAGTTTAATTGGACGTGAATTAATGATGGAGTAGAGATGATATGAGGGTGACATATATGTTATCAGAATGAGGGAAAGGTGTGGCCTGGAGCCTTAGGATGCCTTGATTGTCAGTAAAAACAATAAGATTTTGTAGCGGATGACTGCGTGCGTTTTTTTAGGACCGTGTAGAGGGCGATATTTTCGGCAGTAAAAATGGAAGTGTGAGGATGTAACTTCCAATTACGACTGTATCGTTCTGTCCAATTAAAGTATGCAGCACCAGTATTTTGAAAAGTTTTTGATCCATCCGAAAAATAAATATGGGTATCTGGGCGAATCGGTATGGATGCCAGGAATTCCTGCATGCGTATTGTGGGTGGAGTAAGAGTAGAACTAAAAGTCTGGACATTGATGGTGATATTGTTAGAAAGGTGACGTCCGTCTATGATATACGTGGGGTGTACTGGGTTGGAATAGATACGTCTTTGTCGTTTAAATTGATGCGTGAAATGTGTTAAGTCTGTGAGAGGTAACATTTTATGTAGAGGGTTTGAGTGGTTTAGTTGGTGAAGTAGCTGGAGTTTGAGAGTAATGGGTTGTTTGTAGTCGTGAATAATCTGACTATGAAATTAAGGGTTCGAGTCGTTCCGCGAGCAGAGAAGTCGAAATAGGGGAAGTCTAGACGTAAATTGTTGATCGCCGGATGACCGTTAATGTGAAAGATGATTTTATATACGTGTAAGAGCATGGAAATGTATTTCTTTTCGGTGGTTCTGTTTAAGTTTATGTTCGCAATGGAACTATATTCAATACGTGATAACATAAGTGGTATGATGAGATTGAAAAGAATGTAAGTATCAGCCCCCAATATTTTCCAGAAAGTACTCGAAATAAACGTAGGCAGTTGTGACAGGCGCGGATTTTCTGTTGAAAATGACCGGAAAAATTAAGGGTGGAATCTAATAAACAACCCAAAAATGTGACTTGTCGTTCGGCGGCATGTAGTCTTGTTCCATTTAAAGTAATATAGTGACTTTTTTTTGTGAAACCTGGCCGGAAGATCTGAAATTTTGTCTTCCGAAGATTTATTGAAAGACCTAAATTATGCAGTGAAAGGATACAGGTATTAATAGAGAATGTGAATTGTGAGAGATCTGCTGTAAGTCTTCCCGGACGGAGATATCGATATAGGACTATGTCATCTGCGTATTGTAAAATACGGAGTGGATATTTGTGATCTGTTATGATGTCTTGGACATACAGAGCATATAAAATCGGGCTGAGTGAAGAGCCTTGTGGTAGTCCCTGTGATGTAATACGGAATGTAAGATTATTATATTTGCGAGGAAAGAAAAATTTACGGTATTGGAAAAGATGATAAATAAGTCTAAGGAAGGTAGATGGAAAATCATAACGGGTGATTAACGTGGGAATGTGTACAGAGTCGTACGCACGAGTGGCATCTAGATATATTGCAGCAAGGTAGGCCTACTGTTTACGATGGAAGGCAATGGAGGCGTCGGTGATTAAAGTATAAATATTAAATTCAGCATTGTAATTTTTCCTAAAACCAAACTGCGTTTTTGGCCACATTGGAAAACGTTCTAAATGAAATGTAAATCTGCCAGTCATGATTTTTTCGAAAGTCTTCCTTAGCGTAGAGAATGAAGTAATCGGACGATAATCCAGAGCTTGGTGACCTGAGGTATTCGGTTTTTTGATGGGACAAACTATGGCATCGTACCAGGAAACTGGGATCGTGCTGCCGTGATGTAATATGTGGGTAAAATCATGTGCTAGGTGACGTAAGAAAATTATCGGGAGGGCGCGTAGTAAGGTATATGTAATGTCATCCGGACCTGGGGCGGAGGATTTTGTCTTGGACGACCAAACATGCTGTATTTCAGTATAATGAATAGGTGTGAGTAGTGGATGTTGAGAAAGATTTGTAGGTGTTTTTGCTTGGAGGGGGGTCCATGACTATGGGGGGGCGCGATCATAGTAAGGAATTCATCTTGTAAATGGAGATTATGCGAAAAGGGTGTGAGGGTGGTATCCTGCCTTCCGTTTTTGTACCATGCTAGTTTTTTCCATATTTGTGGGGAGGGGTATGTTGCGTGATGGTTGTGCAGTATGATTTCCACGCGGTCCTTTTTTGTTTATTAAGTATACGACGTGTTTTTGCTTCTTGCCGTTTATGATCCAGATAGGTGGCAAAAGTGGATGAAGACTGTCGACGTATATTAACTGCCGCGGCGCATGTTTTATCCCACCAAGGTGGTTTTTTAATGCGAATCTTAGTGTTGGCAATATACGGACGATGATTATTTAAATATATGGTTAACATCTGTTCTAGGTCGTGATAAGCAATATCTCCTGGTCTGGTATGATGTAAATGTTGATTGATGTATATCCTCAGTGGGTCCGTGTCTAGGTGGCCTGTCCTCTGTTTAGTAAACAAATATTGCCATATGTCACTGGGAGATTTAATTGACAAGTGTAGGGGAAAATGATCACTATGGCATGTATCTGTGATTTTATGACATTGTATGAGGGGTAACAAGGATGGCGAGGCAATGATTAAGTCCGGAGTGGAGTCTGTCTGTAAATAATTGCCCAATCGTGTGGTGATGTCTGAGTTGATTATGTGCCACTTGTTGTTCTTGATTACAGAGATAAGAGGATGTGGATGTTGTTGCCATGAAGAGGAACGATGAAAATTGGCAATATTGAAATCACCACAAATAAGGGTATGGTGGTCTGGGTGGTCGCGGAATAAAGTAGACCATTGGTCAACTGTGAGGTGTGTGGTGTCAGAGTTGTAGATGGCATAGAGTAATATATTCATGATGGTGATGTGCACGAATTCCATGTATGGTAAAGGTTTGTTATCCGTAGCAGCGTGACATAATGCGTTTGGTATTATGGAGAAAAATGGCTACTCCGCCCCCCATGTTTGTTTCTGTCCTGTCGTAAATTCCTGTAGCCGGGTAAGGGAAATGTTGTAGTACTGGAAAAATGGGTTTTGGTGATAATTAAGATGTGATAACAGGTGTAACGTAAGAGTTGAAGGAGTTCGGTTTTTTGTTGTTAAGAATTCTGGCGTCCCAATATAATAAATTTAGAGTCCGTGTATGCCCCATTCACAGAACCCTTACATATTTCTGATCATGCGTTTCAGTCGTTCAAAGTCACTTCTGAAGTTGTCGGGAACTTCACTCATCATTTTATTGATGATGGTAATGAGTTGATATGGAATGGCAGCCTTTGTTGTTTCTACGGCTGGGCGAGCCCCGGAAGATATGCGCCGTAGAAAGGGTGGGTCTGGTAATTGCGCCGATTGGAGTTGGTTGTGTTCTGGTTGTAGATGATGGGTATCCTTGTTGAAAATAGGCCTAGCCTCCTCCTTAGTTCTGCCATTTGGAGAAAGGAGTAGTTTCTGATATTTTGCGTTGTCAAAAGAGGCTACCCCTTCAGTGACTTTACGTTTAACGTTCTTCCCCAAGGTCGTTGGTTGGGACACAGGCGTTCTGGTTGGGTTTGTCCTCGGCGGAGATATGCTGGTTCCTTGCGGAGTTCGAGCTTCTAGGGGGGATATGAACTAAAGATGGCCGCTGTTTGCGGTTTTAGCATGTTGGCATATGTTACTTTTCCCAAAGCAATCTGCCGGGCTTCATAACGCGAAACTGGTAAAGTATGGAGTTTTTCCGCTGTCTGTGTTTCCAGTTTATAGGCTGGACATAGCATTCTGTCTGTAGTTTTGTGGGCACCATGACAATTGATACATTGAGGTTTGTCCACAGCACAATCACCAGTGTGAGGATCTTGACCACATAATAAGCACTTAGCTGTAGATCTACAAAACTTGGCTCGATGATTAAGCTTTCTGCATTGAAGACAGACCGAAATGCGTTCTTTATACAATTCCATTGCACATTTTTGATGGTACAGTAAGACGTGAGCCGGCAATCGCTGTCTACGCAGAATAAGTTTCACGGTCTGGGTGGGTATGTAATGGGGCTGTCCTTTGTCGTCAGTTGTTCGTCGATTAAAACGACGTACGTTTGTAATCGAGTAGTTTTCAGCTATGATGGTGTCAGCTAATATATCTTCTGTAGTGATACTAGTATCGACACCCCGAATGACTCCAGAAATGCGACAGTCACGCCAGAAAGGGTGCCGCAGAATTGAAGTCAAGGTTACGTGAGGCAGATTATGTGGCCTGGTATTTCCTGGCGCCCCTCTGGAAGCCATTACTCAGGCAGGCAGTAGTGAACTGTCTAAAATGTCAAAAAATGATGCAGTGATCGTGTGGGGTGGCACAAACAACATAACCGCAAACACTTGTGACATAGGCCTAAACAGTGTAAAGACTTTCGTAAAAAGAAACAGGCATACCAACATCGTAGTAATGACTGCCCCTGAAAGGCATGACTTAGGTACCAAATCTCGAACAAGACTAGAGGTAAACAATTTCAACAGGAAATTGAAAAAAATTGTGAAGCCATTTGACCATGTGGAAGTACTTGATGTGGACCTCGACAGATCATGCTTCACTAACCATGGGCTACACCTCAATAACAGAGGGAAGGAAGCCATAGCAACACCAATTAGCGAAAAAATTAAGGATCTAGTTGGCCTTAACAAGAATGTAAATTTAAAGGAGAAGGAAACCCCCATAATGCTATACTGGAAGGAAGACTACAGTGAACCCAAAGTCAACAACGAGCCTACAGTCAACAGTGAATCTAATGCTGATTGTGATTCTAACCTAAATGTTGGGAATGTGGAGGCTTCACCAATAGATGGTTCATCAGCCAGCATTACTTCAGTAGCTCTAGAAACCACAGAAGAAGACAACATCAACCGGGTCCCTAGACACCAGAGCATAGGTGATCCCACAGCCAGCGCTACTTCAGCAGACCAAAAAACCTCAGAAGAAGTCATAGTCAACCAGGTCCCTAGGTCGACTAGTTGCCAGAGCATTGGTGATCCCTCAGCCAGCACTACTTCAGCAGCCCTAGTAACCTCAGAAGAAGTCCTAACGAACCGAGTCCCTAGGTCATCTAGTCCCCAGAGGAGATTGCCAGCGGGTCTCAGCAATGATTTTTTAGTTTAAAGGATAAATCTGGCCGCCCTGTAAACTTTAAAATAGTCTATACAAATATACAGGGTTTAAACAATAAAATTGAAGATTTAGAGGTGATTGTGAGTGAAAGTGATTACAAAGTGGTTTGTTTAAGTGAACACTGGTGTAAGGAGGAAGAAATTGATTATGCCATACTAAATGGGTATGAAATAGGAAATAGTTACTGTAGGAAAACTCATATCGGGGGGGGGGGGGGGGGTGTTTCTATTCTAGTAGCTAAGAACATCAGCTTTAAACAGATAGATCTAAGCAAATTTTGTGATGAATGTCACTTTGAAGTTACAGCGATACAATTGTGCATGGAAAATATCATTATAATAACAATTTACAGATCTCCCAAAGGCAAAGTAGATATATTTCTACAATCTTTAGAGGCAGTTTTGAAAACCCTAATTAACGCTAAGTGCAAATTAGTGATATGTGGAGATTTAAACGCAGAATTTGATGTAACGAAAAACAAGTCCAGTGTAACAGACTTGCTAAACCTATTGCCTCAATATAATATGTATTGTGCAAATAACCCACGCAGCACGATATGTATAATATACGTATATTTTAGAGCTACATATATATCTTACGATTGGTCAAAGTCAAAACGTAAATTATACGTATATTTTATGTCCAATATATACATGAATAAAAACTGTTGTAATTTAATCCTGCTTTATATTTATAATATATCAAAATTAAAGTTACTGTTACATAAGTAAGATTAAATATAAAACAAAATCGATTTGATTGTTCATTTGTAACATCAAAATTACGTACCAACTATACGTAAATTTTACGTCTAGAATTGGACATTGTAAACACCGGTTTATTGTGTTTTACTTTAGTAAATCGATTTGGTTAAATTAAGGGAACGCAATAAAATTTACTCACGCTAATCAGAAATTAATTTAAAAAATGGTTTAAAATGATTACATCCGTACATTCAGTAGGACTATTTTTTATGACTGGCGGCCATCTTGTCTGTGACGTCAGCAATGTAGATCTGCTGATTCAAGGTTGTATTTTGTTGGCTGTTGGTGGTTGTGTATAAGTTTCTCTTTTATAGTGTTTTATTAACAAGAAATTGTGTGTGGAGAGAATTGCACTGTTCTGTTGCAACTACTTCCTATGTATATAACATAGAAACAAAGAATAAATGTACATGTGTGTGTAATTAAAGCTGACGAAATATTATGCAATGTGCAGTGATCTGTAGGGTAATACCCTGGGATACATTTCCTAATGTAGGCCTACCTGAATGCTTGTGAAGACCTGGTCCTTCATGTAGAAGATTAAATGAGGCAGAAGAAAAACATTTACACATAAAACAGTACTGGTAAGTCCCTGTGCAAGATTTGTTTCACATACATAAATTGGCCTATCATAACCTCAACGACTTGCAAACTGATTTATAATACAGATGCTGTGGTAATTAGCTCTGATCATAATAATTTACGATAACGCTGCTAAAGTATTTCTTAATTGTTTCAGGAATTCACAATGCCTAGGTGCTGTAGTGTTGCTGGCTGTAAAAGTAACTACAAGTCACAACATGAAAGTGTTAGTACATTTTCTTTACCAAAAGACGAAGAACTTAAGAAGACATGGTATAGAAAGATTCCTACAGACTTTACAGGGGTAAGCAAGCCTGTTATTTGTGTGAAGTATTTTCCTGAAGAGAGTGTGATAAGAACAGAGACATTTGTAGTTAACGGTGAAGTAAAAACATTTCCTAGAACTTGCCCTAAACTGAAACTTGGTGCAGTACCA
Source organism: Ectobius pallidus (assembly GCA_964059195.1). Lineage (NCBI taxonomy): Eukaryota > Metazoa > Arthropoda > Insecta > Blattodea > Ectobiidae > Ectobius > Ectobius pallidus. The sequence continues at coordinate 157,580,627 of CAXKWD010000002.1, forward strand.
TCAATATTTCCTAATCTGCCTGAGTACTTGTCAAGACCAGGTCCATCATGCAGAAGATTAATTGATGCAGAAGAAGAAAATTTAAACCAAGCAGTTGCAGAAAGCTTAAAAGAACTTAAAAGTTAGGCTAAAGATAAGATTAAGTCGCCCCTTATGCTCCGAACAATGCGTTGCTGTTCGCTTGTTATCTCGGCACAGCCGATCGTTCCTTCTCTCCAAACTCCCGATCGTACCAAATACAAGCTACCATCCCATACACCAAAATGACAACCCTCTAGCTTACTCGGCACTCCCGACCAGACCACAATCACCTCTTCACATAATCTAAATAATGCAAAACACTAACCACAATAGTTAAGTGCGCGAGCGGAGGCAGCAGCCGAAGCGAAGCGCCCTTGCATTTTCGAATAATGTACGATACACTGTTTGTAGGTTTCGAAAATGTGGCATATTATATCTTCCAGACGTTAGTAAGCCTGTCAACTTTTACGTAAGACATGAGGCTTTTGTTTACCGGTATGACGTCACACTACCAACGTCCAATCACTAGTTTCTACGTAATATGAGGACAGAAGAAGTGGTATGAAAGAAAGTGCATCGCGAGGGAGCGGTGGGTGGGAACATTCATCCAAGGTGCGACTTAAATTTATTTTTTCCCAAAAGTTATGCTGAATGACAAGCTCTGCATTGTTTGGAAGATGTGATGCAGTACTTCCTAAGTGTAACAGAAGGACTTAAAGGGCAGTGGAATAGCATAATGGCAGTAGAAAGGCTAGTGCTGTGCTTAATGGATGTTAATGATGATGTTCCGAAGATTCTTGGTTCAGTGTGTATTATGAGCGATCTCAGTGTTTTGCTTACAATAAATAATTGCAAAATACCTCAGCAAGAAGTCCCAAAAAACTGCAAGATAGTAAGCACAAAAAGTGTTCTTGATGACATTTTTAGTTATTGATATCTCATGTATTGATAGTATATGTAAAATGTATGTGAGCAGTGTACATTTATGAACCAAAGGCCCTATATAGGCTACATAAATTATATATAAAATATACGTTTGATAGATCATCTTGACATATTTTTTACGTATAGATATTGTACATCAATAGTATGTATGCGATTGTTCGTATAATTGATATATATTAAATGTCTGTATTGACATGAATAGACGTACGATATACATAAAAAAGTGGGACATTTGAGCGTATATTATACGTAGATTTTATTTAACCAATATGTGTGATATACATTACCTAGATCTAGGGATAACGCAATTTTTACATATATTTTACGTATGTGTGCTGAGTGGAAATACACCAACTAGAGGCAATGCCTGCTTAGATAATATCATGACAAACTACATGCCACAGGATTACAAAATAACAGTAGTTAACCTAGGTTTGGCTGATCACGATGCAATCCAATTTGAAATTTAATAAATAATGACCAATTGCATAAATCAATTAACAAGCAACCTGTAGAAAAAACACTAATAAGAAAAATAACACCCTGGAAAATAGAACATTTTAAACATAGGTTACAAGAAACAAACTGGAATTTATGTATGGTGAATCAGCTATCTGCAGAGCTAAATTTTATAAATTTTTTTGAAACATTTTTGAAGATATTTAATACAATTTTTACACTTGAATACAAAAGAAGTAATATCTGTACTAGTAAAACTAAGTCTAAATACAAAAAGTGGTATACTCCTGAACTGCATAATATGAAACAAGATATTTTAACATACAATGATATTCACAAAGCAACTAAGAATGATGTAGTGTTGAATGAATTAAAGGAAAAGAGGCGTGCATATAGAATAGCTATACAAGATGCAAAGAAAAAAAGTAATGAAGAACATATTGAAAAATCAGCAAACAAATGTAAAACAGCATGGTCCTTGATTAACGAAGCAGCTGGAAAAACTAAGCCAATACACACAAATGAGATATTACCTGATGTATACAATAATTATTTTATATCGACGGTAGAGGAAATAAGCACTAAGGTAAACGTGTCGCTTGAAAATACTAATAGTTATCTGCAGAAAACTATCAAACCGCCAGATGTATATTGTGAGTTCACTTTTGTAACTAAGGAAGAAGTCTGTAAGGTAGTAAATTCTCTGAAAAATTCAAATTCTAGAGATGTCTATGGCCTAACTAGTGGGGTAATTAAAGAAATTATATATATGATTCTTGAACCATTGACTTTCTGCATAAACCAATGCATAGCACAGGGAGTTTTTCCTCAACCCTTAAAATTCTCTCGAGTAGTACCGGTGTATAAGAAAGGAGATCCTAAAATACCAGGGAGTTATCGACCAATCTCTTGCATACCAATAATAGCTAAAATTTTTGAAAAAATTATCAAAAAGCAAATTTATAATTATTTTGAAAAGTATAAACTTTTCAATGATAGTCAATATGGGTATCGAACTGGACGCTCAACGACAAGTCTTGTAGATAGTCTAGTTACACAACTGCTTGTAGCCTTAGAAGATAACTGTTCAGCGGAGATCACCTTATGTGATCTAAGCAAAGCTTTTGACTGTGTCAGACATGATATTCTTCTAAGTAAGCTAAATCATTATGGTGTACAAGGAAATGAGTTATTAATGATAAAATCTTATCTTGAAAACAGAAAACAATTGGTAGATATAAATGGTAAACATTCTGAAATATTGAATATTAGATATGGTGTACCGCAAGGTTCAGTGTTGGGGCCAATTTTATTCTTAATAATGATTAACGATATCAGCATAAACCCATCTACATTTTCATTAATATATGCGGATGACACAACTTTACTAAGTACCCATAAAGATCTTAACCTATTAAAAAAATTAGCAAAAAATTCGTTGGAAGAAGCAGTAGCCTGGTTCAAAAATAATGGCCTATATTTGAATGAGGAAAAAACTAAATCATTACTTGTCACACTAACTCCAGAAAATGATCATGAAATTGAAAAAATGCAACATTATTAGGAATAACCATTGACAGAAATCTGTCATGGAAAGAACACACAGAAGTGGTTTGTAAAAGGCTCTCACGTGTAATATATTTAATAAGTAGATTAAAGAAATGTGTATCTTTAAATTATGTAAAGACTGCCTATTATGCATTTTTTCAGAGCATAATAAGGTATGGTCTAGTAGTATGGGGTAATGGGGTAGGAATTAATCAAGTATTAGTTATCCAGAAAAAGGCAATTAGAATAATAACTAATGCTAAAAAATTAGAGCACTGCAAGCCTCTATCTATAGAGACTGGTATACTAACAATAATAAATTTATACATTTTTGATGTCTTGTCATTAGTAAAAAAAAACATAGAAAACTATCAAACACGAAGTCAAGTACATACATATCAGACTAGAAATCACAATAAACTTGATCTAATTAGGTGTAGGCTAAACAAAACAAAAGGATACCATAACAATATTGGGATAACATTATATAACAAATTACCAGATAAACTTCAAGAAATGTCCCCAAATTTATTTACAGAAAAACTATATTCCTGGCTACAAAAAAATCCTTTTTATAATATTCAAGAATACCTAGAATCAGACATGCAAATAGAATAGAACAACTTAGTGCAAATAATTACATGATGTAAAAGGGTAAGAAATTAGTGTAAACTATAAGTATACTTTGTTCATTTAGTGTCACTTAGGTTATAGTATTAGTATAACAATTGACTCGTATAATTATATGTTTATAAGATTGTAAATAATTATATATTGAATTAGCATAGCTTAGGTTGTTGTTGATAAGTATTAATGTAAGTATTAATGTTGTTGATAAGTATTAATGTAAATAGCTTATATGACCGATTGCAGTCTGTACTGCCTAAAGGTTAACAAATAAATATGAAAATATGAAATATTATAACTTGGGATGAAAGATTCTGTCCCATGTTCCTTGTCAAAAGGAGAGTCCAGAAATTGGTTGACAGCCTGATATGTAATGAAATGAACGTCTATTTGAGATTTATTAACTTTTTGGATGTGTTGTATTTCAAAGTTGGCTTTAAATAACCATCTACCTATTTTCATGGGATGTAACATGCCCAGGGCTTGGTTTGGATGCTTAATGGAGACAAAGTACGGACCTACATCCGTAGAGATGTATCTATGAAGCAATTTTTGTGTGAGATTTTGATCTTGAATCGTAACTGGAGATTCTGATGCTGCGGCAGAAGAAATTTCATTGGTTAGGTTTGAAGTAACGTTGGAAGTCATTGACTCAGTCGAGGTAGGTATGTGTAATTGGTCGCATTCTATGTCCATTGGGCGAGGTGCAATTGATTCATCTGATATAGATAAAGGTTGTTGGAGAGTATGAGTCATATTTGCGAATCACCCCCCGCGGGGTGAAAAATTATGAAAATAATCAACACTTTTGTTATACAGATTTAAACTAGCACTAATGGGTAGAAACCAAAAAACACTAGAGAAAAGATGTTCACAGAAAAGGATTCGCAGTTTGGAAAACTGACTACACTCGCGGAAAAACACTTCCTCACAGTTATAGAGCTAGTACTGATCTCCCGGTGTATAGTAGAGTCCGTCTGCTCTGTCCTGTCACAAACATTTAAGAAAGAGATGAAAATACTCACCATCTCTCTCACACCAGTGCTGCCACAACGTTCATCAAAACTTGTTTATGGTGTTCAAGGAAGGGAGCGGACACCAGGAATTTCTGCAACAGGGTGGGTGTGCCATTAACCTTGACGAGGATTTCCCATTGTGTTACAGTAGGGGGTAGTTCTTGACTATCTCCATTTCTTTCATCTTGTTTGTGACAAGATAGAGCAGACGGACTCTAATTGGCATAAGAATCCCATGAAGGTACCTGCGAGTTGCAACTCTAGCCAACCGAACCGAAAGTATCTTCCTATCACATTTCTTAATAATAATAATAGTAGTAATTCTAATAATGATAATAATATAAGAATAATAATAATAACAATAATAATATTATTATTAATATTATTATTTAACAATAATTTAAGTATAATTATATTTAGTGTATGTCTAGTGTATAGTGTCTATGTACGCAGCATTCACCCCGCTTCCCTCAAATGCTGCAGAAGAGTGACAGTATTTCGCAGTAGTGGATGGAGGCTATCTGCTTCATAAAGTTTTTTGGCCACCCAACGCCTCTTTCGACACCATCGCCAAGAGTTAATCCTCTTTAAAAAAAAAAATACACTATGGTCCACGAAAGTTGCCGTTGTGTTCGACAGATAGGCCTATCCTGCTCAGAGTGGCACCAAAAGATCTGAGTTATTGCGGAGTAATCTCTGATGTAAGTACAATTAACCAAGTTGCTCAGGAAAAGTCACTTCGAAGATTGTGACATTAAAGCCAATCAGGCCCATGCTGACTTGCTCACTTCCCAGGCCAAGGAGCATGAAGCTGTCACAATAATTGGAGAGGACATAGACCTTCTTGTGCTTATGATAGGGCTTGGCCAGCCATGCATCAACTTGGTCTTTCTGAAGCTGCTGATGTGCAATATTTGAGAACATCTTTCAAATTCGATTAATCCATATCCAGCCACATCCTTTCCATCCACACATTTAGTGGATGTGATACGACATCTGCTATTTTTGGTCAAGGAAAGATGAAGCTGAGCAGCATGGTTACCTTTACGAAAGAACTTCAGGACCTCTCCCGATGCTATGTCGACCCATTCACCAGCCATGATTAGATTGATGAGGCTGGTGATCTCTACACCGGAAATCCCACCAAAGTAGCTCTGGACAAACTGCGTCAATCCACGTTAACACAGCAGTGGCCAAGGGGAAAGTGGACCTCTCAAGACTACCCCCTAATTATGATGCTGCACGCCACCATTCGTATCGGTGTTTCCTTCAAATACAGACATGAATGGGTAAAACAAGAAACCTTGAAGAAAGAGGATGGGTGCGTAGTAATGCGGGTCTAGTGGTACTAAAAACCACCAGATATGTGACTCCCTTGTCTCTACTCAAGAGTGTCAGGCCCTTGCAAGATAGCGTGTAGTAGAGCCTGCTCTTGCCGTAAGGCTGGTCTGAAGTGCTCTTCCATATGCAAGCACTACTGTGGTCAACAATGTGACAAAACTTTATCCACCGGTAGTTGACGATGATGACGACAAAGATCACTTCAACCAGCTATTGGAGCCCAAGGAACAACAAGAGGAGGATGATGAGAGCTTCCTACCACTTCCACAGATGCTAATAGAGGAACTGAGCTCCTTGGTTTATATTATACACATTTTTAAACATATATTTATTGACTAATTGTTTTTCAGGTACCTAGAATGGCTTTATTTGGTGACAGGTTTCGGGCTTAGCCATGCTACCCTTGATCACGCTTATTAACACATCATTTCTGTTATTAACAGTTTTTTTATAGATTTACATCATGGTAAATTAATAGAATACCAGTATGGTGTATAATTCTTATGTGTTTTTAAATTACATTCATGTGTTTTCATGTTTGTTTTCTCCTTATTCACATTTTAAAATGATTATTTGATGATACTAAAGCAAGAATAACTCTGTAGGATATACACCCGTACTGTTGAAGCGTTCTAACTCATAGGTGCCTTCATATGCCAATTGCCGGACACCGGGAGATTGCCATTTTCGAGAGGTGTCCTTGACCGAAACTAAAAATGTTGGTACTCAGTAGACGCAGAAATTGATGCTCTTTAACTTTCATTTTATGAGTTTTTCTCTCAGAGCACTCATTTCCAAGCTGCAGACTCATATATAGTACTATATCTCAGTTTTTGGCAAAGTTGGAAAAAATCGTCGTTCTTTGACCATGGGTTTTGACCACACTACTTAACAGAATTATTACGTTGTAGTACCCATTCGACGCAGAATTTGATGTTCTTTAATTAGTTACATTGTAACCTTTTCGCTAGGATGCACCGTTTAGGTGTTAGAGGCATAAAACCAAAAAATTCCTAAAATTTCGAGGTTTTTTTGCCGCCCGTTTTAGCATTTTTGTTTTTTACATGCTTGTATCCCTATGTACAAGTTAAAAAATAAAAGCTTCTACCCCACCTTTTGCATCATACAATACCTCTACTGACTGGCCTACATAGCCTATTTAACATAATTATGTTCTGCCGAATTGTAATTCTACGTTTGTCTTCAAATGTTCAAAAGTTAGAAATATTTTAAGTTTCAGACAAATTTCGAGATTTCGGAAAAAAAAACCCCCGTACAACGCACTTTCTCTTTATTTTGGGGTTATATCTTTGTATATAAGCTGTATATTGTGCATTTACATCGTGAAATATGTGGAGAAATATCACAGTCATTAAAATTGCATTATTAAAAATTCAATCACGGTACATGTAATGGAACATACAGGCAACAAAAGAAAATAGGAGAAAATAACATAGTTTTGAAATTTGGCAGAGATGTGGGGAAAATTATCCTCAACAATATACTCAAAGTCCCCATGGAAAGGGGTTTTCTTAGGTTTCCGTAAATATCTAAAATGCTATAGGTTCTAGTAAAAAACAGTTTATGCAGAAAATTAAACTGCATAAAATTTCCTGTAAAATGGATCTGACTCGTACTTCTGTAGAACTAACAGTTCAAGAAATAAAAGGAGATGAAGTATGACATAGTTTTGGATTTTTTTTACACAGGCCTTTATTCTCTCTCTCTCTCTCTCTCTCTCTCTCTCTCTCTCTCTCTCTCTCTCTCTCTCTCTCTCTCTCTCCCCTCCCTCCCTCTCTTTTAAGGAAGCAGATGGTAAATAGAATGGCACGATACCAAGCAAACTAGTTCTTAGAATAATATACTCACTAATGGTTAACATTACACATAAAAACCGTTATTATTATTATTATTATTATTATTATTGTTTTTGTGAAGTTTGCCGTATATGTTTCGCTTAAAAATTAACCGGTATTTGGAAAAATGGCGAAGAATTAGATATATTTAGAAATTTTAAGACATATTAGGCCCACCTGCTACTTTAAATAAATGTTTACTTGTCTATGTGTCTGCTGAGACAATATTTGCACATATATAGGCCTACTTGTCGCTGTGCTACTTTAGCCCAGTCAAATGTTACATCGAAACTTACATTAAATGAAGTATTAATAATTTTTAGAGGTGTTTCGGACCATTACTGATACTACAAATCCAGATTTGTAACCCTCAGAAATCTGTGCTCGCTGAATGGCGGTCGAAAAACCGCAAATTTTTCGGACTATTTTTTTAGCTTTTTGACAATACTCCTAAACTATACGTTTGTTGAAAAAATATTTCATAGCGTTTTTAAGTAAATTGAATTGTCTAAAAAATGAGATCAAAATAGTTTTTTAAAAGTTATATAGTTACCAAGATATTGCTTTTAAAAGATTGACTCTTTTTTCCAAAAAGTGAAAATGTTAAGTTTTCTTCATGTTTCGAGTTGGATAAAGGAAAAGTGACACGTCTTACAGAAAAATAAACACCATGAAAGGTGTAGGGAATTTAATAAGCTTTAATTTAAGCTAAAGCTGGTCCTTGTACCTTAGATAGTCTCGTCAGAAATGACAAAAACCGAAAAGATGAAACAACGCTGAATAGTATTGTTAGTAGATAGATTTTGTTCATGACGTCACAGGTGGGTGGCGGTGGGATGCTGACGTCATCCAAGATGGCGGAACTTCCGGTTCCTGTCACAAGATGGCGGCACTTCCTGTTCAAGATGGCGTTCTTGTCACAAGAAGACGAAACTTCCCATTCCTGTCCTGTTCTGGAAACAAGATGGCATCTGGGACGGGAGATATGAAATTTGTATTTTTTTTTTAATTTGAGGGAGATATATGGAATTGTAAAATTGTATATTTTAAATTTTGGAGGAAATTCAAGATGCTGGAAGGCGCTGGATTTGAAATTGTATAGTTTAGAATTTAGGAAATTGAAGATGACGTCTGGCGGGAGATTTAAAATCTGTTTATTATGAAACGGTTCATAAGCACAAAAGACTTCTGGCGGGGATTTGAAATTGTATAATGTATAGAGTAATTTCTTATTATAGGCGTCAGAAGAACAAAATAGCTTCCGGTGCGAGATTTAAAATTTGTTTATTATGAATTGCTGCGTAAGAACGAAATACTTCTGGCGGAAATATGAAATTGTATATTTTAAAATCACCGGAAATTCAAGATGGTGGAAGGCTGGAGGTTCGAAAATTGTATATTTTAGAATGGAGGAAATTCAAGATGGCGGAGGGCACGAGATTTAAAATTTGTTTATTGTGAATTGGTGCATAAGAACAACAGACTTCTGGCGGGGTATTGGTGCTTCCTCCATCCCACCCAAACAATTTGTGCAATTACGCCTTATGGACAACCAGCGCCATTGTATGATACCATCATTTAGGCCCTTTTGTCACCCAGCCCCATGATATGACGTCACAAAACCCCCAAAGGATTTGATTAATGATTTGGCTAGACATACTGCCATCCTACAGTCGAAACTTGATGAAAATTAAATTCCCTGGTCTTTATCTCAAACTCGGTCTCGTATGAATGGTCTTTATGTCGGTCCCGGAATGGGGGAGAGGGTCGCTCGAAAAATGCCTGGTTAACATTAAAGATATTGTAACTTAATAATATTTTATTTTAACACAAATGATACAAATTATACAATATATTTATTAGAAACATTGTAACACAAAACATATAAATTACAAATATTTTATTGTATCACACATAGGCCTATATACATGAAATACAAATATACATGAAATACATATGTACATTAGTTTTTATATTTTTTAGTAGGAGGTTCCTCCTCTCCTCCTCTCCTCCTCTCCTCCTCTCCTCCTCTCCTCCTCTCCTCCTCTCCTCCTCTCCTCCTCTCCTCCTCTCCTCCTCTGATTTTGTAATGTCCAAGAGCGATAGTATCTATACCGTTACCGTTACCGCTCAAGGTCAGTTTATTCATACAGATGGAGTACACATCATGTTTATATGACCTAATCGACCTATTGATGGTAAAAGTTGATTGACCCACCTTGAGACAGTTGACGTAATCTTCAAATTTTACATCCTTTTCAATGACTTTTTCTTAATTCCTTTCAATTTTTAACAGTTTTGTCATTACATTTTATCAACATATTGTAGTGTTTCACTTTATTTGTTTTTGTTTGGATGTAGCAAAACATTCTATAGCTATTGAAGTTATATTCTTGCCTTGCGAGTGTACTAAATATTATTGTGGGTATTTACATTTTTTGGGCTCTTATTTCTTTGGGTATAGTGCAAGTTATTCTACATTTTCTAATCTACATTATTCCAGTTGGATTAAATTAAAGCTATTGTGCTTATCAGTTCATACTTATTTAACCCTTATGAAGTATAGTTTATTGCAGGCGCTCAGAGATTTTCCTTATTGCTATTGGGATTATAATAAAGTAATTACTTAGCATATTTTCATCTAGGCTTTTCGATAGTGAGTTGAATGAATATTTACTACATAAGAGTGTCTCTTTGATTCATTTAAATGTCAAATTGTTAGTGAGACTATATAATCTCAAGACTGTATAAAGTAAATTGGATTCCATATTTTTCATTTATATACTTGCCTATTGTTGGAATCTGTTACAATTAATTGCACTTCGGCGAATCATAATTCCTCCTTCAGTCAAACTTTCGATATTCTTCTTTGATGATTTTTCAAGTAACTTCAGTAATTGGGTGTTGTCGTTATGCTTACTTATTTTTGAGCTCCCCATGACCTAGTATTGCCTTATAGCAGGGGTGCCCCCCCAAACGTCATGACTCACCCCCCAAACTTCATTGCTCACCCCCCAAACTTCATTGCTCACCCCCAAACTTCATTGCTCACCCCCAACTTCTTTGCTCACCCCCAACCCAATTGGCTGTCAACAAGGGCGCCCATATGATATTTTCTAGAGGGGGGCAATTTTTTAAATTTATTTATTTTTTGTCGCTTTAACTTCTTGGGCCACTTTGTAACATTATATTAATAATATAATAAGTGCTACAATGACGTAGCCATAAAATAATTGCGGGGAGGGTCGGAAGTGCAGGGGGGTTTGGAATACCCCCAAAAAGGGGGTTGGGGTCCATCTCCAGAAAATTTTTAAATATTGAACTAATGAAAATCACATTTTATGCTATTTTAGCACAGAAAAACTAGTTAGGAAATTTGTTTACCATACTCAAAGACATGCCAATGTAAATAAAAAATCATTACCTAAGTGGGGGTCCACCCCCGGAAAATTTTTAAGTAATGAACTAATGAAAATCACATTTTACGCTATTTTAGTACTAAAAACTAGTTAGGAAATTTGTTTACCATACTCTTAAGCAGTGGCGATTATTCCATATAGGGTGTGAGGATCATCCTACACTTCATAATTCATCTACATAAATTTTTACTAGCATTCATTGTCAAAATTAAAACAATAAAATGACAAAACAGCGTTATTGTAGAGCACTCAGGAAGGAAGTTAGCGGTTCTGTTTTGAGCAGGTTGGTATTTGCGAGGATGTCCTCAGTGTTGGTGTTACGCAGTCCATGCCGTTGTTAGATCTCAGGGGCATGTGAAGGGGGGAAGGGAAATGTTGTGAGAACCCAGTTTCATATGGAGGAAGTTGAGGACGTCTTACAGTACAGTCCTTCCTCACGTTCGATAGCTTGTTTTCTAAGAGGGGAGTGATCATATTTTTATTAATATTTATTTATTTCATTTCTTGGCATATATTACAGGCCTAGCTATTATTGAACTTTACTGTGATGTTTATATTTCAATATAAGTATTCCTGGAGTAATATCAAGTTTGATATCAACTATGAAAATTATAGCGGAATAGCTGATTTCCGTAAACGACAGTTTTCATACATGGTTAAATATTTTCATATTTTAGGATAAAGCATTATTGTATTAAATTTACATCTCAGCCTTTATGTATTTTTTACGGCGACTCATATGTACATCAATAGCAGTGAATGGGTTAATTCGCTCTCTCCACACCATCCTACACAACTAAAAAATCAGGAGTTGCCACTGCTCTTAAGACATGTAAACAAGAAAACAATGTAAACAAGAAAATGTTACCTAAGTCGGGTGTCCACTCCCGGTAAATTTTTAAATGTTGAACTAATGAAAATCACATTTTACGCTATTTTAGCACTGAAAAACTAGTTAGCAAATTTGTTTACTATACTCTAAGACATGGCAACTTAAACAAGAAATTGTTACCTAAGTTATAATACTTATTACTATTTATAAGAAAAGTTGAATAACACATGGAACAGTGGACATAATAGGCCTACTCATTATGTTATGAAAAGAAAATAACTGCTATATCTTATTTGACACACCAACAAATCTTGTTTAATTAAATAAATATTTAAAAAAAAATACAAATATAGAATTTTAGATTTTGACTTTTGGGGGTCCAAACCCCCTGAACCCCCCTTTCCTAATCCACTGTGGATTCTGCATCCATGTTGTCGATTTGGTAAAACTTCTGCAATTCAAATAATTGTCTTAAAAGAAAAACACCTGGCTATAATAATTATTAATATACATTTTTTCCTTGCGCCCCCCCTCGCCCCCGGGTATGGGCGCCCATGGCTGTCAAAATTCTTCATCTTTATAAAGAATTAGAAGAGACCTTTTGAAGTCATAGAACTTGACTGTTTTTATTTTTATCATATAAAACTCTAATTTTGCAACAATTTTCAACCCCCCCCCAGAAAATTCACAAATGATAATATTTTGCCCCCCCCCCAGAAATTTCAATGACGCAGTCTGCGTCTTAACCTCCCCCCCTGTGGACACCCCTGCTTATAGGTTTCTAGTGTTTGGTATTCCCTATAATGTAGCTATCGGGTTAGGGGTAGTTCCCATTGGATGGTGTCTGAGAAACCTCATTCATGTAGGGTCTGTGATGTCTGTTATTTATTGAATTGTGAGGGAGATATATATTATATATTTATTATAATCAAGTAATTGAATTTCTTGACCATTTATGCCATTATTTAATGTTTGTATTTTTTTAAAGAAATTGTTGTAAATATAATAAATGGTAGGGTTTATAGTACCTGAGATTTGCTTTGATGACTAAGATTTTTAAGATATTGGATCATTCCTGCTTAATAGTGTTTGTTGGAGGAAGGCTTGAATCTTTGTGATTAAAGGTGTTGATTTTTTAATCTCTCATTCTATTTCAAATTTGCGTGCTCTTCGCCTCCTCTCCATGCCGATTAGTTACGATACTTCTCTGGATTATTTGTCCACTTATGCTTCCTGACTCCTTTGCTTTTCAGGTTAGATCCTAGTGTGTCTGGCTAATTAGTTGCAGCTGTTCATTCTTTGGTCTATGGCCTATTCAGTATAAGAAAGATTAAATAAGAGTAAATAATAATATAACCTGATAATAAATCATATAGCAGTGAATGAAAAGGGTATTCAAATACTACAACTATAATTATTAGTGCCCCTAGAGAGGTAAATCAAGCGCTGCACCTTGAACAACCACCCCTTCATAAAAATCAACCCCTTTGGGATTGATATAGCATGCTATGATTTTTAAATGTCGAAAAATAATTTTAAATGGGTTAGAATGGTTGCTTTCCACCTAGAGAGTACGAGACCTTGTAGTTGGTGGTGGAGCTTGCGTATCCCTTTGGCCCCAAGAGCCTTGACAGGTCAATGGGTAGGGATCAGACGAAGGAGTACTCCAGAAGAGGACCTCAGCAGCAGATACGGCAGAGAAGGAGTCCTTTGGAACGACGTATTTGGTAGAAGAGGACCCTTGCCCAGGGTAACGGGCGAAGTTCACAACGGCAGAAAAGGCAAGAAATTAGCTGAAATGGCGGAAGTGGCAACCCTCCTATTGGGGTTAATACAATAGAGGGGCAGATGAGGACTCCATAGCCTTGAGCAGCAATCATCTAGGAGAAAGTACTCCAAAATCAAACTCTGGTCCTCCTGGCAGGGGTTTGTGCGGTTGGGTTGGTAGTCCACCCATGCAAAACAAATATTACTCATCTACCTCAGAAGATGGAAAGCCTGCTGTATTCTAAGGAGATGACAAAGGTGCAAAAAAGGACCCTGATTAAAGGCATTGCGGAAGAACTAAATGTATGTACTTGGAATGTAAAAGGATTAACCAACAAAGAAGCAGAACTGGAGAGGGAACTTATAAGAGGGAAGATTGATATTGCCCTGATATCTGAAACAAATAAAAAACTTCAAGGTTCTAAGGAATTAAAAGATTACGTGTTGTTTTATAGTGGAGTACCACAAGCTCAGAGAGCATGCGCAGGAACTGCAATTCTTATCCATAAGAAACACAGAAACAGAATTTACAGCTACCCTATAATAAATGAAAGCTTATTAAGCATTAGATTAAAAACTTGCCGGGGATACCTAATGGTAGTAAGTGTTTATGCTCCCGAGGAAGGAAAAAAAGAAGAAAATAAACAGTTTTATAAAGATCTTCAAAACCATCTAGAAACAGTAAGAAAAAAATGATCAGTTGATCTTGGGTGGTGATTTTAATGCAAGAATTGGCCAATTATCAATGGGAAATATAATAGGAAATAATGGAGAGCCCGTACTGAACGAAAATGGAAAGTCTTTAAGGAATTTTGCAGTTTTTAATGGTCTAATAATTACCAATTCTTTATTACAAAAAAAATTGCTATGGAGCACTCAACTTCACTAATTTACATGTACTTACACATGACACGTTTCACAAGCATCTTGCTTGTATCCTCAAATGAGGTCCACTGAAGTTGAGTGCTCCATAGCAATCTTTTTTGTAATATTTGATTACTTCACTGTGATTCCCGCATATAATAGTGTTAATTACCAATTCTTTCTTCAGACACAGAGATATCCATAAATATACTTGGACCCGCAGAGAACAAAAAAAGCATAATTGATTATATACTAGTAAACACTAAACTAGCACCCCAAGTACTTGATATAAGAGTCTATAGAACTATAATATTGCCTTAGACCACTTTATGCTAATGACAAAAATAAGATTATTTAAAAGATGGTATAATTCCAAATTTAACAGCAATGATGCCATACAGAAACAAACATTCAAGGTTCATATATTGAAAGAAGACAGTGTAAGGAGATTATACTGGGAACATTTAAATAACTACTTAGATCAACGCGCAATCAGTCTAGATGTTAACACGGAATGGAATGACCTTAAACAAGTTATTACCAGAGCAGCAGCAGAAGCTCTAGGAAAACGGAATAAAAAAACAA
This sequence comes from Ectobius pallidus, assembly GCA_964059195.1. NCBI lineage: Eukaryota > Metazoa > Arthropoda > Insecta > Blattodea > Ectobiidae > Ectobius > Ectobius pallidus. The sequence goes on from CAXKWD010000002.1 coordinate 157,595,907, forward strand.
AGGAAAAGAGGCCTTAGTATTTGGAATGATCAAATAGCTTCACTCGTTAAATATAAAAAAGAAATATTCTTAAAATATTTAAATAGCAAATCAGAAGAAGACTTGATAGAATATAAGAAACAATGTGCTCTTGTTAAGAGAGAAACAAGGAAATTGCATCAACAGAGTTGGGACAAATTTGTAAGTAATTTGGAGTATGACATCCATGGAGTTCAAGCATTAGCATACAAAACAATGAAGTACTTGAATAAGTCGGAAAAAGATACGGTTGAATTAAATGTCATATCAGAAGATGAGTGGTTAAAATATTTTAAACATCTCTGGATGTATCCCTGTGAAAATAAACCTACACAAATAAACAAAGATTATGAAAAGATGGATCCCATAACAGAAGAAGAGCTAAACAATATATTGAGTACCTTTAAGGCCAATAAAACACCAGGAAGTGAGTAGATCAACATAGAATTAATTAAATACCCTTCACCACAGTTAAAGTTACGATTATTAAATTTCTTCAATATATGTCGGTTCACTACACATGTTCCAGATGAATGGAAAAAAGCTATAATAAAACCAATATTTAAAAGAGGTAAGAGAGATGAATGCAAAAATTATAGAGGTATTAGCCTTCTGAATACAAGTTAAAAAATTTTTGCTAAAATTATAACAAGAAGACTTAATACAATATCTGAGGCTTTATTAAATAATGAACAACATGGATTTAGAAGAGGCAGTTCCTGTGCAGATTGCGTATTCACTGTAAAACAAATAATACAGAAGAGAATATAATCTCCAGACACACCTACTATTTGTGGATTATATGAAAGCGTTTGATAAATTAGTACAAGACAAGTTATGGGAAATTATGCAAAACAAAGGATATCCCAAACATTTAATCTCAATGATAAAGGAAATGTATGAAAGAACGGTCATCAGCATTGACAAAGGATGTTATAAAAGTTCTAAAATAGAAACTATTAACTTAGGAGTAAGACAGGGCTGCCCAATGTCGCCCACACTCTTTAATATATATTTGGACGCAGCAATTGCCGAATGACAAGCACAGCTAAGATTTGATTTTAAAATTGGCTCAACTATTTTAAATACAATTTTATTTGCTGACGAACAGGTGGTGTTTGCAGATAGCGAAGATAAGCTACAACTAGCTTCATTTCAGCTCAGCAGAATAATGTCTGAATATAATTTTAAAATATCATCTGAGAAGTCAAAAGTCATGGCCTTTATTGGAAAATATCAGAAGCGATCCAAAATTATACTTAACAATGAAATGATAGAACACTTCAACTATTTAGGATGTGACATATCTTTTGATTATGACTTTGACCTCAAACAAAAGGTCTGTAGATATCAACATATCTTTGGAACTATAAAACGCACATTAAAAAACAAAACAAGGAAAGACACTATTTTAAAATTTTATAAAACTTTAGCAATGCCTGTTTTAACTTACGGATCGGAAAATTGGACAATGAATAGAAGCAACAAAAGAATGATAGAAACAGCTGAGCTCAGATTTTTAAGATATGTTGCTGGTTGTTCGCTTAAAGATCACATCACAAACGAAAGTATAAGACAAACTCTGAATATGTCCAACATAAATAACAAAATACAGGAAAACAAACAAAACTGGTTGAATCATATACTCCGTACACCAGAGGAGAGATTGCCAAAGCAAGCTCTTCGCTACCAGCCGAAAGGAAAAAGACATATAGGAAGACCCAGGCGTCACTGGGAAGACTTCTTCTGAGACGAAACAGGTCAATCTGGCCTATCTTGATGGTTGATGATGATGATAATGATGGTGATGAGAACGGTTGCTGGGGTGAAAACTACCCTCATGGAATGGAATGAAGATAAGTGGTCCTAAAGTCTTTATTGCATCATTTATATAGTATATTACATAATATTAAGAAATATTTTTATTTGTCCTAAATACTAACCCTTTGTATAGCATTTTCTATTTTATATTAATAATATTTAGGTTATTTGGTCATGCAGATTTCAGTTTTGCTTACCTAACACTTATTTTAGTTGTAAGATGTAAGATTTAAGATTCAAACCTCAAGAAATCCGGAATATGAATTCTCTCGTAAGAATCAGATAATTAATATTGATAATAATATTAATATATTGACTATTGACTATTAACTATTAACTATACAATTTCAAATCCCCCGCCAGAAGTCTTTTATTCTTACACACTAATTCATAATAAACAAATTTTAAATCTCGCACTCTGAACTTCTGCACACAAATGGCTACATGCGCTGGCTGCATCACAGTGACCGTCCATAAGGAAATGAATAAATCCGACCAACTCGATAGCACTGGAACATCATGGCACCATGAGCTGGAGGCAGCAGCAGAATGTCTTAAGGAGGAGCCAACACCTTTATCCAGGAAAAAAGCAGCAAAACAGATGAATTTCGGAGGCAGCATCCAGATGATGTTTGAGCCAAACCAAAGATTCAAGCCATAGGATAAATTGGTAAGCAAACGGCTATTAATCCAGCCGTAAATTGCCCAGGAAAGGTCTTCTTCTTCTTCCACTGCAAGGATAGGCTATAAGCCTGTTCCGTCTCAAAGATCATCCTCCCAACGTAATGTAGGTCGACCAATTGGGTTTGTATTGCAATGCTTGTTTTGTAATTCTGAGGGAATCCATTCTCTCAATGTGTTGGAACCTCTGTTGTTTGGATCTGTAAATTTTATGCTGCAGATTGTAAATGTTTAATTCCTTTCTAATGTTATCACTTGGGATATGATCCTTTAATCTATGGCCTCCAATTCGTCTTAAAAATCTCATTTCTGCCGATTCAATCGTTCTTTTCTTTGACCTATTCAAAGCCCAATTTTCACTGCCATGAGTTAGTAATGGTACAGCTAGTACTTATAAAATTTCATCATGGTGTCTTTATAAGCTTTATTTTTTAAGGTTCTATAAATTGTGCCAAACATATATTGAAATTTTGATAGTTTTTGAATAAGATCGTTATCCTCCTCGTAAGAAATGTAGCATCCAAGATAATTAAAACTCTTAACTTGTTCTATTATAGTGTTATTTAACACTATCTTCGATCTCACTGGAAAGTTTCCTTGAAATGGCATAAATTTTGATTTAGAAAGAGATATTTTCAGATTGTGCTCTTTTGTAACCACTTGGAGTAGATGAGCAACTCTCTGTAGATTGTCCTCAGAATCTGAAAGGATGACTTGGTCGTCAGCAAAAAGAAGTGTATTTACTATAGAACTACCTAATTTAAAATGGTTGCTTAGCTGGTCTTGCCATGGACAGACAGCAGCGTCAATATAAATATTAAACAATATTGAAGAAAGTGGGCATCCTTGTCTCAGTCCCTGATTAATAATTTCTGAGATGATTCACCAACTTGTATAGTAGTTTCTTTATATATTTCTTCTACAGTTCTTACTATATGCTCTGGGTAGCCTTTCTCCTTCATAATTTCCCATAATTTTCCTCTCAACACCATGTCGAAGGCTTTAATATAATCAATAAATAAGAAATGTGTTTGGAGATTGAATTCTCGTCGTTTCTGAATAATTTGCTTAAGGATAAAAACACAGTTTGAGCAGGGTCTTCCTTTCCTGAAATCGTGTTGTTCATTATTCATTAGAGCTTCTAAAATGACATTGAGTTGTCTTGCTAGTATCTTAGCATAAATTTTGTAAGGAACATTGAGGAGACTTATGCCTCTATAGTTATTACCAGGGCCCAGATTCTGATAACCTAAAATTGTTTGAAAAATGACCTATAAAATGACCCTAAATTTTAAAGAAAATGGCTTAATAATTATAAAAAATGACCTAAAAACTTATATTTTATTTATTAAAATAATTATTGTACACGCAAAGTTATAGACTAGTTTGTACATAATTGTAAAAACTGTAAATAACTGTAATGTTGTGAATGTTCTTTTCTCACGGAAATTTATACTGGCACTGAGGCACTGGTGAGTCAAATTTCGGCACATCCTTTTGTGGTCTGTCGGATTATATAGTTGTTTATTGAGGGTAAACAGTAGTTTACACTCTGAAATCCAAGCAGGTGACAGACTCTGGTGCCAAGTCAATCTAATAACAATAGTAATATAACACAAAATTTTGGCGTTTCATTGATTCTCACTTCCGACTGAGACATGTCAACACTTTAATGCTGAATTTTTCCTTCTTGCATTAAACACCGCTAGCGACGAAAAAAAAAACAGTTAATACACTCAATGTAAATACATGAAAATGACTAAATAAGGAAGCAAATGCCAGGAAAATGACAAAATAATGACCTAAAAATGAAATAAATGCCCTAAAAATTTAAAATTGCATATAATGACAAAAGATGATCTAATAAAAATGCATTGCTATAATCTAGAGGCCATGATTAGGATTTATCCACAAGTTGGCAATGTCTATGCAGCATCAATAAAAAGATGACATGTCATTAGAATCCGGGCCCTGGTTATTACAGTTTGTCCGATCTCCTTTCTTAAAAATTAAGTGGACTAAATATTCTTTCCAGCTTCCAGGAATTTTCCTGGTCATAGAGCATATATGTAAAATATGTAACAATCTGTTTTTAATTTCCTGTGTAGCATATTTTAAGAGCTCAAGATTTATGCCATCAGTACCTGGAGTCTTCTTATTTTTACTTGTTCCTAATGCTATTTCTAATTCTTCCATTGTCAATAAATCCACATCGTAGAATTCACTATTGTTAATTATACTAGTCTAATGATTCAGCAGGATTAAACCACAGGTGTTTATAATGCTCCAACCAGGTTTGTTCAGAAATATTATTTATTTGTGCCGTATCTTTCTCTTCTTTAATGAGATGTCTTATTGCTTTAAATGCAATGCTCGAATTTTCATATATTTTATGTTCTATATTGCCAATATATTTATTCCAGCTTTAATTCTGAAAAGTTTAACTTCCCTTTTAGTTATAGCACATAGTCTTTTATATTCAATTTTATCACAGTATAAGTATTAATACAGTACAGAAACTCAGCCCGTTTTTCTTCCAGCCGAGCATGCACGCTCATTTACTAGCGATCGTAGCGGCCATAAACTAAGACTACAGAAACTACTCCAGGAATTATGTAAATAAATAGGAGTGTTGTATTTATTAGAACACGCTATATTCGAAAGGACCTTATTATTCTGCTGTAAATTTCAGTAATAATAAAAGACAAAATCCTGAATTGCATTTCTTCACTTTCTTGAAACATCCAGAAAGGTAAGAACGAAAATAAGTTATATTTATTGTAGGTCTACTGGCTTACTCGTGATTCTGGTGTGGTTATGTTTCAAGTTACTTGAATGTAATATTTTTATATTTTATTCTGTTGTAATGATTTCTGGTGTATAAAATAGGTCATTAATGTTCGACAAGAAAACCTAGTAACAAAATATGTAAAATATTTGAGTGAAAATTACCGTCTATGCTTGACACACGCCGAAAACAGAGAGTTTATGAATTCCTATAAAAACTCGTTCATTAAAACTGCTGTACCGACGGTGTCTTCAATTCCAAATGCTCCTGAATTTTTTGTTTTGTTTAATGAAGTCCATCCTGCAGTAATTGACGCTACATAGACCTACAATAAATTGAAGTCGTATATTGCCATATAAGGCAAAGAATCAAAATACACTGTCAACAATGACGTGCAGGATGAACGTGACGGACCTATAATGTAATTTACGTAATTAATATGTAGGCTATTTATTATCATAATTTGAATTATAAATTATATTAAAGGGCAATGATTTTAAAGGAAAAATACTAAGCCTAGGTACAGTCCTTAACAGTAGCCTATTTAGGTATTGTTTACCTCTTCTTAACTAGAATATAATACATTATCTTTTGTATTATTTCTTAAATTTAAAATTAGATTTGCATTAAATAATAATATTCTGTATTTTTCTCTTTTTCTCTTTTAACATAACATATTTTGCTATGTGTTTATGTATTTTCCCAAGCCATTTCATATGATGAGAATGTAGCTTTACTTAATCTCCGCATGGAGCGCTAGTGTTGTCCAGCCAACATGTTGTCGTAGGACTTTTAACACACAGTTTCTTTACTGTATTAATACTTATACTGTGATTTTATCCACTTCTAACAGAATAATGTTGCAGAAAAATTAAAAGTAGCTACCCAGGAAAGGTCAAAATGGAAAATGCAAGATGAAAGGAATATAGAAGCTCTGCATGCATAGGATCACAGAAACAAGGTTGAAGGAGAGAAGATGGACTTTGCAATCTTCCTTGACAGCTTCCAGTTAAGTCCAATTGTCGACTTAATCACTTGAGCATATGCACGATACTTTCCCCTCACAGCTTCTATTGACTAGCCCTGCGTGGCTAACTTCTCTGGCTCAGGTAGAATCTAACAAACGTGATACCTTTTCTTAACAAGCAATCAATGCATGGCATCAGAGTTTTATTTCAGCTCATGCACGGGATAGCAAGGCAGCGAAAGTTCAGTGCCCCAAATCATGCTGCAACCCTCATGCTTTGTACTTGCATGACACTAGTTTAAGGACCACGTTTCTCCCTCCTATCCTTTTTGCTCCAGCTTCTTCCAAGCTCCCAAGAGAAATGTCACTGCAGACATCTCCAATGCTGGTGTGCTGCAGCATGCTTTTGCAGAAATGTGTGTGCATCAGGAAAACGCCAACTCACAGGTACTTGTTTTCTCTCCTTCGCAGGAACCAGAATTCCAGACGTCTCCGGAACTGGAACCAAGGCGATGGCACGGCACAAGACAGGTCTCAAGACGGTAGCCAAGAGAAGAAATACAAGTGTAACCAACCCGATACAAAAGTGCCACTATGCAGCAGTCCCTGGGCCATCAGAACTCATGACCTCCACACCGAACAAAGTCAATTGAAACATAAAACAAAACACACAGTACACGCCCAACACAACATTAAGAATACTAATTGAAGTTGTATTTATTTTATTGTTCTTTTATTTAAAAAAATAAAATCTCTGAATCTGGAACTTGTAATTTGTATTTCTTTTTTGTTTTTGTTATTTTACCGATCAAGTTTTTTCCTGGTCTCCAGTACTACTCCTCTCGGATTCCTTTTGTTTCTCTTTGTTTTCTTCAAAAATGCAAGGTGAGACTGATGAGGCGAAAATAGAAATATGAGTAAATGGCTAAGGAAATTTTATGAGTCCCAAATAAAGAAACTAAAATTTATTCGCCTAGGAAGTTCACACGAACTCAACCCGACAACGAGATTAAATCGAAACTTCCAGTTCAGTGGCTTCCGGAAGTACCAGTGAACCGCCCGCCACGAAATATCTCAAAACAAAACCTCCTTATGAGAATTAACGAAAGGACTTCAAAACGTATTCGTGGACCTATCCTTTCTCCCCGCAAGCAATCAACTGGAGCCAAAATTACCCTACCTAAAACCAAAAACAAGAATTAAGTTAAATAAAAATTATAGGTTGAACCAAAACCATTTTTCAAGTTCCAAACTAAATTTGGCCATAATTGTCCCTACAATACAGGATCCCCATATGTATATAGCTGCATTCCCTATACACTAATCCAAATACAAAAAAATTTGAATAACTAACGGAGAATTTCTAACTCTGTTTTCAAACAATATCCTGTATATATGCTAGATCAAAATAATGTATTCCTTTTGAGGATCAGATAAACCAGGTCTTAAATGTGAAACATGAAAACAACGTCTTTTACCATCAGAACAATCCTGCTTTTGAAATAGGCCACCTTCCTCACCAAGTTCCCAACATTGCTCGAAAATTTCTTCTGTCTTAGCCATAAGGGCCGGTACTTCAGTCTGTGGCTTAATATGTTGTACATTTTTAATATCAACAGGAATAGCGAAAGAGTATTTTAATATCTTTGATAAATTTTGAACTGAATCTTCTGGATCTACTGCAATACCTCGGACTGCTAATTCATAAAGAAGTTCGGCTTTCAAAAGAAACTCAAGTGGTACGTATATTTTATTACTCATGATGACTCCAGCAGAAAATACAAAACAATGAAATACTAAATCACTATTAGAACAGAAGTATAATATCAGTTAATTTAAGTTTCAGATAATAAGTTAAGAATACCAAAACACTGTTTGGGTAGAAGTATAATATCAACAAATTTACGTTTCAGAATTTAAGTTAAGAATACTAAATCACTGTTAAGGTAGAAATATAATATCAGTGAAATTAAGTTTCAGAATTTAAGGTAAGAATACTAAATCACTGTTAGGATAGATATATATAGGCCTAATATCAGTGAATTTAAGTTTCAGAATTCAAGCTAAGAATACTAAATCACTGTTAGGGTAGAAATATAATATCAATAAAATTAATTTTCAGAATTTAAATTATGAATACTAAATCACTGTTAAGATAGAAATATAATATCAGTAAATTTAAGTTTCAGAATTTAAGTTAAGAATACTAAAATACTGTTATGGTGGCAATATAATATCATAGGTATATAAGCATTCATGAACCACAGATTATTGTTTCTGTTGAACATTAATGAGAATATTATGGGAGAAAAATTCCTCCGACACTTAGACTTGAACCCCGGACCTTTGACTATTCGCGCCAATGCTCTACCAACTGAACTAAGCCGGAGTTCAATTCACAGTGCCAGATGGAACCTGTCTCCTATGACTGATTGGCCTAATGGTCTACCTCACAGACGGACAAGTTATGTTAGGCCAGTAGAATTAAAATCCAAATCGGAAATAATTGCTACAAAAGGTTTTATTGTTTTAATGACTTCATTTGTATCCCAATATGACTATCCTAGGTTTTCCCCCTTGGCGGAGTTGTGCTTAAGTGGTGGGGGGTAAAAATGTGGCCCCCAAAGGGGTATTTTTGCGATTTTACGGTTATATCTCGTAAAGGACTCATGATATCGAAAACATGGTTTTATTAAAAGTTGTAGGGCATTAAATTCTGCATTTAATGAAACTGATCACATATTTATCGGACAACCCGTTTCCATACTACTGCTCATCAAATTTGGACAAATCTTAGGCTAAATATTTATGAAACATGTTCGTTTTAACTTCTGGTTTCTGGTAATATCATCTAACCTAACCCATGGATCAATAAAGTGGTCCATACAAAAGTGATAAAGGAATAAATTCTGCGTTCGATGAGATTAAAAGTGAATATGTTGGACCACCTGTTTCTGTAAAGTTCTACCTTAAAGTTTGACCAACTCACATTGATTGATCGATGCAGTTGGAATGAGAAAGACTCCCAAGTCAGTGTTATATGACTTCTTCACACCACTGAATGAGGTAAACCTGGAAGAAGTAGCTTTTGTCATTGATGGTTGATTTCTTCTCCATCGGGTTGTGTGGAAGAATGGTGAAACATACCACTTAATCCTAACCAGATACGTTGACACCTAAAAAGACACTACAAATTAAATGCGAAAAATGTGGTGTTTGATGGCTACCCAGAAGACCTGCCCACCAAGAGCATCAAATCTGTTGAGTGCCTCCGCCGAAGCAAAAGACATACTACTCCTGAGGTCATCTTTACCGAGTTAATGGTGGTGACCATGACTCAGGAGCAAATCCTTTCAAATGACAGAAATAAAGCACGTCTTATTACCTTGCTTACTGAGAGTCTTGAAAGTGAAGGCTTCTCAGTAAGGCAAGCTAATGAAGACGCAGACCATGTGATTGTTGCCACGGCCCTAGAGGTATCACAGGAGCATGAGAAGGTTGTGGTAGTTGGTGAAGATACAGACCTCCTCATCATGCTCATTGCCCCAGTCACACCATCAGCAAACATATATTTCTTAAAATCTGGAAGAGGAACGACCCCATCAAAAGTCCCAACAGCTTCAAACTGGCAGACAACATCAGAAGGCCACTCATATTTCTCCACACTAAGAAGAAGGTGTTCAAGCTGTTGGTCGAAAATAGATGTCTTCTTCAAGAAATCAAACCTTTCTTCGACCATGACACTCAAACTGAAGCTATTGCCGAAGCTGGCCTACGATAATTAACAACCCTCTATGGAGGAGGGCAGGAGATACTTTAGATAAATTGCGATTCGACCTGTTTTCCAAAGCCCTTGTGAAATCCAAATTCAACCTGGGATCCGTACCACCAACATCCGAAGCAGCCCGCCAACATTGCTTGAGAACTTACCTACAAGTATAAATGTGGTTAGGACACCAGATGGAGCTGCACCTCTGGGGATGGCAGGCTTCAAAGTTTGGTCTTGACCCAGTTCCTACTTCCAAGGAACCAGCTCCACAGTCTCTTCTCTCAACAATTTTCTGCAACTGCAACAAGGGGTGCGCACGTAGTTGTCGGTGTCGGAAGGTTGGGATTAATTGCTCATTGATTTGTGCCAACTGCAAGGAGAATTCCTGCACTAACTCCTTCCAACCAGAAGCAACTGAAGAACAAGATGTTGAAGAAAACCTGGACTGCATATATGAGGCGATGACAATTACAGACTTTTAGGAGCTGAGTGATGGGGCGACGGACTCCTTATCGACTCCTTATTGGAAATTACAGACTTTGAGGAGCCTAGTGGCCCAACGACAATGAAACGTCGACATCTGTAAAATTTGTGTACCTACCTATTTTTTCCCATTTTCATCTTCATACCTTTAACTGCGATTTTTGTTATGAAATAAAATCATCACAAACTGATTTGAAGAATTGCGTTTCTTTTCTACAATTTTAATATTTTATATATTTACTAAGTACAAGACTAGTACAATGTAGTGCTACAATACTATGTTTACACATCTCTATTACCATATTCTTGGCCAATTTGCTTCATTTTTTAACGAATGGTAATCAAGCACAGATATGTTATCGGGCATTGGAAATCACCCAACTACCACCAATTACAGACTTTTAGGAGCTGAGTGATGGGGCGACGGACTCCTTATCGACTCCTTATTGGAAATTACAGACTTTGAGGAGTTACAGAAATTCTGTAACTTTGAGAGGCGATATCTCAGGCTCTAATTAACGTACGCAACTGCTGATAGGCTATGGACACTCACCAGAAACAGCTCTTTAACATGCCGAATTGATCACTCAAATCAGTTGAGTGAAAGGAAAGTTATGCACGGACAATCGATTTTTATAAAACTGAAGAGGGGAAAAAAAAAGAGATTTTTAATAATAACAACAACAACAAAATTGTTTTGGTGATGCAAGAATTTCATCTTTTTTTAAATTTTTTTAGTGATTTTTTAGTTTAAAAAAATGATGGGGCTAGACACTTTCTTCTTCTTCTTTCAGAAATACTGCAGAGCAGCACGGGTCCAATAGTTTTTCATTAATATATAAACATTTTCCAACTTTGATGAGCAGTAGTATGGGAACGGGTTGTCCAAAAAATATGTGTTTAGTCTCATTCAATGCAGAATTTAATGGCCTACAACTTTTAAGAAAGCCATGTTTTCGATATCATGAGTCCTTTACGAGATATAACCGTAAAACCGCAAAATTACCCCTTTGGGGGTCACATTTTTACCCCCCACCACTTAAGCACAACTCCGCCGGCGGGGAAAACCTAGGATAGTCATATTAGACAACAAATGAAGCCATTAAAATAATAAAACCTTTTGTAGCAATTATTTCTGATTCGTCTAATTTTTTGGTTTTACACTACTGGACTATGTACAATAACAGTGGGAGCCCGGTCACAAAAATCACTACTTAGTGTGCCTCACAGTACTGCATAAATGACATAACTTGTCTGTCTGTGAGGTAGAATATTAGGGCAATCAGTCATAGGAGAGAAGATCCATCTGGCGCTGCGAATTGAACTCCGGCTTAGCTCAGCTGGTAGAGCATTGGCGTGAATAGCCAAAGGTCCTGGGCTCAGATCCCCGTGTCGGAGGAATTTTTCTCCCATAATATTCTAATATAATATCAGTGAACTAAGTTTAAGAATTTAAGTTAAGAATACCAAATCACTGTTAGAGTACAAATATAGTATCAGTGAAATGAAGTTTCAGAATTCAAGTTAAGAATAGGCTACTAAATCACTGTAATATCAATGAAATTGAGTTTCAATTAATATAGCCTCTCCTTCCCTGATTTCAAATTTTATTCAAAGTTCATTGAGTCCCTTCAAGAGCATTAATGCCATCACAAACCATTGAAAAATAAGATTAATGAAATATTTAAGAAAATTCAAAAGTACAGAAAGTACTCGAAAATGAAATATTAAATATACCATAAGTAAGTTATGGTTGAAAATTATCAGTAATGTAACACATTTGAAAAGCTGAACACATCGATAGCAAACAATTTCGTAATACACACCCCATATAAGTAATTCGCAATATACTGTTTATAACAAGAAAAGCTGAACTACTATCATGCCAATGACAAAATTGAAGAACTACCCTATACTGAAGTTAGTTCGAATGTCAAGTTAGTTTAGAATGAAGAAAGGTACAAAATTAAATTTGAAAAACTTTAAGTCTCTTGGCTGGCTTTATTGAAATAGGCAGAACGAAACATTTGGAAAGCCATGAACATAAAAAATAATTACGCTCTGCGATACAAGAGTTTGTGGCGTAGCGACGTACTTGGGAAGCTGATCAGTACGATTTTATGTAAATGTAGATCGTATTTTTGCCCATTCTTCCAAATTCAGTAATTCGCATCCACTTTCTTTCAAACATCTGTCGCCCATACTACCCAAAAAATGTTAACTTCCAAGGATGGCCAATGATACGACGGATTTGAATATTAGAAAAGGTAACACACAATTTGGTTTAACAGATTTTATTCATTAGAAAACGCCCTCAAAATAATATTCAGGGTTTAATACAAATTCATAAAAGCTTCCTTAAGAGAACTTTTACTGAGAAGCTCAAATTTTCTTAAAAACTTTCAATACAGATAATAAGATGCTTCTAAGTTTAATACAATTTACCTATTTTACACTGCCGTAAAATAACCCTTATTGAAGACTCGAAATTTTCTATAAGACCTTCCATAATCACACAATTTAGAAACCCAATTTTCTAATACCTTAAATATTCTTGAAAGGATGCCCAGATTATTCATCCCTAAAAATTCTTTGCATAAAAACACTACCTTTCATTATATACAAACATTAACTTAATCCAATCATCCACCCAGAATATTCTCTGCACACCTAAACAATCTTTAATGTAGTATTGTCCATTAACAAATACCCTTACCTATTTTTTAATTACTTTCTATTTAAACTTGGTAAGAAATTAGAAACACGGTCTGAAAACTATCAAACACCCTGTACATAACTTTACCTTGAAAATCACTCTTTCTGACCACAAAACAACAAGATCCTCTACAGCGTAAGATATATTGTAAACGAAGATCACGGAGCTAAACAACACATAACCCGTTGCCAAAAATAAAGTTCACTGATCCAGATATTAACCGGTAACGGTACCAACATATGACTTCGTCATTCCTGTTGAATTCAGCAACGAACCTCAGAAAATGTATGAATTTTGTTCAGGGACTTTACTGTTTAAATCCCCATTTAGGTAAACTTCAAACACACCAAAGAGCTCCGAGAATCTATGTATAATTGGGTGTAATACATTGCAAATGCTGGGGACCTGAAGCTCGTGTAAACTAGTTAGATAGCTACAGAGAAACCCTGCTTCATTTCTTTGTTAAAAATAGTACACTGAAAACAAATCCTGTTTCCTAGAAATTTTCTTACTAATTTTTCTCACGGGTCTTATGTTTAATTTAAATTTATTATTGAAAGCTTCAGAACTTCTTATTGGGTCTTATGTTTATTTTTTAAATTGCTTCTTACAACTTCTTAGTGGGTTTAATGTTTAATTCTATTCATTGAATTCATTCTTTTACAACTTCTTGCTAAAGTCTATGTTTATTTTAAATTTATTAAAAACTTCCTTTATACAACTTCTTACTGGGTTTTATGTTTACTTCTATTCATACTAGAATTATTTCTTTTACAACTTCCTACTCAATTTTATGTTTAATTTAAATTTATTAAAAGCTTTCTTTATACGACTTCTTACTGGGTTTTATGTTCAATTGATTTCATTGAGAGTTTTGAATTAGAGACCAGAAGATAATTTTCATTTACGTAGCGAAATTGTAGCAATCAATATGGGAGGAAACAGACAGACGGACCTCAATATTTCCATTGGGGTGTACAATTTTCTAAACCCAAACCATGACGCAGATATGCAGGAATATTATGTAAGATTAAATGTAACGAAATTTAGAACCGTAAATACTGGATGGCCATAAGTATCTGACAGATTGAATTTCAAATGCTAAGAAGACCAAAAAACTAAAACAGCTCACCCAGAACACAGCAATCCGTCGGCATCCTGGAACGCCCACACAAATGTTACACTACTTCAAAGAACACATGCTTCGCTGACGAGGACAAGTTTCAGACTCCTCAAGCACAGTAATGAACATTTTTTCCTGGTCACTAGAAAAGATGGAGCTTATAATGTATAAACAGAACAATAAAATATTGTCCTTAAATTAGATTACTGGATAAAAGGGCTTTAAAAAATACTTGGCACAATAGACCTATTTGCATGACACAACCCATAGGACAGGAGGTGATCAGGGTTAAAATAAGATGACACATAATTTTACATTAGATCAGAATAACAATTTTATTTTCACAAGACACAATATAGTACAAGGGTGTGAAATTCCTAACCTGTTGTATTATAATAACATTGGAAGGTTATCTCACATTTATATCTGATCACAGTAAATCCTGGTTTCAGACGTATTCTATTATCGAAAACAAAGTACCGCTAATATCCGTGATGTATAAACAGGACATTTACTACATTGAATGACTAATGTGTGTTATTCACCTACATGCCCAACTTACTATAGCACATACAGGACTTATAAACAGGATGTTAGAATGAATTTAACACTAGGAAATGATTGAAAATACATACATCCGTGATACTATTGTAATACTGTAAACAATATGTCATGTTCCTCTAGGTATAAAGACAAACGTTGTCGGCAATTGTGTCCTAGGCTCTCGATAATTTATCTGTGTCTGTGCTTGTATGGGTGTTTGAAAGTGATAGTGTTTTAACTCTTCTTCTTCCAGAAAAATCAACAGTATGAAAGGTATGTCTCTTCAACTTAACATTGTTTTTATTAAGTGCCAGTATGGTACTTTATGAGATTGTGTGGGGGACGAAAAATGTCTGTCCGTCTGTCCGTCCGTCCGTGTGTCTGTACGCGCTCTAACTCAAATACGCTTTATCGAATTTTAATGAAACTTGGTATACGCGTTTATAATGTCCATGGGAAGAACCCTATTGAAATTGGACCAAATCGGTTCACCGGTACCGGAGTAAAACCCAATTTAGTGTATATTTTAAAGGCGCCATAACTCACATACGCTTTATCGGATTTTCATGAAACTTGGAATACCTATTTATAATGTCTATGGGAAAATGTCTATTGATATTGGACCAGATTGGTTGGGCGGTACCGGAATAATGCCCAATTTAGTGCCTTTTTATGGTAATATATCACAAAGGCGTGGATAACTCAAATACGCTTTATCGGATTTTCTTGAAACTTGGTATACGAATTTATGACGTTTTTGGGTACAAGCCTATTGAATTAGGGCCAAATCGGTTGATCGGTACCGAAGTAACGCGTATATCAATATTAATTTTGTAATCAATATTCTTTCAAGGCCCACAATGTATTAAAAAAACTTAAGAAATTGCCAATCGTTTATTCATATTGTTAGCAGCCTTCATTGATTTGTTTCTTCATAACGATGTCAGTGTGGCTAAATAATAACTTAAATAAACGATTTATAACAACTAGCCATTGAATATTGATATTATAATGTGTATTCTATGGTTATGTAGACTACCGATATTTACATTAGGCTATATTTTACTGTGAGTATTTTTCTTATCGTTCCTGTGCAGCAATATACCTAATGTAATTCCTGACAGATAGATTTCATATGCTTATTATTCATTCATAACCTTTAAGGCTGCTTTAAATTGAAACAGAGATATCAGCGAATCGTAGGTCTATTGCATCATTATTATTATTGCCGGCACATTTTGTTTTTGGAGTTAACTCGGACATCTATTACAAAACTAACTTTTATGCATGGGCCTATCATAATTGCGTGTATCACTGATTAAAAAAAAAAACATACTGGCACTTGGTTATATCAGTTTACCTGATTTTATTTCAATTGTATAACTACAGCTATGTTTAAAAAAACCATATTGTATATTATCTAAGATCCAAGATTTTAAACCAAAAACAATTTGATACGCGCATTTTGCTTCAGAAAAATTATAAAATTTGCAGACCAACACATTTAGGTAAAATATTTAAAGTTGGATAATGAAATCAAATTGATCATAGAACTCAACAGACGGAATAATGGTATGTATAAATTGTTTTTTCTGATAACCCTTCACAAAAACATGATCGCAATTGTTGAAAACGTTTTTTAAATGGTTTCCATATGAACATAGTCTACAAATCCACGATCGTATTTTAATCCATGATGAAAATGTTCTAAATAATGTTTTATCATCTCATTTACAACACTGCCTTCAGGACTGTTGAATAATAGATGTACACTGTTTTCACCTTTCAAATCACAAGAAAAATTCTTTTACAAGAAATAGACCTGTTGCTTGTTCGACAAAACCTTGTATGTCTGCAACTCGGTCACCCCTATGATCAAAGGAAAACTATATCACTAATATAATTCGTACGATTAGGCCAGTATAAAATAAAGCATTTGCGTTTACTTCTTTAAGATAAGTTTTTAACATTTGAAGTAATATATACTCCTAGTCTTTATACATAAAACACTGTTTTCAATAATTATTCTTTTCCAGAGGTCTTAACCAGAGATAAATTATAAGCCTTTGAATTGTTGTGGTTTCAATTATAAATTATTCCTATTTTACATGCTCCACTATTTATAGATTCAATGTAGGTCCGTTCAAATTGTCTGGCATACTTTTTCCGTAGGAATATAGATAGAACTTCATCACTAGTTTTCGTTTGTATTTCTAACAAGACTGACTCTCCGTATTTGGTTTGTTTTAATACTGCCGACAGAACATTGTATGTAGCACCTTGTACTGGTTGAGAGATGGAAACACACCTTGCTCTGTAAGAAGGGTTGTTGAATTTCTCGATAATGAAAGCCATCTAAAAAATGAGAAAAAAATCCTTAATATGTAGCAGAACATTTTTCCGTAAATTATCATGTCAACAATAATCTCTATTTAGATGCTTTTGGGGAAAGTGAACAAATTAATTGATCAGCTACCGTAGATCATTGTAGTAAAACAATCTATCTAATAGCAAATTGCAAAACAAACTTTAAGTTATTTTATTTCTTAAACAAACTTGACAACACTTACCTAGTCAATTGTAGCAAGAAAATAAAGACTGTGATAGAGATACAGACGATGACTATAACTATGTAGCCTGTTGTATTCGCAGAACGACGAAACAATGTTTAATGAAGGAACAGAAAAGGCATGCCTATTACAGGGATATTAAGTAACGGTTTCCCCTATTCTAACTTACACAACTTTCTTATCACGAACGTTCTCGAAGTTTTAAATATCTTTAGAATTAGATGTCTCATAGGATTTCCTAGGACGACGACCTTGTTTACTAACCTAATTACGAAATATTTTCAAACTTGTTATGACATGTTCCTACTGTTTAAAAATATTTAGAATTAGATGTAGAAACCGGATTTCCTAGGACGCTGAATTATTATATTTTTTTTATGCGAACTATTTAGAATTAGATGCCTGAACATGATCTCGTGTGAGTACGAACTTGTTTATTAATCTAATTACGCAATATTTTCAATCTTGTTGTGATAAGATCCAAAGATTCGTTAATTTTAAACATAATAAGGTGTATTATTTCATGGAATAGGTAATGGTTTATTTTTCGACAATCACAATGTTACTTTGACCATGAACTCACTAAGATTATCATGTTCGATCATGAAACAACACTGAACATAAACAATTATCTTAACAAGAGGATTTTTATCATTTATTTCATCAGAAACCATGTCCTACAAGGACAGATTTTCCCATGATGAAGGAATATTTTCCTTATTGATATAATTAACTATTTCACTCTACATGAGAGCATGTTTAGCCATAATGTAAAAGCACTAGAGTTCACCATCAAATAATTAATATCACAATTTCTTAAAAAATATGCGAGCCTTATCATACTGTATATAACACTAATTTTAACTTCTTAGTTGTCTGTAACATAAAGTTTTCTTCCTTGAATAGGTAAAGTTCTTAGTAACACATATTTTCAGACACAGTTTCCTTTTGTGAAAAAAAGATGATAGAAGGTATAGGCAGGGATAAGATAACACAAAGACCTCGAATGTTTCCTATTTCTGCACATCTGTTGTATTTCGGAAAGGGATAGAACCCCAAAACTGATATAAATGTCTTAGGGGATGATCGGGAAAATTGTTCTACGCGCCAGTACAGATGGAGCAGTAATTCGATGTTTCAATGTACCCTCCACAGTCTTTGAAGAACGAGAGCATCTTCTGTTCTTCTTTTTCTCGACTCTCGAAGATTTGCTCTGAAAACATTGAAATAAAAGTACACTTTAGAAAATATATTCTCAAAAGCAATTGAACATAATTAATTTTTTTCTCACATAGTATACTTAATTTTCTACATAGAGTCTTGCTCGGATCTCCGGAAGCTGTCGATATCATAGATTATCTTTTCTCCTAGAGTATCATTACGAATATTGCTGTCACGGGTTCTCCTTCATCTCGTTTTATTCTGAAAACAAGATTGCAAAGGTTTTAACTTGCTTGTGACCTGCTTCTGACGTTTTAAAAACAAATAATGATGTTATAACTCACGGTGTGCACGTCAGGGAAGACAGCTCTGGCATCCTTCAGCACTTTTGTTTCGGAAGACGTGTAGAGCTTCTCTGGCTAGAGATGTCTTAAAGAGTTCCACGAAATTCGTAGGTGATCCATCCTCTGTCTTTGTAATAGGCAGATATTAATTTATGATGCCATTATACTTATTGCCTATACAAGAAACAAGAGTGAAAAAACCCGTTCTACGATTGGTCACTATACAAATTGTGAATTTTTTTCAATTCTTTTGATTATAAGTAGTCCACCTAGACGTTCTAGCTGTCTTTGGAAATAATTTAGAACGAGTACTTTATATTTATTGGACCGATTTTACCCATGTAAATGTCCTCCTGTCGATATTAAAATGTTTTTGTACATGTTTAAGTCTCTTTGTGTCACCATTTTCAAATCGACATTTTTTCTAGTTAACAGTTCCCACAAACCTACAGTGGTGTCGTATCTTTTGTTATCAATTATCAAAGTGTTGTTGTCTATTTTTGAGTCACCGATCATATACTCTCCTGTTTCACTATCTTTAGAGATTCCAAATTGAGTATCTATAACCTTAGTTGAATTTGTATAGCCGGTAAATATTTAGGTGCTAGTTCTACTATTACATTTCGTTTCTCTTCTTCTGCATTAACTTTAGTCGCGTCAAGTCAAAAAAGCGTTTCGTAATATGATGATGTCTGAAAGCTAGAATTATCTGTATTATTATTAAAACGATTAGACGTAACTGGAGATATATTGTTATTAGATGTAAATGTACATATATTGTTACTACATTTAGAATTAGAATGCGTTGGAGCCATCCAGATATCACTGGATATTGCAACACTACAGACTTGCACAAAATTATTTTAAGGTCAAACACCTGCGGGGCAGGTTCGAACCTGTTTCAATGTCATAAAGTATGAGAAGTTATAATCATAACTTTTTTTCCATACGTGAGTGAGAAGCATAAATCGCAGGATGGCTCTATATTTTATTCGGTATAATGGGACGACGCTTGATATGTCTAAACAATCTGATCGACGTAAAACTTTTAAAGACTGGCCATTACCGTTTATGGACTTGGACAAAATGAGCGAAGCTGGATTCTACTATATTGCATACAAGGATGTAGCCAAGTGCGTGTACTGTCATAGACAAATAGGACATTGGGAAGAAACGGACGATCCAGGAAATTAGCATAAAAGATGGGCCCCCTACTGCAAGTTTATAAATAAAACTAAAGGTTTGGTCCTCATAGATCTGGGATGGGACGTTTGCGGTACAGGAGAAATGCCGCATTGTACTTGCGTTCCTGATTAACACTATTGTAGGCAGCGAAAGTGATGTGATTGGTTAAGAACGGTGGGGTAAGATGGATAGTGTGTAATACCTACGTTGTGTATGTACATAGTTTTAGTGATTGTTCTGCTGTTAGGACGTCAACATTGAAGCGTGGTCGTAAAAGTGCACCTAAATCTACTCCAGTTGGTGCTGCTACAATGGATATTACTACGCAGACCTCCACCATACAGGCGTCACGAGCGGATTTACCAAATACACAGTTCCAATCGGAGGAAACAAGAATAAGAAGACGCTTGTAGTATCCACTCTAGAGCGTTATTCAGTTGTGTACACTCCCGATGTGAAATGTAATAAGCCGTTGAGCGAACTGCAAATTGGACTTGCGTATCCTATAAAGAAAGCTCGTTCCATGTATACAAGGTATGGAAGAAGAATCGTTCTAGGTTTAATGATTGGCTGCAGCGTTTTTTTACCCTGAAGATTTGGAAAGTTGAGTGAAGATCAGCTTCATCAGATGAACAAGGAGAAACATTCATTGAATTACTACGGTAGGGAGCCGAATTCACATGGTTACTACTATCACGTTTTTAACTTTGTGTAACATGGAATCGCTGTTTCATGTATAACATTATGAAGATGATAAACATAGTGTTGGCAAGCGTCTTGTGATTTTAGACTCAGTGTGTATAACAGACAAAAAGTGACTATCGTCCACAGCGCTACACAGCCCTACGCCCATGGAGACGGAGGCACCCTACGCCATCGACTTCGCTAGATTATTATTAACATGAACCATTTCCTGTTCTTAACCATCGTAAGTTAAATTCTTATGCATGTTTTTATTTTTCTATGTTTCAGAAGTTGGAGACTCTCAACGATGAAGATTATGAGTGAAATTCATTTTTGTAAATATTCAATAAAACCAAAGTGTTAAAAATTGTATTCTTTTTAAGTTATTTAATAACTGGATTTTCTCACAAATCGTGTTTGACAAAGTTCAGTTTTCCCTAACCTAACCTATTCCAAATTCCTAGGATGCGGAAAACGAAGAGCAGTGAAATACAAAATACATCTCAGGTTTTTAGAATTTTATTCATTTTAACAAAATTGCTGGGAAGCATGAGTGTGCTTGCACAATCATGTACGAGTATAAGACAGGTACTAAATGCTTGCAAAAGGATGAAGCTTTGAAGGTTTGTACAGTATGTCTGTACAATATGTTTTCGCAAACATGAAAATTTGTACAGAATGCTTGCACAAGCATGTATAAGTTAAGACAGGTACTAAATGTTTGCACAAGAATGAAAATTTGTACAGAATACTTGCACAATCATGAGTATGCTTGCACAGGCATGCATGACAGGTACTAAATGCTTGCACAAGCATGAAAATTTGTACAGATTGCTTGCACAGGCATGAGTATGCTTGCACAAGCTTGTTTAAGACAAGTACTAAATGCTTGCACAAGCATGAAGGTTTGAAGGTTTGTACAGTATATCTGTACAATATGCTTGTGCAAGCATGAAAATTCGTTCAGAATGCTTGCACAAGGAGGAGTACGCTTGCACAAGCATGTATAAGACAGGTACAGAATGCTTGCACAAGCAAGAAGGTCTGTATAAATGTTTTTAATTGTTTACCACAGCGACAGAGCTAGACGATAATGCCTTTTAATTACTAATTATCAATACATCTAATTTCGATTGCAAAATGAAGTTCATTATTATATTTCTCTGCTGTGTACGCTGAATGATGAGTGGGATCGGAAAAAACTTTAAACTGTTTATTGAGATGTTGATAAATTGTTCGTTTGATAATATTTTTAATGATTTATCTATTATTGCACAAAGAAACAATCGCTGTTAATTATTTTCAAAATGATTTCAAAATTTCCCCCAAAAATGAGAGGAGCATGGGAAACAGCGGGGAACAACTAAAAGAAGAAGAGGTAAAAAGAGCTATATCTAAATTTAGGAAGGGGAAAGCAGCAGGACCTGACAAAATATACAATGAACACATACAGGACACGGCGGGAGAGCTCCAACACATATGGACCAAACTATTTAACAAATGCCTTGAAATCGGCAGAATCCCGACTCAGTGGAGAAATTCGACAGCAAAAGTACTATATAAAGGGAAAGGAGATCCAACGGATACAAACAAATACAGAGGCGTGGCTCTAGAGAATAATCAGTTCAAGCTATTCTCCAAAATAGTAACACAAAAAATAAAAGATCGCATTGAAGACAAACTCCCAGAACCACAAATGGGTTTCAGAACTGGAAGATCAACAATGACAGCAGTGCAGCTACTTTTGAACAACATAGATGACTCGCTACAGAAAAAACAGATGTTCTACACAGTCTTCATAGATTTTACCAAAGCGTTCGACCTGTTGGAAAGAGATCTAGTAATACAAAAGATAGAGAACACAGTAGGAAAAGAAAGCGCCTGGACAAGGATAATCCGATCAGTCCTAGAGTACAATGTAATAACAATATCAGACAACATATCCCAATCAACCCCATAATAAAATCGAATGGAGTACTACAAGGAGACCCAATGAGCTCCACATTATTCATTCTCGCCACTGAAGAGATCTTAAGATTACCAGAAAACGATGAAGACGTACTCATATTTGCGTACGCCGATGATATAGCAATCGGGTCACCGGACTAAAAGAAATTACAAGCGACAGTAGAAAAAATAGACACATGGTGCATTAGACACAAAATGCACATTAACATATCAAAGACAGAAATGATGTTCTTTCGAAACGGAGGCAAAGCACCTGCAAAGGCCGCAATTAACATCAGAGGACAAAAATCAAAATAGTACCAGAATTTAAATACTTAGGGTTAACATTACAACCCACGGCTAGATGCTTCACCAAACATGTATCAGAACGAGCAGCGCAAGCAATAAGGGCTATTCATGACATAAAAAACATCAGACTGCTCAGCCTAGAAACGGCTCTAAAATTATTCAAAGCCAAAATCATGCGAATACTAGCATATGGGATAGAGGCTATATGGCACCAACTCTCTGAACAAAACCTAAAAACATTAGAAAAGGTGAAAGCATCATTTCTAAAAAAGAGCGCTCGGAGTACCAAACACAACGAGGTCAAGACTGGTGTACCTGCTAGCGAGAGAGCCTTTCCTGATTGAAGATATCAGATACAGATATCTGCTTCAGCACACCGATGACTTTGGAAAGCTTCTGCGAAACTTGAGAGAGAAGAGAGGAGAAGTATGGCCGGAATTCTTTGACACCGAAGCCATGACGATCAGAACATGGACGACAGCGAATTTCGAACTGCGACATGTAGTGACGAGACTCTCCGTCCATTGCTTTCATCATCTGATATGTGTCAATAAGATATATCATGAACCAAACAGAGAATGTGTATGTGAACAGTGTGGTAAAATGTGCGAACGCTACCATATAGAATGGTGTACAAAAAGATTGCGATCAATAAGTGAATACGCAAAGGAAAATAAGTGGAAAACAATGCACATTCGTGCGCATTTCAGTTTATTATTAGAATGATTTCAGACATTCCACCTTAAAATGAAACTACGGATACAAAGTGGTTGTTCCTAGCAAAGACATATAAAAAAATGTCTGCAACGTTTGCGGGATAACTCTCAATTACGGGTCTTTGAAAGTACCTTGCTTGTGCAAAAATACTGTACAAAACTGTAAGGTTTTAAAAGATAGCTTATACATGTTTGTGCAAGCATGTTTGATACATAGGTTCTACGCCTGTATCAGTCAAGTATTAAATAGTAAAGGATTGTAGAAGTGAACCCTAGAAGTGATGATATTCTTCAACTGTTAACATGGCTAACGATGTGAAGAAGGTCAAACGTGAATTGCTGGAAGATTTTATTGGAACTTACAAAAGTCTACCCTCTCTTTGGTGTGTTAAATCGAAAGAATATAAGGAAAAGTCTAAGAAGGATGCAGCGTACGCTATCTTGTTAAGTAAATATAAATTAATTGATAAGAACACCAATAAGAAATATGTTATTAAGAAGATAAATCTCTTCAGGACTAATTATAGAAGAGAAAAGAAAAAAGTTGAAGCACCTCGTCGCTGTACTCATGGTACGATTCCTTTAAATAAGCCTTCGCTTTGGTACTATCCACTGTTTGAATTTTTGGGAAATAAAGAGATTCCCAAAGGTTTTCAAAACGAGTTTAATGAATCAGAGGTGAGTTATATCTAATGATTTATATTAAAAAAAATAGTTTTTATTTTTAACAATGACTGTTGTGGTACGTCATTTTGTCTTTCATCATACATTGTTCCTTTGCTGTATTTCTAAACAATAGAGAAATGTTAATTACTTAAATATTAATTTCAGGAATGACTCTTAAGAAATCATCTCGTAAAAGGCCATATAAAAGGAATAACGAAAAACGTGCTTCTGTAGTAGAACCAAGTGAACACCATTTAAAAAAACCTAAGGTTAATGAAGATAGATGTTACCTTTTAGGCAAAAGGATAATTCTTAGAATGAGAGACGTATCTAGTATTGCTCAAAGATTGTTAGCAGAGAAAACAATCAACGAAACTTTATTGAAAGCTGAAATGTGTTGGAAGCTGAAATCTGAATGTAGTAAAAATATATCTACATTTACAACTAATAACAATATATCTTCAGTTACGTCTAATCGTTTTAATAATAATACAGATAATTCTAGCTTTCAGACATTATCATATTACGAAACGCTGTTTTGACTTGACGCGACTAAAGTTAATGCAGAAGAAGAGAAACGAAATGTAATAGGAGAACTAGCACTTAAATATATACCGGCTTATACAAATTCACCTAAGGTTATTGATACTCAATTTGGAATCTCTAAAGATAGTGAAACGGGAGAGTATATGATCGGTGACTCAAAAATACTAATAGACAACAACACTTTTGATAATTGATAACAAAAGGTATGACACCACTGTAGGTTTGTCGGAACTGTTAATTAGAAAAAATGTCGATTTCAAAGGGGAGACACAAAATGACTTAAACATGTACAAAAACATTTTAATATCGACAGGAGGACATTTGGATGGGTCAACTCGGTCCAATAAATATAAAGTAGTCATTTCTAAATTATTTTCAAAGACAGCTAGAACGTCTAGGTGGACTACTTATAATCAAAAGAATTGAAAAAAATTCACAATTTGTATAGTGACCAATCGCAGAACGGGTTTTTTCACTCTTGCTTCTTGTATAGGCAATAAGTATAATGGCATCATAAATTAATATCTGCCTATTACAAAGACAGAGGATGGATCACCTATGAATTTCGTGGAACTCTTTAAGACATCTCTAGCCAGAGAAGCTCTACACGTCTTCCGAAACAAAAGTGCTGAAGGATGCCAGAGCTGTCTTCCCTGACGTGCACACCGTGAGTTATAACATCATTATTTGAAATAACTGTATGTTTGAGTGTCCATTCTTGATTGCTTTAACAAAAGTTAGTTGTTAAATTTTCAATTGACAAGCAAACTTAGATTTACCTTTGGTAATCCGGACGGCCGTTTCGCACTATTTTAGTGCATCATCAGCGGTTTTCGAACTGCTACTGGTGGGTGCCTGTGTTGTACACCTAGGTGGTGTGGGTGTTGCGTTGGTCTTGAGGTGGGAGTGGGAGTGGGAGTATTTGGCGGTGTTTGAATGTCAGGTATCGTGTCAAAAAGGGTGTGTGATTTGAAGTGTAGTAGGTCATTCAGTATAGATGTGGGGTGATTTTTTGTGTGTTTATATATTTCTAGTTGTTCTATTGTGTTTAGTTTGCGACTTTTGTGGAGTGTGTGGAGAATTTCCATGTTCGTGTCTATGTTAGTGTAATTGTGGTTTGTGTCAAGTAGGTGTTCTGCATAATTTGATTTTCTGTTGTGGGGGTGTTTGAGTGCTTTTATGTGTTATTGGAATCTTGTTCTAAAGGATCTGCCAGTTTGGCCTATATAGAAGTTGGGACAATTATTGCATTTCAGTTTGTATACTCCAGTTTTGTTGTAGGTGTCCATTTGTGTGCTTTTCCTTGTTAGGTGTTTCTTTAGCGTGTTGTTCGTTTTGAAGGCTATGTTGTACTTGAGTTTTTTGAAAGTTGATGCTGTTTTGTGAGTTTTCTTACCGTAGTATGTTAGTGTGATGAACTTTGTTTTTGGTTCTTGGGTTTGTGCGTGTTCTTTTAGCTTGTGTTTAGTGTTTCTTAGTATTCTATCTACTGTGCTGGGGTTGTAACCATTTTCTTGGGCTATGTATTTGATGGTGTTTAGTTCATTTTTGAAATCTTCAAATTCAGATTTTTTCGATTTTTTTGCTACAACTGACTACTAAGTGTTTTCAAGTTTGTTGTAGAAATAAAATAACTTAATGTTTGTTTTGAAATTTTCTATTAGATAGATTGTTTTACCACGATGTTCTACGGTAACTGATCAATTAATTTGTTCACTTTTCTCAAAAGCATCTAAATAGAGATTATTGTTGACATGGTAATTAACGAAAATAATACTGGTACATATTAAGGATTTTTTCTTATTTTGTAGATGGCTACCATTACCGATTGTTTTGCAATTTTCTATTAGATAGATTGTTTTACTACGATGTTCTACGGTAACTGATCAATTAATTTTTTCACTTTTCTCAAAAGCATCTAAATAGAGATTATTGTTGACATGGTAATTAACGAAAATAATACTGCTACATATTAAGGATTTTTTTCTTATTTTATAGATGGCTACCATTATCGAGAAATTCAACAACGCGTCTTACAGGGCAAGGTGTGTTTCCATCTCTCAACTTGTACAAGGTGCTACATACAATGTTCTGTCGGCAGTATTAAAACAAACCAAATACGGAGAGTCAGTCTTGTTAGAAATACAAACGAAAACCAGTGATGAAGTTCTCCTACGGAAAAAGTATACCAGACAATTCGAACGGACCGACATTGAATGTATAAATAGTGGAGCATGTAAAATAGGAATAATTTATAATGGAAACCACAACAATTCAAAGGCTTATAATTTATCTCTGGTTAAGACCTCTTGAAAATAATAATTATTGAAAACAGTGTTTTATGTATAAAGACTAGGAGTATATATTACTTCAGATGTTAAAACCTTACCTTAAAGAAGAAAACGCCAATGCTTTACTTTATATTGGCCTAATCGTACGAATTATGTTAGTGATATAGTTTTCTTTTGATCGTAGGAGTGACCGAGTTGCAGATATACAAGGTTTTGTCGAACAAACAACAGGTCTATTTCTTGTAAAAGAATTTTTTCTTGTGATATGAAAGGTGAAAACAGTGTACATATATTATTCAACAGTCCTGAAGGCAGTGTTGTAAATGAGATGACAAAAAATTATTTAGAAAATTTTCATCATGGATTAAAATACGATCGTGGATTTGTAGACTAAGTTCATCATCATCATCTTCATCCAAGGATTAGGCATTACGGCCTGTTCCGAACTCATGTCATTTGATCTATCCATCTCGCATTCGGTCTTCCTACAGATCTTCTTCCTATAACTTTGTAGTTCAGTGATTGTTTTGCTATATTATCTACAGGCTGTCGATTTAAGTGTTCAATCCATTTTTCTCTGTATTCTTTTATTTTGTCATTGAAATTAAATATATTCAGTTCATTTCCAATGTCTTCTTTTCTTCTTTGATCTGATAGTTTATATCCTGAGACTGCACGTAAAAACTTCATTTCAGCTGCCTGAATGCGTAGGCGATCCTTCTTTGTTAAAACCCATGTCTCTGTACCATACAAGAGAGCAGGCACAGCCATTACTTTATACAATTTCAATTGTGTTTCCCTACGTGTCTTATTTTTTAGGGTTCTTACTATAGTGCCACACATATTCTGAAATGTCAAGATTTTCTTGTCTAAATCATATTTTCCTAAAAAGCCTATCTGACATCCCAGGTAATTAAAAAAAATTACTTGCTCTAATGATATAAATCATTAGAGCAAGTAATTTTTTTTAATTTCATCTTTGTTTTACTTCTTATAGTATGTTTACCACACTTTAGTTTTTTCTGCCGATACTGTCATATTGTATTGTTTCATAATAATACTTAGAGTATATAAGGCCTTTTGTAGAATATTATCTGATCCAGATATTAGGACTTGGTCATCAGCATATAAGAGGTTATTAATTATGGCGTTTTTAAACCTAAAGCCAAAGTTATTATCTGCTTTCCATATTCGAATAGCATCGTCCAAATATAAATTAAATAAGATTGGAGATAGAGAACATCCTTGACGTACTCCTTGGTTCGTTGTGATGAATTTGTTACTGAGTTTTCCACTTATCTTTATATTTATATTAGATCCATTATAAAAACTCTTTATTATTTCAATCAGATGTAGTGGTATACCTCGTCTTTCTAAAATATTCCATAACTTTAATCTACTGACTCTATCAAAAGCCTTTATATAGTCTGTAAATAGAAAATATGTTGGTATATTAAATTCTCTATGGTTTTCCATAATTTGTTGTAGAGTGGAAATATTATCTATACAAGAGTTTCCTTTCCTAAATCCTGTTTGTTCTTTGAGCAGTAAACACTCTGCTATATTGGATAACCTTCGACCGATAATTTTAGAGTATATTTTATAGGCTGATGTAAGAAGGCTTATTCCTCTGTAGTTATTACAGTTGTGTCTGTCACCCTTTTTAAAAATCGGCATCACAATAGTTGTTAGCCACTCTTTAGGTATACATTTATGAGTCCAGCACTAATTATATATGTCCAGTAATCTTTGTTTCACTTTAGTGGACGATGATTTTATTAATTTTACATTAATTTCATCTATTCCGGCTGCCTTTCTGTTTCTCATGGTTTTCAAAGCGATCTGAAACTCTTCTATACTTATTTGATCCACGCAGTTCTCTGCACTATTACATACTTCTATATCTCTTTCATCATTATTCCATAGTTCCTTGTAATATTTTTTCCATTCTTCGATTTTAATATTTTGTAGGTTGGCAGTTGTAGGTTCAGTTCTATTCATATTTTTTATTTTATTTTATTTTATTTATTATTTATTTACTCTTTTAAATTATTACAGAAAGAGTTACATAAGTTACCCCAAAGGAGCAGAGCTCGTGTTTGGAGTCAGTTCCTTTTAAATTACATCAGTTAAAAATAAAAATAAAAATACAAAATACAAATAACATGTAATGAATACAGGTACAATACAATTAATTTAAACTAAAAATACAATAAAATATAGTGATACTAGTACCATTCAGAAGAAGAAAGGAAGGGCATATAAATCATTACAAAGGGGAAAGTGTGAAATGTGGTTAATATTAATGTGTCTTATATTAATTTTTTAATTCTGGATTTGAAAATGAAATCCTTGTACATGGCTAATTCAGGGTGAAGTTTCATTATTGAGTTGTATAGACGTGGACCAGGGTTTGAGCTGTGTAATAGCCCTGCCAATGTGAAATATTTAGGTTCAATTAGGGTAGGTATTTGATTGCGTCTTGTAGTGTAATCATGAGGATGCTTTTGATATTTTTTCGATTTTTATGGTAGAAATTCAACATAGTGTGTTTATATATTTGCTCAATATTTAATACTTTAAATTCGTTATATATCCGGTTAGTAGGATAATCAATTCGTTTATTGAGGCATATTTTAATTATACGTTTTTGTAATATGATCAGTGGCTCAATAGTAGTTTTTGCAGTACCTCCCCACCCACATATGCCATATTGGATTACCGATTCAACTATAGCTAGATATACCACCCTCAAAACAGAGGTAGGCAAGTATTGACGTAGGCTTACAAATTTATAAATTGTTTTGCGGATCCTTGTACATAAATATGATATACGTTTGTTCCATTTTAAGTATTGATCTATAATAATTCCCAAATATTTCCCCTCTGTTGATTCTTTAAGAAAAGGGCAATTACATGAGGATGAGTGACTACAAATAGGGTTATGAATTGTTAATTTTAGATAGTTGAGTGCTTCTAACTGACGCATACCAGAGGCTGTTAAAGAAAAAGGTACTAAAGTTGTTTTATTTACATTTAGCGATAACAAATTTGCGTTTAGCCAGTTTTTTATCATATTCATGCCTGCATTTGCATGCTTATAACTTCCTCCCAGGTTAAGCCACTAAAGATCACCACTGTATCATCTGCATAAGAATAGGAAGTTCCATTGTATGCTTGCAAATAAATTTTTAACAAATCCTTTATGAATATTAAAAAATAGAATTGGGCCTAATATTGTTCCTTGAGGAACACCTATTTGAATTTCTCTGTTTTCACTAATTTCATCATCAATTTTGGTAACTTGGTTTCTTGAATTTAAGTATGACTTACTCCTATTGCATGTAGTTTAGCCAAAAGTAATTGATGGTTATCCGTGTCGAAAGCTTTTCTTAAGTCTAAACATATTCCTAAACACTTATGTCCTGCAACTAATTCGTGTATGATCCTACTAGTAACTTCAAAGATTGCATTATCTGTTGACAAATTATTTCGGAAACCATACTGTTGTTGACTTAGTATTTCATTTTTATCCAGAAAAGAAACAATTCTGTTTTTTATACATTTTTCTAATAACTTTGAGAAACTTGAGAGCAGAGAGATCGGTCTGTAGTTATTTAAATTCCTCCGTTCACCAGATTTATGTAAAGGCACAACTACCGAATTCTTTAAGATATCCGGAAAAACTCCTTGTGTTAGACATAAATTAAAGACATGTAGGCCCTACAGTAGGTTTCAATATATACTTGTAAATCTTTTTAGTGTATTATTTGTTATTTTATCACCACAGGAGAAACAATTTTTTAGTGATTTAATTATACTGCTAATTTCATCTTCGGAGATCGGCGATAAAAACATAGAGCTGGCTTTTTGTTGGTTATTATCTTTATACAAATCATTGTTGTTAAATGTTGTTTTAGTAATCTTTGATGTAATATTTAGTCCTATATTCGTGAAGTATTTATTGAATTCATTTGCTATTTCTTTTTTATTTTCAAGTGTTATTCCCTCTTCGTTTAAATCTCTGTAATGGCATGGGAATTGTTTACATTTGTGTCCGTAACTTCATTTATTGTTTTACAGAATTTTCGGGGGTTATTTCTACACTGTTGGAACTTATGTTTATAGTATTGAGCTTTCATTCTTCTTATAATTGCAGTTAGGGTATTTCTGTATTTTTTGTAATAAATTTTTAAATTTTCATTATTGGGTTCTTTTTTAATATTTCTGGCTAATTTATCTCTTATCCGGATAGATTTGATGATACCCATGGTAATTCAGGGTTTTATTTTGCGTAGTTTACACGATTATTTATGTATTGTAGTGTCAGAGCATTCATGTAAGTGATCTGATAGAACAGTGTGTAATTTTACAAAGGATGAATCGGCATTATTACAAGCTAAAACTGTGTTCCAGGTTTCTTTTTCCAGTAGAGAAAATAATTTGGGAAAATTAATGGATTTAAAAGTTCTTAGGGTATTTACAGAAACATTAACATTATTTATGCCAATTTGGAATAACGATATAACTGCATAATGATCAGTAATAGCACTATTGAGTACTGCCGGAGCAATATTCCAGTTGTTTTTTGTTTTATAAATTATGTGATCAAGACAAGTTTTTGAATCAGGTCTTGTAATAAAAGGTAAAGGTAAAGTGATCCCTATACAGGCCATGGAGGCCCAGAGGGTTCCAGGAGGTTGAGGCTCCCAGATTTTGGACATTCGGCACATGAAGGTGGTAAGGTTGTCAGCCTTACGCACCGGCCGCCTTTACCCCCAGGATTGCTCCTGGTACTCATTTCTGTTAGAGGCTGAGTCGACCCCAGGGCCATAGTGCCACCAGAAGGATTAGGCCAATTGAAAAATCTCAACGACCTCATCGGGAATCGAACCCGCGACCTTCCGGTTTGTAGCGCAGCGCCTCAACCACTACGCTACGGCGTACCCCCAGGTCTTGTAATGGAATTTAGAAATTTTTCAAATCCATATTCGTGCATGATATTCATATATCTATTGCCAAAAATGTCTAAATGATTTTCCAGGATCTGGATGTTTATGTCTCCAACAATGATTTGGTTACTGATTTCTTTTGAATTAGATAAAAAATACCTCAAAATTATTAAAAAAATCGTTTTTACAACTGTTTGGTGATCTGTATATTGCCGTAATTGAGTAGGGATAATTGTTATATACAAAATTTAGATGTATCGAATTACACTGAGGGATATCAACATTAACAATTGCAATATCAAGATTAACTCTCCAGTAGATTACTAATCCATCACATTTACTATATCTATTTGTTTTCACGTGTTTTTTTATACCCTGTTATATCGTATCCTATTTCATTTGTCAGCCAGGCTTCTGTCAGTATATTGAAATCGAAAGGTAGAACAAAAGATTGCAAAATAGCACATAATTCCAAGAAATGTTTGTTTAAGCTGCGGATATTTATATGAAATATTTTAAAGTTGTGTGCTGTATTATTAACGAAATTGTTGAGACATTCAGAATCTTCTAGAACTACAGTTACAGGATTGTTATTATTAGCATAGACATCTAATTCATTTATTACATCAGCCATTGTTGCGAGACACTAGCATTACGATTCTCAAAAGAAATCACTTTATAACGATACCATGTCCGTGAAACAGGTTATCTTGTAGGCAGAGGAGTTGTCATCTTGGCGAACAAATATCTTGCAGTCTCTAGTCCACACATAACGGTATCCTTTTTGTGTTGCCGCCTCCCTTGTTTTGTTGAGAAGGTCACGAGTAGCTATTGTTAAGTGCTCGCTAGCAGTCATCCTTCCCGCCGGAAGAAGAGGGTTCATTTTCTGTAGTGGAATTCCTGGGCCCTCAGGGTATTTTTTTAATTCTGACCTAAATTTCGAGAGCCATGTGTCCCTACTACTTCTCTTTGTGAATTTTACAACAATAGGTTTCATCCTTCGTGCTTTTGCTGGCAGCCTGTGTGCGATGCTTATATCAGCTGCAAGCTCACGTAAACCAATGCACTCGGCAATGCTTACTATAGTCTGGTTTATAGATTCTTCTGAAGATTCTGGTATCCCATGAATTATCACGTCACGCCGTGTGTATTGTTGAAAATCGATTATTTGATTCCTTAGGTGATCGTTCTCTTGTGTTAGCACACGCACTTCTGACTGAGTAGCTTTCAGATTCTCTTTTGTTTTTGTAAGTTCTTCATAGAATGTGTCGAATTTGTTACAGATATATTGCACAGAAGTTTGAAGTGTAGTAATCTCAGACTGGATAGATGATTTGAATTCTTCAAACATATGTTTTAGCTCGGAGATAATTTTATCGTCACTCGACTCATTACCACTTTCACTTTCCATATTTTGCTTGTTTCTTCTTCCCATTTCGATTTACATGTTTACGCCGGAGCCACTCCACTGTTCAGCACGTCTGCACTCTGCGGCGGTCTGACTGGAACTGTTTCAACTGGAATATGTTTCAATATTTTATATGAGCTCCTCTGATTTCCGTGCACATCATTTTCGATATCAGAGATATACTTATCCCAACTTAAGTTCTGAAGGTTCCTGACTTCTCTTTTCACAATTGCACATTTATGCTTCTAATCTATCTTTGTTTCTATATCCTTTATTTGAAGATATTTCATATAAGACTTCCTCTTATCTTCGATTAACTTAGATATGTGTTCGTTCCAAATTCTTAATCCTTTTGTATTTCTATATTTTGTTCTTTGCCCTATTACTTCAATAGATGCTTTCAGTATTATATTTTTTAAATCATTCCATTCACTATTTACATCATTATTTAGTGGTCTTTCATCTAAATATTCATCCAGTCTTTTTTTGTATAAAATTTTAATGCTGCCTTCTCTAAATAAGCTTATTTTATAACATTTTTCCATATTTTGATTCTGTTTTACTTGTTTGTACCATCTTGTCCTTAATATTATCTTTGAGATTAATAGAAAGTGAACAGTATTAACGTTACTGCCTCTATATACTCGGGTGTCGAAAACTTCGTTGAATAGTTTATTATTTACCATTATATAGTCAATTATAGATTGACTTCCTCTTTCACTCCAAGTGTATTTATGAATATCTTTATGGTCAAAAACGAGTTTGTAATTTTCAATTTGTTGAAGGCAGCAAAATCTCTTAGTTTCTTGCCATTCTCATTAGTAATTTGTTCTCCTTTATTGCCTATAATATTATCCACTGGTAACCTACCTACTCTAGTATTAAAGTCTCCACTTAAGATGATGCAGTCATTTCCTACACCTTTTATTACTTTCTGTAGGGCTTTGTAAAAGCCATTTACCTTTGTAAAAGGTAAAGGCAAAGCCATTTATTACTAAGTTCATATGGAGACTATTAAAAAGAAATTCAACAATTGCGAACACGTTTATGTGAAGGGTTTTCAGAAGAAACAATTTCTATAGTCTTCGCGTCCAAACGATCCCCAGTCGGCTACAAAGCGGGCGGAACGCTCTTAAGTCGGACCACTTCCCTCATCTGGAAAAGATTATTAGGGTCTACCCACCCCTGAACAAATGCGGTGGTCCCTGCCACCAGGTTAGGCCTTGTTGCAATGTCACTTGTTTTGCTTTCAAGATTTCAGCACGTTTTAGAAGTTAAGACACTGCACACGCGCTTTTTCTGCATTTTGGTTAAACCTACTGTATTAGCTGTATTTTCACAGAAGTTAGTGTTTTACTTAATGTATTTAGTGTAGTTTTATAAGTTTTGAAGTATTTAATAGTTAGCGTTAGCACTTGCATGGTTTAATTAAGATGTGGATGCCTTGGGATCAGAACCAAGTTGCTGTCCCTCCGGCCGAACCAGCAAATAACTCCTTGCCAAGACCTAAAATACTTTGAATAAGAGAAGGCAGATTTTCGTGTGTAATGTTCATGATTGCGTAGAAAAGAATAAACTAGGTAAGGGCAAAGGTGACCGCAGAATTTTAGTCAAGGGGGCCATGAACAAATTACTGCCACCACCACCATGATGATGCTACTACTATAACACTTTAATAATAATAACAATAATAATCATAATAATATAATAATAATAATAACAACAACCACAACCTTGAATTTCGCCTAGTGTAGCTAGAACTATGACTACGGATACAAAGGAAAATCTGATGAACGTAGCGCATTTAATAGTCTTTTCTACCCTTTCAATTTCACAGGTAGGCTACTGTACATATACAATTAAATACTTTTATTGCTTAACCTTCATTATAATTTTGGCTATAAATTATTCAAATTTGGGGGAAGTAATTACTTGCTCATATCTTAAGTATTACAGTATGTGGACACTTAATACTCACTTCACATTAGTTGTTTAGTCACTTAGTTTATAGAGATTTATCTTGAAACAAAATTTTCAGGGGAGGGCAGCGGCTTACCCTGCCCCCCTTCCGGACGGTCACGGTCTGAGACCATTTTTTTATTTGTAAGTAAATGTTCCTTGCAAAATGTGTATTTATTAAAATATTTGTGTATTTATTATAATATTTCTAAATATATTTATTATGACGTTGTCTAACAGTATTTAATCTTTTCAACACGTGTTTTAAGGTTCCGTCGGATAAACTAACATGTATTTCCGTTCTTATACTGTAATTATTAGTTTCTGGGTTTTCTCTAAAGCGGTAATAATACAAGTAATTATGAAACGGTACACAGTCACACACACATATTTATTTATTTAAACTTTGTTCTAACTGTGTCTACAGTAAGCAAAATAATTAAATTGCTTGCCTGTAATTCGAATTTGTGGAAATCAGCTGCAAGGCTTTTAAACTGTGGCAACAATGCGCATCTTATGTTTAGGCACGCGCAACATTTTCCCTCCTTCCTTTTCGGCTTTTCAACCCGAAGATGTTTATGGAGATGTTTATGGAGGGTTTGGTCAGGGGTGGGGTTGGGATACTGTATTAGAGAGTTACCGCCTGAGGATCCTTTAAACGCGGTCACTATACAAACCATTATTCCGTCTGTTGAGTTCTTTGGACAATTTGATTTTATTATCCAAATTTAAATATTCTACCTAGATGCGCGTATCAAATTGTTTTAGGTTTAAAATCTTGGATCTTAGATAATATACATTATGGTTTTTAAACACAGCTGTGGTTAAACAATTGAAATAAAAACAATGTTAAGTTGAAGACACACACCTTTGATACTGTTGATTTTGCTGGAAGAAGAAGAGTTAAAACATTATCACTTTCAAACACCCATACAGACACAGACACAGATAAATTATCGAGAGCCTAGGAGAACAATTGCCGACAACGTTTGTCTTTATACCTAGAGGAACATGCCACATTGTTTACAGAATTACAATAGTATCACGGATGTATGTATTTTCAATCATTTCCTTGTGTTAAATTCATTCTAACATTCTGATTATAAGTGCTCTATGCTCTATAATAAGTTTGACATGTAGGTGAATAACACACATTAGTCATTCAATGTAGTAAATGTCCTGTTTATACATCACGGATATTAGCGGTACTTTGTTTTCGATAATAGAATACGTCTGAAACCAGGATTTACTGCGATCAGATATAAATGTGAGATAACCTTCCAATGCTATTATAATACAACAGGTTAGGAATTTCACATCCTTGTACTATATTGTGTCTTGTGAAAATAAAAGTGGTATTCTGATCTAATGCAAAATTATGTGTCATCTTATTTTAACCCTTATCACCTTCTGTCCTATGGATTGTGTCATGCAAATAGGTCTATTGTGCCAAGTATTTTTTAAAGCCCTTTTATCCCGAAATCTAATTTAAGGACAATATTTTATTGTTCTGTTAAACATTATTAGCTGTTATGCATGAGAATTAGACATCTGTATTACTTTTACACAAATAGGCCTATTGTGTCGACTTGACATAGAAATCATATTTGAAAACAAATAGGCTTTCTGTGTCAACTTGAAATAGAAATCATATTCGAAAAACATTATTTGAATGAATACTAAAACATAATAGACTGTTATCCATGCTAAATAGGCATATGTAATAGTTTTTATCACAAATAGGCCTTTTGTTTCCAGAACAGGAACTACAGCCATTTTGAGTCCTAATACAAAATTTGAACTATACATTATACATTTTCAAATCTCGAAAACACCCATCAATTTGAGTCTAGCTATCAGTTACCCCCTTTGATCAGGGACGTCCTGTGACATCACGGGAGTCGATTCGCGGAAATAGGACTAAAGAACAGCGCTCCTCCTATTAGTTACGCCCTAAAGACCGAGATAGGGGGAATATAGTTTATGCCCTTTTATCCGCGACTTCATGGTATTCCATCGATGTTATAGGGAGCTATGGGGACGTAGCAAAGGGTAATTAACTCTTATGGCCAATTCCCTTAGGGATTACGGGACTGTAGTTACGCCTTAAAATCAAATCACGTATTATGAAGTCGTTTAAAAATAGAAAATGGCGCCATCGCGCAGGACGTCATCTTGTGTCTTTCTCAAATTTCCGCCAATTTTAAACAATACAAATTTCATATCTCCCGCCCCATCCGCCATTTTGAGGCATGCCAATACGCATGACGCCATCTTGTGTCTTTTTCGGATTTCCGCCAATTTTGAAAAATACAAATTTTATATCTCCCGCCTCATCCGCCATTTTGAGGCCTGCCATCACGCATAACGCCATCTTGTGTCGTTCTGGAATTTCCGCCAATTTGAAATATACAAATTTCATATCTCCTGCCCCAGCCGTCATTTTGAGGCTTCCGCCATTTTGAGGCTCTCCGCCATTTTGAGTCTTCCGCCATTTTGAGGCTTGCCGCCATCTTGTTCCGGAACAGTAAGTTCCGCCATCTTGGATGACGTCATCACTTACCCTCCATGTCGTCATTACCCCCACCCCTATGACGTCATCACTCCCACCCCATAAACGTGGTGTATTACTACTGACATCACTTGTTTAGAATGTACCAGCTCTCTCTGTGGCCATATGGTTTTTTGGGGGGTTCAGAACAGGTAGACAGTGTTGGCAACATCACTGGTTCAAATCCTACCGTATGACATGATTTTATCAAAATAATAAATAAATATATAATAAACATGCATAAGAACTCAATATTCCCTCCAACGATCCGTCGACACGCAAGAGGAAGGGGAATATCATGACGTCACATGGATGAAAATCTGATGATGCCAAGGGGATTAACTTAACGAGAGTATGTACGCAACCTAAGTTTAGAATCTGGGACATCACATTGTCATATGGACAATCCGCCATAACTGCAGGAATTCAAAGGGATAGCTGTTGATCTGATGACAAGGGCACAACTACAAGAGCATACGTACGCAACCAACGGTTAGAGTACGGTCATAAGGACATAAGCAGACGTCTCTTCCAGACGTTTATAATCATAGGGCGTAACTTCGTCAGTATTAGGTTAAAAACCATGCGCATAAGAGTGCATAAACATTCAGACGTCCCTGGCAAAAGGACGTAACTTCAACAGCATTAGGTTAAAACCCTTGCACCAGAGTGCATATTCATCAAACATCTCTGGCAAATGGGCGTAACTGCTGGTTACGCGAAGTGTAACTTTGGTAGGTGGGTAGCCTTCTATTTATGATCAGTGTTTCATAAATTTAATTTTGCCGCCTACTTACCAGAGCTCTCTCGCCTGATCATACTGTCCAAGCAGTCAAAGACTGTAAAAGACAAAGAATCGCTCTTTATACCCGTTTTTAATATTTGATCTTGTGACTAAAAGTTTATTTCTCTTTGCCAGCAAGCCATGTTGACGTCAACTTCCATGAGTCACTTGTCTTGTCTGGCAGCTTTGTTTTTCGGCCTTTTTGCCGTTCTCAATCTTCTACTAATCTTCGTAGAGTTCAGATCGTCTTCGCCGGCTCCCTCTCGAAGCTTGGATGTCCCTGTATCTAACAGCTTCAGATATACTAGTTAGACTAGTTTATCTACTCGCAAGAGAAACATATTTTGTGGACGATCTGAGGCATCAAACATTACTACCGACTACGAGCAGCTACAAAACGCTACTCGCAGAGTTAGAACACAAAAAGACTGAAATATGGGAGGAGTTCTACTCGAGGAAGCAATGATCAATCGAGAATGGACGGAGACAAATTATGAGATGAGGCGCATTCTGACAGGTTTAGCGGTTCACAGGATGTGCGCGGACAACACGTTCCATGACCCAAGGGACACATGTATTTGCAGATTGTGCGATAAAAAGTGTGAAAGGTATCATATGGAGAAGTGTACTGCAAGGAAGTGCTCAATTAGCGAACTTTGTCAAAGAGACTAAAGAAGCCTTCAGGAACACATGCACAATGTGCGCAATTCTCATTATTATTATTATTATTATTATTATTATTATTATTATATACTAGTTAGCTCTGCAGTAATGGCCAAATCGAGCTGTTTCACATTCTACGTATTCAACTTAGAGACCGATCGCCTCTTCGAGCTGATGTACCCTGTTCTGCACTGAATGCGAATACGAGATACATTTATCATCTGGAATTCAGATTCTTGAATTTCGCCTTGGACATCGTAGAATTATCCTCCACGCCATGTGCAACATATCCAGTACTACTGCAGCCATTATATTGTGGCGATTATGCAACTACTGCTGTTAAAGTAAATGCATTCCATTACGATCTATGCTAACTGTTTAAACCTGTAACTCCTCTTGAAGTAAATATTGCTCTCGATAGCAAAGTCACGTCGCGAATTCCAAGCAACATTAAACTTGTACACTGCTACACCCTTTTTCAGAAGAATTTAAACTCTAAAAAGGATAGCAAGCGATTCTTTATCTTCAGACTGCATAGCAAGTATAACATTGTATATAGTATAAATACAACTGTGTTTGCATTGCACAGTTTTTTTTTTTGCTTTGTTAATCTACCTTTCAATAATTGTACAAATTTCAATATTTCGTCCTTGCCGGTGAAAAACCTATGTGCAACAGTGTTCTCTAATGTATAATTACACATACATTTATAAAACTTCTGTGATGTAATTGTGTATTACTTGAATATTGTTGACTTTTTATTATTTTTCATGCACATAGGAGATTTTTCCCTTTCATGAAAGTGACACTTAGGAGATTTTGTTCCATTAAATGTTAACAAGTCTGATATTAAAACATGTTTATTCCGCAGAACAATTTAATAACGAATTAACTTATATATTAAAATAAACTTTATTTATTTAATCGTTACTTTTATTCAGTCCTCGAACAGTGTCTGAAGGCATTGTCAATAACAAAATCACAAAATCTATGATCACATCTTCCAGATTTACACTTTTCAACTTTTCTCTTTGTCTGGTTTCACCCTCAATTGTCTGTTCATGATCTATAACTAGTTTTAAAGCTTGAAAATTATTAAATTTGAGTTATAACTATACGAAGCAACTTCCTTAATGCTATCAGCTTTTACCTATATTAAAGTCTTCTGTGTAAAATAAATAAATGGATAAATATTAATTTAATAATACGTAATAAAATAATAGTAACCAGGAATTTGTAGCACTAGCATTAACAATAGTAATAGTAGACCCGAAGGGAAAAGACCACGTGGAAGACCTAGACCTAGGTAAGAGGACAATATTAGGATGGATTTGAGGGAAGCAGTATTTGCGAGGGATGATTGGATGGAGTTAGCACAGAATAGGGTTGAATATCGGGCTCAGGTAAGCGCGGCAATGGACCTTCGGGTTTCATAAAGTAGATAATATTCCTTTAGCTTCCTGAGGAATTGTCTATGCCACTGAGCAAGTAAGTAAATAGGCCTAAGTAGCAGTAATGATACTAACAATAATAATAGGGGTACTAGTATTAGCAGTAGTAAAATTTACTAGAAATGAGCATTAATTTTGTCAAAATGTTAACTCAGCATGCCTGCTTTATGATAAATTAGCTCTTCATTATTAATTGTTATTGGTTCAGAACTATACGAAGGAACTTCTTTGGTGCTATCAACTTCATTAATAATGAAGTTTCTTGTGTAAAATAAAATAAATTGAATGGCGTAAGTTAATGATAGTAATGATAGTAATAGTTATAATAATATTAATAATAATAGCTATAAATATCTGCTATAAATAGCTATCAAGTAGCTGCAAAAGAAACATTTGGTCCACTTGAACTGAAACGAAATAATCCGTAGTTTGATGATGAGTGCGTGAAATTAGTAAATGCAAGAAAGCAGGCAAAACTACAGTGGTTGCAGAATCCGAATGACACACGGTCAAAAATCTCAACAATGCTAAACAAGAAACCTCTAGAATCAATAGAACAAAGAAAAGAACCTATCTCAAAGACAAAGTAAATGAATTAGAGGGAAATAGTAAAGACAAAAATGTTAGGGATCTCTACAAGGGAATAAACGAATTCAAGAAAGGTTTTCAACCTAGAACAAACATAATTAAGGACAATGATGGCACTATACTCGCAGCTCCAAATAATATTTTGAATAGGTGGAAAAATGTCTTTAATCACTTATTAAATGTACATGAAGATGTCCGAAGTGTAGAAAGTGAAATATTCACAGCAGAGCCGTTGGTTGCAGAACCAACTTTAACAGAAGTAGAAACAGCTATAGGTAAACTAAAAACACACAAATCTCCAGGAATTGACCAAATTCCAGCAGAATTAATTAAGGCAGGAGGGGACAGACTAAACTCAGAGATCCATAGGCTCATTCTTATGGTTTGGGGAAAGGAGGAATTGCAGAAGGAATGGAAATAATCTATTATTATATCGATCCGTAAAAAGGGAGATAGGGCCGAATGTAATAACTATCGAGGAATTTCTCTCTTATCAACATCATACAAAATTCTATCTAATATACTGCTATCAAGATTAACCACATATGCAGACGAAATCATAGATCACCTATGTGGATTTAGGCGAAATAGATCAACCATTGATCATATATTTTGTATTCGCCAAATCTTGGAGAAAAAGTGGGAATATAATAAGTCTGTTCACCAGCTATACATAGATTTTATTAAAGCATATGATTCAG
This sequence comes from Ectobius pallidus, assembly GCA_964059195.1. NCBI lineage: Eukaryota > Metazoa > Arthropoda > Insecta > Blattodea > Ectobiidae > Ectobius > Ectobius pallidus. The sequence goes on from CAXKWD010000002.1 coordinate 157,638,292, forward strand.
TTAGGCCAGAAAAACTGTACTACCCGCGCGCCATATCTTGAGCACTCGATTTACGGGGAAGTGAGGGTCGGGGGGAACAAAACATAGCTATTCCGCCAGTCTTTCTGCAGTGTTGTCAACTAAAGAAATAACGTTTCAGCAGAATCGCGCGTATGGTATTTTATGTAGTGACTTTAATATACAACGATTTTAATGCAGTCCAATAATATAACGTGGTGACGGTATTGCGTAACAATTAATTACACGTCATAAGCCTTGGTTATCAAATAAGTCATCAAATAAGAATATTATGCATAATATAGGCTCAATATTTTTACACTGGATGACTATTTTAAGCATAAAGAAGAGTCTTAGCAGAACATGCTTCACCATTTCGTGTTTTAAAACGTAAGAGAGGTAAGGCATCTAAAAGTGGAGAAAGCTATAGGCCTAATTTTAAACGTATTTAATACAAATTGTGAAAAGTTCGCTCAACTTTCAGTCCATGAAATTGACATCAGAGTTCACGGGATCGTCAGAAATTAGCACATACGGAATTCTTAAAGAGGTGAGGAAAGTGTTGGATGTACAATGAAGTGTTTGTGAAATCAGCAGTTCGAAAGATTGTATTTTTCTCCATAACTCGATGCGTCAGAAAAGATAATGTCAATGAATAAATAGGAATCCTGAGACAGAATGAAAGCTTATTATTGAAGCCACTAGATGTCAGGGTGTATAGCGTACTTCCTGTTTCAATGTTGTCAGCTTAACCTACGAAGTTGAACGAAACCTACCGAATGAGGACTAGGGAGCCGAGCGCTCAAGAAATCGCGCGCGGGTAGTACAATATCCTCATTGAGTTTGGGATACCAAAGAAGTTAGGTAGGCTGATCAAAATGTGTCTAAATGAAACCTATAGCAGAGTCAGGGTAGGGAAATTTATATAAGATAGGTTTGCCATTAGAAACTTGCTTGAAACAAGGAGATGCACTTTCACCTTTACTTTTTAATTTCGCTTTGGAATATGCCATTAGGAAAGTTCAGGAAAACAACGTAGGCCTAGAATTAAAAGGTAATCACCCGATTCTAGCTTATGCAGATGACGTTTGCTTGTTGGGCGATGACGTAAACACAATCGAGAGAAATGCAGAAAGTCTTTTCGATGCCTGCAGGAATGTTGGATTAGAAATTAATACAGAAAAAACTAAGTATATGGTCATGGAACGACAAAGTAATGCTCCACAAAATATTAGAATAGCCGGTAAATCGTTTGAACAAGCGGAGGATTTCAAATATCTTGGAACAGTAATTACAGATACAAATAATATTAAGGCAGAAATTAAGTATAGACTCAAATCGGGAAATGCTTGTTTTTATGGAGTTCAGAAACTCTTATCGTCTCGTCTTCTGTCCAGAAACCTAAAAATTAAGATTTATAAGACTATTATCCTGCCGGTTGTATTATACGGATGTGAGACATGGCCTCTAACTGAGCTGGAAGAACATAGTCTGAAAGTGTTTGAAAATAGGGTACTTAGAAAAATATTTGGGCCCAAGAGGGATGAAAATGGGGACTGGAGAAAATTGCATAACATCGAGCTTCAGGACCTGTACTCTTCACCGGATATAGTAAGGGTAATTAAATTGCGAAGGATGAAATGGGCTGGACATGCTGCACGCATGGGGGAGGAAATACATATCTCAAAAGTAATGACTGGGAGACCTGACGGGAAAAGACCACGTGGAAGACCTAGACGTAGGTGGGAGGGCAATCTTAGAACGGATTTATGGGAAGCAGGATTTTTGGAGAATGATTGGATGGAGTTAGCACAGAATAGGGTTGAATGGCGGACTCAGGTAAGCGCAGCAATGAACCTTCGGGTTCCATAAAATAGATAATTTCCTTTAGCTTGCTTAGAAATTAGCTATTGCCATTGAGTAAGTAAGTAAGTAAGTATAAATATCTGATTTATAATCCATAAATCTATTCATAATGAAAAAGACTTGTTGGAAAAATTTGATTGATTTATTTAAATTATGTTATAATAATTTTATTGTAATACTTAAATCCCAACGAGCAAAGCTCACCTTAAGGGGCTATATACAAAATGACAGGCAATATTATACCATTTCTTACCATTGTCCCGTTAATCAGTTGAAGAATCTTGTGATAGTGCCAATTGTGCAATTATTTTATTTTTATCACGGTAGCATCACGGAAAAACACACCTACAACCTATAAAGTCAACCTGGTCACTACTTTGAGTTTGTCTCTAGTCTTCATTTAAAAAAAATTATGGCCCTGGTCAGAGGAATTTTTCAACACATTGAAGGTTAAGAACCAGCAAAAAATATCGCAACAAAGTAATAAAGTGGGGGCTGACAAACCACATTCCTTGGTTATTCATAAACCCCTCTGAAGCCCATAATTAATCAAATGTATTCAAATTATTTCAGGAAATAAATATACAAATTGAAATTTACATTATATACAGTAAAACACATAGACAGTGAATCACAAAGGCTATGCATGTAAATATTTATTAATATTTGTGAATTATAAATTAATGAATATTGTAATAAATCTATTGTGTGCATGTAAGCGTAACCTTACCAAACCTCTTATGTGCATAGTTGAACACATGAGAGGTGGCTATTTCACGGCAGTCTGACGAAAATGCATCGGTGCCAAACCTCTCATGTGTATATGAGAGCACATAGGATATTTTTCACGGCAGCAGAACTGTACTGACACATAGGAGGTATGATATTTTCGTAAATATCATTTTCTATGGTAGAGATACACATAAGAGCTTTTGTCACAACATGCAGAGCGAACTAAGCTTTCCAGAAGAATCAAAACCTCATTTTCGTCCATCGCGACACATAGGAAGCATGGCCCATTTAGTCCGCATGTAAAAAAATCTTGGCTTTCATTTTGACAGTAACTTAAACTGGAACATCCATATAAAATAAATTTGCAAAAAAATATACTCTATATTTCACGCTCTCCAACGATTAAAAAACTTTCTACCTTCTTCATTAAAGAAAACAATTGTATCAACACTCATAATGCCTCATTTCGATTACTGTGATATTCTATTAAGCGACCTGAGCTCCAAACTAGGACAGAGACTACAACGTGTTCATATTGCTTGCATTCGCTACATTTGTGGTATTCGTAAATCAGATCACATTACGCCAGCATTTGAAACATTGGCATGGTTTCACTTGGACGACAGAAGAAAATTGCACTCTCTCTGCCTCCTATATCGAATTCTTCATACTTCCTGTCCTCACTATCTGTCATTACGCTTTAAAACTCTTTCATCTCATCATAACATAAACACCCGGTCCAAGCAAGATCATATTCTCGCAATACCTAAACATCATACATCTCTTTACTCATCATCGTTTACTACTTCAGTCATCCGAATGTGGAATTCTTTACCATCTCACATCAAGGACTGCCGGTCACTGTCAACCTTCAAATCGCAGTTAACAGCAAATATACATAGTACTTAATAGTGTATCTTTTTTCTTATCCATAGTGTATCTTTTGTTTAGTGTATCTTGTTAATTAAGTTTCTATCATTTAATACTATTGTGTAACTAAATTATTTTCGTACCACTTAATTTCTTTAATATCATTTGTGTGTCATTTAATGTATCCTAAATAACTTAATGTGTTATGTAATGTCATTTAACGTATTTTATGTTATTTATTATGCTATAATGTAACAACTAATGTACTTCTAGTCCCTGGTTAAGTGGAAGAAAAGACCGTACGGTCTTAACTTTCTCCAGGTTAAATAACCTATTATTATTATTATTATTATTATTATTATTATTATTATTATTATTATTATTATTATAGGAGGGTTTTCACCGGCTAACGACAATTTGTCATTATATTATCATATTGATCAGCAAGAAAAGAATCATTTCTTTGATATATGTACTAGTGCTTATTGTTGTCTTCTTTAAAAGGCCGTAATATTATAATACAAGTATGTGCTGTATATCTATACATTGGACTAATTTTTGCCACGAAGGTAATTTTGTTTAAGCTGTTGCAAAATACTGCATTTATTTTATTTAATTTAAGTTAAAGTTAAATAATTGAATGTTAAACCATGTAATGTTAATTTTGTTAATAATAATTTAAAGTTGAAATTAGCCATTATTTCATTTAAGTGTGCTGTACATGAGTAAATGTGTCAAACCCTTTCTTTATAGCATTATCCTTTTCTTGACAATCCCATCCTGGGATTTAAAAAAAAATTATTTATTTATTTATTTATAACACAACTCAACACAAAAGCACCCGAATGAGCAAGCGCTTGTGCTCGGGCACAGTTCATAAATTTACATTACAAAACACAAGTACATAGAGAAAATATAACTATTTTTAAATCAATACCTAGAAAAGTAGTAATAAAAAGAAAGAACAAGAAAGAACAGAAAAAATAAAAATAATTAAGGAAAAGTAGTAAGAACAAAATACGGCCGTGGGTGTCGGCATGCTGACCACATGCCCCCAATCCTGCCATCTGCCTACGGGAGATGACGCAGCGGTCGGGTGGTAGGCCAAGTCCCTCCAGGGATGTAGCGCCACGGAGTTTAGTTTAGTTTTTAGTAAGAATAAAATTGAAATCCTGAGTTATAACAAATAAAATAGTTCCTTGATTTTCTGCTGTGTACAGAATGAAGTAAATTTTGAACTACGAGTATAAAATAAGATTTTTGATAAACTTATTGAATTTGTTGCTGTTCATATGTACTATTTCTGGACGTGTCCTGATTATAGAGTTATAGAGTCTTGGACCAGAATAAATGCTATGTTTAGAGCCAAAAGAGGTGAAGTATTTTGGTTCTATTAAAGGCAATGTCTTATTTATTCTAGTATTGTAATTATGAGGATCCGATACATGTACGTTGCAGTATTTGTGAAAGTATTTTAAAAGTGTGAGCTTATAAATTTGTTCTACAGTCATAACATTAAATTCTGGAAATACCAGTCCTGTTGGATATTCTATAGGCTATTTTAAATAAATTTTTATAATTCTCTTCTGTATTAGAACCAAAGGAGTCAATACAGAAGTGCCACTTCCTCCCCAGTGTGCCCCCTATGGGTCACTCTTACATATGTCGGAAGCTTAGAACATATGATTTATGAAGTAGATCGGGTTTCGACCATTTTTGCCAAATCTGGGACGCTACTGTTTAACCTTAAAGGGTGGGCACCCATTATTACTATAATGAAACACTGAACAGATTAATACCAATTACTGGAAAGAGATGGGAAATATATATATTGCAAAAATTGGTATTTCCTAGAACAACTTTATTAATAAATTTAACATTTGGAATTATAACATGTAAAAGAATATTTTCTTTTGTTATACGACGACCTTCAGACTATGTACAAGTTTATTTCTGAATTTAACCTTTGGAAATTAATAATGTGTAAATCTATATATACTTCTTGTTAAAACAACAACCTTCAAACTAGTGCAAAGTGCAATACACCATAATAATTTAAGTAAGCTTTCTTAAAAACCCTCGTCTCTTAAAACTTCCCTAAATCTGAGAATAATACTGCCTGTTTCAGATCACCCTGTGGCTAATAGCAAGTTTTCCACATGACTAGAAAAACCAGGAATCTTTAAGTTACAAAATAGATATGAACCCACAAGACCATACAAAACCCTTAATTGAACCCTAAGTGTTTTTTCCTACATGCTTTCCAGGCCTTCTATTTAAAATTGTACACGCATATTCCACTCTGTATCATGCTATTGCGTGATAACTGCCAAAGTACTGAATTATTGTCGGAACGCCAGAGAACGTGAAAGAAATTAATAAAACGGACGGACGTGATAATACTGACTGACAAAATCATGAGGACAACCAATTTTTGACAAGAAAGTTACATGGTGTAATGGCGTAATTTCAAAGATCCAAAAAATAGAAACCGGTAATTAATACATTACTGTTGAGTTTTATGAAATATCAAACGGAAATTTGGATAGCCAAAAAGGGTGAGCACAGAATGAAGACTAAATTGATAATTGCATTGAACGTTAAAATGAAAAGGTCCCACCCAATAATGCCGTGGAGAACAGTCATCGTCTTCACGGCAGAAACGCCCACCAAATCACTCGAACTCAGATTACATGTTAACCACGCGAGCACATGATCCCAACTGCCGGCACGTTACACCCGCCTAACCTCCCTAGCGTTCCTACAGATGTCAGCGCGATCGAGTACCGCGTTCATAGAACACTGTGAACCACGCTGTTTAGAGTGGGTGAGTTTACTGATTTTACATTTGTTAAAGTTAATTGCAGTTGGCTAGTTTAATAAATGATTTAATATTTTTCAAATGAGCCGTATTCACGGCTCACCAGCCAATGATACCATATTGGAGGACAGATTGTATTAGAGCTAAGTAGACTATCCTTAAGACTTCAATCGGTACCGGTAATTATTGTTTTAGACCGACAAATTTGTATAATGTTTTTCTTAGTCTGGTACAGAAATATGATATGTTTGTCGAATATCAGATGACGATCTATAATAATACCAAGGTATTTGACCTGTTTTGTCTCCTTCACAGCCTGGCAGGTATATGAGTCAGATTCACAGTTGATATCATGGAGTCTTACGCATGAGTTTTGATCCATAATTGATTGTGGAGTACCTGCAGTTGTTAATGAGAATGGAACACAGTTTGTTTTATTTATATTTAATACTAACCTATTGCAATCAAGTCAACTTTTAACTACTCTTAATCCCTTATTAGCCCATTTGTAAGTATCCTGCCAAGTTGGAGCGGAAAATAGCAATACAGTATCAACGGCATAAGAGTAAAGACGGTCATGGAAATTATTTAAGTCCAAAAGCAGCAACTCATTTATGTAAATAATAAAAAGAATTGGACCCAAAATTTTTCCTTATGGCACACCATTATCTACTTCTGTGACATCATTAAACTGGTTATTTGCGTTCTATTATGTAAATAAGACCGAAATAAATTTAGTGTAGTGCCTCTTACTCCAATTTGCTCCAGTTTTTCTATAAGTATATTATGGTTTACAGTGTCAAAAGCCTTTTGAAAATCCAAAAAAATACCTAGAATTTTATTTCCCGCGTCTAATTCTTCGATAACTTTTCCTGTAACATTAATTATGGCATCATCTGTGCTCACATTATTTCGAAAACCAAATTGATTTGAATTTAATATATTATTTTTATTTAAGAAATCCACCAGTCTATTTTTTTTATAAATTTTTCTAACAATTTAGATAGGCTGGGGAGTAAGGATATAGGTATATAGTTATTTAAACTATGCTTTTCTCCGGATTTGTATATAGGTACTACCACAGCTTTTTTACGATCATCTGGGAATGTTCCTTGTGATAAGCAAAGATTAAAAATATGTTCGAGGGGCTTTGATATGTATTTAGAAATTGTTGTCAAGGTGTTGTTTGTTATTCCGTCCGTACCAGGGGCAACGTTATTTTTTAGTGAGATTATCATTTCATTGATTTCATCTTGGGTTACAGGGTGAACAAACACTGACGAAAGCTGAGCAGGTTGTGGTATACATTTTTCATATTCAGGGATACTGTTTGGTGCTAATTTAATATTTGAGGTGATTCTTTTTCCTATTTTCGAAAAAAAGGAGTTAAATTCATTTGCAATTTGGTAGCTTCGCTTAATATTTTGTCCTTTTTCATTTATGATTTCTAAGATTGGAATTTTATTATTTGAATTAGTATCAGTAGCTTCATTGACAGTGGACCAGAATTTTATAGCGTTATTTTTATGTTTTTCAAATTTATTTTTGTAACAATTAACTTTCATGGCTCGTATACCTTTTGTTAATATATTTCTGTATCTCTTGTAGTACGAGTATAATATTAGATGTTCGTTTGTAGGGTTTCTCCTAGTATTATTAGCCAATTTGTCCCTTGTCCAAATAGACAGTATTATTCCTCTCGTGATCCACGGCTTGATTTTCTTTAATTTGCAAGGAACTTTTTTATTGTCAGTATATGAGCATTTGTTTACATAATTTTGCAGCAGCTCATGGAGTATTCGAAAGCTATTATTAGCAATATTACAGTCCAATGCCTTTATCCATGTTTCTTTTTCTAATTCATAGACTAATTTGTTATAATTTACATGCTTTTGCGTATATTTATCAGATTCACAAATTTGTTTGGAAGAACTTATATTTATGTCGGTAGGGGAATTATTAACTTGGAACAAGGCGAAAATTGCATAATGATCAATAATTGAGCCTTTATAAATTCCGGGTTGAAAACTACCATTACATTCATCTTTGTAAAATATGTGATCTAGACAAGAATTAGATGCAGGTCTAGTAATGGAATTTAAATACTTTTCGAAATCATATCCATGTAAAATATTTGTATATCTACTTCCAAACAAGTCTATATTTTCTTCTAGAATCTGTAAATTAATGTCTCCAACAATGGCATGTTTTTTACATTCTTTAATATTGCGTAAGAATTGTTCTAGGCTATCGAGAAAGGTATTTTTGCAACAATTTGAAGATCTGTAAATTGCCGTTAACATAAGTAGATTATTTTCTTAATTAATTTTGAGATGAATTTAATTGCATTCGTCGATGAACATTCTTTCTTCTACTGTCACATTTAAACTATTTTTGACATAAACAACTAAGCCATCGCATTTACTATGTTTATTAATTTTTGTAATTTTTTTTATATTCAGGTAATTCGTAACCAGTGTCATGATTTAACCAGGACTCTGTTAAAATAATGATATCGAAATCCAATGAAAAACTTTGCAGTAATGTACAGAGTTCCAGGTAGTGTTTATTTGAGCTGCGTATATTTAAATGAATTAATTTAAAGTCATGCTGCTTGGATCGGATGAAATTATTACAGTAGTCGAGGTCATCAAAGACAGCAGTTTTTATATTTTTAGAATTATTGTCATCTAGATTAAGGAGTTAGTTGTTTCCCCCTTATCAATTACATCATATCTTCGGAAAACTCCGAAAACCACGAAAATCTGGAGAAATGAGTTTGTTTTAATTTTTTTTTGTTAATCTTTGCTCTTTGATACTTGATTCAAGGGAATTTCTGAATCACATAATTTTTGTTGCTATTGCCATATAGTTTAAGGTTTCAATTGTTTTCCCCTTACCAATTACAGCATGACAAAGAATACTGGAAAAAAACCCTGATGCTGAAGTGATGAAAGCGATTGCAAACCTGGCAGAACACCCTTCATATTCTAAATTGACATCTGTGAATGGTAATTTATCTTGCCAAACCTTCCACAGTCACTACCAAACTTTCTTGACTGAAGTTAGAGAAGGGACATTGGGTAAAAAGTACAATTTTGGATTGGTAATATGGACAAAGTGTCATTGATTTTGAGATTTCAGCGAGCAACTAAAGAAAACAACTTTGACTTACACATGGTATGATTAGAAGATATGATTCCCCTTTTCTTTGCATGTGACCATCACAATTATGGAAGATATCTCGTAGTCCACATACTCACCCTTTTGAACCTGCAAAGGACACACCTGAAGCAGAAGAATTACTTCGCAATAAGGGTTTCAGTGATTGTAGATCACAAGTTCCGAGTTCTAGAAATTCTGTGATTTTCGTGGTTTTCCGGGTTTTACGGGGATATGCTGTAATTGATAAGGGGCAAACAACTGAACCTTAATCTAGAAGCAATACCGACACAAAACCATATGAGTCACCATTTCCCTTTGAATACTAGGAGCAAAGAACTAAGATTTAAAAAAAATTAAAACAAAGTCATTTTCTCCGGGTTTCCGTGGTTTTCACAGTTTTCCGGTGATTTGCTGTAATTGATCAGGGGCAAGCAACTGAAACTTTAATCTGGATGGCAATACCAACAAAAAAACATATGAGGCAGAAATTCCCTTGGAATATTACAAGCAAAGAACAAAGATTAAAGAAATAAAACATTGTGATTTTCTCCGTATAGACTATACGTGGTTTTCAGGGGATATGTTGTAATTGGTAAGAGGCAAACAACTGAAAACTTAAACTAGATGGCAATACCAACAAAAAATATGTGAGTCATAAATTCCCTAGGCATATTAGGAGCAAAGAACAAGGAAAAATTAAAACAAACTCATTTTCTCCGGATTTCCGTAGTTTTCCGGGGTTTCTGGGTAAATGCTGTAATTGATAAGGGGAAAATAACTAAAGACTTAAACTAGATGGCAATACCAAAAAAATATGTGAGTCAGAAATACCCTGGGCATATTAGGAGCAAAGAACAAAGACAAATTAAAACAAACTCACTTTCTCCGGAATTCCGTAGTTTGCCGGGGTTTCCGGGTAAATGCTGTAATTAATAAGGGTCAAACAACTAAAAACTGAAACTAGATGGCAATACCAACAAAAAAATATATGAGTCGAAAATTTCCACGGGGGGATGGGGGTATACAGTAGCCTACACTCTATTAAGAAAATTTAAAAATTCACTAGAAGTTCGTACCTTGCCATCATAATTGCTTTGAGCGTTTCTACTTGCAACTGGGATTTGTCTGGTATCCAGATCTTGTTTATATGTGAGAATACTCTCTACAGCTACACTAGTACTTGGAAGGGAAATTATAAATTTATTGATGGATACTTCCATTGTGTCCATGAAGTGAACAAAGATTTCTGTCCAACTTTTGTCTACAGAAACTAATGACCTATTCCACAAATCTACTTGTTCTACGGTTACATATTTCATTAGGCAGGAAAACTGGCCAAAGAATTCTGTATCACGTCATTTACTAAATACGGAATAGTTGAACTCACATTCCTCAAAGGAGAACGTTTAGGCATCCTACCAGATTCTTGAAAGTCAGGAGGACAAAGTACCGTCCTGCTGAAAAGAGGATGTCTGGTCAGTTTAAGTATATATGGCAGAGAGTATATGCCCATATGGTAAGAAAGAAAAATAATGTTGAACTAAAATTAATTTAAAGTTACCAGATACAGGCAAGAAATCTTACCATTTACGATTATTGAAATGAAAGAGGATGGAAAACTGGGAACAAAGAAACCTCAACAGTCGTAGAAATCAGCTTAACGATTGCATAGATGCCGACTATGGCAGAGGTGGTATATAATTATTCTGGTATATATATGCATATATATGAAAATTTATTTCAGCTTCCTCCGTTCGAAGGCTATTAAGAGTGCTGAATTCAAGCGGTGCTCACAGAACTAATTCTTTTACGAGATTTCTTAGCTAAACAAAATACTTGTGAAGAGTACATATGATTTTAACGGTTTTCAGTGCAGCTAGTCCAATGTCTTGAATAAATTTTGCTCCCAAGTTAAATTATCTTCAAAAGTTGCAGAATTCATTTGATATACAGTAGTTCCTTTTGCCCCTGTCAATATTCACAGTTTCAATATTCACAGTACTTCTTTTCATTCTAGGTGGTATATCTTGGTAAATTAGAGTCTTGTGGGTACAAGTTGTCGGATTTTCCCTTCTGAATGGTAACTGGTTGAGTTGGTGATGCCTCAGTGAAGCGAAGACAATTAGCTCGTGGAAAAAGAAAAAGTTACATTCAGAACTTCAATCGATACGATGAAGCCACTTCGGGTTTGAACGACCTGAGGTTTGCTGAGGTCGGAGGGGGGTGGGGGTTAACAGGTTTGCTATTTCGGATGTAGAGCAGTTTATTTTCAAACACCAGGTCATTCGCGTGATGCATTCAACAATTTTAACTCCCCAAAACTACTGTTGCGGGCGACGAAAATACTGCAGAAAGAAATACAAATTTAATCATAGGCGTAAGAAAGGGAGACATTTTTATAACAGCAAGTTGTCTCTTCTTCTCGTTGTCCCCTTCTGGTAGTCCAGAGGTGATCTGTACCAGTGATCTCCTGCTATAGCCCAGAATAGCAAATATTGATTTCCGTGGCACAAGTACTATATCCAGGTCAGAGCTTGCGGCGCGTGATACCGTGGAAATTACGTGACGGGGTCGAGTCACGCACGCTACAGTACGCAGAGCGGGGGTACAGCATGAGACAGGCCACAAAGCCGTCGTCGGCCTCCCTGACAAGTATAAAAATACTCCGGTTATTTATTATGCATCCGAATTTTATTACGATTATCTTATTTTAAAAATAAAGTGTCCGAACATGATTAGACGAAAATACCTACCGGTATCATATTCCTATATTGATTATCAACAATGTATCAAAACAACATGCATACCGGTATGCTAGATTTCGTCCTTTATGGTTACCATGGAAAGACGCACGACACGGAAGGTATAGACTCCGTGTGTCTACGAAACGATGTGGACGCAGGAGTCAAAGATGGAAAGGCAACACCTGGAAAGGAAAAGGTCCAGGCTTCAGTGAAAGACTCTCCGTACGGTGAAGATTATGGGTTTGATTACTCCGTGGATGAAATAAACAGCAAAGAAACAGCAGGTGAAATCAATGAATTTGGACTAGAAACTTTTCAACTGGTTTCGAGTCAGAAATTCAAGAACCGGGATGAGGAAGATGGAGTCGAGCAAGTACAGGATATTGAAAGTGATTCTGGATTGAAGTCAGCATCCAAAAAGACCTTGGACCTCGCTATTGAAGATGTACATCTGGACGAATATGAAATACCGGAATTGATAGAGGAACCCCCATTAACAGAGCCAGAAGAACCGGTCTCAGAAGAACATGATTCTGAAACAGAAGGGTTAAGGTCCGACGACGGAGATTCTGATAAACATTCAATGGGGTCTACATCAAATACAGAGAAGCCGAGACTGAAGTCGGGGAAGAAGAGGAAGAAAAGCGCTGATTGTAAAGGGACCCACCATGGTAAAATAGAAAAGGGGCATCACATGACATGCGAAAAGCTGCAGAAAGTTAAGGACAACGTGGAAAAAGCTATTAGGGTAAGTGCAGTATTATCTTTTTAAAATTAAAAGTAGTTTACTGTGTAGATAATAATATATTTGGTTTTTAATTCGATGTGTGAGGCATGGCATGCACGTAATTTGAATCCACAGGTATTCTATTCAGCCGTTTGCCGAAGTTCGTGCAGTCTAGTGCATTTATCTTACTTGCTTTCGTAATTGTATTCGTGTGTAGCTGCATTAGTGCCGTAGATAAATAGATGATTGAGAATAAGTACATGTTTGATTTCCAATATTACATTTCTGATGCATAGGAAAACGAATATAGGCCTACTACTAATACAATGGACAAGATATCTCATTTAACTTTTTAAAATAAGCTTAGGCCTATATTAAACTAAGTTAAAAGGCCCGGCGTCGCTCGGGTTTTGCATTTTGTAAATTAGAAAATAACTTATGAAGGACTTTCGATTTTCAAACTCTAGGTTTTTATATAGGTATTTAGAATTTTAAATGCGGAAGAACGACTTATCACACTCAAACTATTTCCTCAGAAAACGCTAGATATAGCTTTTTATAGCTTATAGCAGATCCCCGCGGCTTCGCCCATGATAATTCATCGGAAGATTAAAAATTAAGAGCAAAATAATTAAAATATTATATTTATTAACACTTTGCATGCAAAACATCCATAGGTCTAAACTAAACGATAGGCCTAATTAATGAAACAGCTATAAATCCGGCTTTGAAGTGAATTCCACGATTAGAAAGTGCAGCATGGGGGAAATAACCCCAGATTCGAGTTCCCTGGCCCAGAGAACCCCTGGACAGTGAGTTTCGTCCAAATCGAACAATGTTTCTCCTTTAGGCCTATATTCATTATCCTTCACCGTCTAGGGTGAAAATTTCAGATATCTGTGTGCCTTGACATTAAAAACAAATGAATCGACCAGGGTGAGCTTACAAAATTCAAGCGATCACGATGCTTTTATTTCCAAGGTATGACGAAAATAGGCAAAGCCATCTGCAATTGATTTGACAATTGAAATGTGTTACTGAAAACTGATGCTTCGAAAGCGCAAAAAAAAGCACGTTCTCTGCCCTTTTTTCACTCATAACTCGAGAATGAAAAATAAATTAAACAATTTACTATGCCAGAAACCTTCGTGGGAGTGCACTCAAGAACTTCCCGAAGTTTCATGGCGATCGGATGAATGGTGTAGTAATGCATAAAGGACAAACAGACATACATTCGTTTTTATTTATATAGATTAATTAATTTAATAGTCCACAGCCAGGGAGAGGTGGGTCCGGGGGTCCTTCCCCGAAAATTTTAAAAATTAAGATGCAAAATAACGAGTTTTAAGCTTCCGGGGACCCCCCGGAAAATTTTAAAAATTAAGACGCAAAATAACGAGTTTTAAGCTTCCGGGGGTCCTCCCCTGGAAAATTAAAAAAATTAAGACGCAAAATAACGAGTTTTAAGCTTCCCACGCTTTATACTTGTATTAAGAAATTTATTGGCAGACTTAAAAAAATTATACAATTTTCCTTTTTTTAATCAATGGGGGGGGGGGGGTTCAAACCCCCAAAACCCCCCTCGGTACGCCTATGTACCTAGGTGAGGTTTTTTCCGGGGTTTTCCTTCACCTGTGAGACAAATGTCAGGTAACTTTAGGCCCTTGTGGTCCCCGGATATAATCTGGCCGTCATTATCATCTTCATCCCCACCCTCGCCTTGTTCTGAGTGAGTGTGTGTGTGAATGGTGTCAGTGGCGTTCCTAGGGCGGGGTGGTGGGGGCGGTCCGCCCACCCTTATATAAAAATGAATGTTCCACCAAATTTTTTAAAACGAGGCAGTGAATTTTTCCAAAACGAACAAGGCCCTTTTGATTCAACACAGAAATCAGGAGAAAAGTTGTTTCTAACTATTTACAGAAGAAGTTTTGAAAGAAGTTTTTCAAAACTGAAATTAATAAAAAACTATTTGCGCTCAACAATGAGCCATATCAGACTAAATGGACTAGCAATGTTATACATCGAGAACAATCTGGATATGAAAATAAACTTTCATGAGACAATTAGACAAGTTTCTAATGTAAAAGCTATGAAAAGACCATTTTAAACTTGACTATTGCATATTCTAAATTAATATAATCCAGATTTTGCTAATTTATTATCTGATTCTCCGAATAAATTAAAACTCTTGTTTGTTACCTGAAAATTTCGTTAACATTGTCATATTTGAACATAACTTCTTTTTTTTCATTTCATTAATTTGTAATTATGCAGTCATTTACATTTTACTAATCAGTTAACTTAATATTATTTAACTAATATAATAATAAATAAGTACATTAAATACTGAATCAGTTCGCTCCCTTATTCTGTCTATTATTTTTTCGTATAGATTAGCCCATGGAGACGAACTGAAAGACAAAAAAAGTTAGCCATAGAAAAAGAAGTTGAAAATAGCCGTGATGGTAGCTTTTGCTGGGGGGAAGGAGCCTCAAAAATAAATCCGCCCCGGGCCCCAAGTGGTCTAGTTACGCCACTGAATGGTGCCCTAAGTGTTCGTGTTGGGGAGGCCCTCCAAGTCCTTGTCGGGTCAAAAAAGTATGTATGTGATCCAAACGTAATCCCTCTCCCGACAGATTGCGGCCCTGTAAGGCCCGGGCGGCTTGGGTCGCTTAAATCCTAAAAAGGGAGAGGTAAAACTACGACAAAGAAAGAAAGAAAATTAATTTCATTATCTCATTAAGTTACAAGTTGGCATACGCATTTAAACTATTTTGTATAGGCCTATGCTATAAGCAAGCTTATAGTCTGAATTGACAACTGGCAATAATGGCGAGTGCTCAATGTACAATAAAATAAGATAGATGTTATATATGCTTACTGTAAGAATATGTGGTATTTTCGCAGTTATATTTTGTAAACCAGTATGCTATAACTCGGTCTCCGAAGAGCAGATCTGCATAATACATTATATCGACCTACATGTGTGTGTATGTGTGTGGTAATTGCCAGCGTCCCTTGTTGTACAGGACATCCCGTATTTAAGGCCTAACATAACAGATGCCCAAAATCCCGTGTTTACTGGTTAATGAAAAATAGCCATCTTGTTAGTAAATCTATTCCTTATTTCTTTGCTTATTTATTTATATATATTTTTTATATAGAAACATTGCATCAGTAAAAACATCTTATCTGCAACATATAACTTCCTCTACCCTTAATACATTCCAGTTTACAGTACACGGCTTTATTGCAATAGTGCGCATTCAGTTGTCTCAGCCTCATTCAGAGTCTCGTTATTCTCAAGAGAAGACTTAAAACCTAAATTTGTGTTTGAAATGAATAGCTTATGAATAGGGAGCGGATTTCTATGCCATGTCATATTTTTCCCCTTTGCATTATTTCAGGTTTCCGACTAAATTAAACCCGATTCCAAGCAACCTCGTGAAAATGGAACGGCTTTTATTGTGCATATAACTGCATATTTAGGGAATTTTCAACTATTGTAGCATATTTAGTATGAATATGCATATTTAGGTCATATTTGTGTGCATATTAAAGAAATTTTGAAGTTCCATGTCATATTTTGTAAATTTTGCATTATAATTATACTTTTTGAGAATTTGCAGATATTTTAAATAATTAACACTATATCTTAATAAAATGTATTGTAATGAAACTTAAAAAAAATATACACAATTTGTAAGTGGCAAAGTCATATTTTAAATTTTATTGGTCATATTTTAATGTATTTTAGGTCATAAATGCATACATATATACTATTTTTAAGGTCATAGAAATCCGCCCCCTACTTATGACATTCTCTTCATGCAAAGTGGTTGCAAAAATGAGAAGAAAGTAGTTGCTAGGCTTCGTGTTGCATCCCCGAAGGATACACAACCGAAATAAAAGATGACGTAATGCACTCACATAATATGGGCAATATCCATTTATTACCTCACATTTTGATATATAATAAGAGGCCTTGAGGCAACGAGTACGCATTCAGTTGTTTCAGCTTGATGCAACAGTAGTGGGGGGACGCGTAGAGGCCAAGATTACGGGGGTCGCCACCAGGTGGCAGCACCGTCGCGGCGGAGGGTTGCGGGAAAATTTGAAACTAAATGGCGCGCGATTTGAAAATGACGCTAGAAACGCACTCTTACGCAAGGCTTTTTAGCAATCTTGTTATGCTCTTATGCCAAGACGTCTGGATATGCACTCTTACGCAAGGCTTTTTACCAATTTTGTTACGCCCTTATGCCATGGACGTCTGGATACCCCCTCTTATGCAAGCTTTTACCAATTTGTTACGCCCTTATATCATGGACGTCTGGACACCCACTCTTACGCAGGGGCTTTAATTGATGTTGTTACGCCCTTATGCCATAGACGCCATGGACGCACTCTTACGCGAGGTTTTTTGTTAGTCCTTTTTTTCGGGACGTTTGCAGTTGGGTCCTTTGGCTATCCCATATGAAGTCCTTACAGTTTGAACTTTTTATCCCCGAACGTTATGTTATGACCTTTTGACAGCTGTATGGACGCTATCCCAGGACTTCCATATGACGTCATCATTATATTACGTTCTTATGCATGTTAATTTTATATTTATATTTATTTAATAAAATCTTGTCATAGAGGTGGACTCGAACCGTTCAAGTTGTCATTACCGACTACCTGATTTTAACCGCGTGACCACGGTGACATTCGATGATCCAACCCTAACATTGTCTGATACATAATTCAGTTTTTCCTCAGTGACGTCATGGTTATTCAATCTTGTACTTTCATAATTGTTTACTAGATGGCAGGTGTGTACCATGCTATTCACTAGATAGCACTAGTTAACAGTCATTACTTTCAGAAATATCTACTAGATGGCAGTTGTGTACCATGCTATAAGATGACGGCTAGAGGTAAATTCAAAATTCAAAACATTGTCTCATATAATATTCAGTTTTTCTTAGTGCTGTCATCTTATTCAATCTTGTGCTTTCATAATTGTCTACTAGATCGCGCTAGTTAACAGTCATTACTTTCAGAATTGTCTCCTAGAAAGCAGTTGTGTACCATGCTATAAGATGGCGACTACCGCTAAATTCAAAATTCAAAACATTGTCTCAAATAATATTCAGTTTTTCTCAGTGCCGTCATGTTATTCAATCTTGTGATTTCATAATTGTCTACTAGATCGCGCTAGTTAACAGTCATTACTTTCAGAATTGTCTACTAGAAGCCAGTTGTGTACCATGCTATAAGATGGCGACTACCGCTAAATTCAAAATTCAAAACATTGTCTCATATAATATTTAGTTTTTCTCAGAGACGTCATGTTATTCAATCATGTGCTTTCATAATTGTCTACTAGGGGAGGGAGATATGAATTTTTGTGTGTTTAAAATTTCGGAGGAAAGTAGAGATGGACACAAGATGACAGGAATGTGGGAACAAATACAAGGTTGTAATTCTCATTAGAAGAAGGATGTGTATTTTTAAAATGACGTAAATTCTTAACATTCCTTGATTAGTTTCTGAATAAAGAACTGTTCTATTTGTAGCTTCGTAATTAAGTACCACGAATTTAGAGCTTGTGCCATTTTATTACAACATGATAACGTGTGCAGTTCTAGGAAACGGTATTGGTTTTTATTTATTTATTTATTTATTTATTTTTTGAGCACCACAATCTTACATTCAACATGAACCCGGTAACATTGCCAGGCTCTTGGATGAAATAACATTGTACACAAACATTTTATCACAACAAGAGGGTCTGATTATTTATTTCATCAAAAACTATGGCGTGCAATGATAGCTTTTCCTAAGATGTTGGAATATTTTCCTTATTGACATAATTAAGTATTTCATTCAGCATGAGAGCATACTTAACCATAATGTTTGTGAAATCACTAGAGTTCACCAAGAGATAATTAATGTCACAAATTTTAAAAACCATGCATGTTGTTTCATACTTCATAAAACACTCGTTTAACTTTTTAGTTGTTTAAATAAACAAAAAAATGAATTTGTATATTTAGCAATTCCTGTAAACTTCGTATTTCAAAAGGTTCACTTCGAGCTCAATAGTTCAAAATAGTGTTAGTACTCAAAATCTTTGTAGTTCCTGTTCTGGAAACAAGAGGGAGTCTAGGGAAAGGAGATATGAAAATTTGTAAGGTTTGATTTTTTTTATTGTAATAAGTAATACGTGGTTTTAATTCTCATTGGAGGAAGGATGTGTATTTTCAAAATAGCGTAAAGTCTTAACATTCCATGACATCAAAAAATAAAATAATGCGTCTGAACGAAATGTTTAAAACTTCATGTATTATTAAACTTGGCGAGAGATAGGAAGAAGTGTAATTTCAAATTTCCTGTTTCAAATGAATTGAATTCCAAGATGTCAGAAAAACAAAATGGATTCCTGTGCTAGATACTTCGTATTTCAAAAGGTTCACTTACAAAAAAAATGCGTCTGAGTGAGGTGTTTAAATTTTTATGTATTTTTAAAATTGGCTAGAGATATGAAGAAGTGTATATTTTTTTAATTTCCTGTTTCAAATGAATGGGATTCATAGATGTCAGAAAATCAAAATCGATTCCTGTGTTAGATTTAGATATTGTTTTGATTCGATTGATTAGATGGTAAGATTCGACTTCGAGTGTCTATTATTTATTCTAAAAGCAGTCAAAATTACACATTAGAGATATATTCTCACAGCATGAAATTTAATCTTTTCCCCTTTGTAATTTTACTTACAAAAGCTTTATCATTGGGAAAACAGAAATACCTCTATATATTATATTTCCGTGAAATGATTCAAAAGTTTCTACATAATGTGTAATGGTGTTTAAGCTTGTTCAGGAAAATGGTTCTACCCTTTTAGTACATATGGAGTAACAAAATGAATGTTAGACATACCCCTTGCTGCAGATGATGTCTTGAAGTCTGTAATCAGTAGCGAATTCATCGAGCTAATTTTACAAAGTCATTGTGTTGAAAACTAAACTATGACATACCGTTAGTGTTCTCAATATGTTTTTTTTTATCACGAAAAATATGTCATGTCAAGGATATAATTATTTCCATACAATACTTATTTATAGGGGTTAATTCAGGATGTGTGTGTGTATGTTAATAACGCATATAAATAAAAACTTTCTATTCTATAAGAGCTATTTCTGGTAGTCATATAAGAAATCTGAACATTTCTGTATCGTTACAAGTATTGCTCAGCGTTTAACAGAATTGATCCTCCATGTGTTCTGTATTTTGTCAGATGTAATTTATGTAAAATTGTTAGTATTCTACATAATGTGTAATCTACAATTTGAGATAACAAAAGTAATTATATTTTCTTCTGTTATTCATGTGTTAAAGAAAACTTTCTACAAATTATTATTCATTAAACTAATCCCATCTTTTTAAGAAGTTGATCAGTCTTCAGTGCAAAGCTTTTTTCTATAGACCTCTTCAATGTTAGTTTCCTTAAGCAATCAGCTTACCGACATTCATAAAAGATAATACTGTATCTTAAATCGCCTACCTCTTCTCTGAATACAAAATATTAAATGGAGTTAGCAATTGATATAGATTTTATCCCAATGTTAACAGAATAAAGAACCACCGCATAAGAAAACTTTCTACAAATTATTAAGTGCCAGTATGGTACTTTATGAGATTGTGTGGTGGACGAAAAAATGTCTGTCCGTCTGTCTGTCCGTCTGTCCGTCTGTCCGTCTGTCTGTCCGTCTGTCTGTCCGTGTGTCTGTACGCACCATAACTCAAATACGCTTTTTCGGATTTTCATGAAACTTGGAAAACACATTTATAATGTCCATGGGAAGAACCCTATTGATATTGAACCAAATCGGTTCACCGGTACCGGAGTAATGCCCAATTTAGTGCCCATTTTAATAGATTATGCCCATCACTCAAATACGCTGTATCGGATTTCCGTGAAACTTGGTATACCCATTTATGACGTCCATGAGAAGTGCCCTATTGAATTTGAACCTAATCTGTTGACCGGTACCGGAGTAAAACCCAATTTAGTGTCTACTTTAAAGGCGCAATAACTCAAATACGCTTTATCGGATATTTATGAAACTTCGTATACGCATTTATAATGTCCATGGGAAGACGTTTATTGATATTGGACGAAATCGGTTGGCCAGTACCGGAATAATGCCCAATTTAGTGTTTTTATGTTAATATATAAGAAGTCGCGATAACTCAAATATGCTTTATTGGATTTTCCTGAAATTTTGTATACCCATTTATAATGTACGTGGAAAGACGTCTACTGATATTGGACCAAATCGGTAGACCGGTACCGGAGTAAAACCCAATTTAGTGAATATTTTAAAGACGCGGTAACTCAAATACCCTTTACCGGATTTTTATGAAACTTGGTATACACATTTATAATGTCCATGGGAAGACGTCTATTCATAATGGATAAAATCGGTTGACCTGTTTCGGAGTAATGCTCAATTTAGTGCCTATTTTATGGTTATATACATATTCGAAAGAATTTATAAAAAAAATGAAAATCAGTTATCTTGACAACATAGCCTATTGTTTTACTGTGATCTTATAAGGCCTTGGAAATTAAAATACAGGTAGCTTTGACAAAAAAACACTATTGATTTACATGCGCTTATCCAACTAGACCGTTAAAATGACCCAGGTGGCCGAGATGGTAGACCTTTCTTCTTCCGTAAGCCCTGCTTAATGAATAAATCTGGAGCTTATCTTGGAAATCAATTTAAAAAAAACATATTCTGCATATCATAATTGCAGTCATAACTGATTAAACAAAAACATACTGGCACTTTGTTACATCAGTTTACCTGATTTTATTATTCATTAAACTAATCTTATCTTTGTAAGAAGTTATAGTTGATCAGTCTTCTGTGCGAAGCTTTTTTCTATAGACCTCTTCAATGTTATTTTCCTTAAGCAATCAGCTTACCGACATTCATAAAAGAAAATACTGTATCTTAAATCGCCTACCTCTTCTCTGAATACAAAATATTAAATGGAGTTAGCAATTGATACAGATTTTATCCTAATGTTAACAGAATAAAGAACCACCGCATAAACATTTAAAATTACAATTAATTTTAACTCCCAGTTTTAAGCCTACAAGTATATTCGCTGTAGCAATGCATTGTTAAACAGCTAAAGCTACTGATGAAAAAGATTCGTACTAAAATTTAAGGCACACGTTTTCAATTAATTGGATACTGTTCTGACAGAATTAAACACAACTTGTATCTGGTAACATACACTAGTTTTCATAATTAAAAATGTACAATGAGTTTTTCCAAACATGTGTTCAAGAAAAGTCACATCGAGAAAATTTATATAATTCACTCATTTATTGCAGCTGTAGCTATACATTGTATAGGTAGACATAGTCAATATAATTTAGAACAAGTAAATGTTACAGTAACTGAAAATCATTCCTACAAATATTCTTTCAGTTTTAAATTTTAAAACATCTTAAAAAATACTAGCTGATGAGTTATTTAGATTAGATTAGATTAGATTAGATTTATTTGCCACAGACATTGTACAATGTATTAGCAATAACAATAAACACAAATGAGATAAAATATACAAGTACACATTTCACCAGATAATGTCATTGAAGTCCTTGACACTGTACAGGGTATTTGACAACAGGTTAGATTTAATTGACCTTTTAAATGGAACATATGATAACTCCTTAATTTTGTTTGGCAATGAATTAAATAGTCTGAGGGCAACATATTCAAAACTTTTCTGGGTGGTGCTGAATTTACATTTATTTATATATAAGTTTTCATTGTTTCTGGTAGAGTAGCTATGGATAGTAGAGCATTTATTATACAAGTGTGCATTCTTTTTTATATAGAGAAGACAGCTCAAAACTTGACTTGACTAACAAATAAATGTTACAGTCACTTCAAATTCATTCCTACAAATACTCTTTCAGCTCTTAAAAATTAAAACATCTTGGATTTTTTTTACATTTGAAATACTAGCTGATAAGTTATTTATAACTCCACTAACAAATAAATGTTACAGTAACTGCAAAATTTAAAACACCTTGGATTTGTTTTCACATTTGAAATACTAGCTGATAAGTTATTTATAACATGACTAACAAATAAATGTTACACTAACTGCAAATTCATTCCTACAATTACTCTTTCAGTTTTAAAATTTAAAACACCTTGGATTTTTTTCACATTAAAAATACTAGCTGATAAGTTATTTATACAGCTATGTTATGGGTAGAGGAAGTAATAATATCTGACAGCCGATAAGAAAACATTTTAAAAGGATATAAATACTCTTAATAGTTTTGAAACACGTATGTTTAAGTATTGTTCAACCATTTACCTATATTTTCATTCTCGGTATTATGAATGGTACGTATCCAGAACACCTTATCTATGTTCTTTGGCCTAAAGCAGTATGTTATAGGAAATAATACTCTGTACAAGAGAGAAATACATATTCAGAAAACGTTTAATTTGGTAACATACATTAGTTTTCATAATTAAAATTGTACAATGAGTTTTTATTACTGCACAAAACACTATGAAAAACCAACTATTAGAAACATCTTACCCTGAATAGTCTTGCTTACGACAAGGTATAGTACAAATTAAATTCTGAACTGTTACATTGAATCTTAATTCCATTTACATAGTGGTTTTTAAAAAAAGAAAGAAAGAAAAGAATGAAAGTGATACACAAAATGCCAGAATGTTTTTTGTTTAATCAGTTATATTTGTAAATATGATATGCAAAATTAAGTTATTTCACATAAACTACCATACTAGCACTTATTAATCGTGAATATTTAAAACAAACATTTATACAAAAATAAGAGTTTTAAAATCTTGGGCGTGTAAGAAAAACACACTCATGTAAAGTGCCACAATTACTCATACTTATGCTCTTCGATGAATGCAAAAATATTAAATGGAGTTAACATTGCGGTGTTTTTTAAGAACTTGTAAGGTATTGTAATAATATTTTATCTTTTTCAGGATTTACAGGTATGTAAAACGGAAGTGTTTTTAAATTTTGTGTTCCGTATTTTCAAAAGGTTCATTTCGTGCTCAAACGAGAAATATGTTACAACAGAATTTGAATAATGTGTTAAAAGTAGTTTGTAAATACGGGTAAAGTGTAGTTACTCACTCCAAGGCCAGTAGGCTTCAAAGGTTTCGGTGTTTCCAAAACCTATTGACAATTTCGTAGACCTTACCGAAGAATAAAAATAACACATACGGCGAGTCTTAAGGCCACTAAACATATCCCATGCCTTTGCATGAATTCTACTTAGATCTCAAAGGACTGGGCAACAAATTTTACATACGAACGAGGCAAGGTTGATTCTTAGGCTTGTTAATCGAAATCGAGTTCATATCACTAGTAATTATTATGAAAACACTCAAAAATACATGTTAGAGAACTGTTCTCGCAACATATAATTTAAATTTTTCCGTGCATATGTAAATGACTTGTTAAATTTAAATCTTGATGTAGTAAATGGCACCATATTTTCATATGCAGACAACACTGTAGTTATTTTTTCTGGTCACTCATGGGGAGGAAACATATAAATACACTAATACAGGCAGGATAATTGTAAAAAAGTGGATTGATTCTAAAGTACAACTGCGTATCTAAATTTTGCATACTTTACATGTTCACCATAATAGAATAAATCCAGTATCTTAGGATTTCGCTCTATAGGTATAAAAAAAACACATGTATTTCCTACATGAATAAGAAAACTGAGATGTGATAACTGTCTTTATTAATTTCGGGGGGAACTGTTGCAGTGGCGGTTATTCAGGGGAAGTAGGTGCAGTGCTACTTCACCTACGCATGCGCTCTTCATACGGTGCAATGCAATGCAATGGTAGACTTCCATTTCATGCAATCTACCCTTACCGGTGTCAGGCATCTTCCTAGTTAGACCGCTCTCTAGCTCTTCACCTAACTTCCCAGCCACGAGCCGCGCCTGAACTGTTGTGAGTAAAATAAGAGACCTAGGCTGTTAAAAACATTTTTAGGTGGGTTACCATTCCTACATTCAAGTGATTTAGCGAACGTGTACTAAAAATTCTCTTTCACAATGATAGTATGTAAAAACATTTACTTGCAAACTAATACAAGAACAAGTACAGAACTTGACTCTTTTCTAGTTTTAAATAATCTGGAGATTTTAGTTATGTGGTGCGTTACAAGACATTAGATCTAAATCTGTCTTACATTTGACTTCAAAGCTATAATTACGATCATAGCGAAAGTGAGCGATGCACAGTGTTGATAATACATATAACTGGTAGTTTTAAGAACTTGTAAGGTATTGTAATGATATTACACCTCTTTTCAGGATTTACAGGTACGTAAACAGAAGTGTTTTAAATTTTATTTTTCGTATTTTCAAAAGGTTCATTACGTGCTCAAACTAGAAATATGTTACAACAGAATTTGAATAAATGTGTTAAAAGTAGTTTGTAAATAGGTTATTAAACAAGTTCAGCCAAATTAATGCATGAAGTTTGGTTTCATTGTCATCCATGTACAGAACAAACAAAATCGGTATGCTTCATCCTGTAAGTCTCTCCACAAGAGGGACCAATGTCTTGAAAAGACAAGGCCATTGTTGATGAATAACCTAGAGAAAACAAACAATTCCAAATATTATACACACATTTAGGAAAACGTGTTCTGTTTGTATTGGTACGACAGTTTTTAAAAAAAACCCAAATGTCTCCCTATGTATGCTGTGAAAAATGTAACATTCTGTGAAAAATGACAAGTTCGTGTTGCATCTAAAACAGGGGTAATTAACCTATGGTAGACCATACACAATGTAATTATTCTGAGACACCCTATTCCTGATATAATTCAAAATACTTATCTTATGATTATTTTTAGGGTTGTATTTACCTTATCATCGAACATGGGAAATTCCCTTCTTAGGCGAGCCAAAGGGATATGGTTCTCTGCATCGAAGGTTAACAAAGATGGGTTCAAAACCTCTCCTTTGACACTTCCCGGTAGGATCAACCTCGCTAAGGGAATTAAATCCTCTTCATCCCAGATCATGTCAGGAGTTTCCATTTTGTCCCTTCTGACACTTCCTTCTAGGATCAACCTTGCTAAGGGAATTAAATCTTCGTCATCCTAGCTCTCGTTAGGAGTTTCCATTTTCACCCTTTCTGAGACCAGTTCTTCCGTGACTAACTCGTTTTTTATTTCTTCCTCTCTCTTTACTGCTGTCCGCAATATTATTACTGTCTCAGCATCGCTGATGTTGGTTCCCTCCTCCTTAATTTCGTGGAGACGATACCTCCCGTAGATGTCGATTCCTTCCTCCTTCATTTCTTGGAGATGGTTCATCCTTCTCTCTCTCTCTCTCTCTCTCTCTCTCTCTCTCTCTCTCTCTCTCTCGTTCACTCTCTCTCTCTCGTTCACTCTCTCTCTCTCGTTCACTCTCTCTCTCTCTCTCTCTCGTTCACTCTCTCTCTCGCTCTCTAGATGTTGTTCCCTACAGGATAACATTTCAACATGTAGTCTCTAAACTATACTTTACAAAACAACAACCACCTAACATTTCTACAATCAGATAGGAACCAACCCTAGTTTGGTAATACCTTCTTTTATCGTAAAGATATGTAAACAATGTACTTTGTATTCTGTAGTTGTGGGATTTTACACTACCGAATGTATTTCCTTACCTATACAACCCTTTTCCAATGTTTCGACTAAAACCATAGATATCTGAGACCGAATCAATAATGCTAGCCGACATGAAATATTGAGGTACCGAAACAAATCTGTAAACTTTAAATCATTATTATCTCTTTCTCTTATTCTATGAAGATTTTTTTTTTCCGCTCGTTTTGTTCTGTATGTTTGGAATTCTTACAGTGTTGAATATTTTTTAAAGCTAAATCCTTTATTGTTATTTAAAATTAAATTACTACATCAAAACATTAATAAACCTTAAAGAGATAGTACGAACCAATGTTAAAAAGGTGATATCATGTTTTGAAATTGTTAAATATTAAACTGAGTTAACAAATGATACCAAAATGAAATATGAGATTGTAGCGAACAAAAATTTTAGAAGATAAATTATTAAAATACGATCTGATGTTATGAAGTTACAGCTAAAATGCATGTACAGCTCAGCGCTTAAATACCCTAAATGTATTTAGATACAGATATGTGATATTTTTTAATCATACATGTGTAAAACTAATATAGTTTTCGTATTGGGAAAAATGTTTAAAATGTTATCTTTCGTATCAGTTTGATCTCAAATCTGAAACTAAGATGTTCTCATTTCACAATTAATTAGGAAATTTCTATTTTCAAAATTCAAAGATCTCAATTCAAGAGGGTTGTTTTCCATTTAAACACATGTTAGATTCCTTATAAAAATATTTTTGTCTAGCAATATATTTTTTATCTATAAAATATTGTAAACTAGTTTTTGTTATTATTAATTTTAATCTTACACATCTCAGTATTTTCCTATGAGGAGGGAGAATCAGGAAATTTGCAGAGTTTTCTATAAGGAAAATTTCCCATTTCAAACTCAAAGATCGCTAATCAAAAAAGTTCGATTACCTATTTTAGAATTTTCCTAACGCTAAAGGTGCACATCCAAATGTTTAAACTTACAAGTCTAGGATCATAGAGAATGTACTTACAATTGATTTTCCTAGAAGACGACGAGGTAGAAGCTGAAAAACACTTTCACTTTCAATTGCAAACACGTATAGAAATACCGACACTTAAGCCTTGTAGAGAGTGTATGAGATCATTTACCCGAAAATGTTTCTCTTTATATCTTGAGAATCATGACGTATTGCTTACAGAATTACTACTAGCGTCACTTCTTTGTGATAAGTTTAACTCTGTAAATCCTGTATGTTCTATAATAACTTTTAACATTTAGGTCAGTAATACAAATATACACACACATATCAGTCCTTCTATGTATTAAAATGTTGTGTACGCTAAAGGTAGATTGTCATAATAGAAATTCATGTTCATCACAACAACTTAACAAGATTTTCGTGGAGAATGAACTTGTTTAATAACCTATTTACAAACTACTTTTAACACATAACAGGATGTTCACGGAGAATGAACTTGTTTAATAACCTTTTTACAAACTACTTTTAACACTTAACAGGATTTTCATGGAGAATGAACTTGTCTTTAATAACCTATTTACAAACTACTTTTAACACATTATTCAAATTCTGTTGTAACATATTTCTCGTTTTGAGCACGAAATGAACCTTTTGAAAATACGGAACATAAAATTTAAAAACACTTCCGTTTTACATACCTGTAAATCCTGAAAAAGATAAAATATTATTACAATACCTTACAATTTCTTAAAAAACACCGCAATGTTAACTCCATTTAATATTTTTGCATTCATCGAAGAGCATAAGTATGAGTAATTGTGGACACTTTACATGAGTGTGTTTTTCTTACACGCCCAAGATTTTAAAACTCTTATTTTTGTATAAATGTTTGTTTTAAATATTCACGATTATTAAGTGCTAGTATGGTAGTTTATGTGAAATAACTTAATTTTGCATATCATATTTACAAATATAACTGTTTAAACAAAAAACATTCTGGCATTTTGTGTATCACTTTCATTCTTTTCTTTCTTTCTTTTTTTAAAAACCACTATGTAAATGGAATTAAGATTCAATGTAACAGTTCAGAATTTAATTTGTACTATACCTTGTCGTAAGCAAGACTATTCAGGGTAAGATGTTTCTAATAGTTGGTTTTTCATAGAGTTTTGTACAGTAATAAAAACTCATTGTACAATTTTAATTATGAAAACTAATGTATGTTACCAAATTAAACGTTTTCTGAATATGTATTTCTCTCTTGTACAGAGTATTATTTCCTATAACATACTGCTTTAGGCCAAAGAACATAGATAAGGTGTTCTGGATACGTACCATTCATAATACCGAGAATGAAAATATAGGTAAATGGTTGAACAATACTTAAACATACGTGTTTCAAAACTATTAAGAGTATTTATATCCTTTTAAAATGTTTTCTTATCGGCTGTCCGATATTATTACTTCCTCTACCCATAACATAGCTGTAAAAATAACTTATCAGCTAGTATTTTTAATGTGAAAAAAATCCAAGGTGTTTTAAATTTTAAAACTGAAAGAGTAATTGTAGGAATGAATTTGCAGTTAGTGTAACATTTATTTGTTAGTCAAGTTATAAATAACTTATCAGCTAGTATTTCAAATGTAAAAAAAATCCAAGATGTTTTAATTTTTAAGAGCTGAAAGAGTATTTGTAGGAATGAATTTGAAGTTACTGTAACATTTATTTGTTAGTCAAGTCATAAAAATACTTTATCAGCTAGTTAGATATATGAGCTTTCATGAACCACAGATTATTGTCTCTGTTGGACATTACATGAGAATATTATAGGAGAAAAATTCCTCCGACACTGGGACTTGAACCCAGGACCTTTGGCTATTCGCGCCAATGCTCTACCAACTGAGCTAAGCCGGAGTTCAATTCACAGCACCAGACGGAACCTCTCTCCTTTGACTGATTGCCCTAATGGCCTACCTCACAGATGACTAGTTATGCCATATGCAGTATGTGAGGCACACTAATTAGTGATTTTTGTGACCGGGCTCCCACTGTTATTGTACAGTTAACATTCAAGATAGATATATGAGCTTTCATGAACCACAGATTATTGTCTCTGTTGGACATTACATGAGAATATTATAGGAGAAAAATTCCTCCGACACTGGGACTTGAACCCAGGACCTTAGGGCAATCAGTCATAGGAGAGAGGTTCCATCTGGCGCTGTGAATTGAACTCCGGCTTAGCTCAGTTGGTAGAGCATTGGCGCGAATAGCCAAAGGTCCTGGGTTCAAGTCCCAGTGTCGGAGGAATTTTTCTCCTATAATATTCTCATGTAATGTCCAACAGAGACAATAATCTGTGGTTCATGAAAGCTCATATATCTATCTTGAATGTTAACTGTACAATAACAGTGGGAGCCCGGTCACAAAAATCACTAATTAGTGTGCCTCACATACTGCATATGACATAACTAGTCTGTCTGTGAGGTAGACCAATAGGGCAATCAGTCAAAGGAGAGAGGTTCCGTCTGGCGCTGTGAATTGAACTCCGGCTTAGCTCAGTTGGTAGAGCATTGGCGCGAATAGCCAAAGGTCCTGGGTTCAAGTCCCAGTGTCGGAGGAATTTTTCTCCTATAATATTCTTATCAGCTAGTATTTTAAATGTGAAAAAAATCCAAGATGTTTTAAAATTTAAAACTGAAAGAATATTTGTAGGAATGATTTTCAGTTACTGTAACATTTACTTGTTCTAAATTATATTGACTATGTCTACCTATACAATGTATAGCTACAGCTGCAATAAATAAGTAAATTATATAAATTTTCTTGATGTGACTTTTGATGAACACATGTTTGGAAAAACTCATTGTACATTTTTAATTATGAAAACTAGTGTATGTTACAAGATACAAGTTGTGTTTAATTCTGTCAGAACAGTATCCAATTAATTGAAAACGTGTGCCTTAAATTTTAGTACGAATCTGTTTCATCAGTAGCTTTAGCTGTTTAACAATGCATTGCTACAGCGAATATACTTGTAGGCTTAAAACTGGGAGTTAAAATTAATTGTAATTTAAAATGTTAATGCGGTGGTTCTTTATTCTGTTAACATTAGGATAAAATCTGTATCAATTGCTAACTCCATTTAATATTTTGTATTCATTTAAGATACAGTATTTTCTTTTATGAATGTCGGTAAGCTGATTGCTTAAGGAAAATAACATTGAAGAGGTCTATAGGAAAAAGCTTTGCACTGAAGACTGATGAACTATAACTTCTTACAAAGATAGGATTAGTTTAATGAATAATAATTTGTAGAAAGTTTTCTTATGCGGTGGTTCTTTATTCTGTTAACATTGGGATAAAATCTGTATCAATTGCTAACTCCATTTAATATTTTGTATTCAGAGAAGAGGTAGGCGATTTAAGATACAGTATTATCTTTTATGAATGTCAGTAAGCTGATTGCTTAAGGAAACTAACATTGAAGAGGTCTATAGAAAAAAGCTTTGCACTGAAGACTGATCAACTATAACTTCTTACAAAGATGGGATTAGTTTAATGAATAATAATTTGTAGAAAGTTTTCTTTAACAGATGAATAACAGAAGAAAATATAATTACTTTTGTTATCTCAATTTGTAGATTACATATTATGTAGAATACTAACAATTTTACATAAATTACATCTGACAAAATACAGAACACATGGAGGATCAATTCTGTTAAACGCTGAGCAATACTTGTAACGATACAGAAATGTTCAGATTTCTTATATGACTACCAGAAATAGCTCTTATAGAATATAAAGTTTTTATTTATATGCGTTATTAACATACACACACATCCTGAATTAACCCCTATAAATAAGTATTATATGGAAATAATTATATCCTTGACATGACATATTTTTCGTGATAAAAAAAAACATATTGAGAACACTAACGGTATGTCATAGTTTAGTTTTCAACACAATGACTTTGTAATATTAGCTCGATGAATTCGCTATTGATTACAGACTTCAAGACATCATCTGCAGCAAGGGGTATGTCTAACATTCATTTTGTTACTCCATATGTACTAAAAGGGTAGAACCATTTTCCTGAACAAGCTTAAACACCATTACACATTATGTAGAAACTTTTGAATCATTTCACGGAAATATAATACAGGGTGTCCACGCTAGAGGGATCGAGAAGTAAATGCTCGCCAGTTAAAACGAGATAAGGATATTGCTGCATTCTGCATATGACAGGAAAGGGAAACTCTCCGAGATTGTGCAACAATGTTTTCAGACCCCTCCACGCGCATGCGCGTCAAGAGCTTTCGTCTATCAATAAGTGATAATGTCTAGTGAACAGAATGTATTGGTAACATAAACTTGTACTGTTACTTGATACAAACTGACCGAGTTTCAGATGATGTTCAATACAACTCGATATGTGCACCTTTTGTGGCTCTGCACACATCTAAACGGTATTCAACTTCCCGCCAAGTGTTCTCTAGCATTTGTGGAGTCACAAGCGCTACTGCATTTGTGATGCGGCCCCTCAGTTCCTGAAAATTTCTTGGTCTGTCTCCTTGATAAACAACGTTCTTAACATATCCCACATGTTTCCCACATGTTTTCCACATGTTTTCCACTGCGCGATCGACTACTGAATGGCGCCTGACTTTCTTTCAAGACGAAAGCTCTTGACGCGCATGCGCGTGGAGGGGTCTGAAAACATTGTTGCACAATCTCGGAGAGTTTCCCTTTCCTGTCATATGCAGAATGAAGCAAAATCCTTATCTCGTTTTAACTGGCGAGCATTTACTTCTCGATCCCTCTAGCGTGGACACACTGTATATAGAGGTATTTCTGTTTTCCCAATGATAAAGCTTTTGTAAGTAAAATTACAAAGGGGAAAAGTTTAAATTTCATGCTGTGAGAATATATCTCTAATGTGTAATTTTGACTGCTTTCAGAATAAATAATAGACACTCGAAGTCGAATCTTACCATCTAATCAATCGAATCAAAACAATATCTAAATCTAACACAGGAATCGATTTTGATTTTCTGACATCTATGAATCCCATTCATTTGAAACAGGAAATTAAAAAAATATACACTTCTTCATATCTCTAGCCAATTTTAAAAATACATAAAAATTTAAACACCTCACTCAGACGCATTTTTTTTGTAAGTGAACCTTTTGAAATACGAAGTATCTAGCACAGGAATCCATTTTGTTTTTCTGACATCTTCGAATTCAATTCATTTGAAACAGGAAATTTAAAATTACACTTCTTCATATCTCTCGCCAAGTTTAATAATACATGAAATTTTAAACATTACGTTCAGACGCATTATTTTATTTTTTGATGTCATGGAATGTTAAGACTTTACGCTATTTTGAAAATACACATCCTTCCTCCAATGAGAATTAAAACCACGTATTACTTATTACAATAAAAAAAATCAAACCTTACAAATTTTCATATCTCCTTTCCCTAGACTCCCTCTTGTTTCCAGAACAGGAACTACAAACATTTTGAGTACTAACACTATTTTGAACTATTGAGCTCGAAGTGAACCTTTTGAAATACGAAGTTTACAGGAATTGCTAAATATACAAATTCATTTTTTTGTTTATTTAAACAACTAAAAAGTTAAACGAGTGTTTTATGAAGTATGAAACAACATGCATGGTTTTTAAAATTTGTGACATTAATTATCTCTTGATGAACTCTAGTGATTTCACAAACATTATGGTTAAGTATGCTCTCATGCTGAATGAAATACTTAATTATGTCAATAAGGAAAATATTCCAACATCTTAGGAAAAGCTATCATTGCACGCCATAGTTTTTGATGAAATAAATAATCAGACCCTCTTGTTGTGATAAAATGTTTGTGTACAATGTTATTTCATCCAAGAGCCTGGCAATGTTACCGGGTTCATGTTGAATGTAAGATTGTGGTGCTCAAAAAATAAATAAATAAATAAATAAATAAAAACCAATACCGTTTCCTAGAACTGCACACGTTATCATGTTGTAATAAAATGGCACAAGCTCTAAATTCGTAGTACTTAATTACGAAGCTACAAATAGAACAGTTCTTTATTCAGAAACTAATCAAGGAATGTTAAGAATTTACGTCATTTTAAAAATACACATCCTTCTTCTAATGAGAATTACAACCTTGTATTTGTTCCCACATTCCTGTCATCTTGTGTCCATCTCTACTTTCCTCCGAAATTTTAAACACACAAAAATTCATATCTCCCTCCCCTAGTAGACAATTATGAAAGCACATGATTGAATAACATGACGTCTCTGAGAAAAACTAAATATTATATGAGACAATGTTTTGAATTTTGAATTTAGCGGTAGTCGCCATCTTATAGCATGGTACACAACTGGCTTCTAGTAGACAATTCTGAAAGTAATGACTGTTAACTAGCGCGATCTAGTAGACAATTATGAAATCACAAGATTGAATAACATGACGGCACTGAGAAAAACTGAATATTATTTGAGACAATGTTTTGAATTTTGAATTTAGCTGTAGTCGCCATCTTATAGCATGGTACACAACTGCTTTCTAGGAGACAATTCTGAAAGTAATGACTGTTAACTAGCGCGATCTAGTAGACAATTATGAAAGCACAAGATTGAATAAGATGACAGCACTAAGAAAAACTGAATATTATATGAGACAATGTTTTGAATTTTGAATTTACCGCTAGCCGTCATCTTATAGCATGGTACACAACTGCCATCTAGTAGATAATTCTGAAAGTAATGACTGTTAACTAGCGCTATCTAGTGAATAGCATGGTACACACCTGCCATCTAGTAAACAATTATGAAAGTACAAGATTGAATAACCATGACGTCACTGAGGAAAAACTGAATTATGTATCAGACAATGTTAGGGTTGGATCATCGAATGTCACCGTGGTCACGCGGTTAAAATCAGGTAGTCGGTAATGACAACTTGAACGGTTCGAGTCCACCTCTATGACAAGATTTTATTAAATAAATATAAATATAAAATTAACATGCATAAGAACGTAATATAATGATGACGTCATATGGAAGTCCTGGGATAGCGTCCATACAGCTGTCAAAAGGTCATAACATAACGTTGGGGGGATAAAAAGTTCAAACTGTAAGGACTTCATATGGGATAGCCAAAGGACCCAACTGCAAACGTCCCGAAAAAAGGACTAACACAAAACCTCGCGTAAGAGTGCGTCCATGGCGTCTATGGTTTAAGGGCGTAACAACATCAATTAAAGCCCATGCGTAAGAGTGGGTGTCCAGACGTCCATGATATAAGGGCGTAACAAATTGGTAAAAGGCTTGCATAAGAGGGGGTATCCAGACGTCCATGGCATAAGGGCGTAACAAAATTGGTAAAAAGCCTTGCGTAAGAGTGCATATCCAGACGTCTTGGCATAAGAGCATAACAAGATTGCTAAAAAGCCTTGCGTAAGAGTGCGTTTCTAGAGTCATTTTCAAATCGCGCGCCATTTAGTTTCAAATTTTCCCGCAACCCTCCGCCGCGACGGTGCTGCCACCTGGTGGCGACCCCCGTAATCTTGGCCTCTACGCGTCCCCCCACTACTTGCAACGATTTATCGTTGGCCAGGCAAGACTTGAGTTTCTATGAACAATGTATAACGGTTTATAACTTCAGATAATTTTTACTAAAAAAGGTTTTGAATAAAAGTTTTAACTCTTAATATAAGCACCTCATGTACAAAATCCCTTTAGGCAGGCCTACAGGCGGAGGTAGATTTCGAAGTGCTTTTGGTTTAATTTATTGTCGCTGCATAGCACTCTTCTTCTTTAGCCTTGGCATGGCAAACCTGCAGTAAAGAGGAAGAGCCTACAATCAATTGTTTTGACAACAATAATAGGATATAATATTCTGGGAGGCCGTGCGCAAGATCAGCAATGAATAAAATTAGCAAAGCCGCTAAACAAGACAAAATTATGATATTATAATAATTCTTTCAAGTGTTATTATTTTCAAACATTAAAATCTCGCGTCATATGAGAGCTATCAAGAAACTATTTATTGATTTGTAGAGTACTCATCAAGAGCTTTTCAACGATACCCCACAAGACGCGGTTTCAAAAGTTTCGAATTTTCATCCCCCACCCCCACCCCCACCCCCACCCCCACCCTCACTCGAACCCCCGAATCGTTGGTGTCACTGTGAACTCCATAGGGAGTACTCTAATTTATTCAAACAAAGTTTCCCTCTATACTTCATAGGGGCCGAGATATACATTTTTAAAAATTTCAACCCCCTCCCCCGACCACCCCCTTGGGCCAATTTTGCCCATTAACGAACTTGTCCGAACTATTGGGCCTAGAAATAACATAATAAAATTTGGTTCAAATATCTTCAAAATTACGGCCGCTATCGTGTAAAGATATAAATATATATATATATATATATATATATATATATATATAAATATCACAAATTTTTTTTTTTTGAACGGGCGGTGGTTTCGTACTTAGGGGAGCATGAAACGTAAAGATATGAAAGAATTTTTCGAAAATCATAAAGTGGTATCCATTGCAATAGGTAGATTTTTCTTCGAAAATCTACCTAAAATTAAAACAAAATCGTTAGAGCCCTTGAGTACCAAGACAGCTATATTCGTGTTTCTACAATATAACTTAGGATTTAGTTTACTCGTGTTTATATTAAATTTTTCTTGGGTATTTTGACTATGGTAAGGTAGAAGAAAGTTAAAAGTTTGCACATTTAAGTTATAGAGTCAGTTAAAACGAACAGTTTTATTCAGATTTAAAAATAATTACATAAATAAAAGGTCGAGATAGAAATTATAGAACGCACAATGCACAAAATGAGAAGACATAAAATAATAATAATAACGCTATTCTTTTGTTAATGGATTCTTAGTAAAGTGAAAGTAATAATTAATAATTTTGTTCTGAAACGCAAATATACCCATGTTGAAGGTAAAGACAGAACTTTAACTACCGTAAAACCGAATTACACTTATATGTGAGAAAGTTTGTGCAGTATATTCTGCACCATTTATTAGGGGTGTAATAGACTTACAGTGCTGCATACCTGATTCACGAGGTATTCGTAAGATTAGATGTCTTATCGACAACTCACTAACAGTTCAAAAACACAATATTTTTTATACAATTTTTTTAAATATCTGTAAAATACAGTAGTTGGGATAAATCAGTCCCGGTATAGCCTATATATGGAGTCCGGTAAATATTCAGACTTCAGAAGAAAAATCAAATGGGACATTGGAAATACCCTTTTTTCCCACCTGAGTTAAATGAATTTTTAATTACATTCTAGTCTAATTGCATCTCGGGCGAGTAAGACAGTTAAACAGAACATGTATAATAGCAATTAAGATGCCGTATTTGTAATTCATTGTCACGCTATCGTCTGTCATGTTCACCACAAACTATTAAACTACACATGCGGTAGAGGTGGCGGGAAAGGAAATGACAGGTTGCATATGTTACCTGATCTCCCCTCGCACATCCGGAGCACTCTCTCTCATTTCCACAACTGAAACCAATTTATTGAATTAAACACGTGCGAATATTGTGACGAATATCTCAGAATTTAAATTCCACTCAATTATTACTTCAAAACTCACGAATAACATAAAATTTATACGGACACTTTATAATACACTTAATACAACTCAATCTTGCAATGACCTTTACTTGAACTCTATAAACAGTCTAAAGTATCAAAACACTTAATCTCGCTTATATACAAAATATACACTGACCTTCGTTCGTCTGAACTACAGGGTGTTCTGCAATTTTTTCACAATATTTGCTTCTCACTAAAATTCCTGTCTTTCACTTTTACTGCTTTGTCCTGAAGAAAAATTATTTCTTTTAGGGCACCATACCCAGACTACCGCATAATGGCCATTAGTGGAATTCTTTTCTTGAGTTATTCGTTACAACTTATGTACTAGATTGAACACAGTGAAGACGGGAAGGCTTTGTTTGAAGCATTTCTAAGAATAATCTTATTCATATCAAATTATTACATTGCATTTTACGTCTGCTGGCCAGTGGCCATGTTGTTCCCTACAGTCATTTGTTGAATTCACTTAGATATTGGCGAGTGCTACCAGCGTTTCTCACATATAACCAGAATCTGCCCATGCAACCAAATCTCTCAATTCTTCATTTTCCGCCATTTTCCCTTATTTTATTCCAAATTTTAACATTATATAGTTTTCTATCATAAACGACTCGACACATGGATGTGAAACTCTCCATCCTTCCGTCAACGAGCTCGTTCTAATTGCGTCTTTATGCAAGCCCATCCTGAAATTGAAAAATATTCATTGCACTTCTTGTTGGAAGTCAGAAATCTATATACCACATTAATCTATGCTTCAGGCCCCTTTCATCTCCATGCTGTTCCAACTCATCGAGTGTTTTAGTCAATCCATGATAACAACTCTCTTTGTGTTTCTCTGGTGACATTTCAATTATATATTGTCGGCTGCCATGCCATGACGTCATAACTAGCTCTGATTGGCTAGTGATCTTCTTCATTGACCAATCAGAGTTTTAGACCTTGCCCATTTTTCATTGCGTAGTCACGCACTATTTATGCTAATTCGCGCCCCCTCGAGCACTCAGTACTCTTCACTCCGTCAATCCAAGCGTTCAACTATCCGCCACAGTTACCTCATTGCATTCATAGAGAGTGGTTGTTTTTTCTACCGGTGTCTTTTCGTGTGTGCTGTGGGATAGGCTTATAATCGCCTCTCGAGTTTATCTTGTGTTTTTCTTTTCACAAACTGTACGTACATTTGATTTATTTATAAGTGTCGTGGTTTAAGTGATTTTTAACCCCCCCGGGAGGGGAGGTATTATACTCATCATCCATCGACTTCAGTATTTCTATCATTATGGATCCTCTCAACGAGTTAACAGGGGATACTTCAGACAAACCCCAGATAGTCATTCCCATGGATCAGGAATCTGATGCCGCTACCCTATCGTGTGCTAATGTTTCAGTTGTAACTGAAGACATTTCTATTTTGCCTCAAGACTCAGAATCCAATGCCGTCCGGACTCTATGCCTGCTCAGGAACGGGTTGTTCATAAATACTCCGATAACGATGAGGGTCCCTATTTTGTTTCTGTTAAACAAAAAGACAAAGATATTCGCCTTATGCACCCAATGAAGTTGGGCAAATAGTTGTTTAAAGCGAACTATGACATTCATTATATTAATAAGGCTTCCACGGCGCAACTTGATGTGCATTTTCGTACCCCACAAGCAGCCAATAATTTTTTGGACTCCGAGTTCGACTCTTTACACCAAACGGAATCTTTTATTCCAAGATATAATTTATTTACTGCAGGAGTAATAAGGGGCGTTGACGTAAGTGTCACGTCTGAGGAAATAATCAAAGATACAATTGTGCCGCAGGGCTGTAAACTAGTTAATGTTTATAGATTCAATAGACGTGTGGTCGATCTTCAGGGCAAGGTTTCTTATGTACCGACGCAAACGGTAAAACATACTTTTCGCTCACAAAGACTTCCGAGGGTAGTTTCCCTCTATCATCAACGGTGTCCCTTAGACCCTTACCAGGAACGCACTAATATATGTCGGCAGTGTGGTAAATTGAATCACCGGGCTAAGTTTTGTCGTTCGGCTCCGAAATGTTTGAAGTGTGGTTCAGACCCACATTCGGGGGACTGTCCCAATGGCACCCTAAAGTGTATCAATTGTACTGGGCCTCATCGTACTACAGATACTACGCTTTGTCCTCTATACAAATTGGAAAAGCAAATTCAAGATAAATTGACCTCGCTTCCGGTTTCTCGATACGAGGCTAAGCAACTGGCTCTGGGCCGCACCTCCTATACCAATATGTTACAGACAAAGACTGCTTCAGCTTTCTCCGCCGTTGCTCAGTTTCCTCCCCTAGAGCATAGTGTCCAGGGTGCCATTGCATCTCGATCTAGTCCGACAACTACGCATCATCTGTCCTCTTCTGCCATACCAGATCAGTTGCACCCTCCGAAACGTAAGGTTTCTATGGGTCAGTCTCTGGTTGACTCACAACAGTACAAAAAATTACTGATTAATCCATCAGGCCGTCTGCCAGCAGCCGTTCCTTCCTCCACGGCGAGGGAGTTCACATCGCAGGTTGGTGACTCCACCTTGAAGCCATCGGTCGGTCGATCGATTCCGATCGAGTCACAGACACGTCCAGTATCGGCTGGGAAACCTCCGGTATCAGCTGGGAAACCTCAGACACCCAAGTTTACCTTATTGACGGCAGTCAATAAATTGTTGAGTGAAGCTCCGGATCATCTGCGCGGTGATGTGGAAAGGATTAAACATCAAATCAAAACTTTAATTACTTAAACTACAGATATATGTACCGGGACCTCCATGTTTTGTATTGGAATGCGCGTAGTATTGTTAACAAAAAAACTGAACTGCTCCAATTGCTGAGGATCACCAGATATCATCTCATCATTATTACTGAAACTCACCTGGACGAGACCAATACTTTCACTTTACATGGTTACAGGCAGATAAGACGAGACCGAAATAGACATGGGGGAGGAGTAGCCATTTTTCTTCTTCCAAACATCATTCTAACTCATTCTGATACAGATATGCAATACCTTCCTCACTTTGAAATCATCCACCTCCTATTTCATAATATTTCCTTATATGCCATCTACAATTCTGACCATACTCCTCTTGACTTCCAACAATGGGATTCCATCTTCCCTGACATTCCTGGTTACCACACGCTGATCTGTGGGGACTTTAATATTCCCAATTTTCATACTTTTGTGCCGTGGTCTAGTAACCCCCATCCTTTAATCTCGTTATGCACGCAGAGGCAGTGGCAGATTATAAATGCTGATATCCCTACCAGATTAGGTGCGCCTCATCAACAAAACACCACGCCGGACCTAATTATAGCGTCAGGGCAGTTACAGACATTTCTTCAATGCCAACGAATTGAAGACACATGTCATAGCGATCATTTCCCCCTACATATTACATACACTCACCCCTTAAACATCTGGAATACTTTATTTACCAAACACCGCATAGGTAAACTGGATCCCCATGCATTGGGTACATATATAACCAAGGAGTTACAATCTTTGGCGCATGATGACATTTCATACGCCCAGCTGGAAAATATCCTTATCTCCTATCTAGATCACTCCCATTCATACTCAATCATGTCTTCTTGTACTCCTAAGCATCCCCCCTGGTGGGACCGTCAGTGTGCGGCAGCAGTCACTCTCCGCCGAAATACTCTCAAACAATATCGATTAGCTTCAACTTTGTCCAATTTTCAGCCCCATAAGGAACAAGAAGCCAAGACCAAACGAATCCTTAATAAACGAAAGAGAACGGCGTGGAAAAAATATTGTACGCAACTAACCCAACAACACCCCCCTGCTCAAATTTGGAAGAAGATTGCTTGGTTTAAAAGATACAATACCCCCTCGACACTGAAGCCTCTGGCCGGGAATATCAATCTGCAACACGATTTTCTTATGATGGTCACTCCGCCGATGGTTCCACAGGCCCCACTCCATTTTACAGTGCCGTCGCCTCCGGACACACATCCTCTACTTCACACCATCACCCCACAGGAAATAACATCATTTTGGTCCACAAAGAACAAACATTCCAGTCCAGGCCCTGATGATATTACTTTTTCATTACTGCGAATGCTTCCAGACGAATTTACACTTCTTCTTGCGCGGACTTTTACTCATATTCTTCTTACTGGTCAAATTCCACGTTCTTGGCTTTCAGCTTCAGTCTCCCCTATTCAGAAACCCAACACCACGGGAAAGTCTGCGCACCATTATCGCCCCATCATGTTATTCTCCACTCTTAGAAAAACCTTTGAGAAACTCGTTGCGAATAGACTCTCTTTCTACATGGAACGGAACTCGCTTTGGCCCAGGTCACAATATGGTTTTCGTAGACACTATAATTCGGAATTTAACATATACTTACTCTCCACAGATATTTCCCTTGCCTTTAGTAGACAGCAGTATTTAGCAGCTTTATATTTGGATGCTTCACATGCATACGATTCTGTTCAGATTCCTCTTCTATTGGACAGACTTACTATATATGAATTACCATTAGCCCTGTTAGCTACCATATACAACTTATTCCATACCAGGCATCTTTCTCTTCACCGAAAATATAATAATCCGGAGAGTCGCACGACAATGCAGGGCCTCCCTCAGGGTTCTTCTCTGAGTCCTTTACTATATGCTTTATACATTCAAGATATTTCTCTGCCACGGACTACTTGTTCTCGTATTATACAATATGCTGATGATATCTGCCTCTACCGACCGATTACTCCAAAACACTTATCTCAGGATCTTCGAGATTTCCAGCAGACGGCCCAGAC
The DNA here is from genome assembly GCA_964059195.1 of Ectobius pallidus. Lineage (NCBI taxonomy): Eukaryota > Metazoa > Arthropoda > Insecta > Blattodea > Ectobiidae > Ectobius > Ectobius pallidus. The sequence continues at coordinate 157,680,379 of CAXKWD010000002.1, forward strand.
TTGTATCTCAGCACTCTCACACCTGGGATTGTCGATAAATATGGACAAAACTAAATTTCAACTATTTCGTCCTGGTGTTTCCAGGACTATTCAGACCTTAAATATGGGCGCATGGGAGTTGCGGGAAGAGAGGGAGGTTAGATTCCTCGGATGCTTATTTGATCATAGGCTCACTTTTACGCCACACTTATTACACAAACTAAGGCAGGTAAAAAATTTCCTACGCCTCTTTCAAGCCCTTACAGGGAAATATTGGGGGGCAGATTCCCTTACTTTATTTCGTCTCATTACGCCGCTCATTCTCTCCCGTTTAGACTACGGTTCCATTGCTTTCACCTCACCGTCCCATAAGGTTGTGACTCACTATCATTCCCTTCTTTACAATCTTTATATGATCATTTTTCGTATAAATGGTAAACCGGCATTGCATAATTTAATGACTGATTTCCCGTTTTTTGATATTACAAATCGGCGACGGGTCAAGACTATCCGCTTTCTTGGAAAATTATACTTGCACACCCGTAATCCGTTGCTCCCGAAACTCCAACTTTTATATCAGCGCCATGTTTTTCAAATCGGTCGCCCTCCTCTTCCTATGGTGGAATTGGCACAGTTTGCATATAGTTTTCGCCAGTATCCGAATTTATATCAGACCCCTGTACATCCTGAATATCTAATTGATAGAAGGCCTCCACCTAGTCGTCTAACCATTGACCTTAACACTTTCCAGCAGTCTTCATTGACACCGGCTCTCCAATGGCAGGAATATGTTGCCTCCCTCCCGGTGGGGAAGAATTATTACACCTATTTTACGGATGGTTCTAAGTCACACAATAATGCTGGAGCTGCCTTTTTCAATCTGACAGCGACATACGGGCGTATGTGGAAACTTTACCCTCAAACTTCGAGCTACACCTCCGAAAGCATTGCGCTCTACACGGCGTTAAAAGATGCGTATGCCCAACGGTATGAAAATGTCATTATTGCTACGGATAACCAATCCATGCTTTACAATCAAATAAACCCTTATTCATCCAGTGATAACATATATGACATTTTTATTCGATCGCAATTAAATACCATCACGGCTCATGGCGCACAGATCACACTTCTATGGGTGCCGGCACATGTCGGGGTCCCAGGCAACGAAATCGCCGATCGCCTTGCCAAGGCTTCCTCGGATAAATTACATATAGATACTCATTTTCTCACCCCGCCACGGGATATAGTTCATTATTTTCTTTCGCACCAGTCACATGAGTCCATCGAAGCTTTCGGTCTCTCCCCAGTGGACCATAGCAAACAAAAAACTCTCATTAATTTCCTTGTCCGTTCCAACACATCCCCTCCTCGCACCATTGTCTATTATTACCGGCTCAAATTTCGGACTGCACAGGTGCCAACGTATCTTCACCGATTGGACAGAACTACATCTCCTTATTGTGACTGTGGACAGCTGGGAACTATCGATCATATGTTTTTTGGATGTCCTCTTCATCATAGAAGTGTCTCCAAACTCTTTCGTGACATTTATCTCCATCATCCGCCAGGTCCAATTCAGATGGATTCACTCTTACTACGAACTTCCATTCCCATTAATAAAGCATTGTTTCGCTACATTACAAAAACAAAAATGAAAATATAACTTAAGGTCCCGGTCATATTTCTGTTTTGTCACACCACTACACCCGGCTGGGGCTGACAGAGCTTTGGTCACCCCGCATCAATGGACATCAACGAGACGCGGGAGCCGATCCTTCTTAGAGGAAAGTGGCAGGAGCGTCTATAAAGAAACACGAACAACAACAACAACTATCCGCCAGCCGCCGTCTTCTTTGTTCTCCAACCACGTGGTTACCACCAACATTGTGCACAGTGTAAGATTTGAGGCTTTCCTGGCGAATCTTATGTAGAAAATCTTCTCGGGTTTGCAGCCAGGTGAGAAGTTTATAGTGGTCCAACGTTTCCGAGGCCCTGAAAAGGACCGACTCTCAGGAAACTACCGCCCAAAGAGAAAAGACTAGAACTGCCTACCTGCCATACTTTGGAAACCTGTCCAGGAAGCTAGAAAGGATTCTAATGAAACACCAGATCCGTACAGTGTCCATGCCACCCCCAAAATTAAGAACCTCCTACGACCAGTGAAAGACAACATGGGACTTAGAACTCCGGGTGTTTATCGCATCCGTGTGAATGCGGTAAAGCCTACATCGGACAGAGTTCACGCACAATTGAACAGCGCTGCAAAGAACACGAGAGATGCATTAGACTCTTCTACCCGGACAAATCAGCAGTTGCAGACCACACCATTAATTCTGGACCAGGCCACAGAATAGAATTTAAAAACACAACAGTACTCGCCAAGACAACACGCTATTGGGACCAGATCATCAGAGATGCAATTGCAATAAGACTGGAAGACACAAACTTTAACAGGGATGAAGGCTTCACTGTCAACCAGGCCTGGAACAAATGCATTCAGGACCTGAAAGGTAAAAGAAACATTTTGGCCCGGAAAAGGACCGAAAACAGAACAGCTGCTCCCTGATTGGTCGACTCCGCCCAACACGGGTTGGTATATATATCCCTTACATGTTAAAACTCGACACTTCAGATTCCCTGAGGATGGAGGCAGCGTCAGCCTCGGAAACGTTGGACCACTACAAACTTCTCACCTGGCTGCAAACCCAAGAAGATTTTCTACATTGTGTACAGTGTCTTCAATACGCTACGGTGGCCCACTATAGGCTACTCAAGCATCATCGCAGCTCTACAATTACTACATTCAATCGCTACGGAGGCCAACTACACAATCACCATTGCGGCCCACCATGGGTCTGCAACTACTACACTCAATTGCTACGGCGGCCCACTATACTCAAGCATTATTGCAGCTTCAATTACTGCATTCAATCGCTACGGCGGCCACAATCACCATTGCGGTCCACCGTGGGTTCTGCAACTACTATACTCAATCGATACGGCGGCCCACTATGCTCATTTCTCATTGCTGCCCACTATGGTTCTGTAACTACCACATTCAATTGCTAATGCGTTCCACTATACTCAATCATCATTGCGGTCCACTGAGGTTCGTCAATTACTACATTCAATTGCTATGGCGGCCCCCTACACTCAATCATCATTGTGGTCCAGTGCAGCTCTTCAATTATTACATATAATCGTTACGGCAGCCCACTACACTCAATCATCATTGCAGCCTACATTGGCTCTTCAATTACTACATTCAATTGCTACAGCGGCCCACTACACTAAATCATCATTGCGGCCCATTGTGGCTCTTCAACTACTACATTCAATCGCTACAGCGGCCCACTACACTCAAGCATCATTGTGGCCAACTGTGGCTCTTCTATTACTACGCCCAATCGTCGTTGCGGTCCACTAGCCCAATCTTCATTGCGGCCCAGCCTCTCCAACATAATATACACATGCAAACACACATCATAATCTCAACTCCCACATGGTGACTTTTCATCATCATTGTTTTGTACTTCTACAATACTTACTGCAAATACCTCTTCCATTACATCAAGAATAGAAATGTAAGCAGTCTTACATCAAGATTTCAGATCAGTCATTTTTTCTTAAGAAATATTTTATTTTTTATTAATTTTTATTTTTCACCACAGTGTTTCTAATTTTTTATAATTCAGTAACTTCACTGTGTCTCCGATTTTCTATATATATTACTAGCATGTACCCGCGGCTTCGTCCGCGATAATTATTTCAAAAATTAAAAATTAAGAGCATAATAGTTAAATCATTAGGACTATATTTATTAACACCTAAATCACGTGGACTGCATACCACGATTAGATAGCATCGCCTGGTAAAAGCGACCTCTGTTTCGTCCAAATAAAACAATGTTTGACCATATTAGGGCTTACAACATTCAAGCGATCGCGAAAGTTTCATTTCCAAGGTATGACAAAAATAGACAAAGCCAACTGTAATTGTCAAACTTCCATTTAATTTAATTCCAAACCCATCTGAAACCCACTGGCAACAATATGTTTTAATGTCAAATGTGATTCGGATTCGATAATTCTGTGTAAGAAGGGATTAAGTATTCTCAAAAACATTTGATTTTTGGCATTTAAAATCAGAATTTTTCAAAATCCTTTCTTACTGAGCACCTACATTATGAAACGAAGGTACTGTCAAAATTCCAAGTCTCTACCTGTTATAGTTTAGGCTCTACGTTGATTCCTGTCAGTCAGGACAAAGCCTTTTATATAGGTATATAGAGATTTTTTCACCAGTGCTTCCAATTTTTCAGTGTTTTAAAATTTTCAGTTCTTCAGTGTTTTTCAATTCTTTGGTGTTTTTCAATAAATTATTAAACAGGCTACGAGCTATGCTTTATTTATTTTTGTTTCCTTATGATCCAGACTTTTTTTTATGTTTCTTCCTGAATGGGATCGCAGCCCTTCCTATGGATATTATACAGTCCTTTCCCCTCGACCTGTGATCTTATTTCTAATCTTACTTCATTAAATTTGATGAAAACAATTAATAAGTTTTTTCTGGAGAACAAAATACCCTATACAACTGTATACTAATTATTAGCAAAAAAATTAAGTAAATCTCTTTTCCTTATACTTGTACTTCTAATCAACTAATCCACTTTTTTAACCCTTATTAGGCAGTTTTCTCTTTTTTCTTTTATATTCACAACCTAACTATGCTGAAGAAGAAGAACTCTCAAAAAGAAGACAGAAAGGCAACTATGTTGCTTATGTTGCTTTTATTCTAGGCATGATGTGTCAACTCCACCCGCTGCTTAACAGCACTCTCCTCTTCCTTTCTTTCCAACCAGCCACCTCCAAACAAGTCTCTTCTTTTCTACTGACTTCAGCCAGCTTCTCTCTCTTCCTCTTTCAACGGTAATTTTTCAAAACCCGCTGTGCCACCGCAAAATAGTTACTGCAAACATATGTCACATGAGAGCAGATAGATTTCACAACGATACGGATGAAATTCAATCAATTCTTATCCCATATGTGAAACCAAAAAAAAAATAATAATAATAATAATTTGTGGCTTCACAATATTCATACATTTGGTTAACAGTAGCTTAAACCAAATGGGAACTCAAAGTCACATAAAAGCAACCAAAGTTATTAACACGGAATTATTTATAAGCATGTACCGATTCACTAATTTTAATTTTCAATACAGATGTCATTAAATTTCAATATGATTGCCTTAGTCTACAAGTATTATACACCCAGAAAGTTCTGCATCTGATTTTGTGAGTTAAAATACATCAGCAAAATAAACTCCGCACCAAAGTTATATCTAATTGTTTATGCTTCGTATATATATATTTATAGGTATATACCAGTACATATATAATATATATAAGGGGCAGATCTCTGTCACAACAGCATGGCGCGTCCTCAGGCTGAGGATAAAGGATACAACCTCCAGATATGGAGGGTAACTGCGAAATATTGAATAAATAGTCACGGACAAACGACATGAGGTGGTCCTCCAGCTTGGGGGTTTATCGCGAGGTTAACCTCTCACAGTAAAAAATACTGTTAAGAAATGCTTGCCTGATTTATGGATCCTATCAGTGTAAAATTTTACAGAGGTAAAATAGTCTCTTTTTCAGATCTCTGGGTAGAGACTACACCGAGGGGGTCTAAAAATCGTAGGAACTATAGTTTTGGAACGTGGAATGTTAGGAGATTGTATAGACCTGGGGCGCTTAAATCAGTAACTAGAGAATTAGAGAAATACAGTTTAGATGTAGGGACTAGGCAAAATTTTGATATAGAGAGATTCAATCTGAAAAAGCTAGATGATGACATGAACGCTTACCAAGTTGTGATTTCAAATAGAATTGCAGTTCTATAAAAAATTGCAGAACAAGAAGCTTGGGATGATATGAATGTCGATAAAGCACGGGAAAGCATTAAAGTCAATATTAAAGTATACGCAAAAGAAAGATTTGGTCCACTTGAACTGAAACCAAATAAACCATGGATCGAGGATGAGTGCATGAAATTGGTAAATGCAAGAAAGCAGGCGAAACTACGATGTTTGCAAAACCCGAATGAAACTACTGTCGGAAATCTCAACAATTCTAAACGAGAAACCTCTAAAAACATTATAAGAAAGAAAAGAAACTATCTCAAGGACAAAGTAAATGAATTAGAGGGAAATTATAAAGACAAAAATGTTAGGGATCTCTACAAGGGAATACACAAATTCAAGAAAGGTGTTCAACCTAGAACAAACATAATTCTCACGGCTCCAAATAATATTTTGAATAGGTGGAAAAATTTCTTTAATCATTTATTAAATGTACATGAAAAAGTGAAATAATCACAGTGGAACAGTTTGTTACTGAATCAACCTAACAGAAGGAGAAATAGCTATAGGTAAACTAAAAAAACACAACTCTCCCGGCCAAATTCCAGCAGAAATAATTAAGGCAGGGGGGATAGATTAAACTCAGAGATCCATAAACTCATTCATATGACTTGGAGAAAGGAAGAATTTCTGAAGGAATGGAAAGGATCTATTATTATACCGATCCATAAAAAGGGAGATAGGACCAAATGTAATAACTATCTTATAAATCATACAAAATTTTGTCCTATTGCAGATCACCAATTTGGATTTAGGCGAAATAGTTCAACCATTGATCAAATATTGTGTATTCGGCAAATCTTGGAGAGAAAGTGGGAATGTAATAAGTTAGTTCACCAACTATACATAGATTTTTAAGAAGCATATGATTCAGTTAGGCGAGACAAATTATACAATATCCTCATTGAGTTTGAGATTCCAAAGAAGTTAGTTAGACTGACAAAAATATGTCTAAATAAACCTATAGCAGAGTCAAGATAAGGAAACTTATATCAGATAGGTTTGCCATTAGAAGCGGATTGAAGCACGAAGATGCAGTATAGCCTTTACTTTTTAATTTTGCTTTGGAATATGCCATCAGGAAATTTCAGAAAAACAGGGCAGGCCTAGAATTAAATGGCAGTCACCCGATTTTAACTGATGCAGGTGACGCTTGCATGTTGGGTGATGACAAAAACACAATTGAGAGAAATGCAGAAAGTCTTTTCGATGCCTGCAGGAATGTTGAATTGGAAATTATTACAGGAAAAACTATGTATATGGTCATGAAATGTCTAAATAATGCACTACAAAATATTAGAATAGCCAGTAAATCATTTGAACAAGTGGAGAAATTCAAATATCTGGGAGCAATAATTACAGACACAAATAATATTAAGGCAGAAGTTAAGTGTTGACTGAAATCAGGAAATGCCTGTGTTGAGATTTTTTCCGAAGTTGGCTGCCCTGTGCTGTAGTGTATTTAGTGCTACATGTTGGTACACTAGGGATGTGTGGGGAAGAAGAAAGACAGAGTTTCCAATATGGCGCGCAGCTCTCCAAGCATGTAATAGCACTCTTGTTTTGTAATTGGTTTGAACAGCTTCACAGGAACTGAAAATCTTGTAATTATGTTAGTGTTCCAATTATAGTGGTCATAGTTTAAGTAACAAATGTTACCGAAGGACTTGTTTGTTTTGCTACATTTGTGTTGTGTTTGACTTGTGTAACGAAAGCCACCTCCTTGCATCTTGGGCCGACATTACAAACCTTGAATACAGTCCACTAGCATTTGAAATTTGTTTTCGAACACAACAGCCTGCTTTTATGCAAGAACTCATATCTTCTCGTCTTCTGTCCAGAAATATAAAAATATAAATTTATAAGACAATTATCCTGCTGGTTGTATTATATGGATGTTCTTCGGGAAGAACACAATCACAGAATATTTGAAAACAGGGTGCTTAGGATCATTGGCGGATTGTAGCTAAAATTAGTGGGGATGCTGCTCCAGAAAATTTTTAGTCTTTGTTTTAAAATAATGTAAAAGGAAACAAAAGGGAATGTGATGCGATTGTAAGAGATCCCACAAGCGAATCTCTCTAGCCTCTCCGTTCCAACTCCACTCTCATCTACTCACAAGTCGAGCAACTTGATGACAAGATTGTGGTAACCAACCCTTCTGGCATCACAGGTCGATGAGACGAAGGTTCTGAGTATTTGTCAGAATGATGATAACTGCCACTCTGGAGCATCACTAAACACTGTGAGCTGGTCTAGAAGTTATAACGCATGCTTGGGGTAACAAGAGCAAAGTCCCTAACCGCTAAGGGTGGATGGGGCAACCCTAGTGACAGGGGTGAATACATTGCTAGGCAGGTTGTCAGGCCTTAAGGTAGACAGATGACTTGCTCCTCGAAACGTTGGTGTTGTCTTAGGAGGACTACTTTGTTACTCAAAAGTTCAAAAGGAAACTGCCAAATGGACAATTTTATGACAACATTGCAATGAATAAGGACAAATGAAATGGTATAGCGGACAGCATGAATATTATGACATGGAATGTAAAATGGGTTGTATACAAAGGAGCATGAAATAATAGAAATAATGGAAAGAAAAAGCTTAGATATTGCAGTACTTTACAAAACAAAGAAGAAACTTAGAGGGACAATGGACATTAATGATATGATCATGTTATGGAGTGGAGTAGAACAAAATAAAAGACTGAGTAGTGGAATAGCAATTGTTATAAATAAAAATGGAAAAATCGAATAAAGAGTGTCAGAACATTAATAGTATGATTGAAAGTACCACGAGGAAACATGACTATCATAGGAACATATGCTCCAGAAGAAGGCAGAGAAATTGATACCAATGGTTATTATGCTGCTCTACAAACAATATATAATTCTGTTAATAAAAGCGATTATATAATAGTTACAGGAGATCTTAATGCTCATGTAGGAGCACAGCCTATTCCTGGAGTAGTTGGAACATATGGAGAACAAACACTTAACAAGAATGATAAAAAATTAATTGAATTTTCAGCATATAATGAATTGAAAATTATGAATACTTTCTTTTGTAAAAAGGATATTAATAAGTACACATGGTCGGCTAGAGGGACACTACCACTTATAGATTACAGCATTGCAAACAAGAAAACATCACCCTACATACAGGATGTGCATGTACAGTAAAACCTCTATATAACGACCATCGCTGGTTCCACGAAAAATGGTCTTTAAGAGGGGTGGTTTCTTAGTAGGGGGAATGCATTTTTATGTCTTGAAACTGAAAATACAATAGAATAAATATGGTACAATACAATAGGTGTATTATGTAACACACAGTTGATTATTACTTACTTTTACTGTATTTCAAATTGCAGCACAACAATAAGACACTTTAATCTATGCAGGTCAAGAACACCGAGCCTCTATTTACAGTATAACAGGGTAATATTTTCCAAGAAAAGAAAGACACGTCTATTTTCCTTACATTACATTTTGCTTGGAGGACAATGAAAGGGACTCGTCCACCATGTTTCTTAGAATTGAAAATTTCAGGAACCTCCTCATGTCCACTGAATAAACGTTTTCATAAGAAATAGAATTACCCCTCCGAGTCACTGTGATCATGTAGATAACAAAGGCATGAATTCTTAAGGGTATTGAAGCAAGCAGGTCAGAGGTAGGAGATTGGAATGTATCCTGTTCACATCGTGCACTGTAAGGTAGTTGTATGCTGTCTACTGTAAGGTATTTCCCAGAACGCGAAAGGGAAAACAGCCCAAAGCATTGTTCAACCATATTCACATTTCTGTCCATCACTCTTGTAAAAGTACTGTATTGAAATTTGAAGAGACGTCTTGCAGTACCCACATCAGTATTTCTGTTCAAATGCTGATTAATGCCTACCATTCGAGTAAATACTTTTTACGATTTTGGTTGTTATAGAGGAGTTTAACAAAAATGAAACTCTGGTTGTTAGTCAGGGAGAGGGGTGGTCATTTAATAGGGGTACAAATATCATTGGCCTTATGGGTTTTATTGTCAGTTCTTAGAAAAATTGGTCTAGAGGGGTGCTCTTTAAGACAGGTTTTACTGTACATATAGAGGTGAGGATATACATTCAGACCATTATATTGTAAATTACAAAAATGATCCTAATAGCTCCATGGAAAAAAATTAGACAAAGAGAAGATTTTGTAAAAAAAAAAAAATAGCTTATAAAGTACATTTATTAAAAAAAAGTAGTATAAAAGAAATATATGTCAACCGTCTAAACCAACATTTAAGTAAGAAAAGTATTAGCACAGATATACAAAAGGAATGGGAAAATATCAAAGACGTCATTAAATTAGTAGCTAATGAAGTATTGGGATATCGATATAAAACTATAAAATGAGAGGATTAAAAATATGGACAGAAGAAGTCGAAAATATAATAATGGAAAAGAAAGCAGCTTAAAATATAATGTTACAAAATCCCTTCACAGAAAATGCAGTTAATTATAAATATAAATGTGCAATAGCAAAGAGAAACGTCAGAGAAATACATAAACAAAGTTGGGATCATTATATTAGACTGTAGAAGATGATGTTCATGGCAGACAAGAATTTGCTTACAAGGTGATGAAACATTTAAATAGAACAGAAAAGGATACTGCCTGGTTAAATATAATTAATGAAGAAGGATGGCTTCAACATTATAAAGGTTTGTGGTATGATGCAGAAATAGAGTTAAACACTAAAAAAAGAATCAGATTACGTACCATTTGGAGTAGACCAATAACATTACAGGAGTTAGAATCTGCACTTAAAGCATGTAGAAATAAGAAAGCAGCTTCCACAGATAATTTAAATGAGTCGGTTAGTTCCAAAACTCAACATGTCCACAAATTTAAAAAAAATGAGATAATGCAAGTTCCACAATGTTGGCAGTGTAACTCTGGATTATTACTTCTTTGTAGATCAGCTTATATCACTTACTTCTAATTAGCCTATTTTTTTCATAATTTTTATTCCAGTATTAATGTCGTTAATAGTTTTTTTTTTCCTTTCTCTTGACTTTGATTATCGTGGACACGTTGAGTTTTGGAACTAACCGTCTCAAATATAGAACTCTTGAAGTATGGAGGAGAATAAATGAAATTAAGGTTACTGAATTTTATGAACATCTATTGGAACAATTGTGAGATACCAGAAAACGGAAAACAGCAATAATAAAACCACTATATAAAAAAAGGGGACAAATCCTAGTGTAAAAACTACAGAGGAATCAGTTTATTAGTATCTGGCTATAAAATTTATACAAGGATTCTTTCAGAAAGAATAAAATCAGGTAAACTGATGTAACAAAGTGCCAGTATGTTTTTGTTTAATCAGTTATGACTGCAATTATGATATGCAGAACATGTTTTTTTTTTTTTTTAAATTGATTTCCAAGTTAAGCTCCAGATTTATTCATTAAGCAGGGCTTACCGAAGAAGAAAGGTCTACCATCTCGGCCACCTGGGTCCTTTTAACGGTCTAGTTGGATAAGCGCATGTAAATCAATAGTGTTTTTTTGTCAAAGCTACCTGTATTTTAATTTCCAAGGCCTTATAAGATCACAGTAAAACAATAGGCTATGTTGTCAAGATAACTGATTTTCATTTCTTTAATAAATTTTTTCGAATACGTATATTACCATAAAATAGGCACTAAATTGAGCATTACTCCGAAACAGGTCAACCGATTTTATCCATTATGAGTAGACGTCTTCCCATGGACATTATAAATGTGTATACCAAGTTTCATAATAATCCGGTAAAGCGTATTTGAGTTACCGCGTCTTTAAAATATACACTAAATTGGGTTTTACTCCGGTACCGGTCTACCGATTTGGTCCAATATCAGTAGACGTCTTTCCACGTACATTATAAATGGGTATACAAAATTTCAGGAAAATCCAACAAAGCATATTTGAGTTATCGCGACTTCTTATATATTAACATAAAAACACTAAATTGGGCATTATTCCGGTACTGGCCAACCGATTTGGTCCAATATCAATAAACGTCTTTCCATGGACATTATAAATGCGTATACGAAGTTTCATAAATATCCGATAAAGCGTATTTGAGTTATTGCGCCTTTAAAGTAGACACTAAATTGGGTTTTACTCCGGTACCGGTCAACAGATTAGGTTCAAATTCAATAGGGCACTTCTCATGGACGTCATAAATGGGTATACCAAGTTTCATGGAAATCCGATACAATCTATTAAAATAGGCACTAAATTGAGCATTACTCCGGTACCGGTGAACTGATTTGGTTCAATATCAATAGGGTTCTTCCCATTGACATTATAAATGTGTTTTCCAAGTTTCATGAAAATCCGAAAAAGCGTATTTGAGTTATGGCGCGTACAGACACACGGACGGACAGACAGACGGACAGACATTTTTCGTCCCCACACACAATCTCATAAAGTACCATACTGGCACTTAATAAAACCGATAGCAGAGAGTATAATTAAAGAAAATCAAAATGCATTCAGGAAAGGACGCTCTTGTATAAGTTAGATGCTGTTTTTACATTAAAAATGATCATAGAGAAACAAATAGAGCCTTTGTTGATTATGAAAAGGCATTTGATAAAGTTAGATTACCATAGCTGTGGGATATTTTAACAAATAGAGGTTGTCCACCAGCTGCGGTTCAAAACTTGAATAGACAAATGGTAGAACTGGCTACCAACTGGTTTAAAATAAATATGTTAGAAGTAAACAATGCAAAAACTGAAGAAATACTTTTTGACATGAACACAAAGAAAGTAAACAATAAATCAGTAAAATTGTTAGGAATTCATATAGGCCTACCCAGGTAGACCAAAAACTAAGTTGGGAACACCACACAAACAACATCTGCAATAAACTCTCCCGGGTTATTTATCTACTGTATAAACTTAGGGGTGGGGTGCACTCAGCCTCGTGATTCAAATTGAGGAGCTACTTGATAGAGAAGTAGCGGCTCCGGTCATGAAAACCACCATTAACGGCCGTGGGTGTCGGCATGCCGACCACATGCCCCCCAATCCTGCCATCTGCTTACGGTAGATGATGCAGCGGTCGGGTGGTAGGCCCAGTCCCTCCAGGGATGTAGCGCCACGGAGTTTAGTTTAGTTTTTATAAACTTAGGGGTAACATAAGGGATGAATTACTTAGATACTCGTACTTTGCTTTTTTCCATTTCTGTTTAGTATATAGAATTCTTCTATGGGGAAATTCACCAGGATCTATAAATGTTTTCAAATGGCAGAAAAAAGCAATCAGGTGCATTTCTGGACTCGCACCTCAAGAATCGTGTCGGGAACATTTCAAAAGATTAAACATCATGATGGTATCATGATTATTTATATACAACTCTGTAGCATTTGTTAAAGAAAACCAACACAAATACCACCCTAGACAAGCATTTCATGAACATGACACACGAAACAATCAAGCATTAGACATACCATACTCAAGGCTATCCAAAATACATAATAGTTATAAATATCTCAGACCATCTAGTCCTCTGTCAAATGTACATCCGTGTGCTCCTTGATGATGCATGAGCAGCGACAACGTTCCAAGATAAGCTCTGGTGCACAAGCACAAGCAAATACTCTCAATAACTTATTGAGAGTATTTGTACAAGCAACAGGTTTGTATGCACTCCCTACTTTGTTCCATCCAAAATCTAGGGTTGCCAACTTTTTTTTTGTCAAAATAAGGGAGATTTTCAAAGTTTGATCCGACAAAAGGAATAGGCCTAATATATATATATATATTAAATCTTAAACAGGTTTATTGCAACAACCAACCAAAAACTTATTCATAAAAATTACAAAATACAAACTATACAGAATTTCTTACTTAAAAACTATATTTGCTTACACTTTTAGCAGCAGCCTGAATTTTGCGATTGTTCTTTACAAATTCAACAAATTATTGACATGTGTCTATACAAAATAAACTGCGAAAAACAAAAAAAACTTCATGTTTATCCAAATTGAAAATTCTGCAGTGGATTGCTAAAAAATGAACAGAAAATGGTATATATAATGCTAATATTAAAAATAGTCGTATAATAGGCATATGACACATGGTTGTGTCGTACGTCGTACAAATCTCTGAAATAGGCTAGTCATATGTGTACGACTATAGTCGTATGTATGGCAACACTGCAACAAAACGAAAATGGCAATGTGACTCCAAGTTGCCATATTCACCACATATTGATGTGCTCATTGTATTGATATTACGTCGCCATATTGATGAATCGATGTTGTAACGATCTTCCAGAAACAAGATTTGAAAAATCTGCAGCAGTTTTAAGTGTAAATCTGGTGTAATTTCTCAAATATGGGAGATACAATTTCCCGAATTAAATAAAAATGGGAGGCGGGTTTTGGCTTAAAAATTCATAAGAATACGGGAAATCCTGTATAATACAGGAGAGTTGGCAACCCTACCAAAATCTGAGGGTGGTGAGTTATTGGGTTGCTGAATTAGGTCCTGATTCCATTCAAAACACTGAAGGTGAGCCCTTAGCAGTGCAGATCTTGTTGGAGGAAGGTTCTCATCTTGGCATTGTTTCTGTGTAAACAACAACCATCACACAGCTCCTATGCCGGGCAGTGTTGTTTTGGGGATATAAAGCTGACAAATGAATGCTTCCAAGTTAGTCCTGACATCTTCAGTGAGTGACAGTGTAGTCCTCAATTTAGCCAAAGCTTCTAGCAGCGTATCACTTGCGGAATTAAAAACTTTCCACCACTTTATTTTACCTTTACCAGCAAATGATCCTGTTACATCAGCTCCTGAAAGTGCGTGTAATCCAGGGAATGCAGAGGCTTTCAGAGGTCCAAGTGCTCCGTAAATTGAACCTAGCTGAACGAACCTTTTCATGCCATGGCCGAGGAAAAATGCAAAATATTTCGAAAGCTGAGGGTATCATCTTAGTGCAAAAATCAGGACATCAGTATCGGGGGAGAACACACGAGTAGTTTTAATTCGTTTCTGGGCTAAATAAGCTGCATGTATGATCTTTGTGTCGGCCTCCTCTTGCGTACTTGCATCACCATGTGATGAAGCTGCTTTGTCCCTCCAACTGAGTACAAACCTTTTCCTGTTGGTAACGCCAAATTGCAGAATCTGTTCGGAAAGGAACTCTGTTAGTTCATCCTTCGTCTTATCATGGGCCAATAATTTGTGCATTGGTACACTTCCAATTTTCGTTTCTGGTCCGATTTTGCACTGCATTGGATCTGAGCCCTTTTGCCGAATCTCTCGCATTGCTTTCTTCAATGAGGTTTCTTTGTAAGAGTGAAAAACTACATTGACCTCACTGTAATTGCTGAATTTTTGTCTGATCCATTGGCTGAAGCTTACACCTAGGTCACTTCATGTCTTCACTGTGTTAGGTTTGTGGTAGGTATGAAGAAGTGCCATGTCTTCTACTATCACAGCTTTTCCCTGTAGCTTTTCATTTTTTTCTAAAACATCACGGGTGGTGGAAGCATGATCATCTTCGTTTTCTTCGGCAGGTTCTCTTGCATTGATTCAAGAGCATCCATAAGTTTGCACTTAGCTAGAGAATGGTGCATACTACCGTCAACTGCAAACAACGACTTCGGTAGTGCTGAAAACTCGTAGTTGTTCAAATTGTACCTCAAATCTATATCAGGTCTGCTTCTGGAAGCTATCAACAATATTGAAATGAGAGATAAGTCTGTCTTTATGGAAATGGTTTTGTCTTTGATGGTAATTTTAACCTTTTTTCGCTGCCTTTTACACGTTCAAATGGCATTCTTTTTCAAAGGAGCCCAGGACGGAATGTTGTTAGCATGAACTCATTGATCTAAGAAAATAGTATGCAGATCTAGATCAACTTCTGCAACACTGTCTAAAGACACTTTTATTTCCTGTGGAAAGACAGGCTGAGTTAGGATATGAATGAGCTCATCAGTTTTGCATTGGAGGGGATTTGTTGAGTTTTGAAATGCTTCCTTTAGTTTAAGTACATTATCATCCTGGCGCTGTTGAAGTTTAACAGACACTTCATGATGTTTACTTCGTTCTGCATTTTGAAATCCTAACAGTTTTTCAGTTTCGCATGCAATTCTAGTTAGTTCCGAATTAGCAAGGAAGAATCGATTTCGAGCATTCTCATTAAGTGTTATATACCAACAAGTCCCCCATGTACCTTTAGTTTCCAATTTTGGTGTTCCAGAGCTTCATCAGCACCTAGAGAACAAAATGGCACTTTACTTCTGTTCACGACCCAGTTACCTTCCATAAATTGTTTCCAAATCTCTGGATCTGTGGATTCCAGGTTTTCCATCTCTGAAAGATATAGGGTGATCATCCGAGCATAGTTAAATCTATTAAATGTAAAGAAGTATTTTACAAACTCGTGGAGGGATGCTCAATACAGCATCCAATCCAATATTCTTACAGCTCTTATGAAGTTCATCATTGCTTGAACCATATCCACATATGTGCACACTAGGTTGAAAACAGGATGTTCGAGCTTTCTTGTTGCTGAAAAAGTGTTCTAATTCTTCAACAAGTCTTCTTTCTTTTATGGTAGAAACTACTGCGGCATGTACCTTTTTAAACTCTTCTTTATCGTTACAGGTCAGTTCTTCTACCAGTTCTTGCAGATGAGGCTTCAAACAGTCTGTCTGCTTGTCCTGAACATTCTTTCTCAAATTCTTATAGATGTAGGATAGTTAGCGCAGAGGCAGTAGTTATGTGAGGTTCAATTGATCTTCTGATGTGTTTACCGTCAAGGATTTGTTTCATTGTTGCAGCGGAATATAATCCACATTCAACCCGCACTTCAGAACCTTCAATGAGCTCTCCCATTGTTCGGAGCTGAGCAATTATAATATGCAGCTCACCAGGTTACAAAATCCATTTTCCCTTACAGTCATTGACAGCCATTTCCAAAAAAATATAATAATAGCTTAATGTAGTACTGTAAAAAAATTATGAATTAATAACAGGTCCTAAAAGTAATGTCATGCATGTAATTATGCGCGTGAAAAACCCTCATACTGAGACATTCATTTTTAATTTTGAAAAATATAAAAGTAGCCTACTTTTTATGAGAAAACGATTGATCCTACATAAAAGTTGTAATACCCTTTTCTGTGCAGAATCTATGTAGCTACATTTCTTGTTTCAAACTTTTATTCGTATTGCCATATAAATATATATATAAATAGGAAAACGTGTTTGCGATGGTGGCCATTTTGTTTTTTGCCCGCACCATTTTCAAGAGTGGCACCATCAAAATTATGTTTCTCCAAGGTCAAACGAAGAGATTGAGACTACTCCCATACTTGCATCATCAAGGAGCACACGGGAGCCTGTTTTTGTACATTTGACAGGGGACTAATCCCTGTTTAATAGATTACCAAATTCCATAAATGCACTCCCTATAAATAAATTCAAGGCGACTCTTGATAACTGGCTGAAAAATAAAGTATTTTACTCCATTCAAGAATTTACTGATTCTGATTACACAACACTGACAAGGGCGTATGTTAAAATAAAAGGTTAGCACTAGAATTAGTTAATTGTTAGTTATCCAATGGCAGGATTTGATATGATCATCATCTTCCTTCTGGCTTCCCAATATAGATACACCAAGTCTCCACTATGTTGTCTTTCATGATTAAGGCTGTTGCACTGCAGTAGGTGGGCTTCATCCATGATGGTGTCCTGTCCTTGACACAGAACAAATGCAGGGGACTGGAGGATCTTGAGTCTGTAGAGGTGGGGGGCCAGGCAGTCATGTCCTGACATTAAACGGAACAGTCCGACAGCTTCTTGACGATCTGCTTTCTTTGTCTTGTTATATAGTGTAGATACTGTTTCCCATTTTTTCCCTTTTCCGGCTTCCATATTTTCTAGTGCTTGTTTATGATCGAAAGTTGCTTTTATTTCTTGTGTTTTCGGCTTTATGGTTGTGGTGTTGTTGCATTGGATTAGGATTCTAGTTCCCTTTTTTGCCAGTTGGTCTGCCGCTTCATTGCCCATTATGCTCATGTGTGAAGGAATCCATTGTAAGACTATAGTTTTGTTCAGTTTTTTGTAGGGATTTATGGAGTCTGCGGCTTTCCTGCACAGTTGAATCATCTGTGCTACTATTGGATGTTACTGCTTGGATGGCTGATTGAGAGTCAATAAGTAGAACAGTTTTGTTAAACATTTGTGCTCTGATTATTAAGTTGTAGAGCGCTAACTCTATTGCTTTAACTTCTCCATCAAAGGCTGTATTTTTCTTTCCAAGGGTAATGTATTGGCAAAATAACTTAGGATATATTCCAGCTTCTGCATTATTTTCTTTAGTTTTGGAGCCATCGGTAAAGATCCACTCCCAGTTGGGTTCAGGATAATTTAGTGTTAAGAGTTTCTAAGGTTAGTTGCTTCACTATGTCTGGATTATATTCACTTTTATTTTGTAGTCCTTGGATTGTTAGGGAACTGTTGTAGGCTAGTTAGTAGTGGACTAGGTTTTACATCTTATATGTTTATATTTAAATCTGCCAGCAAATTATCGGTTTTATTTGTGAAGGATGCTTGTGTTGTTAGAATCTGAGGGGTAGTGCCTTTTATGTGAAATGGTTTAGGCATGTTTGATATTTTTGTTCGCATAATACATGCTCTCTTGTTGATTTCATTCAGTATGGTATTATTGTTTGTATACATTCTCATGGTTGTAGTGTTGGTTGTTTTAGTTCCACCAGTAATCATTCTAAGCATTTGATTCTGAAGAGATTCCAACTTCTTTACTACATTTTCTTTTGCTGTGACCAAGGCTTCTGCTCCATATGTTAGTACAGGTTTCATGTATATTAGTTACTAGCATGTGCCCGCGGCTTCGCCCGCGATAATTATTTCAAAAATTAAAAATTAAGAGCATAATAGTTGTAGGATCAGGGGGCGTATGTTTGTGATAGCGGACTGTAAGAGTCCCTAATACCTACACGAGATTGAAAATTTAGTTGTGCTTAACACTTTTCGTGCTAACCACAACTAATGAGATCTCTGGCGGAGGACCACCTCCATTGTATTGGAGGAATTGGATTGAATAAGCTTTATAGCATACATCACTCAATGAAACTAACGATATATGATATAATATTTAATTATAAGCTAAAACACACGAACAAATACACTTTCACTTGGTTGAAAAGAGTTGAAAACGAAGATAGCAGGTCTTCAGCTGAAAGTCTTCTTGAAGATAGCATTTACATATCAATACAATGGTTGACAATCTTCTAGTATGTAGTGTCTGTGTTTGATGTAATATGTGAATCCATCTTAACGCAAGAGATTGAAGTTATGATTCAAGGATGTGAACATCGTCACCATCTACCATATAAACGATTGAATGAAAGTTTGTAGATAATGAAGATGAAAATTTAGTCTTGAAGTCACATATAATCACGTTTGTGAATAAATATACATCTGTCCGTGAAGCGTGACACTTGTAGAAATAGTTATCAAGACTAGAAACTGAATGTCAAGTCTGATGGATAAGCTATTTAATGATAGCTAAATCGCAACAATAAGATCGATGTTTAATGCGTAGATGTGTGGAAATTGGAATCACTTCTAGTAACACTAATGATTACTTACTTGAAGCGAAGTAAATGTCCTTATTTAGATTGATAAAAGCAGAATCTTTATCTGCTATAAGAATGAGAATATGTGTCGTGATGTCCCAGCTATTTAGCAATTAGCAAAACACAACACAGAAACGCCATTTTGCCAGGCATAAATTGAATGAATGATTAAGTCCATTTCTTGATGCACTAGAAGTATTGCTTACTTGATGAAGCATATGATAAAGAAGCGTAGAACTTGTAGGATATATTATCCACACAAATAATAGAATGAATGTTGATGATCAGACTATATCACGATAATCCGAAGCACCAAAGAAAAACATGAATCCTTTCATGTTTGAGTAATGGATTGTTGAAAAGTGAAGAAGAAGGAAGTCAAGTCATTGAGCTATATGAAATGCATTTAAACTGCTCAAGAAATGTATCCTGAAGACTGGATACAAAAAATAATAATCAAATATGGTCGCTTGTAGAAACCTGTAGAGGTTCTAACTGTGACTACTCTAACTAGTCCGTCAGATCCAGGATGAATAGAGTGTACAACACCCATAACCCAACGTAAAGGGGGAACGTTGTCGTCGAGTAGAAGAACAGGAGTTCCTATTTCTACATTAGGAAGAGTCTTTAGCCATTTAGAACGTTGTTGTAGAGAATGTAAATAGTCAGATGACCATCTGTTCCAAAAACCAAGTAGCAATTGATTCATAGCATTCCATCTTGAACGCAAAGAAGTGCTACTAGATAGGTTTGAGGTGGGTAATGAAATCAAAGGTCTTCCAATAAGGAAATGACCTGGAGAAAGATAATTCAAGTCTTCAACGTCTTCATGAAGAGTGACAAGAGGACGTGAATTCAAAATAGCTTCAATTTGAATTAAGAGAGTTGACATCTCTTCAAAGGTAAGTATCATAGAAGTCATTACTCTTTTCAAGTGATGCTTAACTGAGCGAACAGCTGCTTCATGCAAGCCAGCCATATGGGGACTGTGAGGAGGAATAAAATTCCACTTTATGTTAAGATGTGAAGTAGAATCTTGAACTTTCGATTGATGTTCATGAGAAGATAGAAAATCTGTAAGTTGTCTGATATCAGTTTGAGCACCAACAAAGTTCGTAGCATTATCCGATGATACTGAAACTGGTATGCCTCTTCTACCAGTAAATCTGGAAAAGGCTGCTAAAAATGCATTGGAAGTAAGCGAGGTGACTAACTCAAGGTGAAGAGCCTTGGTAGACATGCAAACAAATACAGCTATATAAGCTTTAGTAGTAATCCTTGATCTAGGTCCACCATATTTAATAGAGTAGGGCCCAGCATAATCAATGCTGACGTTAGTGAATGGGGCAATAGGAGATACACGAGAAGATGGTAAATCAGCCATCTTTTGCTGAAAAGGTTGAGCTTGAAATCTGAAACAGACATTGCACTGTCTGATCACAGAGCGAATTGTTCTCCTTACAGAAGGTATCCAAAACCTTTCCCGTAAGTGAGCTATAATAAGCTGGGAACCAGCATGACATAGTTTGAAGTGTGTAAAACGAATGAGATGTTTAGTGAAAGGATGCTTAGCTGGAATCAAAATCTGATGCTTCGCATCAAAGGGTAGTTCTGAGTGCTTCAGTCTTCCACCAACACGAAGAATACCATCACTATCCATGAATGGACAAAGTGAGTGTATTTTACTGGACGAAGGAACGACATCAGACGAAGTCAAGGCATTGATTTCATCATGATATTCGACTTGCTGAATTATTTTCACACAAGTGTAGAGTGAATTTGAAATTTCACTAGGTTCGAGAGGACCTGTGAGCTTAATTTTAGCAGGCCTACAATTATTTATGAATCGTAGAACATATGCTATCATACGCAGTGTCTTCAAATGTGAAAACTTAGTTACATAGGGCAGAAGTTCAGGAGGCTGACTTTGACCTATAGCTAAAGTGTCATTCAAGGATTTTCCATTAGATGACTTAGTCGAGGCATCACAGACTACTCTAACCTTTGTAGTAGTGCTGCTAGGCTTAATTACTGGGTGATGAGGAATAATGTATTCACAAGGAGCATTAGTAATGTGGTCAGCTCGTTGCATATGACCTAAATCCTCATATTCTTGCATGAACTTGACATATTCAGTACGTAAGTATTCGTTGGATGACAGTCTTTTTTCTAAGAGCTGAAACCGTTTGTAAGCTTGTTGCTTTCTGCTACCTAATGTTTCAGGAGGAGCAGTAAAAGGAAGTTTAACTAAATATCTTCCAGAGTCATCTCTGGTGGTATTTTGAGAGAAATGTCTCTCACATTCCGATTCATCATGGAATGGAGCAGAATTATTGACAGCTTCTAATTCCCAGAACCTAGCTAATTGTTCATCCACAGCTGATTCTGAGTGCAAGAAAGCAGAGTAGTTTGAATCGATTAATGAGTCAGAGCTAGGGAATGAGAGATTAGAATGAGTTTGCTTGACACGAGGCTTCTCATGCCTATTAGCTGCTTTAGCTTTGCTGTGAGAAGTCATTTGCTTAGAAACATTCATATGTTTAGAAGCAGTACTTTGCATAGGAATACTATGCTGCGAAGAAGTAACAGGTTGAGGGACTTTACCCATAAAGTACCAACCAAGTTCTGAATTATGTATGCCAGGCAGATTATCAGCCATGATTTTGCCTGATAACAGTATTTGTGAAAAAAGCTCTGTACCAATGAGCAAATCTAAGTACTTAGGTTGGTTAAATTTAGCAAATAACACATTACGACCCGACCAAGCCCCCCACCACTACGAGAAACCTAGCGGCGGCATTAGAACTACTAGGAAAGTAGCGACGGTGGTGACATCTAGTAAGGAAATGGTGAAAGAGAAAAATAATTTACTTTTCCTTTATTCTCTTCTTTTCCCGTCTCTTTCCTCTCTTCCTCTCCACCCTACCTACCTATCCGAGACCTATTCCTAACAATAAATTTTGGATCGAACAGGGATCGAACGCATGACCCTTAGCATCGTAGCCAAGAGACTTATCCATTACGCTACGAAGGACAGTTGAGCAGTGAAGGAAGTTCCGGTATATTTTAGTTATCTAATTTAGTTGGCGCTAGCGAGTGTTAACGCAAGAATCGGGTTTTCTAATTTTGAGATGGTTTGTTTGTTATGAAAAGAGTAGTGTTGGTTCAAGGGAATTTTTCTGCATCAATTAACACGGCGTTTTTTAAAATTGGGAAATATTATGTAAATTTCGATTTTTTATATATTGTGAATTTTTTTTTCTTTCAAATCGGTGTTTAAAGATCGTGAAATATGATGTTTGGTACAAGGGTATTGTTTTAATATAATTCGTGAATTTTATTTTGTTTTTATAATCGTTTTTAAACATTGTGAAATATTATGTATGGTGCAAGGCAATCATTAGAGTAAGCTGTGGCTTAACACAGGAAGCTGCATTACCGGCGCTTAGTAGCGGCCGGCAAGAGCAATAGCGGGCGGAGGGGAAGCCTGCCTGGCGGAGAAGGCGACCGGGCCGATGGAAAGGGGAGCCGCTTGGGTCGCAAAGTGTTTACTTTGCCCATCTGCTAAATTCAAGTTAGCTGGAATATTCCAATTGTCAGTATTTATGTAAGCACGAGGGAACTTACAAGTAGCTATGCATGGAATAACCAAAGCATTCGTTTGGCACGACCAATCAGAAACATTAGATTTCAGTGACAAAGATGCTACCTTGCAGAGAGTGCGCTTTTCAAACACTACTCCTTGCAAATATTCTCTACGAGGAGTTGGTTTAAGTTTGAGGCGTTGAAATAATCTATCTGTAATTAAATTACAAGTCGTAGCTGAATCAAGAATGGCTGTACCCTCAATGTACTCGCCATTAGCATTGAGAGTCAATAAGTAGAACAGTTTTGTTAAACATTTGTGCTCTGATTATTAAGTTGTAGAGCGCTAACTCTATTGCTTTAACTTCTCCATCAAAGGCTGTATTTTTCTTTCCAAGGGTAATGTATTGGCAAAATAACTTAGGATATATTCCAGCTTCTGCATTATTTTCTTTAGTTTTGGAGCCATCGGTAAAGATCCACTCCCAGGTGGGTTCAGGATAATTTAGTGTTAAGAGTTTCTAAGGTTAGTTGCTTCACTATGTCTGGATTATATTCACTTTTATTTTGTAGTCCTTGGATTGTTAGGGAACTGTTGTAGGCTAGTTAGTAGTGGACTAGGTTTTACATCTTTTATGTTTATATTTAAATCTGCCAGCAAATTATCTGTTTTATTTGTGAAGGATGCTTGTGTTGTTAGAATCTGAGGGGTAGTGCCTTTTATGTGAAATGGTTTAGGCATGTTTGATATTTTTGTTCGCATAATACATGCTCTCTTGTTGATTTCATTCAGTATGGTATTATTGTTTGTATACATTCTCATGGTTGTAGTGTTGGTTGTTTTAGTTCCACCAGTAATCATTCTAAGCATTTGATTCTGAAGAGATTCCAACTTCTTTACTACATTTTCTTTTGCTGTGACCAAGGCTTCTGCTCCATATGTTAGTACAGGTTTCATGTATATTAGTTACTAGCATGTGCCCGCGGCTTCGCCCGCGATAATTATTTCAAAAATTAAAAATTAAGAGCATAATAGTTGTAGGATCAGGGGGCGTATGTTTGTGATAGCGGACTGTAAGAGTCCCTAATACCTACACGAGATTGAAAATTTAGTTGTGCTTAACACTTTTCGTGCTAACCACAACTAATGAGATCTCTGGCGGAGGACCACCTCCATTGTATTGGAGGAATTGGATTGAATAAGCTTTATAGCATACATCACTCAATGAAACTAACGATATAAGATATAATATTTAATTATAAGCTAAAACACACGAACGAATACACTTTCACTTGGTTGAAAAGAGTTGAAAACGAAGATAGCAGGTCTTCAGCTGAAAGTCTTCTTGAAGATAGCATTTACATATCAATACAATGGTTGACAATCTTCTAGTATGTAGTGTCTGTGTTTGATGTAATATGTGAATCCATCTTAACGCAAGAGATTGAAGTTATGATTCAAGGATGTGAACATCGTCACCATCTACCATATAAACGATTGAATGAAAGTTTGTAGATAATGAAGATGAAAATTTAGTCTTGAAGTCACATATAATCACGTTTGTGAATAAATATACATCTGTCCGTGAAGCGTGACACTTGTAGAAATAGTTATCAAGACTAGAAACTGAATGTCAAGTCTGATGGATAAGCTATTTAATGATAGCTAAATCGCAACAATAAGATCGATGTTTAATGCGTAGATGTGTGGAAATTGGAATCACTTCTAGTAACACTAATGATTACTTACTTGAAGCGAAGTAAATGTCCTTATTTAGATTGATAATAGCAGAATCTTTATCTGCTATAAGAATGAGAATATGTGTCGTGATGTCCCAGCTATTTAGCAATTAGCAAAACACAACACAGAAACGCCATTTTGCCAGGCATAAATTGAATGAATGATTAAGTCCATTTCTTGATGCACTAGAAGTATTGCTTACTTGATGAAGCATATGATAAAGAAGCGTAGAACTTTTAGGATATATTATCCACACAAATAATAGAATGAATGTTGATGATCAGACTATATCACGATAATCCGAAGCACCAAAGAAAAACATGAATCCTTTCATGTTTGAGTAGTGGATTGTTGAAAAGTGAAGAAGAAGGAAGTCAAGTCATTGAGCTATATGAAATGCATTTAAACTGCTCAAGAAATGTATCCTGAAGACTGGATACAAAAAATAATAATTAAATATGAATAATAACAGACAATGAATAGGGATAATAGCTTGCAAGATAGAAAATGTATGTTATTTAAATAGTAATATGAGTAAAGTTGACTTCAGAAACAGGAAGTGACAAAGAAAGATATCCAAGGCCAACATGATAGGCTAAATCTAATGTTGTAAGTAAATGAATATAGGATGTAATGCAATAACCTAAAATCTAAACTTATAACAATAAAATTAGAGAAAAATGATGAATAGTATATACTGCTGTCAAGTTGGCAGCAAAATAATTAAACTTGTACATAGTTTAAAGCTATGATTGAACAATAGTTAAATCATTATATTTATTAACACCTAAATCACGTGGACTACATACCACGATTAGATAGCGTCGCCTGGTAAAAGCGACCTCAGATTCGATTTCCTTGGCCCAGAATACCCCTGTACAGTGAGTTTCGTCCAAATCGAACACTGTTTGACCATATTTAGGCCTATCCCTCTTCCGTGTAGGTTGAAAATTTCATATGTCTACGGGCCTTGACATTCTAAACAAATGAATCGACCAGCGTGGGCTTACAACAATCTAGCGATCGCGATGCTTTTATTACCACGGTATGACAAAAATAGCCAAAGCCAACTGCAATTGATTTGACATTGAAATGTATTACTGAAATCTGATGCTTCGACAGCGCTAAAATCACGTTTTCTGCCAGTTTTTCACTCACAACTCGCGAACGAAAGCTAAAATTAAAAATCCGGCTTCGATGCGCATTCGCCCACCTTTCAGCCCATCTATGTTTAAAATTTCAGATCTCTGCGTTCAGTAGATTTCGCTGGGCATCGTGGACAGACAGACAAACACATCCTTTTATTATTTTAAGATAGAATGTGCCCGCGGCTTCGCCCGCGATAATTATAATTATTTCAAAAATTAAAAATTAAGAGCATAATAGTTAAATCATTATATTAACACCTAAATCATGTGGACTATATATCACGATTAGATAGCGTCTCCTGGTAAAAGCTACCTCAGATTCGAGTTCCTTGGCCCAGAAAACCCCTGTATAGTGAGTTTCGTCCAAATCGAACAACGTTTGACCAGATTTAGGCCAATATTGATTATCCCTATAATAATAATAATAATAATAATAATAATAATAATAATAATAATCCTCTTCGGTGTAGGTTGAAAATTTCATATTATGTTTGCGTGCCTTGACATTAAAAACAAATGAATCGACCAGCGTGAGCTACAACATTCAAGAGATCGCGATGCTTTTATGTCGAAGGAATGACAAAAATAGCCAAAGCCTAGTGTAATTGATTTGTATTACTGAAAACTCATGCTTCAAAAACTCAATAAATACACGTTCTCTGCCCGTTTTTCACTCATAACTCACGAACGAAAGCGAAAATTAAAATTCCGGCTTCGAGGTGCACATTCCGACCCTTTAGTCCATCTATGTTTAAAATTTCAGATCTCTGCGTTCAGTAGATTTCGCAGGGCATCGCGGACAGACAGACAGACAGACAGACACTTCCTTTTATTAATATAGATAGTCATGTAATTAGTTAATTGTTGAATCGTAGGAACAATACGCCCATTGAACTGTTTATTGTATTACTGTATTATTATCTATTGTATTATACATTAATTGTTTATTATATAATTATAATATTATTATTGCATTATTATTATTGTACTTGTATTATTATTGTATTATTGTATCACTGCATTGTATTGTATTGTACAACAAACTGACAAGACCGATTGCAACTCAAAATTGCTTAAAGGTCAATAAATGCTATCTATCTATCTATCTATCATCTTATAAATGTTATAAAAAGTCTTTATGATGGTACATTAATCTGTATTGATACTGGATATAAAATTGGGGGAAAATTCGCTTCCATAAATCAAGGAGTGAGGCAGAGCTGTAGTTTGTCGACAACATTATTTAACATTTATGTGGAAGAGATGATTACTGAATGGAATCAATTTGCTTTCAGAGGAATAAAAATCACGAGAAATTATTTTGTGAACACAATTTTGTATTCTAACGATCAGGTACTTATTGCTGAGACAGAAGACCAGCTTCAATATAATACTGGTATACAAACTAAATGAAATATCAAGGAAATATAATTGTAAAATATGAACAGAGAAAACCCTTGTCATGGCTTTTAAGGGGAAAGATCGAATTGGAACAAAAATTGTAATAGATGACATAATATTAAAGCAAATCGTCGTTGATACTGCAATACGTTGTATGTAAAAAAAATGCCATTTTAATTTTAGTGCTTTTGTGATCAAAATGATCAGATCTGCCTTCTTACAAGAAGGTAGGTCTGATCATTTTGATCATAAAAGCACTAAAATTAAAATTACAAGAAGGTAGGTCTGATCATTTTGATCACAAGAAATATATCAGTTCAAGAATTCAAGATACAAGAATCAAGATTCAAGATATTGTATGAACTGTGTTTAAGTGACTGTGCTTCATATATTTCTATATATATTTTCAACAATTCGCACAGTAATTTTTCTTTTTCATACATATATATCTATATAATTCAAAGTGCTCAAACTAATATTTCAATATAGTGCATAAACTAACAAATAACCAGCTCCAGTGTTTAAGTTATTAAATAAAACTAACCTCAAATTTTATTGAAATTTTTATTTCGGGTTTTCGAATGTAGGTGAAAATTTTAGTGTTCTCCCTTCCTTTATACAGTTCATGCCAGAATCCTTAACCCTAAATTTTGCCGCAATGATGCTTGAGTGTAGACAAACGTAGTGGGCCGCAATGGTGCTTTGTACCCTTTGACTACTGGGCCGCTGTAGCGGTGAAATTTGTAACGTAGTGGACCGCAATGATGCTTGAGTGTAGACAAACGTAGTGGGCCGCAATGGTGCTTTGTACCCTATGACTACTGGACCACTGTAGCGGTGAAATTAGTAATGTAGTGTGCCACAATGATGCCTGTGTAGACGAACTTAGTGGGCTGCAATGGTGCTTTGTACCCTTTGACTACTGGGCCGCTGTAGCGGTGAAATTAGATATGTAGTGGGCCGCAATGATGCAAGTAGTTGGAAGGCACTGTGCACAGTACTGATGAACAAGTGGTTAGAAACAAGATGGCGGTCCACCAGTTCGCTGAACTTCAGCCGGATTTGTACCCTTGATGCAAGTAGTTAGAATCACTGGATGTATGCGACTGGGTCTCTAGGAGGCGGGACTTAGCTTATATGGCGATTGACAGGTGGGTATGGTCTAAAACTCTGACTGGTCAATAAAAAGGCTTACTGGCCAATCAGAGCTAGTTATGACGTCATGACAGAATGACCATAATAAAGCATAATTCAAATAGCCCTATACGAAACAAAGAGATTGTTTTGTTGGAGAAATCAGCATGCTTGAACAACTGAGACATCGAGATAAACTAGGCCTAATACATAGGTCATCTGAGATATAAATTTATGACTTCTATGGAGAAGTTCACCAGAATACTTGACAGGTTTATTCTTTGGCTTGTGTAAGACGTATTTATAAAAAACTAATAAACGCATGAATAAAAATTTCTACATTGATGTATTGAGCGATTTATATTAGGCAGGTATTCAATGCTATATTCAAAATGTAGAATGAAATAAGAAAAGTGGCGTAAATGAATGATTTATGAACATGTGAACAACAGTTTTAGTGAGATTTAAGAAAGGTTGGCAGTTTTGCTTGTCGCAGCGCCTCCAAGTGTTGATTTGCATTACTACAATTGCAACATGTAAATAAAGATAATACCATGTATAGTCCTCAAATCTTATTAAAATACATATAAATAGACAATTGCGATAAACTAGAAACAAGTAGGAATATAGAAAAATAACTCAAAGTGATTAAAGTTTTAACTTAATATAATATAGTTATTTGACCACATGTTGCTGCTGTTATGAGGTTAGGTGTATTTAATATGATTAGCGGCCAGGTATTTTTAGGAGCCCCAAGTTTACGCTTGACGAAACAGAAATGATTTACCAACAACGGACTAAAACTAAATACTACAAAAACATCCATTAAGCAATTCAGCACTCAAGGTAAAGAACGTGAAAACTACACTCCAAACAGAACAGTAAACTTCACACACTGCAAAAATTTTAGGTGTTTACGTAAATAACAAGTTAAAATGGGATAATCACATGCACTATATCAGTAAAAAATTAAACAGTGCCTGTTTCAACATGCGCTGCTTATAGCAAATTTCTAACATTGATACTAGAAAATTGCATATTTTAGTTATTTCCATTCCATAATGTCATATGGGATTATTCTATGTGGAGGCTCGACAGGATGGGAAACAATTTTTAAAAGTCAGAAAGTCATCTGCATAATATCACAGGTAGGTTCAAAAGCGGAGTTCATCAATTGAGCGCAAGAGAAAATTTTACCAGAACTGAATGCATCAATTGAGCACGGTGGTCAATTTTGAAATGCATCAATTGAGCGCAGAGCCTTTCTCGCTTACAAAATGCTGTAGTACACAGTCACTATCCATTACTGCACTGTTCGAATTACAAGTAAGTAATGGTAACTGTTAAAAGACACAAGAGGAGATGCGAAACAAAGACAAATGACTAGTACCCAGCGTTACCATACACTAATTACATTAAAACAAAAATTCTCTAGGATCAGGGTTGCAACACTTTGCACACAACATTCCCCCCGCCTAGGGAATATTGTTAGAGCCAATCCTACATAAAAAAGAGGAAACAGTATATAGAAGATTTACTTTATAATCACGCTCAATTGATGCATTCCAAAACTAATCACCGCGCTCAATTGATGTACACCCAAAACTGACCCCACGCTCAATTGATGCATTTTTAATCAGTTTGCGCTCAATTGATGTCCACCCGTCCAAAAGAATCATGTAGAAAGTTATTTAAAAAATTGAAGATATTAACTCAACTGTCACAATACCTTTATGAACTAAACAAGTACGTACATGCAAATTTTGATGATATATAAATAGCAAAACCAGCATTGTCACGAAACCAGAACAAAAATAAAATAAAACCTTCCATGCACAGACTGAAATTGTATGAAAAAAGTCCACTATATGCTGGTATAAAGTCCTATAACAAACTGCCTGACATGATCAGGGACACTACAGAATGAAAATTATTTAATAAGAAAGTGAAGACCCTACTCTTAGACAAGGCATACTACTCAGTTGCCGAATACATGGCAGACAATTTACAACTGGTACTGTAGGGTACCCTGAGGATGATGTCACTATCCAACAGTTTGTAATTATCGACTGCAAAGTAGTCTACTAATGTTCATATTTCTTGATATTATAATGTTGTACACTATTGTATTTCCTTTTCTTTTGTTATGCATTCTAACCTGACGAGTAATCTGTTTATTTGAGCAATGCTCAACCAACTATAAGCGTTTATGACAATAAAGGATCTTATCTTATCTTATCTTATCATCGTCTAAGTAAAGTAAGTTAATGCAGCTCTCCAATTCTTTAATGACGGGGTGGATAGTGAGACTGAAAAGTAATGGTTCTGTTGAGTCTCCTTGTTGGGCATCTGTTTGTGACGGTATGGTTTGTGACCGAAAGTATAAGTAGGACGGAAATCTATATGCTTGCTATAGAAAGGCATAAAGTTCTGGAATCTTCTCTCTGACATTATTAAGCATTCAATCCCTTTCCATGCAGTTAAACGCATTGCAAAAATGAGCACTTCATTACTTTTTTCATTGTTAATTAAGAAAATGCGTACAGAGTGCATGGTGACTTCACAAGCATTACTATGCCAAACCCTAACTGGTGAGGAAGAAAATACTCACTAGTTTCTTTCCTAACAGATGAACAGGCTAACTTGGACACTAAATCTAAGGAAAACGTTACCAATGTCAATTTGGCAGAATTCAACCTTCCTTCTTGTCAAGAGCGATTTGTTATATAGGAAACATGGAAAAAATACAGACCTTACTTTTCCTTGAGCTACTGGGTGTAAACCTCTTAAACTTGTAATTATTTTGTGAAAAGAAAGTTTAGGAGATCCAATAATGGTACTATCTGTTGAAGTGTACCATCAAATAACAGAATTCCACAAGCAGATGACATATCCAGGGAGTGGAGAGGAGCATTGGTAGCCTGCATAATGCATTTTTTAGTTTTACAGCAGTGGCGTGGTATGGGTGATTCATAAGTGTTGCCAGTTGCTTCAGACTTAATTTGGGGAGTACCAGTCGCGAATTCCGTGGGTTTCCAAGTTAATATTATATAGGTTGTATGCAATTGTATAAAACAAAACAAACACAAACTAATATATAAGCAAAAATTATAGTGGCATACCTTACAATCTCTCCAATTTACAGAGTCTATTTGTACTTCAGCTCAATCTGACGATTCTTCTCCAAAAAGAAAACATCAATGACCGAATTTTCAAATGTTGCTTGCTGTTGCTTTTTAAGTTTATTAAGCAACCCCTTTTCCACCGATAACAGAGACAGAGATGAAAGTCTATTTTGAGTTTGAGTGTTTCTTACATAAGTGTGTATTCTGTGGAGAGCTGAAAAAGATTGTTCTGTTGATGCAGTAATGGAGGAATAGTCAAAACTAATTCATGAAGTTTATACACCTGTGGCAAAGCTTCTTTAAGTTCCATGGCATACAACTCTTGGTGCACTTTGTAGACAGCTTTGTTTCGAAATTCAGGGGAAGAGTACAAATAACAGAGTTTGTTCCTTAATCACACTGAGTTGAAGTACTGTCCGTAATACATAAGAAAAGTCTTAAACGCACTCTCTGGGAAAGTCTTGTATATTCGGCACATGAAGCACTGTCCAACAATGATAGGAACTGTAGTTGGTTTATATCTGAGAATCTGTTGGTTATTTGGCCAAGCATCATATCTATGATCTCATAAAATATTCGTTGATACAATGATTTTGTGTCATTTTCTCCTTTATCCAGTCTCAATCTCTTTGAAAGTATTGGTGTTCCATGGCAATCTTGATCAGATTCTATCCTTGACCAAATTAATTTGTCAAAATTTTCACGCAAGTCGTTCATACTGTTTTTAAAGTCATTGATTTTTTGTTTGCAGAAAGCAATATCAAAAATCTTTTTCTGAAGGATGTTAAACAAATAATCAGACTTAGGAAATACAAGCAAAAACACCAAAAGCAAGAATCAGACTTAGGAAATAAAAGAATCAGACTTAGGAAATACAAAGAAAAACACCAAAAGCAAGAATCTGAAATCAAAGCTTAGGAGGTTCTGGTAGTAGCCTGGTGCACAAGCTCTTGTTTCAGCATCCCATTCATCCTCATCTTCTGCCATTAACTTAAATAGGGAGGCAAGTTCAGACTTCAAGCTGAAAATGATATAATAATAATAATAATAATAATAATAATAATAATAATAATAATAATAATAATAATAATATTTATTCACCATTAGGGATTACAAGAATCCAAAGGCTTCGTCATACTTAAGAACTAAAAAAAAAAAAAAAAAATTAAACAAAACATACCTATACATACTGTACACACTCATACAAAATGCAGACATTAGAACAAAATAATACAGAGTACAATAAGACACGGACATTTAGAATTTTACTTGTGATTCAATTTTGACTTATAGAAATGGAGAGGAAAAGAGAAAGAGGAGAAATCAGGAGAAATCACGCAGCTCCAATTACTCCATAAATTATTATCCAGTAAAAATAAATTTATAGAGTCAGTAAATTGGCGGAGATGAAATCTTGAGTACTATAGAAAACATTCTCCATAAGAAGATTTCTCACTTTGGTTTTGAAAAGTTTTGGTCTGGTGTGCTTAAAAGAGTGGGGAAATTTATTGTACAGAATTAGACCCGTGTGATTGAGGTTCAGTGGGATGTGAGGTGAAAATCATTAATTCCTCGCATGTCGTGGTGATGGTGATGGGAGTTCTTTGGAAATTTCGGTTTGTTTGAATGTATGAAGCAGACAGTCTCTAGAATGAAGATGCAAGGGACAGGAAGAATATTTAATTTTTTGAGAAGAGGCTTGGTATGCGTGCGGTTGGAAACATGCATCATAATTTTGATAATCCTCTTCTGGAGTTTGAATATCCGAGTTAGATTGGGAGAGGTTCTCTAGAAAGGGATGCCGTAGGAAATTACAGAGTTGATAATGCCGAAATAAAGAGTACGGAGCAGTTCAATATTACAGAATCTACTTAAAATTCTCAAAGCATAAGTGATTTTACATACTTTTTCAGCAAGGTGGGAGATATGTGTATTCCAGGATGACTTGGAGTCAACCCAAATACCCAGGAATTTAGAGGAAACAACTTCTTTTAAGCAAACATTATTAAACATAATTTGTAAGTTTGCTAGGGAGAAAGGGCAAAAATTTATGTAATTAGTTTTGGAAATATTGAGGTGCAGTCTATTGTAATTTAGCCAAACCTAGAGATTTTCCAAAGTTTTGTTAGCTTTAGCTTGAAGCTGAGCGCTGTCTATATCAGAAATTAGGATGTTGGTGTCGTCAGCATAAAGAATGTTCTTGGAGAGCGGTAGATAAGCCGGGAGGTCGTTGATGTAAATAAGGAAAAGTAGTGGGCCCAACAAGGATCCTTGAGGGACACCGCAATTCACCTGCAGAAGGTCTGAATTCTGGGAGTCGATTTGGACCATTTGCCGTCTATTACTCAAATAAGAGGAAAACCAGGCATTTGCGGTTCCTCTAATACCATAATTATTCAATTTTTCAAGGAGGATGCTGTGGTTTACTACATCAAAAGCTTTAGTTTGGTCGAGGAAGATACCAATTGTGGGATTTTTATTATCAAGAGCCGAGAGGAGGTGTTCAGAAAAGGAGTAAAGGGCATCATTGATAGACTTATTTTTTCTAAAGCCAAATTGTGAATGGGATAATACTTCATGTTTATTTAGGAAGGTCATTACTCTATTGAACATGGCTTTTTCAAGAATTTTTGATATAGCTGATAGGAGAGAGATAGGTCTATAATTTTCTATATCGTCTTTCTTTCCCTTCTTGAATACAGGGACTACTCTCGCTTTCTTAAACGCATCAGGGAAATAACCAGTTGATAAAGAAGCGTTGACAAGGTCAGTTATTGGGTCGAGTAAATAGGGACATTGCTTTATTAAAGACATTGGAATGCCGTCAGGTCCTGAAGAGATTTTGTTCTTGAAACCACAAATGATTATACTTATTTCTTCCGAGCTAACAGGACTCAGAAAGATAGTATTGTTGACTGTTTTGTCCTTAGTAACTACGGTAGGAGGACTTTTATTTGAATTAAGGTTTGAGGCGATATTCACAAAATATGAGTTAAAAGTGTTAGCGATGTCAAGGGGGTTTTCAATAATATCATTATTCATACTCAATTTGATATGTTCACGATTGTTATCCTTGTGTTGGATTTCTTTTTTTAATGATGTTCCAAATGGCTTTACCCTTGTTCGAAGCCGCATTAATTTTATTTGAAATGGCAGTTTTTTTTTGCTTGTAGAATTACCTTTTTTAGAATCTTAGAGTATTCATTGACATAGTTTCGGAAAGATGGCTATACAAAGATCGTTAAATTAAACAAGTACAATAAATGTGACAGCATTGTTGTCTATTGCAAAAATAATATTGACACCACTCTTTGTGATATAGAAATCCCGGAATGTAATTCCCTGCATTTAAACTTTACATTTGATAACAATACAATTTCATTAATTGCTATTTATAGGTCGCCGAACACTTGCAAATATGATTTCCTTGATCATTTCGAATGTTTTTTGATGATTTCAAAACAAACTGATAACCATCTGATTGTTGGAGACTTAAATTTTCAGATTATGGATAATGATTTAGATGTTACTGGAAATAGATACTTGGATATGTTGCATGAGCATGGTTTTGTCACATTTTTAAAAGCAGTTACGAGACCTAGCTCTGAGACCTGTTTAGACCGTATATTTTTTAAAACCAACAGAAACTGGAAATTTATACCAGGAGTCTTTTGCTGTGCCGTAACTGATCATTATGCCGTTTTTGCTCTATTTAAGAATATTAACGAGCATTGTTTAAAATCCCCAGATGGTAATCAAATACATACTGTGAATCACATTAACAATGAAACATTAGTCTCACTCATTGAATCAGAAACCTGGGATTCAGTGTATAAATGTAATGATCCAGATACTTCTTTCCAGATTTTTTATAATTTAATTAAGAAATACATCGATTTAAGTACTTCAAAAAGCAACTGTAAGCTTTCTCGTAAGTTCAGGAAAATTAAACCTTGGATCACTGTAGGTATAATTAAATCAATCCGTACTAGAGACAAACTCGCGAGAAAATTAATTCAAGACCCAAGCAATGAAAATTTGAAAAGTTATTATAAAAACCATAGAAATATGCTGGCTCTTGTGATCAGAAATATGAAAGTTAGCTATTATAAATTAAAATTTGATGAATATAGGAACAACCCTAGAAAATTTTGGCAAACTATTAATGAAGCGACTGATATAAGTACAGTAAAAAATCAACCCGTTTCAGATTTAATAAATGAAAATGGTACAAAAATAACAAATAAAGCAGATATAGCAAATGAATTTAATAATTACTTCTCAAAAATAGGGCATAGTGTAACTTCAAGTGTTAGGTCTTCATCAGACTCTTCTGTGCACAATGACACAGTCGGGATTCCAACCACATCTATGTTTCTAAGTCCTGTTGACGAGAACGAAATTATTAACATCGTGAAGACTTTAAAAAATAACGTAATTCCAGGAATTGATGGAATAAAAAATAACACATTGAAATCTATCATTAAATATATTGCAAAACCTCTTGTCTATACAGTGGCGACTCCTGGTTTTTTAATTGTGTAGGATGGTGTGGAGAGAGCGAATTAACCCATTCACTGCTATTGACGTACATATGCGTCGCCGTAAAAAATACATAAAGGCTGAGATGTAAATTTAATACAATAATGCTTTATCCTAAAATATGAAAATATTTAACCACGTATGAAAACTGTCGTTTACGGAAATCAGCTATTCCGCTATAATTTTCATAGTTGATATCAAACTTGATATTACTCCAGGAATACTTATATTGAAATATAAACAGCACTGTAAAGTTTAATAATAGCTAGGCCTATAATATACACCAAGAAATGAAATAAATAAATATTAATAAAAATATGATCACTCCCCTCTTAGAAAACAAGCTATCAAACGTGAGGAAGGACTGTACTGTAAGACGTCCTCAACTTCTTCCATATGAAACTGGCTTCTCACAACATTTCCCTTCCCCGCCGGCCCCTTCACATGCCCCAGAGATCTAACAACGGCATGGACTGCGTAACACCAACACTGAGGACATCCTCGCAAATACCAACCTGCTCAAAACAGAACCGCTAGAACTTCCTTCCCGAGTGCTCTACAATAACGCTGTTTTGTCATTTAATTGTTTTAATTTTGACAATGAATGCTAGTAAACATTTATGTAGATGAATTATGAAGTGTAGGATGATCCTCACATCCTATATGGAATACTCGCCACTGTGTCTATATATTCAATCTTTGTTTCTTAGATGGTGTTTTTCCAAATGCTCTTAAAACTGCTGTGATAATACCTATACACAAATCCGGAAAAAAAAATGTACTAAACAATTACAGACCAATATCATTACTTCCGGCCTTTTCTAAGTTACTAGAGAAATGCATAAAAGTTAGACTACTGAACTATTTACAAAAACATGAAATTATATCTAAAAATCAATTTGGTTTCCAGAGCAATATATCTACTGACGACGCCTTTATTAGCGTTACAGGTAGTATTATTAACGAATTAGATAAAAGTAATAATTGTTTAGGAATTTTCTTGGACTTACGCAAAGCTTTTGATACTGTTATTCACTCGATTCTGTTAGATAAACTACATAAGATAGGAATTAGAGGAACAGTACACAAATTATTTGAATCATATCTGAGCAATAGATGTATAATGACAAAAGTTGACAGTTATATAAGTGAAATATCAAATATGGATATAGGCGTGCCACAAGGAACGATTTTAGGACCAATTTTATACTTAATATACCATATGTAAATGACTTGCTAAATTTAAATCTTGATGCAATAAACGGCTCCATATTTTCATATGCAGACGACACTGTAGTTATTTTTGCTGGTCATTCATGGGAGGAAACATATAAATACGCTAACACAGGCATGGTAATTGTAAAAAAGTGGTTTGATTCCAACCGTCTCTCACTAAACGTAGATAAATCAACATTGGTTCCTTTCTCATTAACAACTATTGGTCAGATAAAACGGAAGAATTGTACAAATTCAAATTTAATAATACACAATTGTAATTTTGATGTAACAAATTGTTCATGGTCCCCACTGAAGGAGGCTACCGTTGTGAAATATTTGGGTATTTTTATAGATCAAC
The DNA here is from genome assembly GCA_964059195.1 of Ectobius pallidus. Lineage (NCBI taxonomy): Eukaryota > Metazoa > Arthropoda > Insecta > Blattodea > Ectobiidae > Ectobius > Ectobius pallidus. The sequence goes on from CAXKWD010000002.1 coordinate 157,718,189, forward strand.
ATCTTAAATGGTCTCACCATGTTAATTACATCTGTAATAGACTACGCAGAACAATTTACAAATTTGTCATTTTACGTCACTGTATGCCCATTACTGTTCTTCGTTCCGTTTATCTAGCCCTGTTCCAGTCCATTATGCAATATGGCATTCTCGCCTGGGGAGGATTAGCGAAAACTACTCTTGAACCACTTTGCCTTTTACATAAAAGAATAATAAAAATCTGTCTAAGAAAACACATTGATTACCCAACTAATCTAATATTTTCGGAATTTTATGTTTTTAAGTTTGACCAACTCTACAAATTTTCTTTATTAAAATATTTTCACAAACATCATGCAAAATACACATCCGGTGATCATGCATACAGCACTAGAAGAAATAATAATCTACTTCTATCAGAACCCAAATGTCTCACATCGGCAGGATTAAACCATAGCATTAATTTTGGTCCCCGCTTCTATAACTCTATGATCAGTAGATACCCCAATTTTAAATTTAATAAGTATGTAAAACATTTTTTGTAATTTTACTAGCTTTAAGTCATTTATTTTTATTATTATTTATTGTATGTATTAGTGTTTAATATTTTTTGCCTCCTTTTTATAAATTTGTCTTTTCTTTTTCTAGCTCTGTTTTACATTTTTCACCTTTTTTATAAGTGTGTCATTCTTTCTCATTTTGTTTTTTGTTTCTCCTCTTTCTCCACTCTGATCTTCTGAATCTACACCCGAGCACGAGCAGTTTGCTCATTCGGGTGTATTTCTAAATAAATATTTGGTTCTTTTCTTTATTTAATTTTGAAATTTGTAAATGTTTTTTGTTTATTTGTGTATTTTTGTATTTGTATTTGTATTTGTACATAAGTTTGGAAATATAATTTAAATAAATAAAAATAATAATAATAATAATAAAATAATAAATGGTCTTACTGAGTCGCCAGAGCAATCTCTTCCTCCGGCAGGACGTGATTATACCCTTTGAGAGCCACTTTTTATCGTGGTAACATCTATTAGAAGTTGTATGGATTTTAAGTAAGGGAAAGGCAATGTTGAGGTAATGGGTGATAGAATTAGTGAAATTAATAGCTTTTTCCTCAGCACTTGAATTATTGAGTATGTCCAACCAAGATTCATTGGACAGTAAGAAGTTAAAATAATTTGTATTTTCAGGAGAGAAAAACCTTTTCCATGAGATTATTTTGTCATTGGTACTGCTAGCATCCTGGATCATTGCAGAATTTAAAGAGAATATCAGGAAGACTGCATTATGGTCAGATAGGCCAAGATCAGTAGTAAAGCACGAAGAGGAGAATACATCTTTGTCTAATATTATTTGATCAATGCAAGTTTGAGAGTGATGGGTAATGCGAGTGGGTGCATCAATCAGGGCTGAAAGGTTGAAAGTTTGAAGAAGTTGGATTAGGTCGGTTTTAGAGGGGGAGCAATCCAGCAGATTTATGTTTAGGTCACCACAGATTATTATGGGGATGTCATCCTTTTTTAGATAATAATCTATCAGTGATTCAAGATTATTTAAAAATAAGATTGGAGAAAATTTAGGTGACCTATATATACAGATAATATATAATCTAACAGAAAGCCAAGTTAATTCAATAACAGCATGCTCAAGTATTCTTTCCTCGTTAAAGCAAGTAGTGTGGGTTTTTTGATTGAATTGAAGGCCCAGGTTATTTCTTATGAAAATGGCTACACCTCCGTTTTTATGAGAGGTACGGCAGTAGAAATCAGCTAGAGAGAAGTTAATTACATTTACAAGGGAGATCTCATTCTTATGGAGCCAGAGTTCAGTTAAACATAAGATGTTGATGTAAGAAAGCTCAGATTGTAGTAGGATATTTAGCTCATCGATTTTTGAACTTAAACCCTGGATGTTTAGATGCATTAATGTTAAGTTAGGCGGTCCAGAATGTTTGTTGGGCACAAAAAATCTTTTAGATGAGATGGCGGCCTGCTGACTTGAACAGTTCAATCATTCTGCTTTTGTAGTTCCATCTCGTGGCAGACACTGATGGAATGTGTTTTTTCACTTCAGTGTCTAAAGCTTCTGTTCTTTTGGGTGATTTTGAAAAAAATGTAGACAGTCCTGACACTGTTTGAAAAAATACTCTACACTTCTTTATCTGACTGGTTGATTATTGCAAAACTAAATTAAGCTTGTTGGCATAGCAATGCATAGCAACCCTAAAAATCTTTCTTCAACCTGTCCCTCTGGTGTGACGTAACGAAGAACCATTTGACAATTGAGATTTATTTGATACATCAGTGGTTTCATTCATGATTACTGATGTAAAACTTGTCTCACTCACTTCGTTCTTTATTTCATTAATCAGAACACAAGAAATACACTCAATAATGTTATTCTGAATGTCATTTGACGTTCCTGAAAACACAGTTGAGTACGAAGATGTTCCTCCAACTTATCATCTGTTTGAGGAATTAGGTGTAAGAGCTAATACGTAGTTACCTCTGTTATCCGAATTTTCAGACTCGTCACTATCCCTAAATGGGAGTTTTTGCTGAGCTAAATAGCAAACAGCATTTATCAATCAACCCATTATATACCTATTTCTTTTCACACCTTCATTATACTTTTCAACTGAATTCTTAAACGCCTCACTCAAAGAAGTGTCAATTCTTGTTTTCCAAAGTTTACTAACATTACAATGGATGAAATATGAGTTTTGGATTTTTCATGATGAACCCTCAAGGTGCGGAAACTATCCATGTTACTGATGCCATCTGTTGTCCACGCATTCTTTTCATTAGAAAAAAGCAGGCATGGCCAACAAAATAGTTTCAATAATAACCAAGGAAACTCCTTGTACCAAGAGCTACTAAAATGCCTTTCGAAACCCCCGTGTGATTTAGTTTTTAAAGGTTTAAGATCTGGAGTTGGCATTCCTGATGAAATTATGTGACATTTTTCACCAAAAGAATGTGAACTCAAGGACCGATCACACAGTCACAGTCACTTTTACCTGCAAATTGTGATGCCATTCTTCTTATTGTACTTTTAACATTAAATCATTCACCATATCATTGTTATACGTGAAGAATTAACACTAAAACTCAAGGTTTCTCTTTTCACTGCACTGGCAACAATTGTGCTATAAACAGCAAACTGAAGCTTGCAGGGTCACTGACATCCCACACGAGTCTATAGCTTCGAGTTTGCCAATAAGTGCCATTGGCAAAGTAATGAGCTATTTAGAACTGGAGGATGCTGTCATCGATCGGTCTTGGTGGATTGGTCACAAATGAAGAAATCTGAAATTGAAATTTCCATTATTCTTTGAAAAAAAATCATGTAAAATTTGGATACACTTTATTAATTTTATTAGCTGTTGCTGGCAGCAACAGAGGCAACATGCCTCTGGTTTACACATAGACAATGCCTTAAATTGGAAGCATCATATTCAACACATTATTCCTAAATTAAGCTCAGCTTGTTTTGAAATAAGATCTTTAAAATTTTTCATAATCATTGACATTTTGAAATCTGTATATTTTGCATATTTCCACTCAATTATTATGTCTTATGGGATAATATTCTGGGGTAAATCCTGTGAAAGCAAAAAAATATTCTTACTGCAAAAAATAGTCTCAGAATAATGTCAAATGTTAAAAAAACAGACCCATGCAAGGAATTATTCAAAACTCATAAGATTCTGCCCTTAGCTTGTGAATATATCATAGCATTAATTATTTATATAGTAGATAATTTTGAGCAATTTTTAACCAATTCCAATATAGGCCTACATGAAATTAACACAAGGAAAAAACTTAATCTTCACAAACCAACAACACATCTTACTTTGTACCAAAAAGGAGCTTTTTATTCAGCAATACGAATATTTAATCACTGTCCTAGAGACATTAAACTGTATATTAATAATAAGTACATTCTAATAAAGAAACTAAAACACTTTTTACTGACACATGCCTTCTACACTGTTGAGGAATTCATTAGCTTCAATAAATCTACAGACTAGGTCTCAATTATATGAACACTAATTAAATTTGTTCATTGTATTATATTTTGTATTATTTTATTTTTTGTATTTGTATTATATTAGAAAACTAGCTTAAAAGGCCCAGCATTGCCCAGGTTTTGTAGTTTGTAATTTGAAATTAACTTACGAAGGACTTTCGATTTTCAAATTCTAGGTCCTTATATAGGTAGCCTACTTAGAATTTGAAATGAAAAAGAACGACTTGTCACTATTCCCTCAGAAAACGCTTGATATAGCTTTTTATGGTTCATAGGGGATGTAGAATGTTGCACCCCATCGCTTCTACACACCAAGACTGGTAGGGGTTGAAATAAGAAACAGAAATTCCGGTAACATAAAATTGTATTGGCTTTATGGAATATTTTATTTTTCACTCTCATGTTACCATACAACAGTTTCGGTGCTGAAATAAAAAAGAAATTCACTATCATTTTCATACTTCCCTCCCTATAAACCTGGGATATAATGATATACATATTACCATACCTCGTATGGTATTCTCCATGTCTAGGGTAGAGAAAGTTGTGTGACTGCATCACATTGTACATTTTTTTCGTGGATTTCAGTATTTATTTACACCAATGAATTATATCGATAGCTTCTCTAATTTGTCAAAGTCCCTTATCATTTATTTCCAAAGCTACAAAGGGGAGTACGGTATCTCAGGCTCTACTATGAGACATAAACTTACCCATGAGACGTCCTGTGACCACTGCCAACAACACACTGTTGTCATGAGAACTGTAGGCCTACATGGAATGTGATTTGGATTTGATAATTCTGTGTAAAAAGGAATTAAGTATCTTCAAAACATTTGATTTTTGGCATTTAAAATTTTAAAAAATTTCAAAATCCTTTCTTAGTGTGCACTTACATTATGAAACTAAGGTACTGTCAAAATTCCAAGTCTCTACCCAGTGGCAGCTCGTGGCCAGAAAATTAGGTAAAGAGGAAAAAAATGCCACATGCTTATGTTAATAACGGAATTCACCTATGTCTTGTATACCAAAACAACTCTTCGGTAGCCCTTTAAGGCTGCAAACTTGTCGGTGGTATCATCATAGAAAGGCTGTTTTTCTTCTACCTGCAGTAGAAGTTCTTTCTGAATTGAACTATTCGCTAATCAAGATACTTGTCAGATAAGTATCTGGCAACATTTTTTATTCTTCATGTAGCAGGCCTACGTCATGATCTGACAGCTGGCACAATGATGATTTGATTTTAAACAATGCGGGTAAGAATGTAGTTATTATTTATAAAATCTTATACATTTTATTCATGGAATACTCTTAATAAATCCCACTCGGGATTAAGAGTTTCATGAGATAAATTCGATCCTGCTTCTCTGCCGCGAATCTTTCTATGTTTATTGTAATTATTATTCTCCTAATCAGATTATTCAGAATATTCCATTCATGCGATGCGGACTTGGTATTGACTAATAATCTTTAGCAATCGACCAATTACTGTTGTTTATCTTATAAGTTATTATGCTTGCGAGGGTCGGAAAGACACAATTTTTTTTCTAGATGGCACACTAATGTTTCTTCCTGGATGAACACTAGAAATATGTATATTTAAAATGAATCTTCTTTTAAATGTCTTATAAATCACACAAGTCACAAATAAACAAAGGTGATATTGTGGCATTAATCTATACTTACAAATTACTAATGAATGAGGGCGTATAACCTAAATAAGTATAATTTTAAATTTATACATAGCTTACTTAATATTACGGAAAATTACTCACAGATGGAAGTCAGAAATATCAATAATGAAGACAAACACTTGTAACTGCATTTAGCTCCAGAACTACTAACAATAAGCGAAATTAAAATAACACAAATCAAGAAATAAGACAAACATGACAACTGCACCTGCACTTTAGCGCCAAAACTGCATCAAATTAGCTAAAAGAGAGGAAAGATTCGGGAGGCCATCGGAAACAAGGAGTCCCCTGATCGGAAACATTCGTATGATCAAATCTCTGACAGTTGCGCAGTAGAAGTGCGCAAAGGAAGAGCACAACTGTCTGGAGATTCTTGTACTGGCGAAGAAAATGCCTGAACAAGATGGACTGCTTCATGGAGTCTGTTCCCGTCACCACGAGGCTGTGTTTTAAGCGAGAAAACTGCTGCTTTCCAATCCTCATTTTTAGTGCAACAGACTACCCATGCAACGGAGGGAGTGGTTTCCAGTTCACCTTCACCACGGCCAACTTCAAACACGCTGTTGCTTGCAGGATCTCAGTGTCTCCTAGCTTTGACACCAGGTGGTGGCATGGCGGGCAATTCAAAACTACAGATACATTTATAGTAAAAACCAACATTCGTGATATTGAAAATAAACTTTAAAAATACGTATTGTAAAGGAAAAATACTGGTGAAGTGCTACTTCACCTACTTCCCCTGAATAGCCGCCACTGTCTCTTCCTAATATAGTTTAGGCTCTACATTGATTCTCGGTCTGTCAGTCAGGACAATGCCTCATATATACAGATTTATCAAGCCTAACCTATTTACTATGTGATTAAGATATTATGTACATTTCCATTGATAGTTTAGTTTTAGAAATTACAGTAGAGTTACTAATGCAATGGTATTTTTATAAACTGACATTTACTGTCATAATTGATTGCGCTTGAGAAATTCTTATTTGATTTGCCTCCAAATGCTGTCTACGCTCTTCATCAGTTTCATTGACTCGACGATCATGTATTTCTCTTGCGTTGTGCGTACACCGACTGATATTTTGATGCCTTACTGGCGGCATTTTTCCAGACACACCAAAATAATCTTTTCAACATACCACCAATGACACAATATTAATAATATCACACTTCTATTTCTTTTTATGGATTTTATTGACTTGGTTGCAAGACTCATACTTCTTTTTTTTTTTTTTTTGTTTGTTATGAAAACATGTGACAGCAGAACTCTCAAACTGTGCCTATGCCACACTTCTATTTTGTTATGTAAACATGTGACGGCAGAACTCTCCAATTGTGCATCATTTCACATTTCCAACTTTTTCCATGGATTTTCCAAAAATTTTCTTTCATACAATCCTTGTCCTGACAATTATGAACACAACAACAAAAAATCGGCCAAATTGGTTGAGCCTTTCTCAAGTGATGCGGCAACAGACATGTGGCAATTGATTTTTATTTATATAGACTAACTGGTATGTGTAAGTGTGTGTGTATGTGTGATTGTCTGAATGATAAATCTTGACATGTTCTACATCCCAAATCTTATGATTCTGGATGTATGAATGCAATATTCAAATAAAAAAATAAAAATAAATATTCATTAAATCTCTTCACTAATGATGTTAGTTCAATAGTCAGCTGCTTGATTTTGAGGTTACCATATGTCTGTATTGTTGTTTCTGTTTTTTCCCTTCTTAGTCTTTTTGCCAGTAGGCCTACTATTTCAAAGAAGCTTGGCCTACATACATCTTCATAAATCTAACAAAATGTAGCTCTAAGAAATTAATAAGTCTGCCAGGCCCTTATTCAAGGTAGCAGTAGGCTTATGTATTAAAATATAACTTCAAATCCTAAAAAATTGGTACACCAAAATTCCTTTGATAGCATATGTAAGCTTTTTCTAAATTTATAACTAAATTGTAATGACTCATTTTCCACAAAATTAAGATCATGAAATCTGAATTACATGGGTTTGAGAATAAGTAAATACTTATAGAAGAACACCTAATAATATCAGTAAATTTTCTACAGTCTACTGAACAGTTTACTAATAATATTAACAATGTAGTAGTAGTAGTAGTAGTAGTAGTAGTAGTAAGTATTCTGCCTTCCGGCAGGTTTTCAAACTTGGTACGCGAATTTTGTTTTCCAAAACTGTCTATCCTCTGCTTCCTCCTTCAGCATCCAATATTTCCGCTTTTCCCTTAAATCGTCCAACAGCTGAATTCTTCTTCTTCCAAGTCTAGTTGTACCCTCCAATCTTCCTTCTACGACATCATGTAATAAGCAGTTCCTTCTGAGAATGTGCCCAACCCAGTTTGCTTTCCAGTTTGCAATATTAACAATATTGACTAATAATTTAGTGCTATGAACTCATAACTAATATTATTATGAAACAGAAGACTAATAATAATAATAATAATAATAATAATTAATAACTGATATTATTATGTATTTGCTAATAACATGCGTGTAGAAGTTCTATGAAACAGGGCCCAGAGCAATTGTTTCAAAGGGTAGCCCCATCATCATCAACTGATGATACTAATAGTGAAGTTAGCAGTGGCGGCTTTCAGGGGAAGTAGGTGAAGTAGCACTTCACCAGTATTTTTCTTTTACAATACATATTTTTAAAGTTTATTATTCCATATCACAAATGTTGGTTTTTGCTATAAATGTATTTCTGTATTTTTGTATTGCTCGCCACGCTGCCACCTGGTATCAAAGCTAGGCAGCTAGGAGACACTGAGCTCCTGCAGGCATGTAGCTGAACTGGTTACCATTTCCTCTGCTGCGTGGGTAGTCTGTTCCACTCAAAATGAGGATGGCAAGCAGCAATTTTCTCGCTTATCCCACATCCTCATGCTGAGGGGAACAGACTACTCATGAAGTAGTCCAGCTTCTTGTTCAGGCATTTTCTTCGCCAGTAGCTCACACTTTGAGCTCGGAGAAACAGGTGGGCACGTTTGCACTTGAATAGGCCTACAGGGTTCATAAAGCACATATATTATCCATCACAGCCTTGATGTTAATGTGTTGAACACTACAAATATAATTACACTGTAATTGTTCTTCTAATCCCAGTCCATTTGCTAGTTTATACTCTGAAGAGAACAAGGATCACGACGTTTCATTCATACAATGCATATTTTTTCATAGGTAATTATACAACATGTGACATATTAATCACTGCATATTAATGCCTTGAAATATCCAGTAACGAGTTGAAGTTTATCAGATAAAATTGCATCTTTCCGACCCTTCCAAGCATATTAACTTATAAGATAAGATAAACAAGATAAACAACAGTCATTGGTCGATTGCTAAAGATTATTAGTCAATATCAAGTTCACATTGCATGAATGGAATATTCTGAATAATCTGATTAGGAGAATAATAATTACAATAATCATCGATAGATTCGCAGTGAAGAAGCAGGATCGAATTTATCTCATGAAACTCTTAATCCCGAGTGGGGTTTATTAGGAGTATTCCATGAATAAAATGTATCAGATTTTATAAATAATAACTACATTCTTACCCGCATTGTTTAAAATCAAATCATCATTGTGCCAGCTGTCAGATCATGATGTAGGCCTACTAAATTAAGAATAAAAAATGTTGCCAGATACTAACTAATCTGACAAGAATCTTGTTTAGCGAATATTTCAATTCAGAAAGAACTTCTACTGCAGCTAGAAGAAAATCAGCCATTCTCTAATGATATCACAGACAAGTTTGCAGCCTTAAAGAACTACCGAAGGATTTGATAGAAGACATAGGTGAATTCAGTTATTAACATAAGCATGTGGCATTTTTTTTTCTCTTCGCTTAATTTTCTGGCCACAAGCCGCCACTGGAAGTTAGTAGGCTATATAAAGTAACCATACATTCTGTTTTGACTGGGACAATCCTGCTTTTTATGTGTGTCCTGGCCATCCCGTTGGTACTCAGAAAAAGAGCAAGTGTCCCGTTTTATAAAAATCTAAGAACAAGCTCGAAAATAGAATAAACACTTTAAGTTATATCTGTAGATATTGTTAATATTGCATAATTTGCACAAATGCTTTTAATGTCTGAAATGTGTTTGAAATCTTAATTGTAGCTTGTTTTCTCAGTAAAGTTAAAGGGCACTTTATTGTTTCATCCATGTCATGGCGTCAATGGTTCATTTTTAATAATTACAGGAAACTAATGTTTATGTTCATTGATGAATCACTTAAGCAACCCACACAAGATTGGTCATTTTCCACAAAATGCGATACACAATCTTTTTTACCATGTATGACAGTGAATGGCATCCTATGCAACTGTTGTGTATAAAAAAAAAAAGTTTTTTATTTTTTGTGCACAGTCTCACTTGTCTGGAATTTGAATATGTAGGCTAATTATTATTAAATATCAGGCTTATATAATACAGAGGCTTATATTATTTTATCCTGTTCTTAAATGTGTTAGTTCTTACTGATTAATAATAATAATAATAATAATAATAATAATAATAATAATAATAATAATTTCATTTTATTTATTTATTTATAGATGCTACAGACAATTTGTACAAATTTTAAATAGTAGGCATCATGAGATGTGATAATAATAATGAGATGATAATAATAAAGAGTTGATGATGATGATGATAATAATAATAATAATAATAATAATAATAATAATAATAATAATAATAATAATAATAATAATAAGATCATAATAAGATAATGATGATAATATAATGAATGATGATACAGGGATGATGATAAACAAGGAAATAACATTTATACAAACAGTAATTACAAAATTCCTTACCTCACACATTTGACTTGTAAGTTTGTCAAGACAGCTATGGAACCCTCATTGATCAATAGCTTGTATAGTCCGCTTTACAATTTATATTGCCTCAAAAAATATTTACTATGAAATTAGCATCAGATGACATGCGTCTATTGTACAGTGTTTCAAGCTGTAGAAAATCAAGGAGTTGTCTATACTGCAGGTGTTGATTTCGGAAGAACTTTCTACGTATTAATGAGACAAATTTTATTTGTATATGTTCTAATTTATTGCTGCCAGAACTGGTTATACTCTTCCAAGCTACACTCGAATAGTCTAACCCATTTAGAACCAAAGATTTATAGAGAGTAATTATTGATTCTAAACTTTTTAGATTAGCAGAAATAAAACTGATTAATCCAAGAGTTTTGAGAGCTTGGGTGTATATGTGTTCAATGTGAGCATGGAAATATAGTTTCGAATCTAAATAAACACCCAAGTATCTGATATTGTCTGAACGTGCGATGGTATCATGGCCAAGATGATAATTATATACAATAGGATTAGTTTTCCTAGTGAAACTGACCTATAGGTCTTACTGGAATTGACTGGCATTCTACTTGAAGAGGACCATTGTCTTATCAGATCAATATTGCCTTGCAATAATTTACAATCAGAAACACTTGATATTTTATTCTATTTTCATAGGTCTTTGGCATGAGCTAACCTGTTACATGTTCATATACTAGACTAGCATGTGCCCGCGGCTTCGCCCGCGATATTTATTTCAAAAATTAAAAATTAAGAGCATACCTGTAATAGTTAAATCATTATATTTATTAACACCTAAATCACGTGGACTACATACCACGATTATATAGCATCGCCTGGTAAAAGCGACCTCAGATTCGAGTTCCTTGGTCCAAAAAACCATTGTGAGTTTTGTCCAAATAAAACAATGTTTGACCATATTAGGGCTTACAACATTCAAGCGATCGCGAAAGTTTTATTTAGAAGGTATGACAAAAATAGACAAAGCCAACTGTAATTGTCAAACTTCCATTTAATTTAACTTAATTCCAAACGCATCTGAAACCCACTGGCAACAATATGTTTTAATGTCAAATGTGATTCGGATTCGATAATTCTGTGTAAAAAGGGATTAAGTATTCTCAAAAACACTTGATTTTTGGCATTAAAAATCAGAATTTTTCAAAATCCTTTCTTAGTGAGCACCTACATTAAGAAACGAAGGTACTGTCAAAATTCCAAGTCTCTACCTGTTATAGTTTAGGCTCTACGTTGATTCCTGTCAGTCAGGACAAAGCCTTTTATATATATAGAGATAGATCATTAATGGCAATGAACAAGAAAGGGCTGATTACCAACCCCTGGGCAACCCTTTGTGGTATAATGAAGAGCTTAGAAAGGCAGTTTGATATTCTAATACAAGCAGTCCTATTTTGTAAGTAGCTCGTAAACCAGTTTACATATTTGTCATGTAATAATAATAATAATAATAATAATAATAATAATAATAATAATAATAATATTTATTCACCATTAGGGATTCCTAGATTGGATAGTTTCTGTGTTAGTAATTCATTATTAACATTAATAATAATAATAATAATAATAATAATAATAATAATAACAACAACAACAACAATAATAATAATAATAATAATAATAATAATAATAATAATAATAATAAAAATATTTTTTTAAAAATGTAATTTATTTGTGGGAAATCTGACTTTTATATTTTCAGCTCAAAATGTTATAGTCATATTTGTATATTTCTGTACTCAATCTTGCTACAGATTAAAGACCCATGTCTGAGGTTTTGCATGGTTCAGAACTGATATACAAAATAATATTTTAAAAGATTATGGTACTTTTATGATCAGTAACATATCATTTCTTCTTTGCAGGATCATAAAACATTCTGTGTGCAAGGATCATTTCCAACAGTACGTGAGGCAATGAAACAAAGGGGATGGGTAGAAAAGGACATGAACCGCTACAGAATGAATCCTCTGGATGATAGTGGTAATAGCTACAGACAATTCTTAATGTTTCATTCATTCCATTTCAAAATTTGTTCAATCAGAAAGACACAAGTAATTTTATTGGTTAACTTGTGGTTTTCAAAATATTTAGAGATGATGAATCATAATTTTTAAAGACATTATTATGAATTTTTGTACTAATAACTTCATGAAGTGCACTCATATTGTCACAATAGTTATGCTAAAGGCAACTATTCTGTGGTAGAAATCCGATATTGTTAAACTCCAAACTTGGGTGTCCTATCAAAAGCATTAAACGCTGTACATCACAGTGTTTTCCTAAGGGAATGTATCTATGTATTTATTATTAATACCTAGGTATATAATAATAATGTTTATTTCCCATTCATGTACATATAACGACTTCCGATTACAACTTCTGCATTTCTGTGGTCATTAATATATGGATCTATTTATATAATTAAAGATATATAATTATATTTGTAATTAGATATATTTATCTAATATCTTTATATCTTTATTAATTTATTTATAGCTTTCTTTCATATATCTAGCTCTTCCATTTTACCAACCTTACTTAATTAAATAAAGCATATTTCCTAAATTTTTTAATAATCTAACATTTATATCGCATTGTGATCTTCTTAAGTGCTACAATGTTATTCATGTTTAAAAATTTATTGCCAATAAAAATCTTTCTCCAATGTTCTATTTTCCTGCATTCAAGTGTTATGTGTTTGACATCTTCTACTATATTGCATTGCATTACCTCTAATGTTTCTTAGTTTCCAGATATCTAACTTCCACCATGCCAATCCTTCTCTCCTTTCTTTTGCAGTTAAATAAGTAAATTTCCGTCCCCATTGAATTTTCATTTCAGTGTAATATTCTAGTGATTTAAATTTTCTTATTTCACTAAACATTTCTTGTCTAGCACGTCATTACATCTCAGCCATAACCAATTTAAACCCATTTTATTAACTTCTTCTTTCAAATCTTTAAACTAGTCATTTATTAAGTGCCAGTATGGTACTTTATGAGATTGTGTGGGGACGGGATGTCTGTCCGTCCGTGTGTCTGTATGTGTGATAAAAGAAATATGCTTTATTGGATTTTCATGAAACTTGGTTTATGCATTTATAATGTCCACGGCAAGAAGCCTATTTATTTCAGACCAAATCGGTTAATCGGTACTGGAGTAACAATTAATTAAAGGTCACATGCTTTTTAAATGGGAAATCATTGAGAGAATTGACTCCAATGCTGTCAGATGTTTATTTATTTCGTTGTTCAAGTTGAAATGAGAACTATAGTACATGACTGCTATTATGTACAGAAGGTGTGAAATAATTAGGCCTCCGTACATTAAGTGGAGTTCACTGCCAGTGCATTATGTGAAATGTTGACGTATTTTAAGAATTTCTTATATCAGTGTATACGAGTATGAATTAAGGTTAAGTATCAAACTTTAGACCTTTATTCTTCTATAAGCCCTGTTTAATGAGTCTATCTGGAGCTAACTCAGAGGTCGATTACAAAAATAATTTATTTTCTGCATATCATAATAGCAATTATCACTGATTAAACAAAATCATTCTGGCACTTTGTTATATCAGTTTACCTAATTTTATTAAGTTCCAGAATGGTACTTTATGAGACTGTATGGGGGACGGCAAAATGTCTGTCTGTCTGTCTGTGTATCCTTGTATCTGTACATGTGATAACTAGAGACAGGCACAATATGAAGAAAATAATGCCAAAATATGAAATTTATTTATGCTAAATATGAAATTATGAAAAAAAATAATAAAAATATTATGAAATACAATAAATCACCAATTTTATCGTCTGAATATTTGTTATTTGATTTAAGACAACACACAAAGAAATATCTACCATATTCACAATGAGAGGGCAAAATAAAACACTAGTTAACTGGTAATTAATGTGTTAAATATTCACAATATTCTATTCACCTACATTTTTTCACATCACATCATCACATCAATTAATATTTATTACAATAAGATGCAGCTTTTCAATGTTTTCTGGCAAAAAGTTGCATCTTCTATCGGTAAGAAACGTCTGAACTGTGTGTGTGTCTTTTTAATTTTCATTTTTTTATGTTGAATGCTATTTGTGTGTTGTTTCAGCTGAAACTTTGTGTTTGCAGATACCTGTATTAAAAAATTAATTAATAACAAAATTATTATGTAATTCAGTCACCCATTTGTTCAGAATAAAGATATCGGCGAAAGTCAAATACTAAGTGCACTTTAAGCTCCGCCCACTCGATATTCACATTTTGTTTCTCAGCGAAGCAGGGTGACAAACTATCCTTGTATATTGTCGCCGACACTCCCGACAGTACCAAATATTAAAAATGCGAGAGCACCCCTTGTACCAAATATTAAAAATTCTAGAGCGCCCCTTGTATCAAATATTAAATGCGAGGGCTGGCCGGGATATGTCTCATGCGAAGATGCATCTTATATTTGTTTTTTTCCCAAGATATCAAATGTAGCATAAAAATAATTTTAATGTTAGTACAAATTTGTCTTTAGATAGTATTACACAGATAATAAAAAGCACTATATTCCATACTTACACTTTTGTTTCAAAATGTGCACATAACAATCGTTCCATCTGTTTTAAAACAGTTGAACTCTGTCACCCAATCACGCATTCCAGATTTAGGCTTGTCATCAACTTCGCACCGTCTACCTCCACTCAATAAGTGGAAATTCCATTCCCGATCATAATGGAAGTAGGCTATTATTAGAGCGGAATGGTGTAGGGTACTTAACAGTTAGAAGTGTTGCCAAATGTCTTTGCTTTCTGGAGTTAGCGGTTTAGGGATTTGAGATGCGATTCCAGGAAAATTCTTCAAAACATTTTAATAATGTGGAAAACTCGATTCATTTGTCAAATAAGTATTAATGAAGGAAAAATTTGCAAATCATACAAAATATGAAGCTTTATGAAGATTTTCACGGAATATGAAGATTTTACCAAAATATTATGAAATATGAACTTTTTTCTTGCGTGCATTGCCATCTAAACTTCGTGATTCGTAAAGATCCGAGTTTTCAGAGTGCTAGCAGCCATATTTTAGAATATGAAATTTCATATTTTGCCTGTCTCTAGTGATAACTCAAATATACTTACTTACTTACTTACTTACTTCCTCAGCGCTACAGCCCTAGATGGGCTTTGGCCTCCCTCACGACTTGCCTCCATCTTTCTCTATTCTGAATTTTTTCCCACCATCTTCCCACCCGCATAATCCTCAAGTCCTACTCTAGGTCCTGTATCCATCTCTTCCTTGGTCTTCCATGTCGCCTCTTTCCCTCCATGTTTCCATGTAACAACTTCTTTGGTGTTCTTTCCCCCTCCATTCGTTCTACATGTCCTAGCCAAGCTAAACGATGGGACTTCACAAATCTCACTATGTCTTCACAGTTGAGAATCCTTTCTATTTCCCCATTTGTTCTTATTCTCCACCCTTCATCCTCTCTCACAGGACCATAAATTCTTCTTAAGACTTTTCGTTCAAAAATACGTAAAGCATTCTCATCTGCTATTGCCATAGTCCACATCTCTGATCCATAAGTCACAACTGGTCTGATGAGAGTCTTATATAGATTTACTTTCAACAGCCTGGATAAGGATAACTCAAATGTGCTTATCGGATTTTCATGGAACTTGGTATATGGGTTTATATCATCCATGGGAAGAATCCTATTGATATTGGACCAAATTGGTTGACAGGTATCGGAGTAATGCCCAATTTAGTGTCTATTTTATAGTAATTTATTAGAAAGTATTTATCAAATGCAAATCAATTCTCATGACAACGTATTGTTTTACAGTGTTCATATACGACTTTGGAAGTTGCAATACAGTTAAAACTAAAGTCCATGGTGCTACATCCTGAAGGGACTAGGCCTACCACCCGATCTACCTCAGGCAGATGGCAGAATTGAGGGGTATGTGGTCAGCATGCCGACACTCATGGCCAATGATGGTGGTTTCCATGACAGGAGCCTCTACTTCTCTATCAAGTAGCTCCTCAATATGAATCACGAGGCTGAGTGCACCCTGTTCCAGACCTCCCTACCTCGGAAAAATCCGAGGAGGTACTAGGGATCGAACCAGGGCCAATGGATCTGCAGTCAGCGATGCTAACCACAACACCACTCCAGTGGTCTGCAATATAGTTAGCTTTGACAAATAACACCACCCACATATTCTTTCATATATGCTTATCAAACTAGACCTTTGATCTTCCGTAAACCCTGCTTAATGAATCAATCTGGAGATTAACTCGGAAATCGGCAACAAAAATAACTTATTTTCTGTATATCATAATTGCAATTATCACGGGATATAAAAAAAAAAAATCTGGCACTTTCTTACAACAGTTTACCTGATTTTATTTGAGTATAGCCAAGCTCCTTCTTCTCCCCACAGTTCCGCTGCATATAGTATTTTTGATCTGAATATATTATTCAAATTCTTAATTTAGCTAATTTTGATACGCAATTATCAATAGCTTGTAAAGCTATGACACCTTTATTTTGTACTAATTTTATACATTCTTTCGAGTTTCCATTCTCATTTAATATGACTCCCAAGTATTTAAAATTGTCTACAATACCTGCTTCATCTTTATTTAAAAACCATCATTCTCTTTTACTTTTCAAACCTCCGTTTTCGAAGATTAAAATTTTAAATTCATTTGAATTTAGTTTTAACTTCCACTTCATACAGTAGTTAGATAATTCATGTAGGGATTTCTGTAACCCAATTACTGAACAAGAGCCATTTACTACATCATCGGCATATAACATAATTGGAATTTTCATGTCTTGTATAACTGGGCAATGACATTCAATCCCACCTATCTATTCTACAGTGTCATTTATAAAAATGGGCTCATTTTGCAACCTTTCCATAAACCACAATTATTTACAATGCAGTCAGTTAGTTTCTCATTCTGTAATCTGATTCTGAAACCTGCACCCATATAAATAGCCTTTAAATAACCAATCAATTTTGAACTTAACTGTATCGCCGCATTTTATACCGTAGTTGTTCTCGATCAATAGAGTCAAAAGCTTTATCAAAATCTGTAAGATCCCAACATATTTTACCTGTTTTAATCTTTAAATATTTATCTGTTACTGATTTAATCACAAAGATATTATCATTAATTCGTTTCTTAGGTTTGAAACCTGCCTGAAATTCAGAGATTATTTCCATTTTCTCTAACCAATTTCTTAACCTTTTCATTAATATACCTACATTGCTTTACCTAGATTGGATAGTAAAGATATTCCCCTATAGCTGCTTGGTCGTTTTTAGGTCCTCTACTTTTGTAAATACCATAGTTACCATTATTGTGATACTCTTTTTTTTTAATTACATTAAATAATCTAGTTGAATATTATAGGAGAAAAATTCCTCAGACACTGGGACTGAACCCAGGAACTTTGGCTATTCGCGCCAATGCTCTACCAACTGAGCTAAGAGCTGCATATGACATAACGTGTCTGTCTGTGAGGTGGACCATTAGGGCAATTAGTCATAGGAGAGAGGTTCCATCTGGCGCTGTGAATTGAACTCCGGCTTAGCTCAGTTGGTAGAGCATTGGTGCGAATAGCCAAAGTTCCTGGGTTCAAGTCCCAGTGTCGGAGGAATTTTTCTCCTATAATATTCTCATGTAATGTCCAACAGAGACAATAATCTGTGGTTCATGAAAGCTTATATATCTATCTAGTTGAAAGTCCTAACCAATTTCAATATTTTATTATCTCTTTCCAAAATTGTATGGGTAGGCCTATATTATCCATCCTGGTGGACTTTGGATTATTTGCTTCCTTAATTATTTCTAGTAGCCTATTTCATTTTTATTGATACCATCATCTAATTAATTTATATAATTTTCAACAATCTATTTTAAATTAACAACTCTGATTTCATTGAAATATTTAACTTAACCCATGCTTCTTCCTCTATCACAATACTATTATCTTTCCATTTGGTCATTTTTGTAATGGAAAAAAAACCCGATCACTGTAAAATTTGTTGTACTTTTAAGATTAAACATAATTTTGATTGGATGTTTATACATTGTTGTTGGTGAGGATGAATTATTATTTTTAATGGATCATTAGCTAAGATACAGCATATCTGCTTTCTTCATATCTTCACTTTATCACAAAAAAAAACGAAAAAAAAACATTGCAATAGGGTGATTTCAATATGATTATAAGCACTAACTTGTCGTACATATTGCTAGGTGTTTCATTGTTGTATTGCGTCATTTCCTTCCAAACTGAACGGAAACTGTCTCCCTTCGCATCGTAGTGATTCTGTCAGTAAGTTTAGCTGAAATTAATGCCTCTCAGTCCTGAAGACTTTGCCAAAGCTGTTGCTCTAATTGATGATGGATGCAGCCTCCGTTATGCCCCTGCAACCTTAGGCTCACCATTCACCACGGTGCAAGAGGAAAAATGGGGAATTTAGTGTGAAATGTGTCATTACATTTTAATCTTAAAAACATATACAATTGCAGTAATTTTATTTCAAGCACTAGGCCTACTACATAATTTTTATTTAAACTTAATTTATAAAAATCCCTTTAAGTGATCGGTTTTTTTTGCCGGTCAGTGTAATTCCACACTTTACTCATATTATTTTCATCTATCCATTTTTTTTAAATTTAACTATTTCCATATTTTCATATTTTTCATTTCCACTTATTAACATATCTCTATATTTTTTCTTTTCTACAATTCTCATTATTTTCAATTATCATTCTCCTCATTAGTCTTTTTCCACCTATCATATGCTAGCCTAAACATTAATTTTTCTTTCTTCTACATGCCTCTGTGAACCACTCTTTTTCTTGAATAGTTCATTGTCTTCATCATTACTTTTCCTGTTCTTTCAATGCAGTTATATAATAATTCAGTAGCTTTATCCAGATCCCCTGGTAGAAGTTCATTGATACTGAGTAATAATAACTCCCTGACCTTATAATTTAAAGTTTCATGAAATAAATTGCTCTTACTACTTTTCCAACACACCATTGTTTGTATTTCCAGACATTTTTTGGACATCTTAAACAATACTCTTAACCACATCATTAGCAGCAAGTGATTACTTATTGATTCATCCTGTTTACAAAAGTGAATTACATTCCTGGATAAGTTACAAGACACCAATATCTATTCAATTACATATTTAGATTCATTCATGTAAACTCACCCTCTTTGTCATCTCTAAATTTACCATTAAAAAAATCAAGGCCTAATTGTTCCGAAGTATGTAATAGTTTTAAGAATGAGTCATTACAAACCTTATCCTTACTCAGGGGCGCCGACTTATAAAAAATATTGGGGGGCCCATACCGGGGTCCTTCTTCTTCTTCTTCCGTCGACACTACGGTCCTCTAAGAACCTTGGCCTCCTTCATAATAACTGCCCATTCCTCTCTATTCTTAGCCTTCTGTCTCCATCTCTTAATCTTCATCTCTCTCAAATCGTGCTCGATTCTGTCCAACCATCTTAACTTCTGTCTGCCAACTTTCCTCCGTCCTTCTGGTTTCCCTTCCAAAATCTTTTTTGCTACTCTGCTTTGCTCCATCCGCCACACATGTCCAACCCATTCCAATCTCTTTCTTCTTATATCTCCCACCAGGTCTGGGTCCTTATATAATTCTTTCAATTCCTGGTTTGTTCTAATTCTCCATGTATTCTGCTCCTGCACTGGCCCATATATCCTCCTTAATATTTTCCTCTCCCATGCATTCAATATGAATTTATCCTTTTCTGACAACGTCCATGTTTCGCTTCCAAACATCACTATTGGTTTCAGTATTGTTTTATATGTTTTGATTTTGGCCACTCTGCTCATTGTCCTGGAGTTAAACACTTGTTTTAATGAATAAAAGCATCTATTTCCTGCTGTAATCCTCCCTCGAACCTCCTCACTCAGGTCATTTTTAGAAGTAATTAGAGCGCCTAGATACTTAAAATTCTCAACCTTCTCAAATTTTTGACCATCCAAAAATATTGCCGATGTTGGGTTTACTGTTGTTCTTGACATCTTCATATATTTTGTTTTGGCCTCATTTATAATTAATCCTGTTTTCCTTGATCCCTGCTTCAATTGTATGAATGCTTCTTCCAGCACTTTCGTCGATCATGCTAATATAACAAAATCATCTGCATATGCCAGATACTGCAATGACCTATTAAAAATGGTTCCATTTTGATTTATCTCAATATTTCTTATTGCTTTTTCCAAAACACAATTAAAAAGAATTGTTGACAAAGCATCACCCTGTCTAAGACCTGTATTAACCATAAAACTATCAGACAAACTTCCTTGTATTTTCACTTTACAGTTGGAGTTACTGAGTGTCATGTTAACCAGATTAATCAATTTGCTTGGGATTCCAAATTCTTTTAAAATTTCTAAAAGGTAGTCTCTATTTACAGAATCATATGCTTGTCTATAATCTATAAACAACAAGTGCAATTCAATCCCAAATTCATTACATTTCTCGATTGCTTGTCTTAAAATAAATAGATTGTCAGTAGTTGATCTCCCTCTCCTAAAACCATTCTGATAATCTCCTAAAATGTCTTCAACATATGGGACCAGCCTCTTATGTATCAAAGATGTTAAAATCTTATAACATGTGCATAAAAGAGATATACCTCGGTAATTATTGCACTGCAATTTATCCCCCTTTTTAAAGATCGGGCAGATAATAGCTGCTTGCCATTCTATTGGCATAGTTTCTGTGGTCCAAATTATTTCTATTAATTCATGGATGTGGTCCCACAATTTTGGACCTCCAAATTTAATCATTTCAGCATTAATATTATCCCCTCCAGGTGCTTTATTATTTTTTAATCTCTTAATGGCCTCATAAACTTCTTCTTTAGTGGGTGTGGGCATTTCAGTTGGTGCTTCCAGTTCTTGGTTTATTTGTTCATTATTTGCTTGTACATCTGGTGACTCTATATCATTGTTCAGAAGTTCTTGGAAATGTTCTTTTCATCTATTAACTACTTGGGTGTCATCACCTATTATGTTATTGTATTTATCCTTACACATTATTGTTCTTGGTTGAAATCCTGCTTTAAACCCCTTTATTCGTTTATAAAACTCTCTTGTATTATGTTTCCTATTAGCTTCTTCTATCTCTTCTATTATTTTTAAATTATGTAGCCTACTCTTTTCTTCATCCTACAGCATTTCTTAGCATCTTTCCGTTTTTCTTTATACTTTTCAACATTTAACCTTGTTTCTTTGTCTAACATTTTCTGTCGGGCCCTATTTCTTTCTTGTACCTTAACTTTACACTCTTCATCAAACCACTCATTTCTCTCATTTTTTGGTACATAACCAATTATTTCCTCAGTGCTGGATACTATGGCTTGCCTAATATAACTCCACTTCTCTTCACATTGTTGCTCTATTTCTTCATCCTTTTCCCGTAATTTTTCCAACATCTGTTCTTTATACATTTCTGTTACTCCTTCATCTTGGAATTTTCCAACATCATAACTTACTTCTTCTGTTTCACCCCCATTAAATTTCTTTGTTTTACTGTTTTCTGTCTGTATTTAACCCGGACTAGAAAATGATCTGTATCACAGTCTGCACCTCTATAGCTTCTAACATCTATTATGCTTGATGCATGCCTTTTGTCCACCATAACATGATCAATCTGATTGTTGGTGTTCCCATCCGGGGACTTCCAAGTTACTTTGTGTATTTGCCTGTGAGGGAAATATGTACTTTTAATTATTAAATTATTACTAGTTGCAAAGTCTATGGCTCTCATGCCATTCTCATTTGAATCTTCATGTAAACTGTGATTTCCGATTGTTGGTTTATATTCATCTTCTTTCCCAATCTTTGCATTCAAGTCCCCTAGAATGATTTTAGTGTCATTCTTGTGAATATTATCATAAATTCTGCTAATTTTATCATAAAAGGCATCCTTAATTTCATTATCTTTTTCCTCAGTAGGTGCATGTATGTTCAAAAAGGTGGTGTTATTAAACCTTCCTCTAATCCTGAGTGTACATATCCTTTCATCTATTGCATCAAATCCCATCACTGCGCTTCTATATCTTTTATTTACTACAAATCCTGTGCTTAACATATTACTTGTGCCACCACTATAAAACAATGTGAAGTTTCCAGTATCCATGACTCCATTTCCCTTCCATCTTATCTCCTGGATGGCTGCTATAGCAATGTTATATTTCTGTAATTCTGTTTTTAGTTGAGTTAGGGCTCCATTTCTATACAGGCTAAGAACATTCCATGTAGCAAGAAACAAATCATGTACCTTGTAGCGTTTTCCAGGTCGTTTTACCAAGTTATCCGTCCGGCAGTTACTTTGAGTTTTCTGAACAATTTTATTTTTACAGTATAGGGCTGTTAACCCTGCCCAACCACCCAGCAATCCTGGAAGGACGATGTTTTCTGTTGGGGTTTCCTCCCCTAGCTGACGGGTCCCAATTATAGCGTCGGGAATTCGCTTTTCGCCCTTACTTGCTTCGCACTATCCAGGGGTCACGACGAGGACGTGCAAGTATAGGACTTGGTAGGAATGAATGGCGTTTCTCGAGCTTTTAGATGGTGCAGGGTATAACTGTCAGCAAGTCCTACCCCCTCGAGGCCACATACTACCCCTTTGGCCCCCATACCGGGGTCCTGCCCCGGGAAATTTTCTAAATTCTAGATGAAAATTAGTGAGTTTTAAAGTTTTTTTTTAAGTATTTTAGAGTCATATGATCAACATTAGAACCCCGAAAACTCGACTCTCTATAACTCCACACTCCGGGAAACTCGACAAGCCTGAAACACTTTTTGGCTTTGAAAAAAGAAACAAAACATAAACACGCACGGTATTTTCGTAAAAAGCTAATTTAATTTACAGTAATAATTATGCTTATAGACTATTACAGAGCAGTGAATATATAGCTCTGAAAAGACTGAAATTATATTTAAATAAATCCTAAACTATCA
Organism: Ectobius pallidus; assembly: GCA_964059195.1. Classification (NCBI taxonomy): domain Eukaryota; kingdom Metazoa; phylum Arthropoda; class Insecta; order Blattodea; family Ectobiidae; genus Ectobius; species Ectobius pallidus. Next base: position 157,741,803 of record CAXKWD010000002.1, read on the forward strand.
TTAAAAGAATAAAACATAAAATATTGCTGTTGCACAGTAATAGCACTTTGATTAATAAGTGAAATAGCTAATTTAAGCTTACTTTGAATAAGGCTGAGGGTTCATTAAATAAAAACAATATCTCAAAGTTAATGCTTTAATACAGTTAATAAAGTTAATACAGTATGCCTAATACTTTCAGTCAAAAAGTATGTAAATAACGGGCTTTAATTGGGTCTTACACCCTAAAAATATTTAAGTATTTGAAAATAACTAATACAGTACTATAGTAATATAGAAATACAGTACTAAACTAGTACTAATATTTCAAAACTGAAAATTTAACATTCTGTATGTATTTAATTCTCTATTTTATAAAGATTTTTAATATTGCTCTAAATACCATTATTAGGGCTAGAGTGTCTTTAGAAAGGTGCAAATGTCGACCGTCTGACTGGATTACTGAATATGAAGTCGTTGATGACTGGTCGGATATCCAATTCATCCAAAACATCTCGGTGGGCTTGAAGAACAGCCAAGTTGTTCAATCGCTTCTGTCCCATTGTTGATCGGAGATATGACTTCAGACGTCTAAGGGCGCTAAATGACCGTTCTGCTGTTGCTGTCGTGATTGGAACTACTTGGAGAAGCTTAATGCACTTCACTACTTCACATAACATTTCTCCAACTGCAGGCTCTTGTGTAATGTACTTTCTCACATCACGCATGTTTTTAAGACCAGTTGTTTTTTATTAGCGATATCAGATAACATATTCAAGTGTAAGCGCAGTCTCTCAATGTCTAGGTCATTTTTGAAAAATTCAGTTGATTTTTCAAAATTTGTTTCACCTCTGTTTACTAAAAGCAAGCACTCTTGTTCAACTGCAATGACCTGTGTGAGTCCAGTTGATGCAAACCGCTCAGTAATGCAAGATTGCACCGTTTCACAAACTTCAATGTAAATAGCTTTGTAGTATTCCTTTGGGGTTTTGAAAGTGTGCGGTGAGCTGGCTTCATTGTTTTCATACTTCTTTGGTATACGTCGATTCCGAGGAAGCGAAGGATCATCAACTTGTGAAGGTTTTTCTTTTAAACACAATTCCCAAAAGTGTTCAAAACTATCACGCCTTCCATTCAATATACAAATCAAGCCCTCATATATTTTTTTCAGATCAGCAACACTTAGATGAGGGCATTGAATTTTTTCATTGACATCCTCTACTGGGTTCATTGCATGGCAATAAAGACGTAAAAAGAAATAAGTTTTGAATTGTAACATTGACTCAAGGTAGCCTGCACATTTGTAACCTGCCTCTGTTTTGTCCTCTGCAGAAAATGTTTCAAAAAACTCTAGCAGTTCTTCAAAGTTTTTCAATATTCTCAAGATACTAGAAGCTCGCATAGTCCATCGAGTCGGGCAAAGGGGTCGTAGACCAGCTTGGTCGTTGGTGTTCTCACAGCGTATGCTTCTGAAAAGTCCCATCCTTTTGTTGGATTCCCTTACGGTGTTTATTAAGTCCTTGGCTAAGGCCATAATATCCCTCATAGACGTAAGATGGCGGAGACTGTCTACAACTGCCAAGTTTAAACTGTGAGCAGTGCAGTGCACATAACGTGCTTTTGGTTGTATATCCAAAACTAACTTTTTTAGTCCTTTGAACTTACCTCTCATATTCGAGGCACCATCATAGCACTGTCCTCTTAAGTTATCCATTGACAAATCAAGACGAGCAAATACGTCTTTTAAAATACTAAACAGAGTTTGTGATTCAGTGTTGGGGTCTCGTATAAGCCAATCAAGTCTTCGTTGATAATTAAGGAATCATTGACAGTATGAATACAAAATGACACTTGTTCGTGAATCGAAGAATCACTTGTTTCGTCAACCATAATAGAAAAATGTTCAGTCTTCTTGATTGAAGCCAATACTTTTCTCAACACAGACTTTCCTAGTAGATCAATGATCTCGTTTTGAATATCGTGGGACGTCTACTTATACCCCGAACGCCCTAACCAATCTTTTAACTCAGGTACGTCATTCTTTCGGAGTTCCAACAATTGAAAAAAATTTGAGTTTACATTTCGTGCCCTCTAATTGCTAGGCCTTGTCAGCATAGAAATTGCACGGTAGTAAAAATTGTCTCAAGAGCTAAACGGCCTTTCTTCATATCACTATCTAACTGTTTATTCAATTGGGAGGCCACACTTCGGTTAGTGATGGCATTTAGTTTCAGAACACCTTCTTTATGCGTAAACGTATTTTCATGAAGATGGAATTTTTCCAAAGCCTTTTTCCAGTTAGAAAACCCTACGGAAATAAATGCATCTTCTTTTTTTGAAGAAAATTGTAATAGATTTATAGCATCTGCTTCTTTGCAGGTTTTGCAAAAAACTTTTTCGGTAGATGCTTCATATTCTAGCCATGTATATTTGATCAACCAAGACTTCTGAAATGATCTTCCCTTACCGGATTGTCCAGGTTTTAGCTGTGAACAGTTCTCGCCTGAAGACGACGAAGCAATTGACGACACAATTATTGTCGGAGGTTGACTTGCAGTATCATCAACTTCCAAGCGCACCTTTTTGGTAACAAATTTATCCATTGCAAACTTAATTCACAATACACTAAGAGACTAAAGTAAACGAATAAAATATAGTCATATAAAAGAGTCCACTAAACACTAAAGTCGGAACGCTAAACACGTCTGCAGTATGCACTGAACGAAACTATCCACACTGAATGACTGCTCCAGCAGGGTGGGCTTTATATAGCCACGGCGTCGTAATGTCTCGAAGCGTCAAGGCGAGGCGAGGTGGAGGGTTCCAGGCACTTCTGTTCCAGTCCTTTTGATGTCGCCGCGGCCGCAGCGCTGGCCCGCCAGACCTTACACGAAGGTTCGCGCACCGGGACAAATTCTAAGTGTGCCCGCAGCACCGTAACACTATCATGATTCACACCACTCGTTTTCAGTTAACCTGCTTACTACCGTAATAATTATTTGTTTTAACTCATTACTGAATGTATTTTAAAAGGTAACTATCGTCAAACAAGGAAAATAAAAAATACCAACATAATTTTGTGATTTTACAAAGCATAATATAACTAATAATTTTCTTAAATTATTGGGGGGGCAGAGCCCCCCCAAACGAATTTTTGAGGGGGCTCGGGCCCCCTCAGGCCCCATGGAGTCGGCGCCACTGTCCTTACTCTTACATTCATCACCATTATCATACAAGAATTCTAGACATTTAATATCAAAATCATCAGTCTTAGCATTCATGTCCCCCAGAATTATTACACCCTTGTTATTATGTTTATTTTTCATTAATTCAGTTTCTTTAGTTAATTTCACCCATATAATTAAATTAAAATAATTCAAAATTTTTGGGTGTATAATATAGCAAGCTGTTAATCACAAAATTAATAGGAAGTTTATATAGTGAAGTTAATAAATATATATTAATACTTGAGATGGAGATTTAACATACATAACTTCACTTAATTCAAACTAATCTGAACATGTTTTCAGCCAATATCATGACTCATCCTCAGCAATACTCCATCTGAGGTAGAAACAACAGCTGTGCCTCCTGATGGGTGTTTAGCTTAGCTCTTGATTAGATCATCAGCAGGCATATCAAAATTCATCAGCTGGTCCCTGTTTTTGTGGATATAAATTTTCTCCCAAACTGTGAGCTGCTTTTGTCCCTGGACATCTTCTTCAATTTCGGCTCCACTCTAATTTCATGTTCCTTTTCCCAAACATGTGCAGCTATTGTCCATATTTTGTATGTGTAATGTGTTCTTTTGCCCTTATATCTAATCTTCTTTTAGTTTTTCCAATGTATTTTAGATTGCAGTCTTTACAATTAAATTGATATATTACTTATTTTTTGCTGTGAGGGATTTTTTCTAAGTTAGTGGGTCTTAAAAAGTTTCTTAAATTATATCTGTTTACTTGGGCTGTAACAATATCGTGTGCTTTGAAGATTTTTCTAAATTTCTCAACTGTTTATGGGTGGTAGGTTATTTTATTATATATCATATCTTCTTTTTCTGGTATGAGAGTGGTAGTATCCTTGATTTGTTTTTGTTGACTGTATTTCCTTATTTTCTTCAAGATCAGGTCTCTGTGGAATCCATTGTTCTCTGCTATGGACATGATGCTGCGGTATTCAAGATCATATCTGTCTTACTGTCTTACTTACTGTCTATGTACCATGCTATTCAGTACTGCTTCTTTGTGGCCTGTAGGGTAAAACTATTTTCTTTAATGTAGCAATCTGAATATGTAGGCTTTCTATATATTCCAAATTTTATTTTATTACTAATGTTTATGATTTTTAGATCAAGGAATGGGGGAAAATCATCTGTTTGTTCTTCTAGTGTGAAGTTCAGTGCACTATCCTGTAGATTTAGAAGTTTTAAGTAATCCTGGTCTTGTTTTTGATTGACTATGGAAAAAATATCGTCTACACATATGCCAAGTCTTGAACATGTGAGGGAAAGCAGATTAGACGTGAAGTTCTAACGAGCACATCTAAAGATTAGCCAAGAAAGGCGATAGTGGATTTCCCATTGCTAAACCTGATCTTTGTTGGTAGAATCATCCATTTAAATTGTTCATGTTTGCTCAATACGTAGCCTCGTTAATTTGCAATATTCTTCTATGGTATTTTCTTTGAAGTCAACAGATTTGAGCCATTTCCTTAAATAAGTTAGCAATTTATCCTGGGTAATGCTAGGATATAAAGCAACTGCATCGAATGACAACAAAATACCACAAGGAGACAGTTCTGTATCTTTGATTTTTTGTGTCAGTTCCAAAAAGTTGTGAATGCTTTTATTTTCAAAGTCTGGGAAGGAGTTAAATTTATTATTCAGCCATTTTGCTAGACGGTATCTTTGAGCATTTATATTATTGATTATTGGCCTCATCTTATCACCAGGCTTATAGTGGCAGCTTGTGTATAGGCACCGTGGAACTGCAGCACCCCCCCATTTACACTTGATAATATTGATAACATTTAATATAGGGATGGGTCCTCAATACTTTTGATATATCGATACTCTCAATACTTGCGTGGTATCGGCATTAAGCGATACTTCAGAAAACTCACTCAATACTTTTTCGATACTTTGGTAATTCTGCAATTTAAGGAAATCGGTATCTCTTTCTCTTTTTAGTAGTCTACTTAATATAGTAAATACTTCTATTTCTCCTTGAAATGGAGAAAACCACTCTAAGACTGTTGTCTAGTCATAAATAAAGACTTTACGACTTTCAAACTTTCGTTTCCTTTCAAACGTTTCAATAACAATCAACAAGCAAGGTGACTGTCCAAACCCCATTGTACGATACTCCATTGTGGAGATTTAGTTACTGCTTATTCTGAAAACCTTAAAACAGTTTATTCATTGTTCTGCTCTGTGATCTGAATTGAACGTCACATGATTATTTTATCCATTCATAAGTAATCTATTTTGGTATGCTTTTAAAACAAGTCTGCATGGCGGCTTTCAGTTGATATCTCTACATGACAAAAGACTGTGTGTATAGCAGTACGATGACATAATTTTTTTTTCAGTCAATATGAGTGAAGTGTGGATCTATTCATTAAATATGCACACTTAATTTATTGGTATTACACAGTTCTCTCAACCTTTACTTTTTAATGTTCCTATTTATTGAAACTGGAAATGTTGATGGTATCGAGCATCGAGGAAAAATCATATATCGGTATCGAGTATCGAGAAAATCTGGTATCGACCAATCCCTAATTTAATATAATGAATTATTTTTTCTTTTTATTCTTTCTTTATTGATAACAATTAATATAATGAGTCCTTTTTCTTTATACTTGTACACTATATAATCCTTAAGTCTAAGTCAGTAGCCATTCCCCAGTTTAAGAAAACGATAAAAAATCTTTGTATGGAAGTGTTCGCTTCACAATTCCAGTGGCTTGGTGTTTGAGTATTGTGTGCATGCAGACATAGCAAGCTACATGGGGCTGCAAGGGAGAGAGAGCACTGTTGCTCTCACAGTGCCGATCCTGGTGGATCTTTCTCTGCATGTGTTGTGCTTAAAAACCATACACTATATTCTTGAATGTGTTAAAGTGTAGAATTAGATTATTATCCTCTTTCCAGCTATTCTATTTTATTCATTTATAGGTAGATTTCGAAGAAAAATCTACCTATTACAATTAATACCATGTCATGACTTTTGAAAAATTCTTTCATATCTTTATCTTTCATGCCTCCCTAATACGAAACCACCGCCTGTTCAAATTTTTTTTTATATATTTATCTTTACACGCTAGCTGCCGTAATTTTGAAGATATTTGATCCAAATTTTATTATGTTATTTCTAGGCCCAATAGTTCGGACAAGTTCGTTAATGAGGAAAATTGGCCCAAGGGGGGGTCGGGGGAGGGGGTTGAAATTTTGAAAAATTTATATCTTGGCTCCTATGAAGTATAGAGGGAAACTTTGTTTGAATAAATTAGAGTACTCCCTATGGAGTTCACAGTGACACCAACGATACGGGGGTTTTGAGGGTACGAGTGAGGGTGGGGGGATGGAAATTCGAAATTTTTGAAACCACGTCTTGTGGGGTATCGTTGAAAAGCTCTTGATGAGTACTCTACAAATCAATAACTAGTTTCTTGATAGCTCTCATATAAGGCGAGATTTGAGTGTTTGAGAAACAATAACACTTAAAAATATACCTCAGCCTGAAGGCCTGCCAAAAGGAATGTGTGAGGACTGACTAAGGATAAAATTACCAATGTTATAGAGTTTGAAATATTGAAAATAATAGTTACACAACTTTAGAACAATAATGCATGGCAAAATAAAAAATAAATTATAAAATATATTAATTTAAAACATAATAAACAATTCTCTTTTTATAAAAACAAAATTCAGATTTATTTAAATTTCATATGGTGCATTGTACACTTTGATATTGCTGTGATAAAATAATTCTCAGTAAAAAGGAGTTTAATATGAAAGTTACGGCTCAATGAAAAAGGAGTGTTGTCCTCAAAGAACATTGGGACTACTGTTCGTTTATGTTGATACCTTGACTTTGATAGAGTTATCACAGTCATGGCTCTCTTTAAGAATTATTATAATATCATAAATTTTGTCTTGTTTAGCAGCTTTGCTAATTTTATTCATTGCTGACCTTGTGCACGGCCTCCCAGAATATTATATCCTTTTCTTCTTGTCAAAACAAATGATTGAAGGCTCTTCCTCTTTACCAAATTCAGTTCTTATTATTGTGGGTTTGTCATGCCAAAGCTAAAGAAGAAGAGTGCTGCACAGCAACAATAAATTAAACCAAAAGCACTTCGAAATCTACGGCCTGTAGGCCTGTCTAAAGGGATTTTTTTTCAGTTCTTTTATTTACAAAAGACATTAACCATGGCAGATAAAGGGGGAAATTATTGATGTTTTCGCAGAAAATAAACAAGAAGAATGAATTCCATTTTTAAATGAATATATCAACTTGAACTTAATAATTTAGATTGAAATAAGTAAAAAATGTTTGATTTTGTTCTTTTAGGAATTTATCAAGTTTCTGAATAAACTTTCTTTTTATATATGTTTGTTTCCTTTTACACAATTTTAAATGCACCCAAGACCAGATCTCTCTATTTTGCCCACGTCCAAAGCATTATGAGATATGGCATAATCTTCTGGGAAAACGGCACTAAAAGCAAAGCAATATTCCGAATACAGAAAAGAATCGTTCGTATACTGTCTGGAGCAAATAAAAATGACTCATGCAGACCCATCTTTAAGACCTTGGAAATCCTACCTGTTGTGTCGTGTGGGTTTAGCGATAAATAACAATATACTTGCTGGATGAATGTACTGTTTATTGATAACACTTCAACAATACATTAGCAGTGTGAGAACGTTGACTACTGATTCGATGAATGGTTGGTTGACTAGAACTGAAAATGACTAGCGATTACTCGAACTCGAACTGACGATTACTACTGCGACTCGTAGTGACAACTGGTACTGACACACACTCTACTGTACTACTACTCGTGTTGTTGCTGGTGAGCACGGTTTATATAGTCTCCGTGCGGTATCTTCTGGAAGTAGAACTCTCACAAAGCGAAGGTGCTGGAGGTCAGCGGGTGCTTCTAGAACTGCGAGGAATGTGCAGCTTCTAGCAAAATCTCGTTGCTCAGATCCAATATACAACATTTCCTCCCTCTTTTAAATTGATGGCTTTGGTGAATTTAACTTGGAGAGTACTTTTGGGGTGGTCGATGTTGGCAGGTACATCTTAGAGGGATGTGGGGCATCTGAGGAGTAGGAGATCTTCCATTTTGAGACTCAGGCATCGCTGGCTCTTGAGCTGGTGCTGGTGTAAGCATCTCCTGGGTCGGTGTCCTCCTGGCTGGTGCTTGTGTTGCTGGTGACTCACAGAAGCGAACTCGTCTTTGACTTGATCGCTCGGTGACTGGAGATGGATCCTTGCGGATTGGTTCCAGTTCATTGTCGGAGTTGGTTGCATCTCTGGCGGTACTGGAGAATACCCTGATTTGATCGATGTGGCGCTTGAGCACTCTTCCTTGGTAGTTGATCTCGTAGTGGAGATCTCCGATGCATGCTGCTACTATACCGGGAAGCCATTTGTTTAGCTTGATGTTGCCAGATAGAAAGTTAACCTTTTTTCCGGTCTCCAGGGTACGAAACGTTGAGCTCATTTATGCTCGTTTTTCCATGACCTTCGTGTGAATGTCGTCAGGTCTGGTCAAGTTGATCTTTGTTCGAAGATCTCACCCCAAGAAGAGTTGAGCTGGAGACTGGCTGGTGGTGGAGTGTGGAGCTTTGCGATATTGTCGAAGAAACTCTTCCCTTGGTTGTCTTCATCGCACAGAGGGCATCCTTGACCGTTTGCACATAGCGTTCAGCTTGACCATTGGTTGAAGGGTGGTATGGCGCAGACAGCTTGTGGTACTTCACTCCACTAGCCTTCAAAAAAGTCTTGAATTCATCTGCAATGAATTGTCGGCCGTTGTCCGAGACGACAGTGATCGGCGTACCGTAGGCCGTGAAGAGGTCGTCCACGATGACCACTGTTGCAGCTGCTGTTGATGAGGTTGTGGGTTTCACCTCGAGCCTCTTACTGTAGGCGTCAACTACAATCAGCAGCATGGTGTCAGCCACTGGGCCCGCGTAGTCGATATGGATCCGTTGCCATGGTGCTTTCGGGTACTCCCAGTGGTGATCGCGGAACTTAGGTGGTGCGTGCGCATGAGTTGCACACTCGGTACAAGATTTGACGAGTGCCTCGATATCTGCGTCTATGCCAGGCCAAAACACAAAGGAACGTGCTATGCCTTTCATCTTCACTATCCCCAGGTGAGCTGCGTGCATGTCGTTGAGGATGGCGTCACGTAGTGAAGGTGGGAAAACCATTCGATGTTCAAACATTAAGCAGTTGGCGGCGAGCGTGTACTTCGCTTCAGGTGCCTTGTAATTATGGCGGCCAAGATCTTGTCCAGTTTCCAGGATTTTGACTATCTTGCCAAGATGGGCAGCCTTCCTGTTCTCGCGTGCAATAACTTCCGCTCTGACTGGTAACTGTTGCACCTGGTGGAGTGTAAACAAATCAAAATCGTCAAAACTCTCTGTCTCTTCCTCCTGTGGGGAAAACGAGTTCTGTATGCTGTTAATTGTATATGGCGGATGCGCTCGAGGGCAATAGTCAGCGTTGACATTGGCCTTGGGGTCTCGAAGCATGTCTGGTACGTCTCGCACTCGGGTGAGAACAGGCGTGGCTCCAGCCTTCGGGTGCATCTTCGCCGGAGGGCCTGAAACCTTTCTCGGGGCGTTGCTGAGAACATCATGGTAGCGAGCGAGGGTGTCATCCAATTGTCTTTTTGTTGAACGGAAAGAGGCTGTTCAGCTTGTGGATCGGGACAGGTTTTGCAAAGAGGTGGTCAAAGTTGATCTCTTGCACAAACTCTGATATCCATTCTCGGCCAAACAGCGCCTCGACTTCGTCGTCGATCACATAAATGTTGAGTTTCCTGGTCCTGGCCCCAATGGTTACATTTACTGATGTCTTGCCGATGCAGTTGATACGATGACCAGTGTAACTGACGAAGTTCCAATCACTTTTCTGTAGCATAAAGCCTGGTTTGATCAATGAGACCTTTGATTTGCTACCAGTCGAGCAGGGGGCACCGGTGTCGAGTTCCATTTTGACGGTGGTTCCCTCTATGTTGACATCAATCAGTAGCTTTGACTGGGACTGGACTGCTCCGATAACCTCAAAATTGTTCAAGCACTGCACTGTGTCAATGTCCTCTGCCGGTTCCTCTTTTTCGGTCACGTGATTTGTCCTTCGTTTTTTTAGGACCGACAAACCTTCCTGATGTGACCTTTCTTGCCACACTTCAGGCAATCCGAGTTCTGGAACCGGCACTGGCTGCGAGGGTGGGGTTCGCCGCAGCCTGCGCATGTTGACTGGTTTTCCTTGGAAGAGGCCTGGTGATTTCCTTGCTGACCCTTCGATTGGTTTGAGGACCCTTGTTGACGATGTGCAGATTTGCTACGTGGGTGCCGTTGATTGTTGCTCTTCCGTGTTGGCGGCTTCTCGTATCCTAACCGATTAATTGACTCGATTTTGGCAGATGCAGGCTTAACCTCGTCTGCGATGTTGTGAGTGGCTTCGAGTGCGTAGGCTATTTCGTACGCAGCGGTGAAGATCTCGGGTTTCTTTGCAATGATTTCATCACACATTTCCCTCGATTGCAAGCCTGCGAGCATCTGCTCGATTAGCATTCGATCTAGAAATGTTCCGTACTCACAGTAGGTTGCTGCTTGGCGCAGTTTCAGGGTGAAGCTGGCAATGGATTATCCTGGTTTCTGCACAATACTCCGAAATTTGATGCTTTCTGCGAACTTGTTGCGAGCTGCGTCGAAATGAGCTATCAATTTCTTCTGTAGCTCGCTGTACGAGAGTGATTCCGGGTCTCCAGGACTCACAAGAATCTTCAAGGCATCGTTGAGTTCTGTCCCCATGTAGACACGCGCGTAGTGTGCATGCTGATCCTCAGGGATTTTACTCAGGTTGAGTGCCCAGGTGAAACGCGTAAAATAGTCAGCAATTGTGGTCCCATCGGCAGAGCGATACGGCTGCATGGTGAACTGTGGTGGACGGAGCTGTGTGTGTGACGCTGATTCTGTTGAGGACTGGCGAAGAGCGGCGGCGATCATTCTAGCAAATTGCTCGAGTAACGTCGATGTTACGTCAGCCATGATGAAGAAGAGTCGAGAACAGATTCACTGACACGCTCAGCGATGAACTCGGTTCGGTGCTTGTGGTTGCGTTGAAGTCTGAATCCTGTTCGTGATGCACTCTCACTTCACTGGTAGACGATGTTATTTATCGATCCCAGTAGTCGATGTTATTTATCAATCCCACTTCTGACACCACTATTGCGCCGTGTGTGGGTTTGGCGATAAATAACAATGCACTTGCTGGATGAATGTACTGTTTATTGATAGCACTTCAACAGTACATTAGCAGTGTGAGAACGTTGACTACTGACTGGATGAATGGTTGGCTGACTAGAACTGAAACTGACTAGCGACTACTCGAACTAGAACTGACGATTACTACTGCGACTCGTAGTGACGACTGGTACTGACACACACCCTACTGTACTACTACTCGTGTTGTTGCTGGTGAGCGCAGTTTATATAATCTCCACGCGGTATCTTCTGGAAGTCGAACTCTTGCGGAGCGAAGGTGCTGGAGGTCAGCAGGTGCTTCTAGAACTGCGAGGAATGGGCAGCTTCTAGCAAAATCTCGTTGCTCAGATCCAATACACAACACTACCTCTTCCATCCCTATACACACATGAGTTACTGGTATATATCAAAGCTTACCTAAATGAATTTCAAACAAATGGAACAAATCATGAGCACAACACCAGATTCAGAAATAACCTCTCTATTCCTACTCATAACACAGCACAATTTCAGAAAGGAGCTATATACAGTGGAATAAATTTGTTCAATAAACTACCACAACACTTAAAAAGTATACAATCCCCAATCAAATTCAAAAGCGCCCTAAAGAAATTCCTAACTCAATCTTGTTTCTACAGTATTGAGGAATACTACAACTCATTCTCTTGCTAATTCAAAAGAAAAGGAAATAAGAAGTATATACCAAGTAACCTTATTTTTGAGATGCTATATTATAACACATGCACCATTCACTATATGCCGAATGTCCAAAATCTAGGAGCCTCAACCTCCTGGAACCCTCTGGGCCTCCATGGCCTGTATAGGGATCACTTTACCTTTTTACCATTCACTATATGTATTATCATTATGTACTGCTGCTTCCTACTCATATGTTATTACACACATATCGATATTCTTTATAGAATGTCCATCATCCTAAGTTATATCAATGTAATTCGATCCACAGGATATAAATAAATTGAAAAAATTGAAATTAATACAAAGGCTAACCCTTTATTGAGAAGCAACATTTCTTCATTAGTGAAAACTTTAGATGATAAGTTCACTACATTATTAGTTTTTTGGGGGTTAAAAACTTATGTGGATTTCTCCATGTACATAGAAGACTACATTGCAGATACTGAGATTGCCATAGCTGATTTGAAAGAAAATGAAAAATCTATATTCAGAAATAAACGTGAGGGAATTTTGTTAGACATGGAAACTAAGAACCTCAATTCATACAGAGAAGAAGATTGAGCTGAATGCTTCAAGCAAGTTGCCATAGACACAGCATACCAATCAATCACTCTTGACAATAGTTCATATGATGGTAAAAAATATGGGTAACAGATAACAAAACATCTAAACAATTTTTACAATATATTCTCATATATATATATAAATCAGAAACAAACAATCAAAGAAAAAACACAATTTTTACAAAAGCAGATAAAGGCAATAAATTTGTAATCCTACATGAAAATGATTATATAGCTAGAATGGAATCTTTGTTATCAGATGATGAATTTGTTGAAGTGAATTTTGACCCACAAGAGAAGTGCATTTCATCTTGTGACAGTGCTATAAAGGAAGCCACCATGGCAGCTTGTAGGTAAAATTAGTGGGGGCGCTATTCCAAAAAATGTTTAATGTTTGTTTTAGGATTGTGTAAAAAGAAACAAACATGTATTTAAAAAGAAAATTTATCCAGAAACTTAATGAAATCCTAAAAGAACAATATCAAACATTTTCTTTTATTTTCTTTAACCTAAATTGTTACAGTTCAGTCTTTATTTATTTATTAAAAAATGAAATCCATTCTTGTTGTTTCAATTTGCACGAAAAGATCAATAATTTTCTCCTTCATATCTGGATGACATCTGAGAAAATGTTTCTCCATTGAAAACACTGCAAGCACATTTAATCTTTCCAAATTGATAGTGCTCCTTAGAAAAGTTTTTATTCTTTTCAATATTGAAAATCAGCATTCTGCCTCTGATGTAGTTATGGGCACTGTCAAGAGGATTTTTATCAGTTTTGTAATTTCACTTATTTGATGAAAATATTTTTCGTTGTTGCTTAGAATATCAGGTGTTGAACAATCTCTTTTTCTAACTGTAACTTTCTCATGGAGAGCAGCTGTGAAAACTAAACCTGTTGACATTCACTTACATTCACAGAACTTATTTCTTGGGAATGTAAGGCCATGATTAAGTTTTCTGTTAAATAAAAGAACCAACAAAAAATGAATCAAATAGAATAGCTGGAAGCAGGATAATAATCTAATTCTACACTTTATCACGTTCAAGCACAACACACATGGTGTAAAGAGAAAAAAAAAATTCCACCAGCATGCCAGCATTATGGGAGTGAAAGTGCTCTCTCTTCCTAGTAGACTCACATGCAGCTTCCTATGAACTGTGAAGCACACTACAATCAAACACCACCCCGCTGGAACTGTGAAGCACACAGGTGTTATCGGTAGGCCTAATATCATCTGTAATAGCATCAGAAAAAAACTGTAATTTGTCTTTGTTATCCCTTTACTTCCATTTTAAAATGTGATATCCCCACACATCCTACATAAAAGAAAATTTACAAAGATTTGTGGTAACATTTCTGAATTTCTAGCTGCAGGATCTCAACAGATGATTCCATTCTATGCTTCTCTGACTGATGTGAGGAACACTGAGGCCATGATAATAGCCAGACTTCTTCGCAATGTGAAAGTGGATTTTCTTTGGACAATGAGAAGTGAGCCAATAGATTGGCAGGATGTGCACAAAAAACAGATTATCAACAGGTTTCCAAGAGCATATTTCACGACTAAGGTAAAGCAAACAATTTTCATACTCTGTAAAATCAGTTTACTATCTTTAAATAATTGTCATGGGGTGTAAAACCATTAATTACTGTGCTCACCGAGAAATTTTTAGCTCCTTTAAAAAATACAGAATGTATGAAGCTATTTTCTTCTATGCATAAATCTATATTATAATAAGAGGAGGTATTTGAAAAGGTGAAGTCAGACTGAAAAATTCAATGCCATAGCCGGGATTTTAACCAAGATCTTCGGTCCTCTGTGGCGCTGCTCTTACCAACTGAGCTACCATGGCAACATGCTGGTACAACATCGAATTCTCCAACTTACTCACATATCCCAGTATACCACCAGGAGATGAGATACCAACCCAGTGGTGACTTACAAACTCGTAAGTGCTTTAAGACCTGGGCTTCATAGTAAACCATTAGTAGGTCACAGTAGAATGATAATTCTTTCACACTGGCCGTGCATAGGCTAAGATGGAAAGGTGAAGTCAGACTGCAAAATTCAATGCCAAAGCCAGGAAGTTTTGTCTGTCTGTTTGCAATGCCGAGCCAAATCTAAGGCACGCAGAGATAAAAACTTTTAATAAAGATGGAATGAATGGTGTCCGAATGCATTTTGAAGCTGGATTTTTAATTTTTGCTTTCATTCATAAGTTTGAGGTAAATATGCCTGAAAACGTGATTTTTTGTGCTATTGAAGTACTGTACCAGTTTTTGCTAAAATATTGGAATGTAAAATGAATTGTATATGACTTTTTTCTGCTGCCATAACAACCACAAAAGAAGAGCATTGCTGAAATATATATATATTTTTCAATATAATGCATCAATTTTTATTTTTATAGCCTGCTCTGCTTGATTCATTTGTTTATATCATTATATCATAACGGCATGCAGAGTGGTTGCAAGGGCGATAATGAATGTAGACCTAAATTGGAAAGCATTAGAAGATTTGGATAAAACTCGTTATATGTAGTTTTTTTTTTGAACCAAGGAACTTAAATCTGAGGTTTTTTCCCCAGACGACGTATTCTAATCATGATATGCACCTCTAAGCCAGATTTTTAGCTTTTTAATTGTTCATCATTTTTATTGTTTATGAATGATTTGTATGTAAATGTTAACCAATGTATGCTGTTAAATAAATGATTTCAAAAAACATCTGGCAAATGAATTAGGATAAAACACCTTCTCTCAAGACTCAGATATCGAAATATAAAATCATACACTTGATAGAAGCAAAATCATATCTTGCACTATCATATAAACATCTTCTCGACATCACATTATTCAGATCTATCTGGCAATTTGGTTGTTCAATATGGGGTTCTGCTTCCTCTTAAAAAATTAAAAGAATCCAAGTAATCCAGAACAGATATACAAGACTGATCACAGATGCTCCATGGCACGTCAGCAACATCACTCTCCACAAAGACCTGAACATTCCAGAAGTGACAGATGTTATCAGAACGAGCTACACCAGATTACACCTTTAAATCATCCAAACCCTGTGCTACATGACATTATTCCTCATCCTCACCAGAGCAGCACAGTAGAAGATTAAAAAGAAAATGACACAATGACTTGCTTCTTTAAATTTATTTATATGTAAATCTGATCAAGTGCTTATTGTCTATATGATTGTAATAGGCTTTTATTATCAATTTTAGTTATTGCCTGGCTCTAACTTATGCTTTAGGACTGTTACTGAACGGTAACCAAACATACATTTCACATGAGTTGCCACTGCTATTGTTTTCACAACTGTAGTAGGCCTACCTATGGAATTGGATACAAAAAAGTTTTCTACAGTAAAAAACAAATGCAGGCTAAGCTGTGGGCACATGAAGTGATGAATTATTTCTATTTCAGGTGGGGTTATGTGCATACCTGCAGAACATGCACTGGTTTTGTGAATCTGGTGTGTCTCATATCTTATTTCCTCGTTGCTACAATGTCAGTCACCCTGAAGAACTGACTGCCTTCACAGATGATTTCCGCCTCACAGCATGTCTCGGATTACTCAAATGGCTGGTAGCAAAGTATGAAAGTGAAGGTGAAAGTTCCTTGAAATGTGTTGAGGGAAAAGTAAGTTTCTTAATAATCTAATTTTTATATGAGGATGAATGAGATCAGTAAAAACATGACCAAAAATGGAACTTTCATTTATCATAGTAAGACATTTTTAAAATCTACATTTAATTGTTAATGCCTGCATTACAGTATAAGGCTGAAGAGCTGATTGGTAAACTAAGTTATTTAAAATAGCTTTGAGTATGTAAAATTAAGGGCCTGTACGACGACCTGCTGATATCATATTTATCTGCCAGATAGAGAACCTATCTGGAAGTTGGCCAAGAATTGCGTATTATGATCTCCTGACAAAATCTGTCTGGGAAGAGAACTTCCAGATAAGCTAGCAGGAGGATGGAGTGGCTGACAAGCTTCCAACTGCTAGTTAGGGAATCTTGGTTGAAACAAGATGGCAGCACAGCGAAACTTCCTGGCCACCTGAATTTTAGAACTGATGCCAGAAGATTTAATCTACACAAAAATGTCATTTTATGCTCATATATGAATGAAATAGAATTGAACAAATCGATTAATGCACTTAAAACGATATGTTCTTGTGTAATTTAATTGTACAAATACAAATCGGAGCTGCCACACCTAGCAGATGCCTACCGAACTACAACAAACACACCTCTTTGCTCAATGAGCTAAGGACCATTTTACAAAATTTTACTGCGTTCTTCCTGATAGCAGTTCAGCGGTGGTATTACAAGACATCTTCTAGTTAAGCTATCTGGAAGTCATGTATCGGGAGAAATTGTCGGCAGGTGGTAATACAGGCCCTAAGTCATGGATGAATTTTTTCTCCACTTCTCATAAAAGAACTTCTTTTCCATTTTCAGTACTAATAATTTAATACTATTGAATATAATTGCATGAAATGTACAGGGCATCTTTAAGATGTTCTATGAACAGTTCTAACAAATAATTTTTTTCAAATGTAAGATATGTTAGCAAATAATAATAATATATTAATAATCTATATTTTATAACCTTAGACTTTTAATTGCAAACTAATAAGGAAAACTGTAAAGTATTAAAAATATAATAATAATAATAATAATAATAATAATAATAATAATAATAATATATGGCACCAACATCCATAGTCAGAGCATTTCTCAATGTACCAATATAATGCTGCATCTTGCGAAAAACGCCGATGCAACAGAAGAACTCACAAACAAGTGATGAAAAAGAACAATAATAATAATAATAATAATAATAATAATAATAATAATAATAATATGAAAATTTCTTCCAGTAGAATTGTTTTAGAGTTAAGCTTTTATTGAAGCCCAAGTAAGTTACATGACTCTATGTAGGCTTACAATAATTTTGAAGTTACAACAATGTATTTCATTTTTCATCCTCAACCAGTTTTCTATTGTTTTCTTAAGTTTGGTAAAGAACGGATAATCCTGAAACTTAAATTACTGTAATTATCTTGATGTGTATGCTATTTGAATATTATCATACATTGAAATGTCTCCTAGGTTCAAAAGGTAAGAATAGGTCCCCCTTAAGATTCAGATACGGTAATCCAAAACTTCATTCCACTAGTATAGTTGCTTCCATTATTTAATTGTATAAGCCAGTGGTTTTCAAACTTTTGGGGTCCATGACTCCCTTGACCTCAACATAAAACCCATAGCTCCTTTCATACACGACATCCAACTTGAAGTGTGGAGTAAATAAACTTAAGTTTCGAAACAAATTAATAATAGTAGTGATGTCCTTATTTTAATTATTATTTATTAGCATAACACATTTTAATCAACTATTAATTTTATTACATCATATTCTTGCAACGAAATCAGTGGGATGGATGAGCTTGCTTCTTCATCATCATTTCTTCAAATCTCAGCACAAGATTGGGAACTGTGACTTTATATCTTTCTCGATGTTCATTCATGAACTGTATTCAGTCTTGTTTACTGCTAATGCTGAAAATCCTACCCCATATAAGTAGGATGTTGCAAAAGGAATCGAAACTAGTAGGGAGTTGTTACCTACTTGAGAATAGGCCTACCCTTGTTTCACCAAGCTCCAAAACTGAAGGAGTGATGATGAAATGAACTTTGACTTCAATGTCGAATCTGAAGAAATATCAATAAATTGCTCTTATTTTGCAGTTGTTAAGTCTTGATGGAAGTTCTGTACTGAAAGGATCGATCCAGTCATGTTGATCAACTTATTCTGGAAAGTAACTTACTTCAGAAAGTAAACATTGATTCTTTTAAATTATCCACAAACTTCAATTATTCATTCAACTCTAAACTATTATCTTCTAAAATCGTGTGTAGAGTAGGGAAACTGTGATGTTTATTATCTTTATTATCCAACTTTTTCTTCTACAATAGTAGTTTCTTTCTGAAGGCTGAAATTTTGTCTGACAGTTGCAGACTGTTGGTCTCATTAACAAAATGAGTTTTTCAAAGATGTCACAAAGGCATGCCAGCTTCAGAAAAAAACTACTGCCTACAAACTCGAAGGAAGTCAAATGTTTCTCTTGAACAAGATAACAGTGAACCAATGGTAAGGTCCAGTTCGATAACATAAAATTGTTTTATTTTAGGGAATAAAACATTGAAGCAAATCAATTATTATTTTTATGAAACCACTGTGACGCTCCTACCCTAAGGGCGTGACACCCCTGAGAGCAGCAATGCCCCAGAGAGTCGTGATGCCCCTGACAGCCACGATACACAGTTTGAAAACCTCTGGTCTAAGTTGTACATAAATATTTCTTCACACCTTTAGCCCTGCAAGTATTTTTGTGGGAAAGAGTCACTTTCATAAATTACCATAAGGGTTTGGTTTGCATTTTCAGATTCCATTCACAGCAGTGGAATTTGCAATTCAAAGGTGCCACGAATACATCAGCGTACAAACTCATGAAGATATAGACAAATTTGACGCCCTTTCTGTGTGGGACCATCAATGGGACCAGTTTCTGACATGGTACTACTTGGCTGTTCATGAAAACTTCCTTCTCATGGAATGTCACAGAACTTCCATTAAGGTATATTATAGCAGTCAAAACACTATTTAGGATGGTTGGTTTTATGTTTATTTAACAATAGGGTTTGAACAACAACTTAGGCCTGTGACTGTCGGCAGTGTCCTGAAGGAGTTTGTTTACATGCCTATAAATTTACAGACATGGACCTGTCACAATTATGGACACATAAGTGCCATCAACATGGGCTGGGGGATTGAATCCATGACCTTGTGCACAGAAAGCCAACAACATACAGACTATGCCACCTAATAAATAAATAAATAAATAAAATTAGCTTAGACATCCCAAAAGACAATGGCCTCATGTGGATTGCAGGGCAAGCTCATATACTTCTTGTTAGATGAACTAGTCCTAGCAAGAGTTAATTCTAGTGAGAGTTTTTGTGCATGGTTGGATTGCTGCTGTATTTCCACTAGGCACTTGAGATGGAAGTTTCTCCCATTTTCTTCCACTCTTTTCTATTCCTTGCAACTTGAAACCATGGTCTTCCTGATGTTTTGATGAAGTCATCCTCCCATCTGGTCTTTTGTCTCCCCACACTTCTCCAGCCTGTTCTGGGGTCCCATGTTATAGCTTTATGTGCCCATTTTTGTTGGTTCATTTGCATCACATGGCTTCCCCACTTCCATTTCAACTGATCCACTCTGTTTGCCACATCCTTCATACCTGTTCTTTTCCTTATTTCTGTGTTGTGGATTTTGTCCTTTAATGAGATGTGGAGGATAAATTGCTCCATTTTGCACTGGCATACTTGCAATGTTTGCTGTTGTTTTGCAGTAAGTGCCCATGTTTGGCACCCATAGATCAGTACTGGAACCACACATTTCTATAGAACTGCAGACTTCGTTGCTGTCTTCAGTCTTTTGTCAGCCAGTATGAATTTCAATGACCAAAATTTCTTCCATGCCAGGCTGATCCGTCGTCTGATTTCATTTTCCATGCAGTTACCAAACGAGATCATTTGTCCTAGGTTTGTGTACTCTTGAGTGTACTTTAGGTGTGTAACTTAGTGCTGATGTGGATGGGGTTTCTTCTTTGTTGGTCATCACTTGAGTTTTTTTTGGGTTCATGTGCAATCCTGCCTCTTTGTTGGTAGCCTCCAGGTTGTTTAGCATCTCTACTAAGTCTTTTGCTGATTCTGCTAGCAGGATAATGTTATCTGCTAATCTGAGGTTTGTCAACCTGACACCATTGATGTTGATACCGTACTTGTCGTCCCAGTTGAGCTTTGCAAATTGGTTCTGTAATAGGTGAAAGGTTTTAAGGATAGAGGGTCACCTTGTTTGACTCCCCTTGCTAGTAGGAACCACCCCCTATCTCTTTCTGGCCTGACTCTTGCTTGGCTTGTTCTGTACACTTAGGCTAGAATGTTGATGTACGTGGTTGGAACCCCCTGGTTCTTCAGCGCTTGTAGTATGTATTTCTGCTCCATTGAATCGAAGGCTATATGGAAGTCAACAAAGGCAATATAGATTCCTCAATTATTTGGTTGAGTGTCTATAGATGTGCTGTGCTATAGCCTGTTCTGAAGCCTGCCTGTTCCACTGGTTGGCATTTATCCAGTCTATTGGTCATTCTTTTTGTGAGAACTTTCATAAACATTTTGTATATGGTTGGCATGAAACTGATTATGTCAGCTTTATTGCCTTTTTTGTGTAACAGAATGATGATGCTTTTTAGCCATTCCTTGGGGATTTCTTCGCTTTAGATTATTGCATTTTATATTTTTGTTATGGTTGGTATTAGGGTTTCTCCTCCCATTTTGATGTATTCATTATAGATTTCATCATCACCTGGGCATTTTTCATTTTTTAATTCCTTGATGATTGATCTGATTTCACTGGGTGTGATTTGTGGGATTTCTTCAATTTCTGACGTTGCTGTTACAGGGTATTGGTCAGGTGTGCTCTCTTTGCAGAGTGCTAGTGTATAGCTTTCTGTAGAATTTGGTGGCTTGGGCTAATATATCTCCTCTGGTTGTCTGGCTTCTTCCTTCTGAATCCTTCACCCCAGTGTTTTGCCTTCTGACGTCTGTTTTCTTATCTTCTTTATTGAGGTTACCTTGGAGGAATGCTGACATGTTATTCAGGCAAGAAGAGGGTGAAAAGAGTAATAACAATAGCAATAAAATAACAAATAATTCTTAGGTGCATGTGTAAATAATTCATTTCAGAATTGTGGAAAATGAGATATCTAGCCAGGAATGATGACAGATTTATTCTTTGTCACTGTATATAGAGAGATATCTCATGCAATTAATACTAGAAGGATGGTACCAGTCATCTAAATAATATTTATTTTCTTTTCAAATGTGAAATGACTGTAATAAATAATACTTATTGATGCCTAGAGTTCAACCATATAAGTTGAATTTATTGAATAATAAATATATTGATAGAGAAACTTTTATAATGATGAAAAGCATTACCAGTCAAAATGACTGGTGCAGTCTTTCTAGGTACTCAGGTGATGTCAGTTCTTCTAGTTTAACACATTGCCGTGGACAGCTGAGCGGCTGGCCATCATGTGCCGCCCGGGACTTTCACTCTGTTTGGTAGTACCTGCTCTTTAAAGGATCCACCCTGCCAATTAGTTTAAATGGCTGTACATTTCCCAAAATAAACAAAATATGTTTGAATAACAATTTATTAGTGTACTCACCACTTCCGCTAGTAGTGTTTCAGTGTATGGTATCGCTCAAAACATTCTTCAATGTGAAGTGCAACAGTGCAAAAATAGCATATGTAGTGAGATTCATCCTCTTGTTGTGTGCACTGCTAACCTGGCAAGGTTTTGAAGGTTACTTTTTCTTTTCTGTCACTATTGCTTGTAACTTGTGTTTCTTCAAATCCCCTGTAAGCCTGCCTGATTGGTCTTTGTCTAATGCTCTGGGGTGGGTAGTTTTTTCCTTCCTCTTCTGTCGCATTCTCTTGCGAGAGTTCATTGCTTGCAGTTTCTTAAAAGAATCTTTTGTGTCAGGATTCTAAAATGTATATACCCTAAACACACTAACAACCACAGCACAACTTTTTTGCTCCATTTCATGGGTTTTCTAAGTAGGCCTACCCTAATAAGACAAATACTGGTCTGCTTTGTTGACACCCTTCATATAAGCCTACTTATTATATTCAAGGATACAAGAGGGCTTGTTTACTAAATCCTCATCTATTTTCTTGTCTCTTGATAATCACCTAGTGTTATTTGCTGAGCATTCTAACTTCCCTTTTATCTTTCCAAGTCTGGAAGAAAACATCATCCTTTCTGCAAAATATGCTCCCCCTGCATTCAATTTCTTCTCTGCATCAGAGAAGGATCATGGAAGTCCTCTGCTGTTTCCAAATGTACCACAAACCATTGTTTTACTCTCAAGCAAACATTCTGCTATAGTATGTATGTATGTATAGCCCTTTTTTTTTGTCCCCTCGGGGCACGGGCCTCTTCTTTTGAAGGAAGGTGGCTTGGTAAGGCGATCCCGGGTAGCCATGCCAGGAACGATCCCCCTAGGAGCAATTTGCTCCCTGTATGGTGCCTTGGTGCTTTGGTTGGTCCCTTGTTATCAGTCTGTTATTGAGTATTTCTCTAACCACCAATGGTTTGGGCTGCTTCCGTTAAACATTTCTTCCATGTCTTCCTCTCCTTGGCCACCGTTGTCCAGCGGTTCCCGAAGGTTTTCCTGAGTTCATCGGCCCATCGTGTCTTTTGGCATCCTAAATCCCTTTGACCGCATCTTGGATCTCAGATTGCAGCCCTGTACGCCCATCTGATGGGGTTGAGTCTCATGATGTGGCCCACCCAACTCCATTTCTGGGTTGTGCTGGTGACTACTGCATCTATTATTTTTGTTTTTTTCCTTATGGCCTCATTCCGCATTCTGTCTCGCCACGTGACTCCCAGTATCTTTCTTTCCATTTTGAACACTCTTATAATAATTATCTTGATAGATGTGATGCCATAGGCCCAGGTTTGGTTCCAGAATGGAAAATATTGTCTTTTCTTATCATTCAATTCTAAATCACTGTTGCTAGGAACATCTGAATTACCATCATCATACAAGGGCTATGATAATACTTTTTTGTTGTTTCAACCATACTAATACTCTCAAAGACCATGACAAAACTGCAGATAGAAAGTAAACACTCTGCATAGCTATATTTCCTAACTGTGCTAAAAAAATTAATAGTAATAAAAGGAGAGGAAAGGGTCCAAAAACATCCAGCAACTTTCTATTCTATGATAAATGACCACATTTTGAAAAAGACTTAAACTATAAAAAATAACATACGACAAGCAACCCACTCTGCAAAAACAAATATTTCTGTGACCCGTCACCTGCTGCTGGCTGAGTAAGTACAAAGATTTCCGTGGCTCATCGTCAATGTGTTAATAATCATGGGGTAATATCATAGTGTATTAACTTATGGGATAACTATCACTTTTCTCAACTCATGCTGTGTAAAGAGATATAAGTTCATTCGTAATTGAAATATTTCTTTTCACACTGGTTTCATTGTGGAAAGAGAGGTATGCTATGAGTTATTAAAATCAATATGTACCTCATTATGCACTTAAGTTTTAAGATATACCTCTCTATTCACTACCATGTTTATGTCATAAAACTTTAGTGCATAATGAGCTAAGTAGGGTAATGATTAAAATAACATCCTTCATTCAATTCTAAACTATAGTTCAGATAAACTATAAACAGGAACATAGTAATGAAATAACAAAATTTTTATCAGATAATGATTATGTTAAATACGGAGTCCCACAAGGCTCAATACTTGGACCTACTCTATTCTTAATATACATTAACGATCTAGATTCTACAGTTACAAGTGGAAAGCCAACACTCTTTGCTGATGACACAAGTGTAATTATATCAGGTCAGGACATCAGAAGAGTGCAATCAGATATAACAGAAACTACTCATAATCTTCTGGAATGGTTTGAAAAGAATAGGTTAGTAATAAACAAAGAAAAAACAATTGCTTTATCATTCCATCATGTTCAAAACAGGAATCCACAGTTTCCAATTATAAAATTAGACAATACGATAATAAGTTATTCAGACTATACTAAATTCTTAGGGATGTGGTTAGATAAAAATTTGAACTGGGGTTTGCATATACAAGAAATCTCAAAAAAATTAAGTAAAGCGTGTTTTGCGATAAAGATGATAAATAATATAACCAATTTCGAAACAGTAGAAGCGTTATATTATGCTTATTTTCATTCGATCCTTACTTATGGAATTATTTTTTGGGGAAATTCATCACATGCTATAACAATCTTCAAACTACAAAAGAAAGTGATTAGAATTATGATGAAAGTTAGCAGAACAACTAGTTGTAGGCTATTCTTCAAAAAGTTAAACATATTACCTCTACCAAGTATCTACATATATGAAACCTTAATTTTTATGAAAAATAACTTGCATACATATTCAACCAATTCGGATGTACACTCATACAATACTAGAAATAAGCATGATCTCTTTACTCCATTTTCCTTTACACTGGCCTCTACTTATTCAATAAATTACCATCGTACATTAAGGAAATACCTTCATGCCAGAAATTTAAAGTAATATTAAGGGGATTTCTATTGAATTGCTGTCCATATGACATTAACGAGTTTATTGAAATGTATAATTAATATAAAATCTTAATGTATCTGTTTGTCTTTAGTTATAGTTTTTGTCCATTTGTAAATTTTGAGGTATTATTCTTATTCTCATTTGTTTCTTATTTAGATTCTAAGGTTCTTTTTTTTTTTTTTTAGTTTTGCACAGCTGTGTGATTTGTGCATATCTCATCTTAATTTGTGTTTTTTGTGTATATTTGAGACGTATCCAATGTCATGTATAATGATGTTACTGGATGAATAAAAATACTACTACTACTACTACAATAACAATAATAGCCTAAACACATTATTTTTTTGGAGGACATAATCTACAATTTCACAAAACATATAAATATTATAACTTTTATAATCTTGAAAGATTTAATTTTAATGCGCGATCTTACATATACAATGCCTGTATTGTGCTAAATGACAAATAAATCACAAAACACAAATATTATATTTCGTACGCTTATAACATAAATAAAGTTATTATGGTAGGGCCTACTGTATTTCTCTTTGTAAGATCATCAGATTTGGAGCATGATAAAACAAAGCTGATGACCAATGCAGAGGAAGATCCAATAAAGATCGACGATGAGCCGCAAGAATACGTGCAAGAATACATTTACTTAGGACAAAATATATCACTGAAGGAAAATATGGCAAAAGAAGTGAAAAGAAGGATCACCCAGGATTGAAAGAAATTTTGGAGCTTGAAATTTATATTAATGGACAAATTCCAGAAAATAAGCTTGAAGATAGAGGTACTAGAAAAATGTGTAATACCAGTGTTTCTATACGGCTGCCAGACTTGGGCACTAACATCAAAGCAGAGGAAGGCACTACAGATATGCCAACGTAAAATGGAACGAAAAATCTTGTTCATCTCAACAAAGGATAGAATAAGAAATGAAGTGATAAGGAAGAAAACAGGCATGTACGAGGTAACTCTCAGGGCAGACAGACCAAAATGGCAATGGGGTGGACACGTAGCAAGGATGGACAGTACAAGATGGGCTTATAGAGCAACCATGTGGGACCCGAGAGTCGGAAAACGAAACGTAGGAAGGCAAAGAACCAGGTGGGCAGATGTATTCAAGAAAGTGGCAGGCGATCAATGGTCGAGGAGAGCACGAGACCGTCAGGAGTGGAAAAAGCTCATAAGTGGAATCAGTGAATTGTGAAAAGAGTAGTGCGAAAGTGATCTAGTTAGAAACTGTGAGACGACCTAGCACCCTCCTTAGGAATAGCACCCCTAAGGAGATTCCCTACCTATCCCTGCACTGCAGGAGGCCTTGGCCCTTAATGGGATGTTACAGGCTAATTTTATTTTATTTTATGTTATTTATTTAATATTGAAGAATACAGTATTTTATGATTTTATATAGGCCTATTTAAAGCCTATAATATTGTTTCACCATACCAGGCAATGTCTACTAACAAATCAGTGGCATAATTTATAACTCCAGAAACCCTAAAATGTGGTTTCAGGAGGTCAAGGACTAGAAGGAACCCAAAGGTTGAGGAGAATTTTTGGGTATTTTGAATCGTGAGCTTAAATCTTATACTTGTGAACTTAGTTAAATTATTTTAACTTTTGACACTCACTACTGAGATTTAGGCAATGTGAATTACCTTAAGTAGGAGTGGTTTCAGCTGTATTATGCAGCCATCTTCAGCAACATATCTTATAAGTATTCACATCTGGCATCAAACTTATCGGACCCATGTATTGCATTTCTTTTATTACTCACACTTCCTTATATTGCTGAAAGATCCTTTTTTTAAGTTGAAATTACGGGTAATTAAGAACTATTTAAAAGGTACCATGAGTAAACGAAGGTTTAGTACATTCAGGGTGTTGAATATTGAAATTGGGAAGGCAAGGGAACTTGCATTACATACAATAATTATGTATTATTATGTATTATCTTAGGTACAAATTATTTGTCTCTAAAGGGGCCAGAAGGCAAAAGCAATTGTTCAGTATGACTTGATATGAAAATAGGTATAACAAAAGTCATAAAAGTTATGAGTTTTCTGTTTGCAAGTTTTCTGAAAAGAAATACCTGTAATTTAATTTAATTTTTTGAGCTGTAAATCTTCATTATAAATTAAAGAAAAAAATATAAATACAGTGGTTGGCAGGTAAAAATAAGTTACAGTACATAATTATTAGCTTTTAAAACAACATAGGTTCAAGCAGGCGCGGTTCTAGCTATAGGTCACAGGGTCACGTGCCCCCCCACCCCCATCCATTTTGAATACAAACTGTACTGCATTTATAGTAACTAATAAAATAACGTAACATCTATTTCAAACTTCGCGCTTTTGCTTTGCTTGTCAAATTTGGTAACATAGCATGGGTCGAATTTCGTTTGTGACCGGCCGACTCTCATCCCCTTAACATTTTCCTTTTCTAAGCTGACGGAATGCAGGGAGGGGTTATGGCTAGTTTAGTTTGTACAGGGTCACAGTATTTTTGCGAATTCACACGAATTGGCGCTGTATGCACTCTTGAATGCATATCCGCTAGATGGAGTGGTATGCACTATTATTACTCTATAGTTGAGAACATATTTACGTATTGAGAGGGCAGAATATAGCCAGGGTATCCCCCTCAGGGTATCACAATACAATAACATCTTACCAGAAAAACCTGTCCAGTTTGGAAGGGCGAGTGCAAAAAAGCTGTTTTCCTACCCCCTTCCGCATCTCAAGTAGGCTAAAGCCGGAAGTTTTCTCATGTTGAGTGTTATAGTGCGTGCTTCTGAATTTTTCCTTAGTTCGTAAAGTATTTTTTATATAGTGATAGTGAAATGAATGAGATAAGATGCTTACAAAATAAAATTCTAAATTTCGAGGACCGGTTATTAGCCAAAGAATTAGGACGGCCTAGAACAGAGCTTACGATAAATCTAACATATGAAGACAAAAACAGAGTGTACAAGAGGAATTTCAATAAAAATGTACCATATATAAAAAGTGGAAGTGGATGTGCAGGTGTCCGAAAACTAATGCAATATTCTGTATTTTGCATATTCTATTTGGTGGAGAAGATGCATGGACTAAAAACTGGTGAACATTTGCCCGATAGATGTAAGAAGCACAGTTTGTCAAACGCCATTTAGGCAACGAAATGAGTCTCACTGTCTTAGGGAAGGGTGATATCAGGGTGCAACTTGATGATGGGTATAGAACATGACTGTGTCCGTAAGCATAATGATCTTGTTGACAAAAACATATATTTCGTCACGCATTCTTGATGGCATAAAATTTTGCGGGGAATTTGAATTGGCCTTGCGTGGGCATAATGAGACAGCGAGTTCTGATAACCCAGGTGTTTTCGAAGGTCTCATGAACTAAACCGCGACACTTGGCAATATCCTAAAGAATAGTAATGTTATACAAAAAAATGAAACAGAAAGGTAAGTTTTAGCTTAAGTGTAAGTTCTGTTTTCCTCATAACATTTTTGGTTGATATTTGTATGTTACCCACCCCTGTGGAACCTCACGAGCCGCCACTGGGGTCAGGATTTTTTTCTGTGTACAATAAAAAAGTAATTGGTGGCCCAAAATATTTTTGCTGCAATGTCTACCTGCAAAAAGATATGCCACTGTAATGAGACTTGACTCAAGTTTATTTACATTACAGGTATTTAAATCATGATCTGCTGCATTGTTGCTTTTACAAGAGGGATTATAATAATTTAATTTATTGCTATCTACCACTCAACTACTATTTCTATGCAGATACATACATTTTTAAGCGTGGGATCCATAACTTGCCTTAAATATAAATCAATCATTTACCCTACAAGTGCATGTGTTGTTAAGATAAATATAATATGCCAGAGAAGAATTGCACGTAATGGCTGCTTCATTTATATTTGCACTCATCAACAACTAACTACACAACAAGGACTAGTGGTGGCAGCACCATACATACACAGATACAGAATGAAAACATAAACCAACCAGTATCAGATGTTCATTTGTTGGTTTACGCAACTCAAGCATAGGTACCAACACCTCTCCTTGGAAATCAACAAATTCAATAAATCACCCACCGCACAAAATTGAGGTAAACGGGACAGAAATACAGTATGTAGAAAAGTATGTATACCTGGGTCAGCTGGTCTCATTCACTGACAAATCAGACAAGGAAATAGGAAGGAGAACATCTCAAGCATGGAAGGCCTTTTGGTCTCTAAAATCTGTACTACTGGACAACACTTTAAACCGAAAATTGAAACTAGAAGTACTCAAGACATGCGTCTTCCCGGTATTGCTTTATGGATGTCAAACGTGGTCCTTCACATCCAGACAACAAAAGAGCTTGGAATCCTGCCAAAGAAGAATGGAAAGAAAGATACTGGGCATTTCGTGGAGAGATAGGGTTTCTAACAGAGATCTCCAAATGATCACTAATCTAGAGAGCATAACACAACGAGCCGCAGAGACGAAGTGGAAATGGGCTGGCCATGTGGCGAGACTCCACCATGACAGATGGGCACAGGTAGCAACAATGTGGGATCCCTACGTAGGAAACAGGGCACGAGGCAGACCAAGGACGCGATGGGCGGACTCGCTGAAGCAAGAAGCAGGATCCAAATGGTCCCGCATCGCCCGCACCAGAATCGAATGGAAGAAATTAGGATTGGAACTGCAAAGGAGAAATAGAATGTGAAACTGTGCGAGTGGTTTGAGTTGGGATGTGGTCATAAAAGAAGTTTATATTCTTGTAGTTTCAAAACTGATGTATTATCCAGCCCACGTGGAATAGCTCACCACGGGAGTTTCTCTAAACAAGCTTCCCCTCTAGTAGGAGGCCCTAGCCCTACAAGGGAAATTCATGGGCTCATTCATTCATTCATTCACAAATGATACCACACAAAACAAATACAGACTGAAATAATATGAACATGGCACAGTAAACAAACAAACATACACAATAGTTTACAAATAGGATAAGCCAATGTTTCTGGCACACATTTCAGTCTTCGGACCAGGCAATGGTTTTGTAAAAATGTCAGCAAGGTTATCTGACGATCCCACATATTTTACTTGTACTTCACATTTATCAACACATGGGTCTGAGTAGCATTGCTTAAGATCCACACTCTCTAGAATTTTCAGAAGTAAATCATTCCAAGATTTCCCAGATTGATGAAGACCATACAAACTTTTCTTTAACAGGCAAACGTAGTTTTCACCATGTATCTCCCACAGCTAAGGTTGTTGCATATAAATAGTTTCCTCCAAATTGCCATGTAAGTATGCAGCTACCACATCAACGTGTTCAATTTCCCAACCTTTGCATACATATGTAGCAAGTATCACTCTCAGACTATCTTTATGTATGACAGGACTGTAAGTTTCCCAATAGTCAAGCCCAAACTTTTGACTGAATCCTTGTGCAACAAGTCTGGCTTTAAGTTTCACTTCACCATCAGTTCCAACTTTTATAGAAAAAATCCATCTGCATCCTACAGTATTTCCAAATTTTGGCTTCTTCACTAAAATCCAAGTCTGGTTCCTTTGATGGTTTTTCATCTCCACCTCCATTGCTTTCAACCAGGTGTCTCTATCCTCTCTACACATGATCTCTTCTGGGGTCCTGGGCGGCTCCAAGACATCAATTACACCATTCCTTATGTTGCAGCAATAATTGCAACATGGCAGATTGCACATCCTTCTAGGTTGCTGTAAACATTTTGAACTCCTAAGCCCCTCCTCTGAAGTGGTATCATTGTAGGGCACTTCTCTCATAGAATCAGAGTCCTGTACCTCACCTGTGTCACCGGGGTCTACACCTCTCCTGGGGCACCAGAGTCCAGCTTCTCTCCTGTGGCACCGGGATCCAGCACCTCTCCTGTGGCACCGAGCTCCAGCTCTTCTCCTGCGGCACCAGGGTCCAGCACCTCTCCTGTGGCACTGAGTCCTGCACCTCCTGCAGCACTGGGGTCCAGCAACTCCTGCAGCACCAGGGTCCAGCACCTCTTCTGCAGCACTAGGGTCCAGCACCTCTCCTGTGGCATCGGGGTCCAGCACCACTCCAGGGGAACCGGGGTCCAGCACCTCTCCTGTGGGACCAGGGTCCAGCACCTCTCCTGTAGGGAACTGGGTTATATCCTCTAGAGTTGGATTCTCACCCTCCAGAGCATTGGAGGACCGGAAAGGGAAAACATGCCCACGAAAGACGACAGCTCTCCTATGTAGTATCTTCTTCTCCTAAATGCTCCATAGGCGGTAGGCTTTTATCCCATCATCATATCCCAGAAGTACACATTCCTTAGCCCGCGGTTGGAACTTTCCATCACACAGCTCCTTGGGTATCCATGACCATGCTTGACAGGCAATCACCCTCAGGTGTTCCAAATCACTCTTCATTAAACTTCTTCCCTTCCATTTTTCTACAGGCTGCAGAAGCCTAAATATCTGGATGGGCACAGATTACGAAGAGTACAAGCAGTTTGAAGTATTTCTGCCAAAAAATGAAGAGGTAGTCCTGCCTTGAATAATAAACACCGTATTACATTACAAAGGGTTACATTCATCTTTTCGGCAAGGCCGTTTTGCTGTGGAGTGTAGGTAATGGACCTTCTGTGAAGTATTCCATTTTCGACTAGGTACTCCTGAAAGTCTCTGGCCATGTACTCCATGCCTTGGTCTGTCTGGAATTCTTTTATTTTTCTCCCATGCAAAACTTCACTTCTCTCTTTTTATTTCTTGAATTCTTGTAGGGCATCACTTTTCTTCGCTATAGCTGACGTTGTGACATAACGGCTGGCCTCATCAATGAACGATATTATATACTGCTTTCGACCAAGTGATATCGGTTTTACAGGACCCATAATGTCAGAATGAATTCTATCTAACATTGCACTGGCTTTATCACCTTCATCGACCGGGAACTTTTGTCTTCTCATCTTGCCTTTCAGGCATGGTTCACAAAAATTGTTCGGATCATCCCTTTTACCAGTTATCATCTCTGATAGGGCTTCAACTCTTCCCATAGTTTGCAGGTTAGGGTGGCCTAGTCTCTTATGCCATGTCATCTGAGAAACCCTTGCGGCTTTTCTCAAGTTAACATTCTTTAGATATTCCTCAGTTAACTCCCTTATTGATACACCTCCAACAGTAGTGACAAAATATAACCTTCCAATTTGATGTGCTTGAAAGATTAATTTTTCTCCCTTTAATATCTTATTCAAACCATTCTTCGATCTGAACTCAAGACCTTTCTCCTCTATCTGACCCTGAGAAATCAAATTATCATGTAATTCAGGCACATAGAGCACATCCTGAAGCTCTACATTCTTTCCTCCACATTCATCTGACATAGGAATTACAACAGATCCCAAGCCACTTATTTTTCAGGGGTCTCCCATCACCGACTTCAACAGTACCAGAGCATTCACTAAAATTCTTGAAAATATATCTTCTATTTGTCATGTAGTCAGAAGCACCACCATCTAATATCCATACATGGTGTTTGCATTGGGAATACTTCTTCGCATGCAATACCACATGCTCCCTCGTAGTAACTGAAGCAGAAGCTTTCTTGGGTTCACTACTCCCTTTTTCCTTCTCTTCTAGTTCCTGAGCCTTAGGGCAATTTTTCGCAATGTGTCCTTCACCTCCAAATGCAAAGCAAAAGTATCTCCCTTTGTACTGCTTCCGTTTAGATGCACTGTCATTCTGATTGGTAGAACTCCTTCCATCAGTATACTTTTTACCTTTAGTGCTTGGCTGTTTCCACGTTGTCTTTAATGCTTGATGTGATGATAGGTTTTGTTTTCTCATTTCTTCCTCTCTTTCAAGTAACACTTGTTTGATGTAGGACATGTTTATCTTATCAGGCTGAGCCACCAAACTCTTCACTGTTATTTCATATTCTGGGGGAAGGCCAGACAAACACAAATGAGCCAACTGTTTATCAGATATCTTCAAATCATTCTTCCTCAACAGTCGATTCATATTCATTATTGTATTACTATACTCTTGAATGGACATATCACCCTTTACCATGGTCACCAATTCTCGTAACTTCATCATAGCACCATACTGAGTGTTCTGGTGGCAAATATTTTCGAGTTTGATCCATGCTTCACTCGCCTTGTTGAAATCAACTATGTCGTTAATAAGATCATCACTAACTGATCTCATGATAAGAGATAGCTCCATGAGGTTGGCTTTCTAACGCCAACGGGTTTCTGCTTGACTTAAATGAGCTCCATCAACATCGTTATAACCCGTGATTGCTTCCCAACACTCTTTCATCAACATTTCAGATTTCACTCGCGCCCTCCACGTCACACAGTTATTTCTCGTTAGCTTTGGAATGCAGAAGGTTTTCTCTTCCAATTCCGGGGTCTAGCCATTTTGACCGTTGCAAATTCGTCTCTGCACTGCACCGCCGTCTCGAGAATTATGGGCCATTCATAATAATAATAATAATAATAATAAATTTAATTGTCGTTAGGCCATTACAGAAATAGACAAAGTCTAATACATATCTAAAAATAGAATTAATATAAAACTACAGCTAAATTACTAAGTTCTAAGTTACAAATAACACATATTTTAAGCTAAATTACACTATTCCAGTTGAAGTATTCATCCAAGGTATAAAAAGGGTTACAAACTAACCAATTATGTAATTTTTTTCTAAATACAATGATATGAGTATGTTGAGTAGATACAGATAGTTTATTAAACAGTTTATGTCCTATGATTTCATGACTATTCAGAGATTTGGATAATCGTTGGAATGGAATGTATATATGACTACTGGATCTAGTATCGTGGGAGTGAATATTATTTCTATACTGCAACTCTGACTGTCTATTCTTTATGTAAATTAAAACAGTAAATATATATAGGCCTAGATTGATCACTGTTAATATTTTGTGTTGTAGAAATAAAGGTTTGCAGTGTTCCCTGTGTGAGCTATTAGTGATAATTCTAATAGCTTTTTTCTAATAGCTACATGACAAGAGTTTCCCCAGAGTATTCCATATGCAATAACACTATGAAAAAATGCGAAGTACGAGGGTTGATCCAGAAATAAGGTTCCCATCAATTTTACAAATAGACAACATTGTTTTTTCTCGTAGTAATGTACATCGTTGTCGGCCGCGGTGGTCTAGAGGTAGCGTGCCCACCTCTAGATCCGCAGGGCGCGGGATCAAACCCGGCCGCGGTCGATGGATTTTTCAGGACGTAAAAATCCTTGGCACGGAGTCCTCCGGGAGGGACTTTAAGCTGGGGGTCCCGTGTCGTAGATTTACGGCACGTAAAAGAACTCCAAGCCTAAATTAGAGCCTCTGGACAAAATTTCTCGGCCCTTTCACGTCCAAGAAATACTTAGTTTCCAGAGGGGGGTTGCGAGGCGATGGGCTTACCACCTGTCCCTCTACCCTCTCTCGGAAAATAAGCATATCAAAATTAGTATAGGTAATGAAACCTCCATTGGAGGCCCCTTCGCCCCACCTGGGGATCATAGGGTACCAGATACCAGATACCAGAATGTACATCGTTGGAAAGAAGACACTTTGCTCTATTTTTTGACATAATCGCCATCTTTTTCTAGGCATTTTTGTAGACGGTGTTCCAATTTTTGTATCCCATTGTCGTAGAACTTCACCGCCAACCAGTTGAGGAAGTGTTTCACCCCGTTTTTGACTTCATCGTCGCTCCAGAAGCGTTGGCCACCCAAGTGTTCCTTTAACTTCGGGAACAAGTGATAATCGCTAGGCGCGAGGTCCGGACTGTACATACGGTGGGTGGGGCATGACAGTCCACCCGAAGTTTGTCAAAAGGTCCTGGGTTTGACGGGAGACGTGAGGTTGGGCATTGTCGTGAAGCAGCGTTACACCGGCTGTCAGTCGTCCTCGCCGGCGGTTCTGGATAGCTCGCCTGAGTTTCCTTAGTGTTGCACAATAACTGTCTGAGTTGATTATTATCCCAGGTTCCATGAAATCGATCAGCATTATCCCCTTACAATCCCAAAACACACTGACAAGACTCTGCCAGCAGAAGGAGTTTGTTTGAACTTCTTTGCGACTGGTGACCCTGAGTGACGCCATAGTTTGGACTTTTCTTTCATTTCGGGAGTGAAATGAAACACCCACGTTTCGTCTTTCGTAACAATGGAGTCCAACAATCCTTACGGAACAAATCTCGCACTTGGCGGGAGCAACAATGAACACCTTCATCTCGGACGGCTGCTGAGCCAAGGCTGAGCGGCGCAGCAAAGCGCGGCCAGGCGGAATCGAGAGTGGGGAAAAAGCCGCGCACAGCGGTTTTGCCGGATTTTGCCTAGCACTTTCCCGTGTGGCTGGAGCTCTTTGGGAACCTTATTTCTGGATCAACCCTCGTATGAAGATCTAATGTGATTATCTGGATATAATCTACCATAGAATTCAGACAGAAATACTCCTGTAGGCCAGGTGACTGGGTTAACTAGGCCCACTATAATGTTCCTCTGCAGTTTCAATATGAAAAGAAGCATAAGAGTTGAATTTAGCCTTCATTTTGTTTACCAACAAATCATGGAAACCATTTTCTTTTAATAGTTCTTCTAATGGCTTAAAAAATAAAACATAAAAAAGTCATACATAACTAAAGGAGTTGCAAACAAATCAGACTCCAGTCCAATATAAATTGTGTCAAGATATAGGCTTATTATTAACTTTTTATTACATTTCTGAGATATTACTGATATGTTTGTACTACATAATTATGAAACAGTTAACCTGAATAACAGGAATAAGAACTTTAAAAGTAAAACAGTTCCTCTAGAGAAGAAGAATTGTGGATTGTCCCCATAACGCTCGCAGCATTGCCACGTTGTATAGCTATACCTATACGCTGCCGAAGATAATCTGTGGCGCGAGGATTGTGCGTAATATAGGCTATATATTGTGTTATATATATAACACTATATATATATATATATTGTTTTCATAATTTTGTGTTCATGTACAATATTGTTTTGTTTTCTTATTCTAATGCATAGGCTACAGTTTAACATCTTATTAATTCTGTGTTTAAGCTTCGCCATTATTCAGTCCCATGATTTATGAAAGTAGCTGTTCTTATATTAAACTAAACTAATACTCCATGGTGCAACATCACCTTTGGGACTTGGCTTACAATAGGTAGGCCCTACACAAATAAAAAAGCAAAATGAACGTAAATAAATAATGGAAGACAATAAATAATAAAAATAACAACAATAAAGCAACAATAACTAGAATCCTAATAGGATATAATATGGCTTATTAAGCATGACACCATCTTCTTCCTTTCATATAAACATTTCCACTTATTCCCACTTTTCTCTCCCGTCCACATTAAATTTCAAGTTACAAAATTACTATTAGTTTTAAATAGTTAATGTGATTTATCAACAATGCAGAGATAAGAGAACTGCCTGGAATATCTTGATATAAAATGCAATTTAAGTAAAATTATGATAATTGTGTACGGTACCTTTCTGTAGTTCCAACTCCACTCCTTTTTCAGGTGCCTAATCCCCCACCCCCTGTAAAATAATCCGATCTAGTTTATTTTGTTCACTTAGCTACAATATTTTAAGCAGTTTTACATTTACAGGAACTATATGATGGAGCAAAAAGAATACTGCGAGACATCAGACAATTTTGGCCACAAATTGATTTAGATGGTATGAACAACATCTGGATTGTGAAACCAGGAGCAAAATCAAGGGGGAGGGGTATTCAGCTCACAAACAAGCTTGACAAAGTGATGGATAAAGTTACTCCAGCAGCAATGAAGGAGTCCAGATATGTAGTACAAAAATATATAGGTCAGTATCCATGTTATTCTGAAATAATTCTTTGTGAATTTAAACTTAGGTATCATTTAGAGAAGGATGTTCAAATACTGATGATATTCTCAATTACAAGAAATCAGGTTTTAACCAAGTCACTAGAATACACTGTAACATGGAATGAAAGAAACTCTGACATTAATTAAATTAAATACTGTTACCACAGTTTAAATATTAATACAGTAAGGAAACTGTGTGTTAAAAGTCCTACGACATGTTAACTGGACGACACTAGTGCTCCATGTGGCCAGTAACTAAAACTACATTCTCATCATATCAAATGACATGGGAAAATACATGAACACATCACAAAATACGTTATATTAAGAGAGAAAAATGCACAATATTCTTCTTTATTGCAAATCTGCATTTTAAATTTAAGAAATAATAAAACAGTTCCTAGGCGGCCTAGTATTTTCCCTTTAAAATAATAATTTAAGTTATAATGATATTAATCGGTAGTCTTTGAATATGGGTCTGTCATGCTACTCATCCTGCACTTCAATGTTGAGAGTGTATTTTGTTTCTCTATGTTATGTGGCAACATACGACTTCAATTGTAGGTATCTACCCTCAATTACTGCAGAAGGGAGATGAACTCCATTAAATAAAAAAAAAATTCTGGAGCATTTGGAAGATATAACACTGTCGTACAGCTATTTTAATTAATGAGTTATTATAGGAATTTATGAATTGGCTGTTTTTTATGTGTTCGAAGCATAGACAGCAATTTTTACTCAAATATTTTACATCTTTTGTTAGTAGGTCTTCTTGTCGACCATTAATGAAACATTTTTTACACCAGAAATCATTACAAAAGATTGAAATATAAAAATATTACTGTAGGGTTAAGGATTCTGGTATGAACTGTATAAAGGAAGGGAGAACACTGAATTTTGCCCCTATATTCAAAAACCAAAAAATAAAAATTACAATAAAAATTGAGGTTAATATTATTTATTAACTTAAAGCACTGGAGCTGCTTATTTGTTAGTTTATGCACTATATTGAAATACTAGCTGAAAAGGCCCGGCGTTGCCCGGGCTTTGTATTTTTTAATTTGAAATTAACTTATGAAGGACTTTATGTATGTAGAACTTGAAATGAAGAAAAAGATTTATCACACTCAAACTATTCCATCAGAAAACGCTGGATATAGCTTTTTATGGCTCATAGAGGATGTGGAATGCTGCATTTCGTTGCTTCTACACATCATGCTTGGGAGGGGTTGAAATAAGAAGAAACACAAATTACATAAGATTGTACTGACTTGACAGAAAATAATATTTCTCATTCTCATGTTACTATACAATCGTTTCGGAGCTGAAATAAAAGAGAAATGCAGTATCACTTTCATACTTTCCTCCCCTAGAACCCGAGACATAATATACTGCGAGCATAGGACTCAAAATGTTCCATCCCATGCTTAGGGCCTATGATAAACAACCCTATTTCTCAACTAATACAAAGCCTACAGGTATGGATAACTTATCAGCGGAAAGGATTATTTACAGACTTTTGATATAGCATACTCACACACTTAAGTTGTCCCTCTACATCAAAATGTGAAGTGAGAAAATATTTCTTATGTCGAGGGTAGAGAAAGTTATGTGATTACATCACACTGTGCTTTATTTTCGTGGATTTCATTTTCAGTAATTATTTTCGCCAATATATTACATGGAATCATAATTCGTTAAAGTCCAGCATTAGGCTATATAGTTGCCAAGGCCCTATGTAATCACAGTAAACAATTCACTGTTGCCATGTGAACTGAACAACATTTCATTTTTTTCAGTAGAATATTCACAGAAATTATATAATTTTCAAGGGAAGGACTGATTTGTTTCAATTTTAATGTTGACCGCTATACTTTCCGGGCTTAACTGGGTATGTGTGCAAAATTCCGTGTAAATTGGTAAAGAAATGTAGATTTGTATAAGGAACAAACATACCCACAAACACACATTCGACTTTATATATTAGACTAGCTGAAAAGGCCCGGCGTCGCCCGGGCTTTGTATTTTTTAATTTGAAATTAACTTATGAAGGACTTTATGTATGTAGAACTTGAAATGAAGAAAAATATTTATCACACTCAAACTATTCCATCAGAAAACGCTGGATATAGCTTTTTATGGCTCATAGAGGATGTGGAATGCTGCATTCCGTTGCTTCTTCACATCATGCTTGGGAGGGGTTGAAATAAGAAGAAACACAAATTACATAAGATTGTACTGACTTGACGGAAAATTTTATTTCTCATTCTCATGTTACTATACAATCGTTTCGGAGCTGAAATAAAAGAGAAATGCAGTATCACTTTCATACTTTCCTCCCCTAGAACCCGGGACATAATATACTGCGAGCATAGGACTCAAAATGTTCCATCCCATGCTTAGGACCTATGATAAACATCCCTATTTCTCAACTAATACAAAGCCTACAGGTATGGATAACTTATCAGCGGAAAGGATTATTTACATACTTTTGATATAGCATACTCACACACTTAAGTTGTCCCTCTTATTCTACATCAAAATGTGAAGTGAGTAAATATTTCTTATGTCGAGGGTAGAGAAAGTTACGTGACTACAACACACTGTGTTTTATTTTCGTGGATATCATGTTCAGTAATTATTTTCGCCAATATACTCGTATTACATCGATGGAATCATAATTCGTTAAAGTCCAGCATTAGGCTATATAGTTGCCAAGGCCCTATGTAATCACAGTAAACAATTCACTGTTGCCATGTGAACTGAACAACATTCTTTTTTTCAGTAGAATATTCACAGAAATTATATAATTTTCAAGGGAAGGACTGATTTGTTTCAATTTTAATGTTGACCGCTATACTTTCCGGACTTAACTGGGTATGTGTGCAAAATTCCGTGTAAATTGGTAAAGAAATGTAGATTTGTATAAGGAACAAACATACCCACAAACACACATTCGACTTTATACATTAGATTAATCACTTTGAATTATACACTGTATATGAAAAAGAATAAGAAAAATCACTGTGCGAATTGTGGAAACTTATATAAAGAAATATATGAAGCACAGTTTCATACAATACGCTGAATCTTGATTCTTGAATCTTGGTCTTGATGTACTTCTTAAGTTGGATGTTGAAGTTGAAGTTGTAATTAGTCCAACTACTTCACGTAACTAATCGTTACACTGCAGTGAATGATTATTTCACCATTTAGAATGCTTAGAATATTAGGAAGTATGTACAGTCGGTCAAATAAAAACGTTGGGACTCGTATCCAGTTAAAATTAAAGTTTTAAAGCATTAGTTCACAAGTTTCCTATAAAAGACATAAAACACAGGTCATTCTCGGAACATATGAGGCCATGCGACAAGAGGGAAAAAATGAACGAGGGAAAAAATGAACAACGCGGAAAGCGCAACACACGATATTCAACTTAATATATTGTCATAATTCATTTTGCTTTGTGTCATTGCGCCACATACAAATGCTAGGTTGAGAGAAAATGTAGTTAGGGCTGTAATTGACCTGCATTTTTTGGCAACTAAAGCAGCGAGAAGGTTCCATATTTATGAAAGAGCAGCTCAGAGGTGGGTACTTCATTATAATGCGACCGGAAATTTTCATAGGAAACATGGATCCGGCCGGCCGCGTATTTCGACGCTGGAGCAAGATGCTAGATTGGTTGCAGAAGTTAAACGTCATCCGTTTCATGCTGCTGCATCCATGAAAGCTACTGCTCAATTCCCTGGTCATCTTCAAACCATTAGGAACAGGGTACGTTTCTTATTAATTTATGCCACAGATATGCATTTGTTGTAAAATCATACTTTCTTTCTTGCTTTCTTTTGTGTGTGTCCAAAATTCGACACCAACAATGGTAATACATTAGAAGTAATTATTATGTTATTTCAGTCATTGCCGTGTTTGAAAAAATAAGCATAAATAAAAATAAAAAAAAAACAAGAACCCACTAAGAATCGATCCCTAAACCCAGACGTTCAATTCCGATGTCTTGATCATTGCATTATTGCGAACAGATGAAAATAGCCTACATAATTCTGATGAGATTGTAATATCCAATCTTGAAAATACGATTAAGCCAAAGTTATTGATTTTGCACTACAAGTACCGGTATTATAAAATAAAATCTTTAAAAAATGCACCTTGAATAAACACATTGTTCGCGAATTTATTCATTATTAATATTATAAGAACTTGGACGCAAGAATATGGCGGCTGTGAGGCATATAGCCACAGCCTTTTATACATGTTCATTTTGGAACAAAACTGACTAATTAATCAAGAAAATACATGGATAGACAAGAGGCATGTGTGAACCTAACCTCAAGTCTTCCTGTACACGCGCATATGCACGTTCGTGATACTTTATGAAATACCACCCGACGTTTTTTATTTGACCAACTGTGCCTATATTTGTTGCCTGAATGTTAGGTTATGTTTGCATGTGCCTTTTCACATTGTTACAATGTGCTTAGCGGCACTGAATTGTTGCACTTAGTGAAGTAGGCCTACTATACAAAAGTGTGATCACTCAGCAATGAATGTAGCCTACTTGGTAAAGTTTAAATGTTTGACGATTGTCATGTTGTGTAACACATGAACGTGCCGTGTAGATTAGGTAGTGAAACAAAGAACTTACAGGTTGCAGTCGCGTGGCTGTATTGTGATGTGGTGAACAAAAAACCTACATTATTTGTGAAGTTACTATGTAGTGTTGTAGGTTATGTAGGTTGCGAGATGCAATGAACAATGTTTCACCCACTAAATAGACGAGCAGTACAATAAGATCTTCACGATCTCCTTCGTTCTATGTTCAACCGCGAGCAGCGGAAAACACACATGCAGTTCTTGAGATAAATTGATGGCAACTGGCTCCCGGGGGCAGAACCCTGCGCTTTTTAAAGAATTGAACTACGCAATAAGCTAGATTGCACAAAATATAAACACATGACCTCATTTGAACTATCATTGGAGAAGATTTTGGAAAAATGGTACATTACTACACGCCCGAGTTCCCCACTCCTACTCTCAATCCCTCCCCTAGCGGCGGCATTTGAACTACTAGCAGCGACAGTTGCGCCATCCCTTACACAATTGATGAAATAGAAAAATAACTCATTTTTCTTTATTCTCTTCTTCTCTTCCTTTCCCGTCTCCTTCCTTTCTTCCTCTCACCTCCTCTTCATCCTACCTACCTACTTGAGACCTATTCCTATTAATAAATGTAGGTTCGACCGGGACTTGAACTCCGGACCCCTTATAGCTAGGAGTCTTAGCCATTATAGCTAAAGTCTTAACCATTATGCTACGAGTGAATGTTCAGCACTGAAGGAAGCTTTCGTATATATGAGTTATGCTAGAGGGGATTTCATGAGTTTTAATGCAAGAATCGGTTTTTTTAATTTTGAGATATTTTGTTAGTTATGACAAGAGTAGTGTTCGTGCAAGGGAATTTTCCTGCATGAACTAAGCCGTATTTAATGTTATAATTCGGCGTTTTTTTTATAATTGTGAAATATTATGTATGGTGCATGAGTATTTTTGTATTGTGAAATAGCCTATTTTGTAGCAAGGGTCGTTTTTATAATTATGAAATATTATGTGGAGGTGCAAGGGTCTTTTTTATTGTGAAATATCAGGTGACATGTCAATTGCAATTATGCATTACCGGCGTTGAGGTTGAGATGCGGCTACCGGCATGGCGGCATGCGCTGCGGGGAAGCGGGGCAGGCGGGAAGTGGCCAGGCGGGAAGTGGCCAGGCGGGAAGCGGCCAGGCGAGTGGCGTGTGGAAAGGGGACCAGCTTTCGTCGCTAAGTACCGTCTTCCCAAGATTTTCCCGCGAATGTCCTAGTTGACCAATGAATGAATTCCATTACAACATAATAGGTTTTGCCATAAAATTTCTTAATAAAACTTAACAACAAATAACATACAACGGATTTTATTTAATTATCTGATCGAACAGTCAATGTATTAAAATAACATGAAAATAAGTTATGTTAAGGATATACGTTATCCTGGCTCATAAATCACTAATCTCAAACTACAAGTTTTAGTGAAATTTGGGAAAGTTTGGAATGATTCACGTAAGACGTAATTACGAAAAACTCGCAAATTAATGTTTAAAAGTTTCTGCATTCATTTGCTCAGCGGTATTTCCCCGTCTGAATCATGAATTCGTACAGAGTTTTAGAATCACGAGTTCATATAATTGTAAACTTGAAATTTTACTATAAATTCTGAAATTTAGTATCGTTTGTACATAGTTGGCAACACTAATCTGAACTGATCGATACAATATATCGATGCAACGTTGCAAGTTTGAAAACA
The DNA here is from genome assembly GCA_964059195.1 of Ectobius pallidus. Taxonomy (NCBI): domain Eukaryota; kingdom Metazoa; phylum Arthropoda; class Insecta; order Blattodea; family Ectobiidae; genus Ectobius; species Ectobius pallidus. The sequence continues at coordinate 157,785,075 of CAXKWD010000002.1, forward strand.
AGTGACTATCGAACATAATGTAAGTTCGACAACAAATAATTGTAACATGTATTTATGGAAAATAAACCTTTAAACCTTCATTAAAGGAAACAAAAATACATGGAGATTTATTAATTATAGTGACAAATAGTAGCACAAATAGGAAAAAACCGAGTAAGTTATATTTAACAGGAAATGTCTGCCTTAACCTTAAACTCTTGCTATGGGCTATATGTTTCAACATACTCGCCCGCGGCGAATTGATGAACTTACGTGAGTCAGTTCGTCTAATGTCACATAGAAATATGAGAAATAATAAACAATGGAAGATAGTGGTAGAAAATAGACACTGGTGAACATACCAATGTATGCACGAGTGACTAAACCCAAGACACCAACAGGCTTAGTGGCCTAGGGACACGATCAATAACACTCTTGGCGTCGTGATAATGTCAGGTCAATCTGAAGGGTTGCCTGACAAAGTTCCGTCGATTATAATGAAATGGTGATAAATTTTTATGAAGGTTCGGCCGAAAACTGATTTTGATCAAATTTGGACGTTCCTGTGATTGGATATTAAAAAAACTTTGTCAATCAAGAACGCAAGGCCACAACAACCACCGAGGAAATGCTGGAATCGCATCCCTGGGGCTCCGAAAATCACCCATAATATGCGGGGAATGAAACAGTGAATAGAAACTGTTAAATGTATTAATTAATTGTAAGTTAGTTATTGAGACTTGTAAGTAAATAGGTAACTGAAGCTTGAATGAGAATTTATTCTTCTTCAATGGGCAATGGCGTTAGTTTGACAATGGGGCGTTTATACAGACCAGTGGGAGTTCGAACTGTTACGACTCGCACCAAATCATCTGGGCCTCGGTGAATCTGATCAATAATGCCCAAAATCCACTTTAGAGGAGGAATGTTATCTTCAATCAGCAATACTGGAGATCCAATTTTAAAATTTGGTAAAGCTTTCGTCCATTTCGAACGTTTCTGCAAGGTACAAAGATAATCAGTTGACCATCTTTTCCAAAGATTAACTACAAACTGGTGGAGTGTCTCCCAGCGAGAACGTAAATAGTAATCGCCGGTTATATCAGGAGTGGGCAGCGAAACTAGGGGTTTGCCGATGAGAAAATTCCCTGGAGAAAGATAGTGAAAGTCCTCAATATCTTCGTGAAGTGAAATGAGTGGACGAGAATTCAGAATGACTTCTAACCGAATTAACAATGTTGACATTTCTTCATAGGTAAAGGTGAAGGAAGTGGACATTCTTTTCAAATGGTACTTAGTAGATCGAACAGCAGCTTCGTGAAGACCGCCCGTATGAGAAGCGTGGGGTGGCATGAAGTGCCAAGGGATATTCGAGCAGTAGCATCTTGAACCGAAGCTTGGTTTTCATGGGAGGAAAGCAATTCGGTCAGTTGTTATAAGTCAGCTTGGGCGCCGACAAAGTTAGTACCATTGTCCAAAGTGATAGAACTAGGGATGCCTCGACGACCTGTGAAACGAGACAATGCAGCCAAGAAAGTGCGTGATGTAAAATGTATTGTTTTTTTTTGACATACAAACAAAGATGGCAATATATGCTTTAGTAGTTATCTTAGAACGGGGAACACCATATTTGATTGAGTATGGCCCTGCATAATCAATACTAACATTTGTGAACGGGGAGATGGTTGTGACTCTCGCTGATGGAAGATCTGCCATTTTCTGTTGGAACGGCTGAGCCTTGAAGCGAAAGCAAGTATTGCACTCCCTCAAGACAGAATGTATGACCTTTCTAAAGGAAGGCACTCAGAATTCCTCTCTTAAGTGGGCGATAATCAGCTGAGGACCGGCATGACACATTTGAAAATGGGTGTGACGCATAAGATGTTGGGTATAGGAATGATTGCAGGGTAGTAAGATTTGATGTTTAGCATCAAATGGCAATTCAGACCGTTCAAGGCGTCTGCCTACACGCAGAATGCCATCTTGATCTAGGAATGGAGAGAGACTGTGTAATTTACTAGATTTTGAAATGCCATTTCCAGAGGTGAGGTTTTGAACCTCCTCTGAGAATGCTAGTTGTTGTACACCCTTAACACAATGCTGGAGGGAGAGTGAGATTTCATCAGCTGTTAAGGGACCCTTCAACTTATTTTGAGGCTTCCTACAATTATTTAGAAATCTGAGAACATAGGCCATGATGCGAAGAGTCTTTAGATATGGGAACTTGGATAGCCAATCATAGAATGTACAAGTCTTAGATTGAATGTGAGCTAACCTCGGTTTCAGGTAATGAATCAGGCACAATCAGTGGATTGTTACCCAGCCATTGAGAAGTGTCTACCGATAGCCAAAGGGGACCTGACCACCATAGTTTGTTCTGTACTAGATCCTGAGGAGTAGCACCTCGAGAAATAAGATCTGCAGGGTTATCTCTGGACGCGACATGAGGCCAAGTGTGATTTGCAGTGTATTCTTGAATATCTGCAACTCTGTTGGCTTCAAAATTTTTAAGTGTGATGGGTGAGCGATGTAACCATCCCAATACTACGTTAGAATCGCTCCATAAGTACACTGATGTAATGTGCAATTGTAGAGTGGGGAGGACTTTGTGGATTAGGTTAGCTAGCAGATATGCTGCTAAGAGCTCTAACCTCGGTATGGCTTTAATGGGCACTATTCTTGATTTGGCACAAAGTAGTGAGATTTTTACATCTCCATGTTGGTCAATGGAGCGTAAGTAAAGACAGGCTCCATAAGCTACCTTGCTGGAGTCGAACAATTCATGCAGTTGAATGGAATTGGAGTTTTGTGACAATGCTAGTCGCAGAATTTGGTATTTTTAGGTCAACCATCAAGCGGTATCCAAACATTCTGAAAAGGTCACAGACACCAGAGAAGATGCTACTATCAAGCAATAACCAAATTATATGTAGCTAATTTTGGTATACGTATTTGTTGAAATCAATTACTGAACAAAAATCAACAACATGAAAACTAAACTAAAGATTAAATCAGACAGAAATAGAACAGGAAGTAAATTATTTCGAATATTTGAAAGAAGGAGTTGTACTGTACTAATTATTATAGGGGAAACCAATCCTGTGATGAATTAATTAATATTATTTAGCAAGGAATGATCTATGCAACAGCATTCATTTAAGTTTCATTAATAGCATTCCATGCATAAATGTACGAATTTCTCCAGTTATAAAACAAATAATAATAATCATAATAAGCTACATTACATTTAAATTCAAGTCATGAAACCAAACTGCATGATTTCGCAAAGTCAATAATCCACGTGTCAGCTTTTCTATGATTTTTTCAGATGCAGCTGTAATTACTTTACTTACAATACTCTGATCAACTCCTATGCCGGACTGGAATCCTAGATCAGACAATACATTATGAAAAATGACAAATATCTTCCTCTTGTTGCGTGAGTTTCTCCAAGAAAATGAGCAGCAATTCACTTAACATTAATTGGTTCACTAGATCTGTACAAAGTTTATAATTGACATTGTTTGTGTCATTTTTATCTTCTTTCCTGCACCATAAATTGATCTATTTCTGCGAACTGCAAGTCAGTGAGTCTGCTATTGACCAAAATTTTAATTTTAAAAGCATAATCCCACTTACTAAAGCATTTCCTCTCTGTTATTCATATGCTGATGTCTATTACAGAAGCAAAAGCTTGAGTGAACAGCATTTAACTTTATTTCCTGTTGCATCAACTGAAGCAGAAGGATACGCTAATTTTTGTTCATAGCATCAGAAGGGTTTCCTTCTAAATACTGAAGTATATGGTTAAGCTCCACTTTATTCATAAGGCCCTTTTTTGTAGCTACACTTGTTTATACTGATACAATTTTCCTGGTCCCTTGGATGCCCCTATAACCAAATTCTACTGTACCGGTATATACATATTGACATTATTCACACACAAAAAATTCAATACCCAGTATCAAATAGTTGCTGTCCTATACTGATAGTAGGCCTACCGGAACATGAACACAGTGCCTGTCTGGTGTAGAAGTCATGACCTGTGTACACATAACTTAACCCTCCACTATAGGATTTAATGCAATCTAAGCTAAAATAACCTAAAAATCCAGTCCTTACTCTAAGTCAATTATGATTTAGCTTTAGCTGGATAGAATCTAACCCATAAGAATTTAAAAATCTTGGCCCTTAATATGAGTGAGGGAAGTGAGGCGGTATGCGCCAATATGGAATAGGCCTATCGGCACTGGTTTAAAAGGTCCAATGGCCTAGCACTGGTTTCAATGGTCAAACAGCATACCATAAATGAAAATAAAAAATTTTTCTTTGTAGCGAAGAGTAGGTCTTATTATCTGTTTGAGTCATAATACATTTCATGATCATTCATCCACTGGTATATTTTCATCGGTAGCCATTAAGTTACCAGTATAGAAGATTGTGACCAGTAAATTTTGATGGTCTATGTTGGCATCTTAATGACAATACTGCTAATTCTCGGTAACAAAAATATTTTAACTTTTATATTATTTAAAGAGGTAACTTAAGCTATTAGATATTTTTAAAATATCCCCATTTAAATACCTAATTAAAGGTCAGCAAATCAACAGTAAAAGATGTCCCTGACTTTTGCACTCCTGCTTGGTGGTCATCTTAAAAACAGGGTTGGTTACTCATGGATGATGTTAATTAAAAAGACCACCGAGAGTACATGAAGGGAATCCGTCCTTTAGGAACAGAAATGAAGGGAACTCAGGTACAATTAATAGGTTTTACGGAGGACCAGGTGATTACACCACTTAAGATTAAACATAGGAGCACTAGGACTGTAGGCTAGCTGGAACAGAGATTTAGATTTGAGGATTTTGCAATAATATATTTTCAGGAAGCCTGAACTCTGAATAATGAAACACTTAACAAATATGATATATATGATTCAATACAGTTACTATTTTGGAAGCCAAGCACTGCTCCCGCCCAATAATATATGCAACGCTAGACAAAGCACCGTTCACTGCACGTGTCGTCTGGGTTACGAGACAATGGAATACTTGTAAATTACACTAAAAATACAAGGTGATTCCCGAAACTTCACACGCAGGCTGCTAAACAATACAAGAGCCGATTGATGTGGAATTGCAGATAAGCACTGAATATATAGAGCGAAAATTGTCCTGCCAAATAGGAGCAATTGTGACGCACTGCCTATATACTACGCCGTCTCGATCCCAATACCACAGAGGCTAATTTGAAACACTATAACTTATAGACTCTTGATCTAACATAACTCCCGCCTAAAATCGACAGATTTTACATAACACTTGCGGATAGATCAAGATTTACTAATAATAGATTGACATAACACTTCACTGATTGGGCAAGGGACACACTTTTACAATTGGTCGCTTGTATTCACCACTGGACGTACGCACTGTCACAACACGCACTAAACCGTCGTCGCCAGGATGCACTGATGAGATGATTCCCAGCTTCCACTGGAGCGGTGGAGAATTATCTTCTTTCAGGAGCACAAGAGTACCAATCTGAATGTTTTCGCTGGACGCAGACCACTTCTGCCTCTGCTGCAGTGAATGTAGGTAGTCAGCTGACCAACGCTACCATATGTGATGTATGTAGGTTTGTAGCTGATGCCATTTAGCAACATGAGAGACATTCTCTGCCATAGGAGGAGAAGGAAGGGCTGTGAGTTTTTCTCCAATGAGAAAGTGTCCAGGAGATAGATAGGATGAGTCGCTAGGATCTTCACTTAGGCGTAGGAGAGGTCGAGAGTTTAGACAGGCCTCAATCTGGGTGAGAACTGTAGAAAGCTGCTCATAGGTAAACACTTGGCTACCCATCACTCGTCGTAAATGAAATTTCATGGATTTGACAACTGCCTCGTGGAGTCCTCCAAAATGAGGGGAGCAAGCAGGGATGAAATGCCATGTGAATTCATTAGAGGATGTGTAGTCTTGGAGAACTTGTTGATGGGTGCTGGACTGAAGCAAGAGACGCAATTCACGCAGCTTGTTGTTAGCACCAACAAAGTTCGTCCCATTATCACTAAATATTTCCTTACAAAGTCCTCTACGAGATGTGAATCTGCGCAGGGCGGCGATGAAGGCATCAGAAGTAAGGTCTGAAACCAGCTCGATGTGAACTGCTTTCGTAGCCAAGCATACGAAGATAGCAATGTATGCTTTGACCTGAGTTTTGCTGCGGGGGGAGCCGTATCTTATGAAGAATGGTCCAGCGTAGTCAACCGCAGAACGTAGAAATGTTCTAGCAGGGGTCACCCTGTAGCTAGGTAGGCTGCCCATCAGCTGGTGAGCACCTTTGGCTTTCAACTTGAAACAAGTTAAACATTTGTGTAGCGTAGACTTCACAATTCTACGTACACTAGGAATCCAATATCGTTCTCGCAGAGAAGATATAAGCAGCTGATGTGATGCATGAAGCAGTCGCAGATGCTCGGATTCAATTATCAATCTAGTGAGGTGGTGACCTGGAGGGAGGATAAGCTGATGTCGTGCATCATGTGGTAACTCAGCTTTCTCCAGACGTCCACCCACTCGGAGTAGGCCATCCTTGTCCACAAAAGGCACCAAGGAATGGAGAGAACTCTTGGTATTCACTTGCATCTTACTCTGAAGATTGGACAGTTCATGAGAATAGGCTGCTTGCTGAGCTATTCTTACACAAAGCAACAAAGCTTGTTGTAACTCTTCAACTGTGAGAGGGCCGTGACGTTTAACTTGGCTTCTGCAGTTGTGTATGAAGCGTAGCATATACGAAGTAACTCTCTGTAAACGTGTTAGCTTGGAAAAGCGTAGCATAAAGTCTTCTGCAGCATGTGTGACTAGGCAGACTGTGTCACGCTGCTCACTACTGTCCTGCAGCTCGAGTTGCTGAGGTTGTTTGGGCCATGATTCAATAGGCTTAACTGTTTGTTGTCTGAACTCACCCAATGAAGCTGTTGTATTCAAGACAAGTTTTCGATTTGTAGTGGACTGTAAAATGGTAGTTATAACGTCTGCCCAAGGTTGCAAGGTTGGCTTTCGTTACACAATTGAACACAACACAACTGAACAAGCAAACAAGTCCTCTAGTAGGTTTATTTATAAAAACCTTGTATATTATATTGCACTATTAATGAACATAAAGAGATGATTGTGAATTACTGCGAACTAGTCAAACAAACAATCCAAGCAAGAACACCATCCTGTCCTTGTAGCTAGACATGCGACATATTGTCTTCTCCAAACAAGAGAGTTCCTAGTACCAACATGCAACACGAAACACACTACCGCGCAGGGTAGCCAACTTAGAGAAAAAGTCTCAACATATTCCCCCCTTTGAGGGCTTCAACACTCAACAAATACAAACAAATTATTAAAACAAATAAAATGAACTTAGATTATTAAACAGTAAATTTACAAATAATTAGTCAACATCTTTAGGCAATGGGCAAAGTTTCACTATGGCACGACGGAACAAACCAGTTTTTGTTTTCACCGTAACCACACGTGTGACATTATCACTACCAGGATGCAATTCTTTCACAATTCCAGTCTTCCAAACAAGTGGAGGCAGGTTGTCTTCTCGTAGGAGGACTAGATCTCCTACTGCTGGCTTCCAAGATCTAGTAGACGACCATTTACGTCGCTGTTGGAGCGATTGCATGTAGTCCTTTGACCACTTCTTCCAAAAGTCCTGATACAATTTTTGAACTAGATTCCATTTTGTCAGATAGGACAAGGGACTGTTGGATATGTCAGGTGAAGGAACATCAGTCAATTGTCTTCCTACTAAGAAATGTCCAGGAGTCAAATAACACTGGTCATTTGGATCATCACTCATAGGACAAAGAGGTCTCGAGTTTAACACAGACTCAATCTGATACAAGAGCGTGGATAATTCCTCAAAGTTAAGGATGGAATTTCCAATTGTTCGCTTCAACAATGATTTAGTTGACTTTATTCCAGCCTCCCAGAGCCCACCGAAATGAGGACTAGAGGGTGGAATAAATTTCCACTTTACATTCTCATTAGCTGTACGTTCTTCTATTTCAGAATTGTTATCCCTAAAAAATCTCAACAACTCATTGTTGGCTCCAACAAAGTTTGTGCCGTTGTCGCTCAGAATTAGATTAGGAAAACCTCTACGTGCAGCAAATCTTCTGAATGCAGCAAGAAAATCTTGAGTCGTTAGACTCTTTACTAATTCGAGATGTATTGCCTTCACAGTGAGACAAACAAAGAGAGCAATATATGATTTTAATTTTACCTTACTCCTGGGGTTGTCACCCTTTATGATGATTGGACCACCATAATCAACACCAACTTTAACAAAAGGCAATGAAGTTTGAACTCTATATGAGGGTAAGTCACCCATTATGTGAGTAGTAACTGGAGGTTTGTTACGAAAGCAATTGTAACATGAATGAATCACACTACGCACAATAGTTTTTCCGCGTGGAATCCAAACCTTATTCCGCAAGGAAAACAATACAGCTTGAGGGCCAGAATGCAAAAGCCTTTCATGTTCATGTTTGATAATCAGCTTAGTAACACAATGTTTTGGTGGAATAATAATAGGATGTTTGTTGTCATATTCCAACTGTGAATTCCCAAGTCTACCACCAACTCTCAATAAACTGTTATCATCAAGGAAGGGGTTTAAAGACCTTAGTTTGCTTGTCGAAGCAACTACATTGTTAGTCTTCAAGTCATGAATTTCCTTCATGTATTCACTAGCTTGCATCAAGCCTAGTATTTTCAATTCAGCACCGTTCAACTCTTCAGGAGTGAGTGGGCCAATATGACGAGAGTCCTTTACAGAACGAGCATTAGCAATGAATCTCATAACATAGCTGTAGACTCGCTTCAATTTACAATAGGATGAGAAACGTTCCAAGTCAGGTGAATGCACATTAACTAATAGCACATTCAAAGACGTTTTAGTTTCTGCCTCAACTGATGATGGTATGTTAGTAGCAACAAAGGTTTCATATGTTGGAGACAATTCTCGCAACCAAGTAGGTCCATGCCACCAAATATCAAGCGAAAACAGTTGTGAAGGAACAATTCCTCGTGACAAGTAGTCAGCTGGATTACTATGGGTAGATACATGTCTCCACTCTGAGACTGAGGTGAGAGATTGAATTTCCGACACTCGGTTATCCACAAAAGTTTTCCAACAATTAGGAGATTTCTGTAACCAACACAGAACTATAGTGCTATCCGTCCAACAATATGTGGAGAATGGAACAGACAAGTTTAACGATTTTATGACTTTAGCCATAAGACGAGACAACAAGAGAGCAGTACACAACTCTAGTCGTGCAATAGACTGTTGTTTCAACGGAGCAACTCTTGACTTGGAAGTCAACAATACAACTGAAACTTCATCACTGTCAGACACTGTTCTGACATATACACAAGCACCATATGCGGCTTCTGAAGCATCCGAGAAGCCATGGATTTCAATAACTTTGTTCTTAACAAAAGGCATTACCTTTCTTTGAACTCGAAGTGTATTAAGAAGTGGAAGTTCACTGTAGATAGCATTCCAAGTTTCAAGAATGTTAGGGTGTGAGTCTAACGGTTCATCCCAATCGATTTTTAATTGCCATAGAACCTGCAGAATAAGTTTGCATTTGACTACTGCACAACCTAACAATCCAAGAGGATCAAATATGGATGCGATGATGGCAAGAATGCTTCTCTTAGTGACAAGATTAGAAGCTTCCTTCAAATTTATTTGAAACTGAAATTCATCAGACTTAGGGTGCCAAACAATACCTAGAGTCTTAACAGCTTCATCATTTGTAAGATTACAAGGCGACGAGAGTTCTCTGTCTTCCAAGGGTACATTTGCAAGAGCTTCTGGACAATTTGACGTCCATTTTCTAAGATGGAACTGAGCACTATCCAATACAGAAGTGATATCACATTGAAGTTGTTTAGCTTCTTCAACTAAATCTGCACCAGTCAATAGATCGTCAACATAGAAACAAGATCGAATGGTTTCTGAAGCAATGGGGTGAGAGTCCTTGCACTCTTCAGCAAGTTGAACTAAGCACCTTGTAGCAAGAAAAGGAGCAGAACTGGTACCGTATGTAACAGTTGTTAGACGATAATCCTTTATTTCCTCATCAGCAGATTCACGCCAAACAATTTTCTCAAGATTTCGATGTTCAGGATGGACCAATACACATCGATGCATTTTTGCAATGTCAGCTGATAGGGCAACAATATACGTTCTGAATTTGAGGATAATGGACAACAAGTCAGGCTGGACGGTAGGTCCGACCATTAACATGGAATTCAAAGATATTCCGTTTGAAGATTCACAACTTCCATCAAATACAACTCTCAGTTTTGTTGTAGTACTAGAATCCTTCAATACGCAATGATGGGGCAAGTAAAAATCCAACGAATCAGAACTTTCAATGGGTGCACTTTCCATATGACCTAAGTCAATGTATTCATGCATGAAATCAACATACTTCTCCTTTAACTCTGGAGATTTCAAGAATCTTTTTTCAATTTGCTTAAGTCTTTTAATGGCATTACATTTAGACTCAGCCACAGGAGATACTTCTGAACGAATTGGAAGTTTGACAACAAATCTTCCGAGTTCATCTCTTTGAACATTATTTACAAAATGTTCTTCGCAAGCTTTTTCTTCAGGAGTAAGAACTGGCTGCTGCAGTTCTTCAAGTTCCCAGAACTTTTGCAACTTTGAGTCAAGAGGGTCAAGTTTCACAAAGTTAGTACAACGAGCCTTGACATTAGGTTTAACGCATGACTCAGGAAAAGTACCAGACAGTACCCAACCAAATCTAGTGTTTAGCAATGTAGGATAATTTTCCCTACGCAAGGTATTACCAGACACAATTTCATAATAGACATCAGCTCCCAACAAAATGTCTATCGGTGAAGGTCGATTGAAACTAGTATCACTTAGAATAATATCAGTGGGAATGTTCCAAGTCGAACAATCACTTTTCTGAGCAGGTAGCGGACTTGTGATGGTGTCTACTACTGCACAATTCAAATTCAAAGTATAGTCTGATATCTGCGAGCATAACACAAGATTGCAAGTGGAGCTTACAGGAGAAACGTTTGAATTACTTATGCCAACAATTGGTAACCGACAAGATTTTGTACCAATACCAAGACATTTGACAAGATTGGAGGTTACAAATGATAATTGACTCGCTGAGTCCAACAAGGCTTTAACCACTAAAACTTCTCCAGTTTTAGTTTTCACTCCAACACTAACCGTACTCAGCAAAACATTTGAGCCTAATCCTGAAATCACTTTCATTGCTGCAGGCGAGATGATTGCAGAACGATCAACATTTGAATTATTATTATTATTAGGATTTATTTGTTCTTTATGAACCAACAAGTTGTGATTTCCGTTACATTTCGTGCACCTGGGTTGCTTACATTGTTTGGACATATGAGAAGTTGAAAAGCACAAGTAACAAAGTTTATTTTCTTTGACAAATTCACGACGGTGATCAATATTTGCTTGTTTAAACTTCCTACAATCAAGAATATTATGGTTGTCAAGTTTGCAAAATTTACAATTCAAGGAGGTACTATTGTTAGCAATATGAAGTGCCTTTAGTTTAGGTTTGAACTCACGTTTATGCTCAACAACAGTTTTGTTAGCTTCTGTTAATTCCAATGTCTGACATTTCCTTTCCAAGAACTCAATTAAATTATCCAATGTCGGAATATCAGAGGAGGCAAATTTATTTTCCCATTCACTTCTATGATTAACTTTGACTTTATTCAGAATTAATTCCTGCAACAAGATTTCATGAAGTGGAGTCTCCGCTTCCAAATTCTCAATGGCACTAAGATTAGATTTTACCTCATTTATCAATTTGCGGTAGTCACTTGAAGTACCACTACTACAACTATGAAGATTGAGCAACTGTTTCACATGCTGCGAAACAATCAATCGTTTATTATTGTATCTTTCATCAATCAAATTCCAAGCAACCGCAAAGTTACCATCACAAATGGTCAAGTTACCTAATAACTCTTTGGGTTCACCTTGAAGTGAAGACAGCAAATAATGCAACCTTTGCACATTATCGATGCAAGTATTGTTGATAACTAAGCTTTCAAATGTGTTCTTATATGTTAAGTATTTTGTCAAATCTCCCTTGAAACAAGGTAATTCTATGGGTGGGAGTTTCAAATTACTACTGCTTCGAGTGGAGTTATTCGAAATGACAGATGCATTACTAGGACTTGTGGGTCTTTCCCCAGCATCAATCAGATCTTGAATCCTACCGAATATTGCATAATACCTGTTTTTAAACACTTCATGTTCTTCAAAATGATCTTCACTAGACTTTGAATCTAACTGACATTCTAAATATTCCCTAACATCATTAAACTCTTTCCAAATTTCCGGCAATTCATTTTGCCTGGCTATCAATTCATTTCTAGACAGCTCCTCACGGTTCAAGAACCCTTCAAGATGAGTTAGTGATCTTTTTAGTAAGCCACGTTTTTGAATAGCCTTTGCTTCTGATTCAAACGACATGATGAATAATATGACAATTGATTATTATTAATGAAAAACAAATTTCTATTAAATGTACAACAGCGCAATAGCGAACAATTGAATATTTAATTAATTCAAGTCCGTCAAACAAGATTAACAAGCAAGTCAGTACTTCTTTGTTTCAGTATTAGAAGTAGGTTTTAGGATTTTACACAGGATGTCTACCCTAGTCAAGTTAGGACAAGCAAGACAAAAATGGAACAAACTTACAGTTGGTTGAATTATTGTATCACTAATGGCAACATCAGACAGCTCCATGAAGTCCTAGACTTTGTCCAAGATGTCTGGCAAGATTCCCAGAGCGTGACGTCATCTGCGATGTAATGCTGCTGAATGTCTTTTCAAATTAACTTTCAAGGTACCAATATTTCAATTACTGTCACTGATGTTTCAGCTCACAAAGTTTAAAGTTATTATTCAACGGGTACAGTTCCAAAGTTTGCTAACCCTTCTGTGCTGCGACACGTTTTTTAACAATGTAAGATGATGCAACACTCCACCTCGTGGTTCCATGTATTAGTAATACTGTTCGTAATTGTCTATTTTTTGCACAAATAATACAATAATTTTCAAGTGCAATATCTTCTTATTATTTATTACACAAGATGTCAATGTTCAATTACACACGATGTCAATGTTCAATTACAATTATTGCTTGCAAATATTTCCCGCGTCTCAAACAAGGTCGACGCTGGCTTATGGCGGCAATGCAAGACAATGTCGTAATGTTCCAGTACAATTTAACTTCGCAATATGCAAATATTCACAATCACAATGTTCCAAGTTCCACAAATTTCCAAACACGGCTGTTATTACCAAGAATTATCACGGCCGGTGGACCAAGAATTATGTTGTATTCAAGACAAGTTTTCGATTTGTAGTGGACTGTAAAATGGTAGTTATAACGTCTGCCCAAGGTTGCAAGGTTGGCTTTCGTTACACAATTGAAAACAACACAACTGAACAAGCAAACAAGTCCTCTAGTAGGTTTATTTATAAAAACCTTGTATATTATATTGCACTATTAATGAACATAAAGAGATGATTGTGAATTACTGCGAACTAGTCAAACAAACAATCCAAGCAAGAACACCATCCTGTCCTTGTAGCTAGACATGCGACATATTGTCTTCTCCAAACAAGAGAGTTCCTAGTACCAACATGCAACACGAAACACACTACCGCGCAGGGTAGCCAACTTAGAGAAAAAGTCTCAACAGAAGCTTTATGCTCTTTCATTGGCAGACGTACTGTAGAACTACCATCGTCATTGTGAGTGGTATTCTCTGCATAATGCTGTTCGCATCGTTTCTCTTCTTGTGTTACCATGTGTTGTGGAGAGTCTTCGAGGTCACAAAACCGTCGCAGCTGCTCGTCCACATTGTCCGTAGAGATGAAGAAGTTGTGCTGGGAGCCTGCATCCAGATTGCCTTTCACAGAGGATTTAGGAATGGTTCCAGACAATATCCATCCGAGTTCTGTACTAATCAGTGTAGGAAACCCAGGATTGGTCAAGATCTTTCCATGGAAAAGCTCGAAGAATAATGCTCCTCCAATCAGCAAATCAATTTCAGAAGGAATATTAAATTTGGGATCGGCCAATGGAATGTCAGAGGGAATGTTCCATGAGGATGGATCAATTCGGACTACAGGTAGCTTCCCTGTTATGCGAGGAAGGATTAGGCAATCTAGATTCCTTCGATAGTTGTAAACCATGGATCTCACATTAATGTTTACACTATGACTAGCATTTGATGAAGTACCATTTATACCCTTGACAGGCGTATCAGCTGTCATTGTAGGAAGTTGGAGACGCCTCGCTAGATCCGCAGACACGAAACTGGCCTGACTGGCAGAGTCTAGAAGGGCCTTACACTGTATGTAGTTACCATGCTTGTCTTGCACTTCGACTCTTGCAGTCGCAAGTAAGACGTGAAGCACTGGCTTTATTTTCACTGAGCAATAACTCGCAGGAGCCTCAGTCCTGTTGCTATTTACTGTATTACTGTCTTCACTGGAGTGCGAAACCGTTCTCCTGTGATCACTGCTGTGCAACATCTTGCTGTGCAGTTTACCACAGTTACAAAACGAAGATAAGTTGCACTGCTTCACTCGATGTGCATTAGAAAAACAATTGAAACACAAGTTCTTGCTTTTCACAACTTTCCATCGCTGTTCAACACTCAGCTGACGGAATTGTTTACATTTAGCCAGGTTATGCCGCTTTGACACTGAGGGCATAACTGTTCAGTTGTCGACACATATGACTGACGACTGTCACTATGCTGTTTCCTAGGTTCACGATGTTCACTTCTAGGATTTGATGGGCTGGGCCTGTTGCAGGAATTATTCGACAGCACCTCTAGAGAATGAGACTTCGCTTCTAGAAATAACACAAGTTCACCTAATGAAGTAAATGTTTGAGAATCGATTCTGGATTCCCATTCACGCTGCACACTGTCTGGCAAATGCTCCAATAACAATTGCATTAGAATGACTTCATGAAGTGGCACTTCTAATTCTAACGCTTCAATAGCATGCAAGTTGTTTTGGAATTGATTCAACAAAATTCGCAAGTCTGCAACTGTTTCTTGTCGCTCTACAGGTAGGGACAACAGATGCTTGATGTGGGATATAGCAATTAACCGTTTATGGTTGTATCTTGCACACAATATATCCCAGGCAACTTGGAAGTTATCACTCGTCACTGGCAAATTTTCCAATAATGTTTTAGCTTCACCCTTTAGTGAACCAATTAAGTAATGGAATTTTTGAATGGGTGATAAACTGCCATTATTTACAATTAAACTCGAAAAAGTATCAAAATAATGTTTGAATTTAGTTACATCACTTTCAAACACTGGAATCTGAATCGTAGGTAACTTTATCATATTACTTGACTGCGAAGCACTAGAGTTCACTGATTGTCGTGTGCCACTATTGTTTGAATTGACACTAACTGATGTAGGCTCATGAGCATGCATCAACTCACTTAACCTTGCTTTTAGAAAAATGTACAACGTTGATACCTCGTCAGCATATTGTATGTGACTATCAAGTTCTGCATCAATTTCCACCATAGATTCAATCTGCGTTTGCACAGCTTCAAACTTTTAAATTTCATTCAACAGTTTTTCATAATGCGCTTTAATCACAAATATACTAACATCTTCAGGTACGTCGTTGAGAAAGTTCTGTGTCAGTGTAAACTTCCTTTTACACACACCACGACGCCTGACTAAAGCCTTAATTTCTTGTTGCTCCATGTTGAAATGAAATAATTAACTTTGCTTTGATAGAAGAGTAGTGATTAGACATGCAAATGTAAACACTGGGGGCGGTCGGAGGTGGATTGCCTTCTTCTCGCGGCGGCGGCGGCCATGAAACACGCGCGCACGGAGAAAAGCAGCTACAGCTGTCCAGAGCTCGCTGGAAGCGGCATGAAGGTCATCAATCGAGCGCGCCACGAAGCCACGAAGCGACCCGAACAACCACGAATTACACGAACGTCCACACACGTTATGAAAATCAAATATGTGTCGCACACTGTTCAATATTCAGAAAATTATTGCAAACATATCAAACCCTGCCCGTGAGGACCAAAATGAAGGAAAACGGAATATATCCGGCCCGGAGGACCAAAATGAAGGGAGTCCGGTCCGTGAGGAACAGAAATGAAGGGAACTCAGGTACAATTAATAGGTTTTACGGAGGACCAGGTGATTACACCACTTAAGATTAAACATAGGAGCACTAGGACTGTAGGCTAGCTGGAACAGAGATTTAGATTTGAGGATTTTGCAATAATATATTTTCAGGAAGCCTGAACTCTGAATAATGAAACACTTAACAAATATGATATATATGATTCAATACAGTTACTATTTTGGAAGCCAAGCACTGCTCCCGCCCAATAATATATGCAACGCTAGACAAAGCACCGTTCACTGCACGTGTCGTCTGGGTTACGAGACAATGGAATACTTGTAAATTACACTAAAAATACAAGGTGATTCCCGAAACTTCACACGCAGGCTGCTAAACAATACAAGAGCCGATTGGTGTGGAATTGCAGATGAGCACTGAATATATAGAGCGAAAATTGTCCTGCCAAATAGGAGCAATTGTGACGCACTGCCTATATACTACGCCGTCTCGATCCCAACTAACTTACACTGAACTGGCGTGGCCTGGTATACCACGCTGCAAGCAGGTGCATGTACAGGAAATGACTAACTCGAGCGGCAAATAATTGGCGGTCGCGCCAATTACCACAGAGGCTAATTTGAAACACTATAACTTATAGACTCTTGATCTAACAGTACATAACAATTTCCTACATATCTCATTGTCACCCGCATCTGCAAGAACCACGAATGTGCAAAAATTGGGATTTTGAGTTAAGTGCATTGCTGGCATCTACTGACATTTATCATTGTTTAACTGTGAATGCTGTATCTTCTTACCTTGGCGAGTAATAGCTAGTTCCATTTTCATGAAAGTGCAAGTTCTACTCATTTGTTATGCCATAATCATGAATGTGTCAAATTCGTGTTTTTGTATTCAGTCCTGTACTTCTCTATTATACCTACATCACCAATGTGCCAAGGTTGTGATTATTCGTTTCATGTAATAGTGTGATACAAATAGCTGTTTCTGGACATATAAAAGATATTATTGTGTTAATTTCTACTGTAAGTAGTAGATTATTATATTGTTTATAACTGGAAGTGTTTGTGAGAAATTGTATTAACCTTTTACTGTGATAAAAGATTTAAATTACTGCGCTTATGATACCATGATGGAAACAAATGAAAATCATACTAACAACAATGCAACGAAAAGATTTTGCATGGACAGTTGTCCTACTACATCTTCATATTCTACACCAAATCCTTTTAAACCATTGAGTAATATAATCCAGGACGAATGCAACGAAAATACCTAGGTATGAATCAAGAAGATAACAGAAATGATAACTCTCAGGTTAAAACTGTTAAACCACCTCCCATCTACATCGATAACATCAGCAATATGACTACAGTTCTGCAGGCTTTAAACAGCCTAGACATGGGGAATTTCAAGCATACTATAGTTGCAAATCAGAAAGTTAAGTTCTGTTTCAAATCAGTAGAAGGTTTATAGAAAGGCCATTTAGTATTTTGAAACAAAGAAAGCTGAATACCACACTTACCAAATGAAGCAGGATCACAATTTCAGAATAGTCATCTGAGGATTACATCCTACATGCAATACGGCAATTGTAATGAATGAACTAAAATCATTAGGCTATTCACCTACACAGATGTTCCCCGTTTACCACTATTTTTCGTGGACCTCAAACCAAATCCTAATAATGAGAAAATTTAAATGAAGTAACAAGATTGTACCATGCAGTTATAGAAAATTGGAACCTCCTAAACCAAAGCGTTATGTCACACAGTGCTACAATTGCCAAGAATATGGGCACAGTAAAAATTATTGTCATACAAGAACTCGCTGCGTTAAATGCGATGGTTTGCATTCTACTGTAAAATGTAAAAAGCCCAGCAATACACCCCCAGGGTGTGTCAACTGTAAAGGACAACACACAGCTAATTACAAAGGTTGTCCAGTCCATGTGAAACTTCGAAATTCAACGTCCACTTTCCAAAGAAAGAATTCAGATACAACAGTACAACTTTTACTTCACCACCTAGAATTAACGTGGCATCTGAGAAACAATTTCCTTCACTACAAATACCATCTCAGCCATTTGACCAAAAATTATATTCAGAAGCAAGCAAACCAACAAACAATGAAAATCAAATGGAAAGCTTGTTGGGTGAATTAGATTCACTACTATCACTCTTGGTTCCTCTCATAAACACTCTCACACAAATATTACCGGTGGTTATTAAAATTAATGGAGCACACTCTTAAAGGACTCATTCACATATGCATGTGGAACTGGCAGGGCATAAATAACAAATACCATGTGTTGTTACATGTTCTTTCTACATATGAAGTAGACATTCTGCTTGCTATAGAAACTAAACTAGTGCCACACATACCTTTCAGAATACCAGGTTACAAAGTTTACTGTGTTCCATGATGGTAGGCGTACGTCAGCAACAACACTCTCCACAAAGACCTGAATATTCCAGAAGTGACAAATATCATCAGAACGAGCTACACCAGACTACACCAAACTCTTGTAAATCATCCAAACCCTGTGCTACATGACATTATTCTTCATCCTCCATCAGAGCAGCCCTATTAGTAGGGTACCTTATGTCATCCCGTGGGCTCCTTCGTGAAGAAAGCAACACACCTATATTTTCAGTTTCTATGAAGTCTAAGGATACCCGAACCACCTGATGCTACTCTGGGGGTCGCGTCTGAGTCGTGTGATGACATCATCAAAATGGCGGACGTCGCGTTTCACAGAAATGGTCATAACGTGAAACCTATTTGAGATAGAGACTTGCAAAAAACGGTTTTGAAATCACAATAAAATGCTCTACATTATTGTTTCTTACACGCATGGAGCTAAGACGGCATATTCTACCGAAAAATTACACTTTTTGTTGGAAAATTTAAAAAATGGTCCTGTAGAATGTGTTCTCTTGAAATTTCAATAAAAGATGATGCTGTGCCATAAATTACATGCAAACAAATTTTTTTAAGAGTTTAATAATGATACTATTCCCGTTTACCAGAAGTTTTAAATATCACTCTTTTTAGGGTAGCGTATTTGGGAGAAACTACATACATGTGATAGTGTGATATTTCAGTTCTATCAAATTAATAGAAGGAGTTGTTTCTAGAAATAGAAATTTTAACTGTGAGTTAGGCACAAGAAGGGATTCTTTTATGCAATTTTTCAGATTTTTGGAAGGGTATCCATCAGAGATATTTAAGCCCAAAAATAGTCAAAATCTGGAAAAGATAATATTTAAGGCCGGTTTTGAAATAAGGGATGTATTTTTGGAAGCTGATTTTTTCCTCACAGACAAATCACATGCAGGTTTGAACATAAAATAATTTGAATGTTTACAATCACTTCCTTCTCATAAAAAATTTGGACCAAAAAGTTATTTTTTTGAAAAACTTTACCCGAATTTCAAAATCATATTTTCATATGAAAAATTTTGTGTTGAAGAGATTACTAAAATATTTCTAAAAGCAAGCTTCAATAGTTATAAAATGACTCATAATTCAAATTTCTATCTAGTATGGTTGTTGAGTTATATGTAGTTTCTTCCAAATACGGTACCCTAAAAGGTGTGATATTTCAGTTCTATCAAATTAATAGAAGGAGTTGTTTCTAGAAATAGAAATTTTAACTATGAGTAAGGCACATGAAAGGCTTCTTTTATACAATTTTTCAGATTTTTTGAAGGGTACCCTTCAGAGATATTTAAGCCCAAAGATAGTCAAAATCTGAAAAACGATAATACTTGAGGCCACTTTAGAAATAAGGGATGTATTTTTGGAAGCTGATTTTTCCTCACAGACAAATCACATGCAGGTTTGAACACAAAAAAAATTTGAATGTTTACAATCACTTCCTTCTCACATAAAATTTGACCCAAAAAGTGAATTTTTGGAAAAATTTACCCCAATTTCAAACTCATATTTTCATATAAAAAAATTTTTGTTTAAGAAAACAATAAAACAGTTACAAAATGGTTCATAATTCAAATTTCTAACTCTTATGGTTGTTGAGTTATGAAAATATATTTTGTAATCAGCTACATTCGCAAAAAAATGTGTTACACCAGGATTGAAAAATGGACACCCCTGGGAAACCAAGAACACAATAATTTTTTGAAAACTTGTTTTGACATCTTGAAACATGTATGAACTCATATACAAAAAATTATTTTTTTCTAAAATGGTCATGCAACCATTTTTAAAACATTTGGATGGTTTCATATGGAATGACCCTTTTACAAAAACTATCACAGAATTAAAACTATTGACATTGAAAACTTCTGGTAAACGGGAGTAGAATCCTTATTAAACTCTTCAAAAAATTTGTTTGCATGTAATTTATGACACGGCATCATCTTCTATTGAAATTTCAAGAGAACACATTCTACAGGACCATTTTTAAAATTTTCCAACAAAAAGTGTAATTTTTCGGTAGAATATGCCGTCTTAGCTCCATACGTGTAAGAAACAATAATGCAGAGCATTTTATTGTGATTTCAAAACCGTTTTTTGCATGTCTCTATCTCAAATAGGTTTCACGTTATGGCCATTTCTGTGAAACGCGACGTCCGCCATTTTGATGACGTCATCACGCGACTCAGACGCGACCCCCAGAGTAGCATCAAGTGGTTCGGGTATCCTTAGACTTCATAGCAACTGAAAATATAGGTGTCTTGCTTTCTTCACGAAGGAGCCCACGGGATGTGATTTTCTTACATAAGGTACCCTACTATATAGAAGACTGAAAAGTAAACGACACAATGACTTGGTTGTTTAAATTTATGTAGCCTATATGTAAATCTGATCAAGTGTTTATTGTCTATGTGATTGTAATAGGCTTTTGTTATCAATTTTAGTTGTCTGACTAATGCCTTTTTATAATTATTACTGACCAGTAACCTAACACACATTTCAAATGAGTTGCCGCTGCTATTGTTTTCACAACTGTATGTAGGCTACCCATAGAATTGGACACAAAAAAGTTTTCTACAATAAAAAAAACCCAATGTGCCACATTTGCGAATTTAGCAGAACAGGCACAGCACTTGAAGAAAGATGATATGGTGTGTATGTATCACATTTGTTAACATAGCAGTTAAATAAACATCAAAGGTTTCAATATTCATGAACACAATAGTAACGGGCAATGGAGATCTATGTATCTGAAGTATCGAATGGCCATGGAGATTTTTATGTTGACACAAAGGGTTGATTTCTCAAGTGTTAGCTTTTATAATTGAGGTCATCAGTTACAAAACATTGTCATTTGTCACTGGATATAAAGTGTGTATTGTCCTTGGATTCTTTACTCTCTTAAATCCTTTTATTATTACATTTTTGTTTAAAATAATGACAGCATTATGCAGTTTTGTTTTGGTTTTGACTGAGCAGAGGAAAAACGTTTTTATCACTGGCTCTTGTGCAAAGACGAAATTATTAATATAGAAATCATAGTACATAATACTGTATGGTTGTATGCATATCATTTTGCAGATGTTCTTAGTTATACTGAATACAATAAATAATATGTGAAGACGATCTACAAAGCAAATCATATTTAAAGATCCATTAATTGCAGAAAATAACTGTAGTGCTCCTGGTACCCTATTCAATGAATTTAGGGTCTCTAAATTTCACAACTTGTCACCAAACCGTCATAGATAAATTCCTAGAGAATGAGTTATGGACAGAAAAGGGGGAAGGGTGTGTAGTAGTCACTTCAAGGACAGCTCACAAAAACCCAGCAGGGTATCTATTAGAAGATACCAAGAAATATAGCTTGCAAACAACAGTAACAGATAGAAAAATAAATCATTCTTTAAATCCTTGCCGAGTTAGTAATGCACGAGAGAAGGGAAATTCGACACATATGCTTATTTTGCACTGTGGCATTTCACAACGAAGAATATTTTGAGTGGTGCCGTACTTTGAAGAATTATTAGCAGATCTGTTTAGTGCACTATAAAATTTGTATTTCAACATTTAATTTTTTCATTTTGAAAAGTTTATGATCATTTAAATAGAGCAGAAGGGTGGCATACTTAGAGGACAGGTATACTACACGATGGCAAATGTCTGATCTACAGAACTGACCAGCCCACAACAGCAGTCGGTCGCGATTGTGTGAATAAAAATGCATTTGTTCAACTTGCTGTTATGCCAAAACCACAAATGTGACAGAATGAAGCCATGGAAAGGATTGTTATCACATTTAAATGAACATTATGATATACATACTATTGTAACTGCTGATATGACATATTTCAGTACAAATATTCACTTATTTTTTAATTATGTAATTTTACTTAAGCTCTAAGGTTTCAATTGTGTTTTTCTCCAAACTAGTAAAATGCACATTCGTAGTTCTGGCAGATAGGTGATGACATAATAATTGTGTTGTAAGGGAGTTTTTTTTCCCCCCCAAATTAAGGTGTGATAGCATGCATAAAGCCTCTGCTTTTTCCTGCTTCCTTCACTGTTTAATACAAGTGTATGTCTATACTACCAGTACCCAGATCATAGAAAAATAAAGAAAAAACGTTCAAGGCTTGTTGATGTGGTAGGCTTTTGAGCAATATGAAAATTTGTGTTCTAAATTGTGTGAATCAAGATAATTTACCATACAAGGCTTTTAATAATAGACTTTTAATTTCAGAACGCCCACTATTAATTTACAAGACCAAATTTGATATTCGGCAATGGTTTTTAGTAACTTGTGCACAACCTCTTACTGTTTGGATGTACAGGTAAGTACGCCTAACCATAAGCAAACATTATAACATAAAATGTTTTAAGACATATTTGAATTTGAATTTGAATTTAGCCTATGAAATCCCTTAACGGCCTCCTGCTTGATCACAGGGAAGCTAAGGTGCACTCATTAGGGGAGACACCTTTTTAAATAAGGTACACATAGGTCAGTGGTATTCAACCTTTCTTTCACCTCAGACCCCTAGAAACACTTAACTCACCTTCATATATGGTACTAGGATTGCCACATTTTTTTGGAGAGAATCCAGTGATGCTTGAAAGATTTTATGAGTACGCTACCATATTTACGCAAATCAAACGCATATTTGACTAATGCATCCCATATTTGAAACTTAAAATCATAAAAATAAGAATTTGTTGGTGAATGCTATGCGCATCATTCATAGGTTTTTTAAACAATTTATTTTAGGCATTTTATTTGGTATTTTATTTTATACAAAAATGGATTTGTACATAAACAATCACAGCAATGCATTGTTATGTAAGTGATCAAAGTTACTGCTGAACTAGGAGAGGATTTGCACTCGAATCTAATGCACCATCAAATCTAATCCCTACCCAAATATTGAGTATACAAATGGCAAAAAAGTGTGCATTAGATTCTCGTAAATACTGTATAAATTGAGGAGCGTTTTTTCAAAAGCCGATAACTGCAGATTTGACAAAATTGAGATCTATATTGTTTCGTATAAGTCAAGTTTATGGTAAGAATTCCACCTACATACTAGTAGTCTTTAATAAACACCATATATTTCTTGAATCCGATTGTGAGAGGAACCTTTTAGAGGTTGAATATTAATTAAAGTATATTTACATATACAGAATACGATTGAGACATATACAGAATACAATTAATTTTTCATCTGGAATATAATTATTTTCAAGAAGAATCAAAATGGAATTTATTAATAAGTAAAGTTAAAATTCATTCTAACCTAACTTCATGTTTTCTTCTTCTTCTTCTTTCAAGGATTAGGCTTTTGCCTGTTCCGGTCTCATATCTGTTCAGTCCATCTTTTGATTGGTCGTCCAATCGATCTTCGTCCTTTAGGTCTGTACTTTAATGCTTGTCTAGGTATTCTTTCCTCTGACATGCGATCTAAATGTTTCATCCATTCTTCTCTGTATTTTTGTATCTGATTTAGAAGTGGTTGAACTTGTAATTCTTCTCTAATTTTCTCGTTCCTTATGTGCTCTTCTTTTGTACATCCCTTGACTGAACGTAAAAACCTCATTTCAGCTCCCTGTATTTTACTTTTATCGTTCTTCTTAACTGTCCATGCTTCACTTCCATAATGTATCACTGGTACTGCCATTGCTGAGTAGAATCGTAGTTGTGTTTCTTGCCTTACTTTGTTTTTGAAGGTTCTTTTAATTGTTCCACAAACTGCCTGAAATTTTTGTATTTTGGTGTTTATATCTCGGTCTTGTTCATAAGATACATCACAGCCTAGATACTGGAAGTGTGACACTTGTTCCAAGATGTAATCATTTAGTACAATTTTACTTCTTATTGGAAATCTTCCCTGGAATGCTATTACTTTTGTTTTATTTTTAGATATTTTCATATTGTACCTCTCGCATATTTTGTTTAACTGAAATATTGCTTTCTGTAGCCTATCTTCCTGGTCAAAGAGTAAAACTAGGTCATCTGCAAACAGAAGAGCATTTAATGTTCTGTTTGGTCCCATTTTAATCCCATCATATATCTTTCTTTTCCATTCATGTAGAATTTCGTCTATGTAAATATTAAATAAAACTGGAGATAGACTACATCCCTGTTTTAAACCGCAGTTTGTTTTTATTTCTTTTGTAACTTTTCCACCTAATTCAATTACCATTTTTGTATCTATATATAGACTTTGTACGATTTTAATTAGATGTAGTGGATAACCTTTTCGATACAATATATTCCATAGGAGTGGGCGATTGACTTTATCAAACGCCTTTTCTAAATCAATAAAGGCCAAATGGGTTTGTAGGTTGAATTCCCTTCGTTTTTCTATGATCTGCTTTACTGTAAAAATATTGTCAATACATGATTTACCTGTTCTAAATCTGTTCTGTTCTTCACTAATATGTGTCTCAGTTATTATTTTCACCCTATCAGTAATAATTCGGGCATATATTTTATACATTACAATCAATAGACTTATCCCTCTATAATTTTTGCATTCATTTCTTTGTCCTTTTTTAAAAATAGATATAACTTTAGCTGTTTCCCATTCTTTAGGAATTTTTTTTGTTCTCCAACATATATTCAATAAATGCAATAGCCGAAATTGCAATATCAGTCCTCCATACTTGAATACTTCTATGGGGATATTGTCTATTCCTGGTGACTTTCTATTTTTCATTTTTTGTATTGCTTTCCACATTTCATCGAAAGTTATCATGTCTACCGTTCTTTCTTCATATTCTTCATCTAAATGGTCTTCTGTATTTGTATCATATAGTAGTTCTGTGTAGTGTTTGATCCATTCATCTTCTGGAATGCATGATAATTTTACTGTATCTCTTTCTGTTGATTTTAAATGTCTCATCACTTCCCAGGCAATATTTTGTCTCCCATAGATATCATGTTCTATTGTTGCTATGAATTTATTCCATGATTCTTGATGGCTTTCTCTTATTTTAGTTTTGGCTATATTTCTCTTCAACCTATAATTTTGTTCATTTTCCTGGTTAGGTATTTGCAAGTACTTTAAATAAGCTTCTTTTTTCTCGTTAATTGCTGCTTCTATTTCTTCATTCCAATATCTAAGTCCTTTCCATCTTACATTATTCCTTCTTGTTCCCAGAACCTCTCTTGACGTTTTTAGTATTACATTCTTTATATTTTCATATTCCCTTTCTCTATTTTCTTCTGTTTTGGTTTCCATTAAGTAGTGTGTCATTCGGTACTGGTACAGATCTCTAACACTATAGTCTTGCAATAAATATGTTCTAAATACTTCCTTGTTATCTTTATAGTATTGTTTGCATTTTCCATTTTGTCAAAATATAAATGTCTGTAATTACCAAGTAATGATCTGTAAATAATTCTGCTTTCCTACTGACTGTTGTATCTTTAACCAAGTTTCTCAGTTTATCATTTACTATTACATAGTCTATTAGTGATCTGGAACCTCTGGCAGCCCATGTATACTTATGTAGGGCCTATATCTTTTTTCTTGTAAAATGTATTGGTTATATTTAGGTCATTAAATGTTGCAAAATTCCTCAGTGTCTTGCCATTCTCATTCACCACTTCTTCTCCATATATACCACAAACATTTGGGATGGGGGAATTCCCCACTCTTGCATTTAAATCTCCTGCAAGTATTATGTGGTCGTTTTGTTATATTTATCTATGACTTTCTGAAGCGTATCATAGAATTGATTGGTTTCCTCAGATTTTCCTTCTTCAGGAGCATATACTCCTATTACCAGTAGTTTTCCTCTCTCCGTTTTAAATCTTACATTGACTATCCTTTCACTTGTAAATTCATAGCCCAGTATTTGATTTTTCCATTTTCTGTTAACCCAAATGGCAACTCCTTTAGCAGCTCTTGTAGTTTGTTCTACTCCCGAATAAATCATCGTATAATCATTTATCTCTTTGGTTCCTTTTAACTTCTTTTTTGTTTCTGTTGTGATTGCTATATTAATATTTCTTTGTTTTAGTTCTGCGGTTAATTCTAAGTCTTTATTTCCCAATCCTCTGACATTCCAGTTTCCAATTCTTAGTTTTGCATGTCTTCCTAAGCGTTGATCCTTTTTCGTTAGTCATGGTCATCGTCGTGTTTGTCCGTCCAGCTTGTTACTATGAGACTGATGAGAAATTATTTTTTTATATGGCGGGTTTCCAGCCCAGCGCAAAACCCCCAACCTGGAGGACCAGAGTTTTATATCAGAGTTCTCTCTCCTAGACGAGCTGCTTCCTCCACAGCTAAGGGACCTCGTCTATCCCATGGTCCTAATGTATTATCCCCAATTAGGAGGGATGCCTCTTCCGTGATTTTCGCCGTTCCGAAGTATACTTCTCCGCCGAAACCCCCGTTGAGGTCTTCACACGTAAGGTGCAAGGGACCCTTCGGCCAGGTACTGCACACCGGGTCAGTGTGCCCTGGAGCTAGCGAGGGAAGGGACGCTATCCCCTATTGATGAGACTACCTCAAAGAGGGTTCTCACCCGCTACCCGCTACCCCCATGTTTTCTTTATTAATGAATTAATTTAAGTCTTTCAGTATTTGAAGACTATTGAACTTGCAGTTTTATTAGACTTATTGAGACATGCTAAGTTAGGTTAGAAATAAATTTCACTGGTAATATAATAGTAATTAAACAATGTTCAATTTTTCTAACTTTATTTTATATTCATTATTAAGTTAAGTTGTGTTCAAATAACTTATGTACAGAACAGCATACGTAGACAAAATACAATTATTTGTTTATCTCAAAAATATTATGTTCTCAAAATTAATTAAAAATATGTTTGATAATAAGTAATGTTCAATATTTGAAGAAAATAGAACTTGTTATAATGGTTATAGTAATAAAAGTTAATTAAAAGTGGGGTTTACATTAAGCTTCATAATGAAGTTTATTAATAATTTATTAATAATTGTTTCGTATAGTTTAAGTAGCTGCCTTTCCATTGGTTTTACTGGTTCTTTCATATTCCGAAATCTGTTTCACTCAGAAATGCTAGAAAAACAGTAGTTTTTGCAAAATCCGATATCTACGGTTAAAGTGTTTTAGCAAAAACCGATATCTGTGGCGAATCAAGGATAGGCGAATTTTTTCATGTGCTAACACTGACCATTGCATTAATCGTTGGTACCTGGTCAGGTATTTGGGAGATTACAGAAGGATTAGAAGTTTAAAGATGACATTATTAGTCCTCAACTGCGACATAATGAAGAAACATATAAAGGTACAAATGCTTGGTCAAGAATGGAAAATACGGGATTTTAAGAAGGCATTGAGATCCCAATTGTCATTTCAGATTTTAGCAGCAGCACTCTTCTTGCGCTACAAGAGAAATGTTAAAGGGGAAAATAAAAAAAAAAGTGCTTCTTTCGATCTACTTATTTTGGATCAGACATTGAATATGAAGTGCTAAAAAAAGGTGTTAAAGACTTAAAAGTGTTTGCGGAAAAAAAATGAATTCCCTAAAGTAAACCATGTATCGGAAAAAACGGGTTGTTGAAAAACTAATGCAGTACTTTTCAGTCCCTGATGATGCCAAAGCATTTTATGCAGATGTGATAGCTGCAACAAATAAATGAATGGAACACTTTCAGTAGGTGTGTTCATAAAGTAAGTTTCCCTTGGGCCATTTACAGAAACAAAACACATTTTCCTGGACATGTATATTCCAACAGATACAGGAAGTGTTCAGCTGTTTTTGAATATATTCGCCACCGGAATTGAAACTTTTGGGACCAACTTTTGAATACCTGTGTCATAGAAGTTTGACGCCTGGGATTGGAACCACTGAGTGACAACCACCTTCGCCTCTCTGTCAATCTTTTTAATTTCGTGAGGTGTAGGGAAAGATGGAAATCACTGGGAACAAGGTCCGGGCTGTAGGGTGGATGTTTAAACACCTCCCAGCAAATCTCCTGCAGAAGTTCGGCTGGGAGGTGTTTAAACATTCATCCTAAAGCCCGAACCTCGCTCCCAGTGATTTCCATCTATCCCTACACCTCACGAAATGAAAAATATTGACAGTGAGGCAAAGGTGGTTGCATCTCAGTGGTTCCAATCCCAGGCGGCAAACTTCTACGACACAGGTATTCGAAAGTTGGTCCCAAATGTTTCAGTTCCGGTGGCGAATATGTTGAAAAATAGCTGAACACTTCCTGTATCTGTGCAATAAATATTTCCTTCAAATTTTGTTTTGTTTCTTTTTGGCCCCAGGAAAACTTGTTTTATGGATGGCCCTCGTAACAATAGATTTATACTAACTGTTTTGAAATCAATATTCAGATTTATTCTGGGTCCTTCTTAAAAAATCACTTGTTTTTAAGTATCATTGCATATTTTTAGGTGACCACTGAGTTTCTTACATGTTTCTATTCAATAGTATTTCTGTTTTGAAGTAGTCTTGTTGCTCTGTGATGTGTATTCACATTGAATGTTAATATTTATACAGGAATAATGTTTTTCCTTCTTAAGAGAAACAACAGGATAAGGGCTGCATGTCTATATGGAGTGAAATATAATTTTTTTAATTGCCTGAAAATATGCCTAGATATATAACACTTGTAACAAATGCAAAAAATGCTCTTTAGTAATATACAATTAAAAGTTAAATCTGCAGATACAGTATATTGTCCTGTGCAGATATCGGATTTTGTGAAAACTTTGAATATTTTGAGCTGAAATAAACAATGCTACATTATTTTTCTCTAAATGAAGGTATTGATATCATAAAGGTGTTAGCATGTACATTCTTATAACAAAAACACAGATAAAAATTCATAAAAATGTCAAGTGTACACAAAAAGAATTGAATATCTCAAAACTATACTTTATGTAGATGTCGGCTTTTGAAATAACGCTTTTCAATTAACATTCTGTACAGCGTGTTAGTTTATTTCCCTACATTCTGTACATTCTGGATGTCACTTCTATTTCTCATACTTCTCACCATGAATTTTATGCAAAATTTCATCTCTGTTTTTCAGTTTCTCTGAAAATTCTTGGCAAGTCATGTTGAAGTTAGTAAGTTTGGTCAAAACTGATTTCACAGACTCTGTTGACAATCTAGACTTTTGTAGTGACCATAATAAGTTCACACAACTAACTTTAATACTGGGGACATTGCAGGGAAACTGGGGACAGTCCACAGAAACTGAGGATGTATGTAACCCTATCATATACCCAACATTTTTTACCATTATTCAAATTGTACACAATATTTCTCATTTACTTTACCTCACCTCTGTGGGACTTAAAGGGCTTACACACATGGGATAGGTAACAAACCTGCGGATGACTTACATTGATACAGGACATGGTGAATGATCAACACAATGCAAGGTCTCCTTCTAAGACAACAGAGAGAGAAATCATTTATTTATAAAAATGAAGCTGCTTGAATACACAAGTTGCCCTAAGACACAGCTTACCAATCAAGCCATGAAGGCCAATGGACAACAATTCTAACACAATTTTTGTTTTTGTTTTGCGTTAAGTAGACAAGTTAACTTAATCAAACAGTGCATGTTCCCCTAAATATGATGATGTATTATTCCAACAGAGGCGGATATTATAGTTTCTGCGATAATTATCAGGTGGCTCTCATCTATTCCAAGTTGTTGTAGGAAGTCAGCTACAAACTGATAGATGGTACCCCGTGCTCCAAATAGAAGTCCTTGCATGATGTAATGGCGGTTTCCATATCTAGATGTATATTTTTGCTGAAAGAATGGTATGCAGCTGTTGTAAATTTCTTTCTTCTCCTGATCAACTTGTTTAGCATGGTCTATATCATTATGTTCGTACCGCACAGTGGGTTCCAGGATGTAGGCCTTTTTATCGTGTTTTCTGAATTCCACTATATCTGCAAATCGACCGGATCCCACTTCATCAATAGCATGAACTTCTTCGAAACAATCAAAGTTCTTATTATGCAACAAATCAGTGAGGATATGTTTGATCTTATGATGTCTTCGGTTAATAAAAAGAGAGTTGAATGGACAGGACCCGAGTACATGACTCGGTGTTTCAGTCTCCTTAACGCATCTTCTGCAAAGGGTTGTACCATCCAATCCTCCATTATTTCCTGGGACGCCTCTCAGATTTGCATAATTTACATTCAATTTCAACAAAGATGTCCACTCACAAGAAGTTAAACTTAATCTAGTAGTCATGAAGTTATTCGCTGGTGGAAATTCAGAAAAGTGAACTACTCCAACTCCTTGCCATGGCATAGAAGACCATTCTTCGAAGGACATTTGCCTAAGATGTTTACGAAGCATTTTTGGTTTTCAAAATGCTTCAAAATTATTTTTTATTTTCAGGCGAGTAAGGCTTGTTTGAAGTTCTTCATCAAAATTGAAACATCTTGCAAAACGTGGATCGTCACAGTATGATAGTTTATGAGCTATAGAAATATGTTGTAAAGGGGCTTCCCATTGACATTTAATCAAGCCAAGGCCTCTCAACTTGCGTGGAGCATATAACATCGCACTTGTCGTTCTGTCAGGAAGACACATGATGTCTTTAGTAGTCCGTCTGATGATTACGTCAAGCCCATCAAGAATGTATAAAGGAATGTTAAGCAAGGGCGCTGTATGTAAAGGATAAATCAGTGAGGGGAATATATACTGATTTATTACATTCAGTTTCTGATTGGGCTGAAGTAAAGGAGACTTAGCCAACTTCTCGAGGTTTTGGTTAAAGTGTTTTAATGAATCCTTATTGAATAACAATTCATCATTAAAAGTGCATCCAAGATACTTTATGGTTTCTGATTTATTTATAGATGTAATCACTTCACCTGAAAACAACTGCAACTCAGACTGTATAAGTTCTCCTCGTTTAAGTACAATTGCAGTGCTTTTACCAGGATGGATTTCTAAGCCTATAGATTGTAATAGACTTTGTGTGACATTAATTACTCGGACTGCTGATGCAAGACATAAGGCAGAGAATGTTCTGGGTATGGTGGTGTTAAGTAAATTTGCATCTGGCTTTCACTGGGAATGATGAAATCCCTGACAAACTCATATTCAGATTGCCTGGCCACAGGATTTGAACCCACAACCTCCAATTCCACAAGGATATGAAACTTCAGTAAATTTTTATGAAAAAAAATCCAGAAAAAACAAAACTGCCGCTTTAGACCAATGACTCAACTATTATCAATTTGAAAGAGTGAGACCAATATCTTACCCTTTTGTGACCACCAATATAATATATCCATTCATCAGGTGATATCAGCTCATTTATAAAACTGAAATCTATTAAGAATGTTTCACTGGAATAGCTGGTTCTCAAGAATGGAAATTATATCCTAACATGTGAATAAAATTCTGAATTTTTTAACACAAACTAATACTATTTTAATTTTATATCTTTGCTTTTATGCAATTCTTTTGGATTGATGTGTTTTTCATTTAAGTTGTTTAGCATTCAATGATGCAATAGAGTTTGTAAAAAAATATAAAATATAGAAATAAAGACAACAGAGTAAAAAATACATCATTATACCGGTACAATATAAATTAAATATCTAGAACCCTTGCATCTAGCATTTCATTAAGTGAGAAAAATGGATTTCTGACTAACCATTTGATAACTCTTTTCTTGAACAGTCCAAATAGCACATCTTTAATTTTAGGCTTATATATTAATGATTCGAATTAATGGGGGAATTTCCCCCTCTCGTCAAAAAATTTTCCTGGCTTGTCAAATAAAAATTCCTTCCTTGCCAGGAATATATTTTTCTACATTTTATAAATTTCAGTTTAAAATTTAAATGCAATTACTGGAAACATGCACTTCATAAAGCTGTTTATGAATGTATTGGTATCACCAGCACAATGTGTAGCAACAAAATTTATCTAACAAGGATGTTCATGGTGTAACAGAAGCGCGACAATGAACTTAAGGTTTATATTACTCCTTCATGTTGGTTTCTTTTATTGTTGGCAACAATATGGTTAAAGAATTTTGCTATGACAATGTGTGCTGTAGTGATTGGTGTTCCGTAGTAGTATGTCAAGTATGTATTTTACAGACAGTGGATGTTCTGGTTAACAGTGGCATAGCTTTACATTGTGTTCTGGGTAAACTATTTTTTAAAAATTAAATTATAATAATTGTTGAAACGACACGTGAATTCTCAAGCGTTAACAGTGTTTTAAATACTGGGAATGTTTTCACATGTATTCGATTTCATATAGAGCATTACTACCGGTATTATTATTATTTACATTTTGTATTCCTTCATCACTCCATCCGTTTCCCCACCAAATGGCAAATACAATATTTATGGTTGTAACTACTGGTTAACCAATTAAATTTACTGTACTAAGATGTTTGAAATGTTTATTTTCATGCAAGACAATGACAAGCTCAGGAGTTGGTAATTTACTTTAGTTTCACACGTTTCTTCATAAGACAGAACCGAAAATGGGGCTTTTAATAGGTGATCAACTGTACTCGTATATCGGTGGAATTGTTCACGAACACTGAGGAATAATCAAACACACAGTTTAAGTCAGCAATGAGAATGTAATGTTTATGTTACCCCGGTTTCAAGCGAGCAGGTATCTGAGGGATGAGACTACGACCCCGATAAATCTTTCCAGTCTCTGCAGTGGTGCCATATGTTGCTCTTGCCTGCCTTCTCTCAACAATGCAGATTAACTTTTAGTGGGAAAAGCCACATAACTTACACTTGAATGAGACTACAACTTGGCTGACCACTATCCAGTCTCAACTCGCCTCCACTGGTGCATCATGAGAATTCGAAGCTGCCTAGCAAGGGGAAACACAATTGAAGCATAATAGCAGTAGAAGTGGGTTATGCAGCGCGAAAAATATATTAATGATATTACTAATGGGTTTATAATGATTAAAAACTTGGTTGACGATGCTTTTATTTATTTCTTTATGATTCTACTTTTCTTAGCAATTTATTTAGGTAGACTCAGTCTCAAAGTCTATCCTCACGCTACGCCACTGCTGGTTAATAACATTGATAAATTTGGACCCTCATTTAATTTTCCCCCTCGTCAAAATGTTTGATTCAAACTTTGCTTATATGTTAGTAGCAGTGAAAAGGTTCTAACTTGCCTATTCGCAGGAGATAATGCATTGATTTCACTCCGAGTCAAGCCAACCTTATTATTAAAAAAAAAAAAAAATTAACAGCCATCAGATTTAAAACTTATTATGCTCTATAAAGGAGTCAATAAACACATAACTTACAACAGTAATAAATACTGTACTGCATTGTAACCTAATGCTAATGATGAATTACAATATTTTACAATTTTAATGTGAATATTATTTTGATTAGATGAATAAAAACTAAATGTAAGTTTGTGTACTGGTATAATGGAAAAAAATTATTGTAACCATAGAATATGCTATTATATTCTCTGGTCAAGAAAGAAATAGAGACTTTTCATCACAGAAAGTCTATGAAGTAAAAACTGCACAAATTTAAAAAAACTTTACATGAGAAAACTTAATAAGATAGAATGTTGGTTTATAGAATTTTGTCACAAGGAATCTCCTGGTATACCTCCAATAATCCCATTTTAGGCATTGAAAGAAGGATACATTTCCTCAAAGTAATTTAAATACCGGTACTATCAATTTGGTAGGAATTTATGTACAGGTTTAAAAAAATTTAAGACAAGTTTCAGTAGATTAATTCTTTGGTTAATACTATGAAAAATATGCAGGGTTATAATTATTTATTACTGTTTTTTCACTCCAGACATGATGCTTTTTACATATGCTATACTAACATGTACACTAATTTCAGGGAAAGTTATCTTCGCTTCTGCTCACAACCATTTGACTTAACAAATTTTCATGAATCAGTACATCTGTGTAATAATGCTGTGCAATGCAAATACAAGAATGGAAAAAGGGATCCATCTCTGCCTGATGAAAACATGTGGGATTGCTACACATTTCAAACATACTTGAGGTAAATACTGTATACACATAAATAAGAAATAGCTGCAGCCAATATCTAATATGGCATGAGGCCAATTGCACTCAACAGAAGAAACTAGCCATGAGGTAAGAGTGCAGAAGAGAATCTAATTTATTTACTTTATACAAAAATGCAAATTATTTCACTGATTCAAAATGAGACAGTAGCATTGCACTTAAACCCATAATTAGCATAGAACAGAAATGGAGGTTTCAAATGATTAAATATATTTTATTGATCACATTCTTCACAAGCGCCTACAATTAAAATTAGATTGAAATCTAAATAATGATTCGAAGATAAAATCACCATGATTTGGTTGCAGCTATGAAATGAAATAAAAACTTTTCAGAACTTCGTTTAGTGGGTCAACAGAACCTTTCTACACAGGCTACTCTCTCATTGATTTTTCGAGTCAATGGCAGAATTTGACAATTGTCAAATACGCAAACAAATATGCATATAAGTAAAAACACAGCCAAAGCAAAAGATATATGCAATAAAACAGAAGAAATATGCTAATGAGTAAGGTTATGCTGAAAGTATACAGCATATATCTGCACAAACCCTTGACTACACCGCTGCTGGTAGGTATAATATTTTTAATTTGTATGTTGTTACAAATCATAACTGAAACACCGTATCTATAGAATTTCAAAGTGCACTACAAGTATAGGAATAGCAGGGAAAAGCTGATCTAAAATCTTAAGGTGAGTGAATTGTTATTTAAATCTACCTGCAAATTTTTCATCTAACATCTAGCATTAAACTTGTTGTTCACTTGTAAAAAAAAATAAAAAATAAAAAAAATAAAAATAAAATAAATAAAATAAAAAAGTTGGTCTTAAACAGTATCTTTAGCTGTTGTACAACTTTCCCTGTCAAAGGACGAATGTGATATGTGGGTTTTTTTTTTTTTTGGCCAACAATACTAATGAAGTATTCATGGCTTGTCTAACCAACATAAGGGATATGTAGCTCGTAAATGCAGAGGATGGGCACTTAAAGAATAGCTTTCAGAATTTTTACCATTAATGAGAGAACAAACAAGTTTTGAATGTTGTTTTCCTTTTTAATGTGTCCTTACAGACCATAAACCACTGCATGCTACATCAAATTTAGTCTTACGCACATTGCAAAAAGCGTTGAATCTGCTACCCTCCACTGGTCGCAGCCAAAATTTCCAGTCTTTACCACCTACACTTAACCAGTGTTCTTGGAATGAACATTTACCAGGCATAGTTTATGATGATAATGTTACCACACTTGAAAAAAGAAAAGTCTGTTAAATCTTTAGAATATACTTTCTGCATTAATGAATTTCATATTTTCCGAGGGGTTATTATCAGTAAAAGTATGAACAGTTCCACCTTATACCCCCGTTAATATAAAATATTTAGAATCAACCTAAGAAGTCTAGGCCTAGGAATTAATAAGAATATCAGCTATTAAGATTAATTAAGTCTATTACTAGGCCATAACAAAGCCAGTAAACTTCTTAACTTATCTAAAGCATCCAGACCTAGTTGGGGATTTAATTACTCCATACTGAAAATTATTTATCGCGGAGCGATTGAGCCTCTTCTTTTATATTGTGTTGCTGCCTATGAAGATATTTTACATAAAAAATGGGCTCAGAAAAAATTACAACAAATACAAAGAGGATTTCTTCTACAAATGATAAGAGGTTATCGTACAATTTCTACTGATGCTGCACAAATTATAGCTGCCATAGAGCCCTTATATTTGAATGGTCTCTTCTTGGCTAGTATAAATAATATTAAGAGAGGTCGAAAGATCCCCAATATTGTCTCCCATTTACAACTACAAACACCGGTGCATTGGAGTTTACTCGGCCATCCAGCACATTATAACACCAGTTTCATGCAATTGTGTTCTGAACTTATAGACCAACATTCTTACTACATTTATACAGATGGGTCACGTTACATTGATTGTGAAACTCAAGAAGTTATGGTGGGATGTGCTTTTGTGGTTTATGATAATAGTGTTTCTGAAATTTATTCTGCTTTGTATAAACTATCGTCACACTGTTCTGTGTTTCAAGCAGAATTGTTCGCCATAAAAGAAGCTGTTAAATGGTGTACTGATGGTAGCAATAGTGCTTGCATAAACAGTGACTCACAATCGGCTTTACAAGCCATAGATGATAAATATAATAAGGATGCACTAGCCACAGACATTAGACATGCACTAAATACAAGCACAATTCATATTTGTTTAACCTGGGTCCGAGGTCACATGGGAAATTTAGGAAATGAGAAAGCAGATGAATTAGCTAAGCTAGGTGCTTCTTCAAATGTTAAAACTTCTTATAGTTTATGCCCTATTTCCTTCATTAAGAAAACATTAAGAGAACATATGCACAGCCAATGGGATCGGATTTGGCAAGAAACGAATAACGGCAGCACAACGAAAGATTTGTTTTTCCCAAGAGTGCAAGATAGAATAGCTTGTACACTTTTGATTCTGGATTATATTATGACTCAATTCTTAACAGGGCATGGGAAAGTTAGTGAATACTTACATAGATTTAAAATTTCTACCTCTGCAAATTGTAAATGTAAAGAGGAAAGCCAATCTGTTCGGCACCTCTTATTTCATTGTCCATTATTTACGCATGAACGTTATCAGTTAATATTATATTTAAATTTTCTAAATTTTGACTTTACTACACCAATCTACCGTCTCTTCTTAAATAAGCAAAGTTATTAAGTTGTTTTAAGTTTCATGAATAGTGTTTTTGCAAAATTGTAATATATATATGTAGTTTACTGTATACTCTGTATATACGTTTAATCTATAACCCTAATATGCCATCTGGTAAAATAGGGTTCTGTATTTTTGGGAATTCAATAATAATAATAATACTAGGCCATATGAACATACATCTGTGATTACTGACAGAGTGTAAAATTAACCAAATTCACTTAAAAGCCTGTAGACTGACCTGCAGATATATTTAAAATTTAACTTGTTACTAGATAAAGCTGATTAAAACTTAAAAGTTAATGCACATAAGTGTGAATGATAAAATAACTTATACACATATATACCAAATTAGTGGTATAAAACCACAGTGAAAAAAATGTAATGAATCACAAGTCCACAATAATTTACTGAAAGTTCAGACGTCCGTTGTTAAAAATCTCTTCATGGAATGTATACATGTAAGCTCAGAATAAAATCGTGAAAGGGCACTTTCCTTGAATAAAAGTAACTTCTGGTTAAGTTCTGGTGTTGAATTGAACCAATTGTCCTAGACACTAGTTTCTTCTCAGGTCGTCGTTACTGGGATGCATTTCAGTATATATTATGCCATTTTCAGCCCTATTAACACAAAAATTAAACGGTGTAAAGAAAAGTTATTTTATAACTGTGTTATGACAACCTACATAATTATGAATTAAACATTGCGGAATGAAGAAATATAGGTTGTAACTGACCTTTACTGCATTGGAAGCTACCAACCGTCGTGAAAACATAGTTGAACATAACATGCTTTCTGAACTAGCCTCTGATTTAACCCAGAACAGGCATCTACAAGCGTTTCACATATAGTCCAATAGTCTACTCAGCTCTTTTTCAGATTGTGACCTGACCATAAAACTGTTAAACTTTATGTAAAAGATGGAAATACAGGGTGCGGCAGAAAGAACGCCCCGATAATAGAAGGCAAATATATCCAAACCCAATATAATATGAAAAACATGATGCATGATGCCATTTACATCAATGTGTTTTAAAGAGAACATAATTCAAGTGGCGGCCTCCATTGTTTATACACTGATTGAGCCTCTCTCGGTAGTTGTCCATGACTCATTGTCATTTCGGGCGGAACAGCAGACCTTCCAAAGTTTGGGGATGGTGTTGGTACACCTTGACTTTCAGATGTCCCATCTTTGGAGCCCGAATAGTACACGAAAGGCATGCTGCGTTCTTGCGCTGCGTTGCTGTTGGCAACTCGCCATTTTGAATAAACAGCTCTATGGCATAAGTGTGATGCACTCCTGACCAAGCCATAGTCTAAAGTAAAACGGCATTTAAGTTGCTGTTCGGCAATATTCACCTCGCCCCTCTACCCCCACCCACCACGTAGATATCTATCTCCCAAATTGGGGCGTTCTTTCTGCCGCACCCTGTATAGTTAATTTTTGGATTGTTTCAGCTGTAAGATTTTAAACAGGCAGTTAATCTCCTAAGAATTATGCCTTATATTACATATTGTGATTTTATGCTTTATTTTTGAAAATAATGCTTTATTGTGCTTTTAAAATTTAATTTATCCTGACCCTTGGACCCCAAAATCATGTTCTGGGTAGCAACCATATGTTTAAAGCCCTTATATGCTTTTTATGCTTATTATGCTTTTGGGTTGTTCTGGTGATTTGTAATGCCATTCACAACTTGCAGTAGCAGTCGACAGTCAGCAGTTTGAAAATTCATCTTTCTTATGAGATTGAATATAATTTACTAGTAGAAATAAAGTGATTAGAATACTCAGAAAAAGCAAGATGAGTTTATATTATTACACATTATAAATTAATTCCTCCACATTTTTGTTATTGTATAATATTTCCCTAACCTCAGTGACTGCTGCATATTGTGGGCAGCTCTTGTGCTGCTCCCAAGCAGATGACTGCAATTACCTACTTAACATTGTGGATAGAGATTAACAGAGGTCCAGGACTTCACAAAGCACTTAAACACAGATTCAGAACATTTGCTGATTTCAAAGAATGTTCTGTGTTGCTAATGGGTCACAACTCATATAATTTACAAATAGGTAAGTTACTAATTTTCTTTGTGATCTTTCTCAGAGGCATAGGTCATGCTGACATGTGGGAGAAGTGCATCTACCCTGGCATGAGGGAAAGCATTATTTGTTCCTTGCTTGCTTCTCAAGAGCACATGGATCGAAGAAAAAACTGTTTCGAGCTTTATGGGGCTGACTTCATGCTGACTGAGGATTTTGCTCCTTGGTTGATAGAGATTAACTCATGTCCATGCATGCAGCCCAGCACCAGTGTCACAGCTCGTATGTGCTCCCAGTGTCTTGAAGATGTCGTCAAAGGTGAGTCTTTATCATATTTTCATAAGTTACTGTACCAAGGAAAGCATGGTAAATTTTACTAAAGTTTTTTTAACCACTGTCTGTTAGTATTTGTCACATTTCAATGAGATGAGATAAGGGGACTGATTTCATTAACATAGTAGCCAGGGGAATCCTTAATCCTGAATCTCTTCTAACCAGATCATGGCCAGAGCTGGTAATAAATTTATTTTTACTTCCTCT
This sequence comes from Ectobius pallidus, assembly GCA_964059195.1. Lineage (NCBI taxonomy): Eukaryota > Metazoa > Arthropoda > Insecta > Blattodea > Ectobiidae > Ectobius > Ectobius pallidus. The sequence continues at coordinate 157,825,112 of CAXKWD010000002.1, forward strand.
ACTCATACTATAGGTACTACAGATAGAAGAAGTATTGTGTTTGTCCCCGAAACTGATGTCGTGTTTTTAACAAAAGTGTACTTTCTGAAGTCTCCTCCAAAAAAATTATTTTTAGAAGCACATCTGTATGTGTCTGAGAACAAAAAAATTATTTTTAGAAGCACATCTGTATGTGTCTGAGAACAAAAAGATCCATTTTTTTAAAGTTATTTCACAAGATATATCAATTATTTTCTGTTGGAGTTACTGAATTACAGGTTTAGAGATCCTTATATTAATTTTTTACTGCTGTGGATTAAGTTAGTATCTGGTCAAAAGTAGTAGCCTATAGCTTCAATAAGTTCATGTTATTACTGTCTAGTGGTGACTTATGCAGTGTTGGCCATATTTACTTTGTGCCTATTACTGCTTACTAGTTCATTTAGTTTAAAAATACCATTTAATTTTTAAATTATGAAATTAATATATAAATTAAATCTTGAGGGTAATATAGTATGAATGAGAATTTGAAGTATGAAGTTAACTTATATAGAGTGTAGTACATTTTCTGTGAATCTATATCTTAAGACTTGTTATCTAATCTATTAAAGAATTATTATAAAATATAGTTAGCTTAAAGGAGAAACCAAACATCACACTTATTACTTAATGTCGGACCTCTTAGGACCATAATTTCGACACATCTTCTGGTGATGGCCATAGGCCGGTCATTTATCACCTAAATAGCTGGGTTTGTTCCCTTTTACCATTATATCAAATATTATGAAACTATATTGCAGTTTAATGTTATATTCTAAACTGATTAATTATTAGGCCTATTAAATACAATACCTGTATGAAGATTACAACAGTAACAACATAACAGCAGATATTTATTTATTATTAACAATTATAAAATATGTAGCCTAATTAATTATTTTATTATTAAAATACAGATATCAAGATAGAGAGAGAATCCAGATACAACACTTGGTATTCTTTATTAAAGGCAATGATAACCTTAATGAAATATAAAAAACAAAAAGTATGTTGATTCCATTCATTGAAATGTTATCTTTAAAATGTAAAATGCTATACTTAGTTACAACTTGTTTAATACTATAAAAGGTTTGAACTTTTCTTGGCGAATCTTAACAGGCTAATAGCCTGAGTCAAGGGTTTGAAAAACTCCGAGCTTTCGGACTCCATCTCTAAGTCCATCTTCTGGGAAACTGGTAGAGAAGGCGGAAGGGCCTATATATATATAGGCCGGAGCAGTTGGTGAGTTCCAGCCAATGGCAGCATCAGTAAACATCTGCTGAAAATTCGCCTAGTCGAAGAAGACGGATGTCACGGGGAACACAGGGCCGGTTTCCAAGCCTCGCTTAGAGGAAGGCCTTTGTCTCTTTTTATGATGTTGCTGCTGAGACTGATTTCAATGGCCTCTTTAACCTGCCGGTTCATATACCCGTTCGTCTTGTCCAGGATCTTGGTCTGGTCATAGAGCATTCTGTGATACTGCTCGATGCTATGTTGTGCTACTGCAGACTTGTCTGGATAGAATAGTCTAGTACACCTATGATGTTCCTTGCATCTGTCTGTCACGGTGCATCCAGTCTGGCCAATATATACCATCCCGCACTCACATGGGATGCTGTAGACTCCAGGAGACTTCAGGCCTATGTCATCTTTCACTGATCTAAGGTGATTTTGGATTTTTGGTGGTGGAAGCAACACCGTTTGGATCTTTTATTTGCGTAAAATCCTCCCGATCTGATAGGAGGCAGGTCTGCAGAAAGGGATGAAAGCTCTATTGAGTCGTTGACTATTAGCATCTGGGTCAGCTCTTTTCTGTCCTTCCATTTTATCGGTCCTTTTCAGGGCCAATCTAAATTCTCTGCTGCTGTGTGAATTTTGGAGGAATGTGGTTTCTAGATGAGATATTTCTGTGGGTAGACTCTGAGTGTCGGAAATGGCAACGGCTCAATGTACTAAAGTTGAAATGACTGACTGTTTCTGGGATGGGTGGTGGAAACACTGACCATTTAAGTATAAGTCAGTGTGAGTTGGCTTCCTGTATACTTTGTATCCTAGTGTACCATCCTGTTTCTTGTATATGCGTACGTCCAAAAATGGAAGGCAGCCGTTTTGTTCTATTTCCATGGTGCAACTAATCTTTGGATGTATCCCATTGAGGTGGCTGAGAATATCCTGTAATTCGTCCCTTCCATGTGGCCACACAACAAATGTATCATCAACAAAGTGGAAAAAATGTGATGGCTGGAAAAGGGTCATTCTGAGGGCCAAATGCTCGAACTTACTTTGTTCTTTGGCATTCCTTTTGAGATGCCGAGACCATCGTATTATACCTAATTTTGCCAAAGTTAAACACCACATCAGGACGGCAAAAACATCCAGAATCTTGGAACGAGCTAGCCATGCTATTGTGCGAGAAAGAATTCAGTACACTCGGAGAGAATTAGATCCCATGTCCCAACGCCTGCTGTCCCTACATCTGCAGTTAGCGTCTTGATTGCATCCTGAGGATTGGGATTTGATCCAGAATTCCTGCCTTGCACAGATTACACCGTTCTTTGACAAAGTAACGATGAGACAGAAAAGAAAATTTGAATGTCTTTCCAATAAAAACAGTATAGACATTGAACCGCTTGACCCCAAGTGATTAATCATCAATCTATCTGGACAAGATTTAGACCAGGCCACTACTGTGCAAGGCCTAAACTTTGTACCTACACCGAATTCTGTTCCTGTGAAGAAAATAATTAGTGGAATAGAGCAAGGTATCCACAAACTCAGTCCCAAAGCAGCAGAGGAGGTATGCCAAGACGTCTGCAAAGCTCTACTACGTCCACACAAACCAAAACCTAACATCTCCAGAGAAGAACACCAGGACCTCCGTGCACTGCGAGACAACACAGATCTCGTGGTATTACTGCAGACAAAGGGAACGCCACTGTCATTATGAAAACTTCTTCATACCACGACAAAATCATTAGCTTGTTGTCTTATGATTCCTACAGTAAATTGACTAGAGATCCTACTAACAAAGTTGTTAAACAGACAACTGCTCTTCCCAAAACTTCTGGCCTTTCTCCAGAAACCATTAACCATCTGACACCAAAAATGGCAGTTCCTCCTAGGTTATATGGACTACCAAAGATCCATAAATAGTCTACACCGCTTAGACCATTAGACCAATAGTCGGCGCCATAGGGTCTCCTACCTATCTGCTAGCTAAACATCTTACTGGTCTACTTCAGCCTCTCGTGGGAAACTGTGCACATTATGTAAAAAACTCGACAGATTTCATCAAGACATTAGTCAACTTTAAGATAAATCCCACAGATCTTCTTGTTAGTTTCAATGTGGAATCCTTATTCATATGTGTACCTCTGGATGAGACCCTGAGATTGTTGGAACCTCACTTTACAACAGAGATTGTCTGCCTTTTCAAGCACACGTTCACTTCAACATATTTTGTCTACAGAGATACTTTTTATGAACAGACGGAGCTAATTTTTACATGGAGGAGTTCGAGCATTTGGCCCTCAGGATAACCGTTTTCCAGCCATCACATTTTTTCCACTATGTTGATGATACATTTGTTGTGTGGCTGCATGGAAGGGACAAAGTACAGGATATTCTCACCCACCTCAATGGGATACATCCAAAGATTCGTTGCACCATGGAAACAGAACAAAACGGCTGCCTTCCATTTTTGGACATATGCATATACAAGAAACAGGATGGTACACTAGGACACAAAGTATACAGGAAGCCAACTCACACTGACTTGTACTTAAAAGGTCAGTGTTTCCACCACCCATCCCAGAAACGGTCAGTCATTTCAACTTTAGTACATCGAGCCGTTGCCATTTCTGACACTCAGAGTCTACCCACAGAAATATCTCATCTAGAAACCACATTCCTCCAAAATTCATACAGCAGCAGAGAATTTAGATTGGCCCTGAAAAGGACCGATTAAATGGAAGGACAGAAAAGAGCTGACCCAGATGCTAATCGTCAGCGACTCAATAGAGCTTTCATCCCTTTCTGCAGACCTGTCTCCTATCGGATCGGGAGGATTTTATGCAGACAAAAGATCCAAATGGTGTCGCTTCCATCAACAAAAAATCCAAAATCACCTTAGATCAGTGAAAGTCAACCTAGGCCTGAAGTCTCCTGGAGTCTACAGCATCCCATGTGAGTGTGGGATGGTATATATTGGCCAGACTGGACGCACCATGACAGACAGATGCAAGGAATATCATAGGTGTACTAGACTATTCTATCCAGACAAGTCTGCAGTAGCACAACATAGCATCGAGCAAGATCACAGAATGCTCTATGACCAGACCAAGATCCTGGACAAGACGAATGGGTATATGAACCGGCTGGTTAAAGAGGCCATTGAAATCAGTCTCAGCAGCAACATCATAAACAGAGACAAAGGCCTTCCTCTAAACGAGGCTTGGAAACCGGCCCTCAAGAGACCTACATAACCTGTGTTCCCCGTGACGTCCGTCTTCTTCGACTGGGCGAATTTTCAGCAGATGTTTACTGATGCTGCCATTGCATTGGCTGGAACTCACCAACTGCTCCGGCCTATATATACAGGCCCTTCCGCCTTCTCTACCAGTTTCCCAGAAGATGGACTCAGAGATGGAGTCTGAAAGCTCGGAGTTTTTCAAACCCTTGACTCAGCTGTTAGCCTGTGAAGAACTTTCACATATTGTTTAATACTTTTGGCTCTGTAATACTAATTAAATTACTTTTATTTGCAGTGGTGATCGACAAGCGATCTGACAGAAAAGCAAGCACTGGAATGTTTGAGTTGGTGTATCGACAACACATTCCTCGTGCTCCTCCATATTTGGGGATGAGTTTATCAGTCCGTGGAACTAAAGTTCCTAATTCAGTTTTCTTTAAAAATCGAAGAAGAAGTGGCAACAAAATGAAAAAGCACAGAGAGAGTTCAACAGAATGTAATTCTAACTCTAGCAGTCCTGAACACTTTCCACAAAAGAGGCAGAGATCAGCAACAAGGACTAATGTAGATGGCATTTTTGGAAGAGAAGACAGTAGTGAATCAGACGATAATACACTGGAGTCAACATTCTCCATACTGAGAAGAGAATCAACCTCAGTTTTTGATGATAAGGAATCAGTCATGAATGAAATAGAAGAACTGAAAAGAATAGCTAGCAGTAATATCAATAAGAAGTCATGCCATAGTGATGTGCTGTTCTTTGACAGTGAATCAGAACAACCTCTAGAAGCAGACAACAAGATTGAATCCACAGGCAGTTCCAATGAGCTTGAGTTTTTTGACACTGAACTTGACATATTGCTTAAAGATTTTCCTAGTTTACATGTCATAAAACCTCCATACAACTCATTATATCAAAGTAAAAATCCAGTTGATATAGACAGTAGTTCAAACAACCATCAGTCATTTGATTTTGAGATTATACACAATCCACCAAAAATATCTGAGGTTGATTTCTTGGATGTAAAAATTGATATTGAAGATGGAAATAATATGTCCCTAGATGCAGTTGATAGTTCAGATAAATCAAACATTATTCCAGATTGTCAATCGGTTACAATCCAATCTAAAGATATACAGATCAACAAATCTAACAGTTCTAAAGATACAAAACTGGACACTAAAGTTAGAAGTATGAATAGTAAGAAAAAAGGTATGAAAAATAATTTAAGTTCAAATTCCAAGAGAACCTCAGTTATTAAAAATACGAAAAACAGTTTGAAACCTCGAGATACATCTAGATCTAGTTCTGAAGAAGGGAATTCTGTTATCAAAGATCAAGATAAGCTTACTCCTAAACTTAGGAGCTCTATAAAGATGCAAGAAAATACAATGCCTAAGGCGGGAAGGTCTGATTCAACAGAAAGTGGTAGCCCAGGTAAAACCAGAAGACCTCATTCTAGTCCTGTTAGTTCTAAATCTAAAAATCCTATTTCTGAATACAATTTTTTCAAAACCATCAAAAAGAAATCAAGAGAGAGTTCTGATGATAGAGAATCAGTTAGTAGTGGTCCAGAATTCAATTTAACAAAGAAAAAGAAAATGTTTAAAGTCAAAACCGTGAAACTATGTTCTAAAGAGTGTGAATCTGTAAGTAGTGAACCTGATCAAAACATGAAGAGGAGGAGTATCCAAATAAAAAAGTCAAAGACAGTGTTGAAAGAACAAGAATTCACAAGGAACAAATTACAATCCAATTCCAAGAAGAATCTAAAGAACAAGTCAGTTGAGGAACAGAAAATGGAAAGTACAAGTATTAACAACGAATGCAGTCTTCAGAACAAATCAAACAATATAAAGAAAGTACATGAGTGTTCCCAAATACAGCTGTCAGTTATCACCTCTCCAGAGGATACACTTCACAGCTCAATACCCAAACCCATTTACAACATACGGGACAGCTCTGAAGAACATGAAGGTATTGCAACATGGAATGATATGAACCGAGGAAAGAAGCCTATAAGGAAAAAGAAAACAAGCCTTAACCCTGAGAAACAAACTCAACAATCTAGTGATTTAGAAAATTCAGTGTATTTGAAAGCACCTCGTGCTAGGAGAGGGCATTCCAGGGAGAGTTCCGAGGAACCATTAAGCAGTGGTTCTGATAACATTCTGCAGAAGAGAAAATATTTCACAAAAAATAAAACAAAAGCCTCTGAGAAATATGGTAGCAATTTTGAAAGAAATTCAAAAGAACAGCACTTTTCTAAAGGGAATAAACTTAATTCTAGAGTCTGCAACACTGAAGGGAGTGCAAAGAGTGAGTCTGTATTAAATATGAGGAAGGAGAAACACAAGGGGAAAACACAAGAGGATCATGCTGATACTGGTTGTATTCCTAGTGAGAACATTCAGAAAACTGTTCACTACCTTGGACCGATAATAGTGGATCTCATTGAAGACTTGGCAAATCAGATGAGGAGCACACAAGGAGAGGAAAGTAAGTGCGATAACAAATTTTCTGAACATAAAAAGTCAAAAGTTACTAGTAGATTAGCAAATGAGCCAAACATATCTCATGGTAAAATTAATCACATACAAAAGAAGTCTTCTTCTGCTGACACTACAACTGCAATGTTAGAATCAACACCAAGTGAAACAAATGTTGAGGAGAAACACATAACTGCAGGCAAAAATGAAGCCGATGAATGGTCAAAACAAATGCAGGCCGAAACAAAAGGTGAAACAGATAATACAGGTAAGGTGCAGGTAACAAAAATGTGGTCGTGTCCCAAAGATGATATAGGGGATTTGGATTTGACTGATGAGGTCAATTTACAAGAGTTCTTACTAAAACGTAAGAAACCAGTAGGAAATGGTTGGAAAAATAGCAATGATGCAGAAAAATCAATGGAATTCTTTAATGAATGGAGACAAAGGTTAGATCGTACCAAAGCAAGTTGTGAAGATATGCTCAGCAAACTGAAATCGGTAAGGGATAATGAATGTCTTCTTAACAAACCTAAATACTACTCCATTGATAAGGGGATTAATTGGGAAGGGGAAACAGAAAACAAACCAACAATTAGCGATATTATAAAAAAATTATCTCAAACACATCCCGAAAGAGAATTCTTTATGTGTAATAAATACAATGACACTCTTCCAGTTTATAGCTTTCCTGATACAAAGGAAAAATTAAGAAGAAAACCCTGTGATCTAACCATGATAATAGAAGATAATATTAAATTTGTTGCAAAACACACCCAAAGATTCTGTTCAGAATCATCCAATCAAAAGCCAAGTACTTCTTCACCTGAGAAGAGTCCATCTTCTGGTGCAATACGAGGAATTCTTCCTCATATAAAACAGAGATTAAAGCAGACATCCTCTAATTCTGTAATATGCAATGGTAGTAAGGTAGATAACTTTTTTGCTGTTGGAATAAGTTTGAAGTCTTTACAAGCCAATCAAACTGCAAGACAGCAGCTCTTAATGCCATTAGGCACTGAACGATGGCAGGGCATGAGTTCAACAGTGCCTCCACCAATCGAAAGGGGCTTCCAATAAATAACAAAAATAATTCAAATATAATGTGATAAAGTACAGTGCCATTCTTTTAAAAGTTTCGGGCTTGCAAGTTGGCTGTTTACCCAATGATCCCCACCCAAATCATAGACATCTCCTTCCATAAACTCATAGCAATAATAGTGCTCAATAGACCACAACACAAAAAGTATGTGAAGAATACTGATTTACCATAATCTCATTTTCTCAAAATCATCACAAATGTTGTCTCAAACTGTGTCAGTAATGTAATGAGTAGTCAACATTTCCAGACTTTGGGGCTATAGTCTGTCAGTTTTGTTGGTTGACGCTTTGCCACACGCTGCGTTGGGTATCTTCAGAGTGGTGTCTAAGGCTGTGGGGTGCCAATTGCTGCTGCTTTCCCCATAAGACTGATACATTGTCTTCTGCACACTGATTGGTGAGCACTCTGCTATGGGATTTTATTCTTTTTTCTGATTGATCTGTCTTCTTTAATATGTTCCTGAGATTTTTAGGTTTGCATTTTGTATTTATTATAGCTGAAAAACCATGTTTTATGTACACTTTGTGATTCTTCCTTTCTATTGAAGTTCTCTCTGTGTTTGTGTATTTCTATGGCTTGGGTTATATTGTTATTTTTTTGGTTTAATTTATAGTTCCTACAGTATGAGCCAAAATATTCAGCACTGGATTTTACATAGCTCTCATGCGCATGTTCGTTCATCAGTGTATTGCTGCATCAGCATTATTTGCTCCTAGCAATTATTTATAAAGAAAATAAAACAGTAACATAAGCATGGAAATAAGCACGAAAAACAATAAATTGCATGAAAATCAAATATTGCTCTAGTACTCTATATTTTGGTGCATACTGCATATTTTTAATTGGGACTGCCTTCCACCCAGGCAGCCCAGGTTTGACTCCCAGTAAGGGCAAAGGCTGAATTTAGGAGAAGTGGTGGTGTATAGCATCTAATTACTAATCTGTGCATCAAATATACCTGGGTTCAATTTCAAACCTCTCCACAGTGTGTATGACATAGAGGTATATGTCACTGTTTTAGTGATTTGTCCATCGGATGGGGATGTTAAGCCTGGCAGTCCCTTTGGTGTTATTTGACAAAAGTAGGCTAATGACGGCACCAGGTTTCCCCTCCACCCTTCCTCACATCACCATCACACTCATACCCTGCACCACACTAACGCCATTACTACACACTCATCTCTTCACATGCTTTACACTTCTTCCAGTTACACATCACCATGTAATGAGGCCCATCCAACTGGTGCATAACTTGAAAATGGGCCACCTTATCACCATCTATCCACTTCAGGGCAGACCCCAAATGCATCAGAACAACGTTGTTAGCATTGGATAACACACGTACATATTTTTAATTGGTGAAGTGTTGTGAAGATAAAATGAGTTCATAGAAGGAGGAGCTGGAGATTGTAATAAGGGCCAACTAATGAATCAAAACTTTTAAAAAGACACTGTATAAAAGTTTAACATTTTAATGGTGAACAAGAAACTACAAATCACTGCCTAAATTTTGTGCTTTGTTAAGAATATACACAAATTGTAAAACAATACACATGTACAGTGTGTTTCACGTACAAGTTGCCCAATTATGCAGGTTTTCGTGTTTCAGTGGCCACAACTCTAACTCCTGAGAGATGGGGTGAAATATCTACGCAAATAAAGTTGCTAACAGTGTAATGATTCAGGTTCTCACAATTACAGTACTTCAACACAAGAGATGTTGGAAATGTTCTCCTCTTGCATCCACACAACACTGGCTCCTTTTTGCATAAGTTCAGCTTCCGAGTTAATTTTTCTTTCATTTACGTAGATATTTCACCCAAACTTGAAAAAATAAAGTGTATAGAACAACCCTCAAACATTAGAAGAACTTGAAGACAATATCACAAGAGAAATTAACTCTATCAGAGAAGCTGAACCAGTGGCGGCCTCTGATCATGTTGCAGTGTTGCACAACGACCAGTTTTTAATGTAAAGAATATTTTAATTTTTTTTATTATAGTACTGCATATGCCTACTATTAAACTACTTCGAAATCGTCCTTGTGGTAGATTTTTATTATCTATAAACACGCTTCACGCGATATTTAACAAGTTTAAATCATTTAAACATTTAAATGCGCGGGGTTGTTGCATTAGAAAAGCCACGACTTGCAGCCTCTTCTTGCCGGCTAGTAACGGGTGCGAGAGGCTTGACTTGGTGGTAACCCGCCCGGGGTTTAAAGGTTTTCGTCGTCGCTTTCACTCTGCGAACAACCGCTAGAGTACGTCGCGTCGGCTGCTGTCTGCAAGCAAGTTAGGGCGCGAGCTATGAACTATGAAGTCCCTCACAGAGATGCTAATTGCCAATGCAGTCACTTTGTGGCGAAACCTATGTTGCTAATTTCATCTATCTATTAGATACTAAACTAAACTCCCTGGCTCTACATTCCTAGAGGGACTAGGCCTACTATCCGACATCCTACTTCTCAATCAAGTATCTCCTCAATTTGTATCAGGAGGCTGACCTCCCTACTTCTGAAAAATTCGATTAAGTACCGGGGAACGAACCCAACCTAATGTTTAACCACTTACCCATGAGCTAGAAATCTGAAATTTGACAGACTTATAGCTTTTAGCGTGTAACCGACGAGAAAATTCCAGAATGTTCTAAATTTTAAATGTTTACCCCAGAAAAATCTTAAAGTCGTTCCAGAGTTTTTTTTAAGGTTTAGTATGGCTAAGTAGTTATTATGGGCTACGGCAGTCTAAATGCAATTAATGTATCTCTTCTATAAAGTGTCAGTTAAAAAAAAAAAAAAAATAATAATAATAATAATAATAATAATAAAAAAAAAACTTTTTCTTAGAACCACACAGAGAGGCAGAGCCCCACTGGGAGTTTGAAGGTTTAGCCCCGAACGAGCAAAGCGACTATTTATATATTATCAGGTTATGTATTTAATTCCTGTAAAACCACCCCCCCATGACTGAGTGGTTACATTGCTCGCCTTCCACCGCTGGGACCCGGGATCGAATCTTGGTGGATCCATGTGGAATTTGTGGTGGACAAAATGGGGTCGGGGCAGGTTTTCTCGGGGTACTTCTGTTTCCTCTGCCACATATTCCATCAGAGCTCTATTCATCATACTATGGCCATTGGTTGCAATAAAGGAATTATAATTACCGTACAATAGTGCAACACCCTGTTCCTACACCCACGATCCGCCACTGAGCTGAACATACGCGTGTAAAAGAAAATTTCCTAAACAGTGTTGTGTGGATGCATGAGGAGGACATTTCCAACATTTCTTGTGGTGAGGTATATGGTTATTTTCATTGTAACTTTAAGTGTAATTGTGAGAACCTGAATTGTTACACTGTTAGCAGCTTTATTTGCATAGATATTTCATCTAATCGCTCAGGAGTTAGAGCTGTGGCTGCCACAATGCAGAAACCCACATGATTGGCCAATATGTATGTGAAAATTCTGTATTAAGTTACTTTAATACTATCAATAATATGTTGAAAAAAATTTGAGATCTAATATTTCCCACCTTAGAAGAAATTTATATCCCTAACTTTTTGAAAGAAAAAATAGCTAGGCTTAATTTATTTTACTCATACTAAGCACTCTTCCTACTTCTGCAAGTATCCATCTTTTTTTAATATTAGAATTTGGGTATTATTACTATCGTTTTAATGTTGTAAATATATCAGGCAAACAAAAAATTGAGAATTGATTCATAAAATTAAAATGATCACCTCCCATCTCCCTTTTCCTTAGATGTTCATGAGAAGTACTGACTTTATACATATTTTGGGTGTACATTAATACCATGATAAGTTATTTAGTCTCTTTGTGCTCAAAATATTTATTTCGTTAAGAAGGTAAAAATAAAAGAAAACACAGGGAGGTAATTTTTATTTGCAGTGGACTTTCTTCATAAAATGAAAAAGGCCTAGTTATACTAGCCATAACGAAAAAAACACAGTAGAAGCCTGAAATAGCGCGGTTTGAAATACCGTGGATTCGGATGTAACACGGGGGAAAGTATGTCCCCCAATAAAAATATACCGTAGTTTTATAAATAAAATTTTTATTTTGGCAGTTGAGTTAAAACAGTAAAAATTCTGCAAAGAGCAGTTTTGCAGTAAATTTTTTTTTTTACCGTTAGACCCGCCCTCACCTGTTGGTTGACCATCACCACCACCTTCCAAAGGATTCAGCCGAAATAACGCGACATGGAATGAATAGTGTAGTTCTATAAGGATTAAAAAAAATCTGCACCTGTCAGAAATTCTTAAAACCTAGTAAAGTTGAAATACGATTTTAGTTTGAATAACGTATTTGGATTGTAAAGTCGCGAGTTCTGAATACAAAATGTCGCAGAAGTAGAAAGCATATTCAGTAGGAGATAAACTGAAAATTACTGATCGTGTAAATAACGGGGAAATGGGAATATTACACCTGAATGTTACAGTGCATGTTTTAGTAAATGTTGTACGTTGCTCTCGGGAATTAGAAAAATTCTCGTGCCCCATCTGCGAAAGAAGAGCCGTAAATTGAGATCAGTTACAGGACAGGATTAAATAGCATAACTGATGAGTAATTATTAGAACTACTGTGTTTTATATTCCTGTATAACATTGTAATTTGTTAGTGAACCAATTTTCCCCTCCACAGGGTCGATTTTTGTCACTTCTTCGGCCACATTTCAATATACTGTGGTAAGGTTATAACGCGGGGGTAAAGCATGTCCCCCATCAACCGCATTATAACATGCTTCTATTGTATCATTGATAACTGACATGCTAGTTTAAAAAAAGATTCAATTATCTTGATTATTTTTGTTTGATGTACTCTACTAACAGAGATGCTAAAGGAGTGGAATCATCAGTGTATATAGCATATAAAAATATTAATTTAGATGTTTCTAATAACGAGAAAATAATCTAATCCCCTCTTATAGGAGGATAAATTTATGTCTGAATTTTAGATTAGCTATGGATATAATAAATTGTTTATGTGCAGAATATAAACATAGAAAAAGAAAAAAATGTACTTCTTCAGCTTTAAAGAGCTGTGAATACTTTAATTTTAAGTTAATCTCCAGTGCATTAAGAAAATGGAAATGTGTTCAATCCAAATGATTTAATCACTTATGCTGGTGGAAATATCAATGTTAAAATTAATACTTAAATGCTGGTAAGAAGGAAGAAGATTTACAAAACTTTTACAGAGTAAATGAGCAATGTTTACTCTCTCCATTAGTACACCAGTACTAAATCTAAATTTAATTCTGCTAATTCCATTTGTACCAACCTAATCCTACTGCCTTCAATGTTGTAATTTTAGTTTTCACTACTTTTAAAAAAAATTAACATATAATTTCAGTATTCATAATCAAACGTTCATTCATAACAGAAAAAAACAGTATGGATTGCTTAGAGCAGTGGTTCCCAAATTTTTCAGTCCGCAGACCCCTTGAAAAAAATTAAAATAAATAAATAAATACGGTACTTTGATTCAAATGTATTAAATTCAATAGACAAAATAACAATATCAATGGTAACAAACAGAGTTAACTCCTTAATGTGAACAGTGAAACTGCTTTAGAAGATATTATGTAATTAGAGAAAATTACGAGATATCCTATTTCTTCTTAAACCGCATGCGGACCCCTGAAACACCATTGCGGACCCCACTTTGGGAATCACTGGCTTAGAGATATTGAAAAATAAGTGTTCACCATTTAAAACCAGACAAGAAGCTGAAACTTTCCAAATTTATGCAACAACCAGGTGCAAACACAACAATGTTCAACACAAAAACAAGTCTGATGCCATTCAGTAGAGCATCAGTCATGCAATCCCTCATATGGTACATGAACATGAGAAAGACACACCTGAAGTAAATGTTGGTGTGGGTTGACAAGGAATTCCATCATTTGACCATTCTTCTTCATTGAGAAGACAGTTACAGAAATCTTACAGAATAGAAACAGATAAGTTTCAGAACTTTGTCATTGATCAATTCCCCCCCAGGATCAGGTTTTCAGCAAGATGGGAGTCCATCCCATTATTATGTTTGTAGATATGCATGTCTTCATGGATGAAAACTTTCCTGGTTGGTGAGAACTGAGGTAACACATTACAAATGCACCAGCAATAGTCACTCCACAAATGCTACAAAATACTTTGTGGGAGGTGGAATACTGATCAGATGTCTGCAGGCAACTCAAGGTGCACATATTGAATTGATTGACCATTTACATGAACTTGGACAGTTTCTATGCCAAGATATGCAAAAAGATGTTACTATTACATTACCGGTACTTGAAATTCTCTCTTATTTCTTGATCCATCTAAGCAGTACACACTGCACAGATTTAATTATCTGCATTAATTACAGTATTTTTAGTCTAATGTAAAAAGTAAAGTGATCCCTATACAAGCCATGGAGGCCCAGAGGGTCCCAGGAGGTTGAGCCTTCCAGATTTTGGACATTTGGCACTGGAAGGTGGTAAGGTTGTCAGCCTTATGCACCCGGCCGTCTTTACCCCCAGGATGGCTCCTGGTACTCATTTCTGTTAGAGGCTGAGTCAACCACAGGGCCATGGTGCCACCAGAAGGACTAGGCCAATTGAAAAACTCCGACCTCATCCAGAATCGAACCCGCTACCTTTCGGTTTGTAGCGCAGCGCCTCAACCACTACGCTACGGCATACCCCCTTTTAGTCTAATGACTGAGGTTAATATTTATAAAAACCAACTAATATTACACTTTCTTCCAAAATTCATGACTTTGTTCTGAGCGCTCATTAAAATTAAAATACTTGAGATTCAGCCCTTGTACACAAACAAAATGTAATGGGCAGTAAATATGTTTACACAAAATTAGAAACCTTCCCTCCCAAAAAAACATATAATATACCATAAACTAAAATTGAAATATATTTATAAAATATCAACATACAATCAACAGGAAATGATGTTATCAAAATATGAGGACAATATTTTGTTATAAAACAAAAAATGCCAATTGAACAACCTTGTCTTAAAAAAAAAAAAAAAAAAAAAAAAACAAGCATTTCACATTTACATATTCCTCTAAGAAGGGTAAGGTTTATCAGTATTCTTTTGGAAATGAAAGGAGATATGAAAGATAATAATTCACCCTGAACAACAATTTGAAGACATATGTTTCCTGAACTAGTACAATTTTATGCAACATAATTAACAGAGGTTACTGAAAATCACTTATTGTTGTATTAAAATAAAATTCAGAATTATGAGCAAAAATCTAAACACAACTAGAAAGGTCATCAGTAGTTGACCTAATTGTATGTTATATTATTCTGATTAACTAGGTGTTATACACCTATTAAAGTAAAATTAAAACTCAAAAGAGCCATAACAAGAATGTGAAAACAATGCACATTCAATGCAATTAGAACTGAGTTCTAATTTTACTTTTATCAGATGTTGTGATGTTTATAAAGCATCAAGTTATCTATTTTTTCTGTACAGTGGATTGTTAAAACCATGAACTGCTTCTTAGCCTTTGAAAATATTTTAAGAAAACATTATGATAAGCTCTCTATTTTTATATACATAGGAAAAGGTTGGACAGTAATAATTTGTTGTACAGTGTATTACTTAATGAGTTTTCAACACTCGACATATTCAAAGTAATTTGTAAGAGGTATGGAATTAACAAACCTCATATGAAAGTTGCCTGGCAAATTGAGAATCTCATATGGTTTATAATTAAGCGATGAGATACAAAGATCTTTGTACCTTATGTAGTTGATGGTAGGCAATGGGTCATGAAAATTTACGAGTTACAACAAGGGTTGCTTTTATCATGGGTTAGCTTCAATATTTTAAGTCCTAGTTTTTAAAATACACTCAAATACTGCTGGATAGCCAGTTGTTAGTTATCCTCGGATCCTTTGTATGTGTATGTATATAATATACACAGTGAAAACTGTTGAAAACGGAACCTGAATATGGTAGAATCCTATTCATTTCAGAAAAAATATAGTGGTCCCAGCAAAAATCATATGCATATGAGTGTTATTTTTCATGGAAAAATCGGAAACTGTGCAACATGGAAATAGACAGGATCTGCCACTGATCAAATCGGAATTTTCTTTCTGAAACTTTCCAAGAAACTAAGGTATAGCGACAAAACTTTTCAAACAATCTCTCTGCCAAGGGAGCGGGTTGTATGTTAATCAGTCTTACCTTATTGTCAAAGGAGAATCCCTTTCTGTCTGATGCCTGCAGGATACCTGCCTTCAGAGGACAAGGGCTTTGTGCTCACATTCTTACGGTCTTCTGAAAATAAACCTCACACACTTTGTTCTATTAGCAAGTGCCAGTAGTCGTTCATTTACAGCTCTGCAGTGAACTTAAATGATGTCTCGTAAAAATGTAGGACTTTCATTAGGTGACAAAATGAAAGTCATCAAAATGCATGAGAAAGAGAAGAGAAGTGTTCGTGAAATATGTTTAAATTTAAGTGAGGAAAAACTCAAATCTATGACACCTTTAAAAACATAGAACGTATCAAAAGTGAGTGGATTGAAGGCAATAATCCTGAAATGAAAAGGAAACAGAAGACAACAGGTAAAGAAGAAATCAACAAACGGTTATGGGAGTGGTTTACTCATGCTCCATCCAAGAATATGCCAATTTCTGGACCTATTCTGCGGAGTCAAGCTCTTGAACTTGCAATGAAGTTGAATAAGCCCAAATTCAAAGCTTCTAATGGATGGCTAGAAAGCTTCAGAAAGAGACATAAACTCGTGTGGAATCAGGTGTGTGGAGAAGTGAGTAACATTAACACTATGGTTATTTCTGGATGGCAAGAGAAGCTTAAAACGTTACTGGAGGGATATGACATAAATGACATTTTAAATGGAGATGAAACTCACTTCCCACAAAATCCCTCTGTTTACACCAAGAAAAATGTATGGGCGGCAAGCTGTCCAAAGAACGGTTAACGGTATTTCTTTGAGCAAATATGGCGGGAAAACTTGAAAAGCCGCTAGTGATAGGCAAAGCAGCCAAACCTCGCTGCTCTAAACACTTGGACATTAACAAGCTGCCTGTTGTTTGGAGAGCAAACAGAAGAGTCTGGATGGCAGCAGCATTGATGGAGGAGTGGCTCAACAGTTTCGATGCCAGAATGAAGAAAGGAAATCAACATGTTCTGCTTTTCCTCGACAACGCCACTTGTCACTTGCACATCAAGTTGTCCAATGTGACTCTAGCTTGATTTCCTCCCAGCACCACAAGCGTCACCCAGCCCATGGATCAAGGTGTGATCTACACCCTGAAAAGCCATTACAGAAGATTAGTGCTTCAGGCAACAGTCGCTAAGATGGAAAATGTACGCAGTGCTAGTGATTTCGTGGAATCAATTTCAGTACTAGATGCAGTAAACTGGATTCACATGGCAGCGCAGAAGATAAAAGAAGAGACCATAATTAAATGCTTCAAAAAGGCATATTTTCTTCTCTACTCTGAAGATGCAGTAAACATTGATGAAGCAGAAGATAATGTGCACTTCATAGCAACCTTATGTACGGCAGGACAGTTTGACATTGATGCCAGTACATATGTGAACAATGACAACGAAGTTTCTACATATGAAACAAGTGATTCTGCGGTAGAAATAATTGAGAGGAGGGTTGGTCAATCAGCTGCTAATGATGATGATGGTGATGATGAAAACAACAAAGAAGAAGAAAATGATGAAGCTCATGAAATGCCAACTGTCACGAGCTTTTCTGACATTCTCAAGAGTGTAAGGGGGCTGCAGATGTTTGCCGAAAATAAAAACCTGAGCGAGCAGCATGAACATTTATGTTAGGTGAAAGAATATCTGGAGAAATGTGCTATTCAACGCAACACCAAGCAGGTAAAAGTGACTGATCTGTGGAACTTGAACAAAACCAGAACTAAAAATAAAAATATACTTTGTGACCTGCTGTACTCAAGTGAAGTGGTATGAACAGTGATTTTTTTATTTTATTCTACTTCAGTAAGAAATACGTCATACTGTGTGTAAATTTTTAATTGTTCTTAAATTCAGTATGTGTGTAAAAACAGCAGTGTTCTTAACAGAGACACCAGAGGATTACATTACAGAGCCTTAATTTCACATAAGTACTGTACTGCATGAAAAAATGTTGTTTAAATACAGTATATTGTACTGTAAATTAAAATGCAATATTATTGTGGTCCTTTTTTACACTTAAATTCAGTAGGCCTAGTTCTTAATGTAATTTGTTGCATTCTTAAACATGACACCCACAGTGCAACAAGAGCATCAGTTATTTATTATGTATTTAATATGTATGTGAGTAACATTTTATTTATTTTTTTTATTTATTTTGTTGCACTGCAAGTGGGTCAATAACCTGGTGTCAGTGTTGCAATAAATACCAGCCATACATATATAAAAAAATGACACACTAATCATACAGTTACACATTATATATCACAACAGCTATCTACATACCTGATAATTTAAACAAAACAAACAAAACAAAAAAACAAAACAAAAACTCTTTCCATTCAAAACTGTAGCATATAAAAATTTCATACTGAGAATGTTACATGAAAGAAAAAAAAATATTATTCATCATCATATACCCTATTCAATATATTTTTCAAAATTGTGGCATTAACAGGAAATATTTCGAAGATTTCTGCAGGTAAATTGTTCCAATCCTGAATCCCTCTATTTAAGAAAGAAAATTTGGCAATATTTGTTCTCTGAGATCTACCCTTATTTTGTGTGATCCTTCCTACTTTTGTAATCTGGTGCTTTAATTTTGCTGTGAAGCTCTTCCCATGCTGGTTGTTTCGTGTATACACAATACATACATTTTAATCTATTTATTTTCCTTCTAGATTCTAAAGATTTCCACCCTAGTGTTTTTAACATAGCCATAACGCTGTCAGTTTGTTGGTGCTTATTCATAACAAATCTTGCAGATTTTCTCTGCATCATTTCTAACTGTGTTATCAGGCCTGCCTGATACGGATCCCATACACTTACAGCATATTCCAAATTTGGTCTCACCAATTATTTATAAGGTAACTCTTTGGTTTTTAAGTTGCTTCCCCTTAATGCTCTAAATACCAAGTGCAATGTTTTATATGCCTTATTAATTAAATTTCCTATATGTGTATTCCAGTTCAATTCCTTATTAAGAGTTATTCCTAAATAATTGCACGATTCTACACTCGTTATAATTTCATTTTACATTTCGTAATTATAGCAAAATTTTACCCTTTTGTTGGTGAAAGATATTGCTTTACTTTTGCATGCGCTTATTGTCATTTTATTTTCAGAAACCCATTTTTCTGTGCGAACTAAGTCCTCTTGCAGTAACTTAGCATCTAATTCATTACAAATTTCCCTGCATATAATGCAGTCATCCACAAACAATCTGATAGAAGATTGGATCGATTTTGGTAAGTCATTTATAAATAATATAAAAAGTAGTGGACCGAGTACGCTTCCTTGGGGTATTCCAGACGTAGCTGCAGTCTCACAGGACAATATGTTATTAACACACACTCTCTGGGTTCTGTTATATATAAATTCCTTAATCCAATCTACTACACGCTTATCAATTCCCATTTCGGTAAGTTTGAGCATTAAAATGTCGTGAGGTACTGTATCAAAGGCCTTTTGGAAGTCAATTATAATACCATCAACCTGTCCTCCTTTACCTACAATATCAGCAATTTCCTGATGTAGACCTAACATCTGTGACTCACAAGAATAGCCCTTCCTAAAACCATGTTATCTTGCAAAAAGCAAGTTATATTACAAAAATCCCTAATATATGCTTCAGTGAGTTGCTCCATTTGCTTACACACTATAGACATTAAGCTTATCGGTCTATAGTATCCAGGATCAGTTCTATTCCCTGCTTTATAGATAGGAATTATTATAGCTTTCTTCCTGTCTGGTGGAATATCACTGTTATTAAGTGAAACATTGAATAACACCCTCAGATAGGGACAATTTTTTCTTGTCCTAATTTAATAATGCCGCCTGGTATCTCATCTGGTCCCATAGATTTCCCCTTATGCATATTAGGTAAATTTGCGAGAATTAAAGAGTCTTTTATTTTCAATGGCTCGTGACATCTTTTGGCTAAATTGTCATAAAGAAGCTTGTCATCCACTTTTTTTTGTTGACTGAATACTTTAGCATAACTTTGACTCAACTGAATTGTCTGTTATTATGTCACCTTCCTCACCTTTCAACATCTGTATGTCACCTTTATTTTTTCTTAGCCTTCATACGTATTTATAGAAACTGTTTGAATTTGTGGATTGTAGAAGATTTGATAAATATACGTTTTGAGCATCCTGTTTTTCTATAATCAGTTGTTTTTTAATTTCTTTGTATTTATTTTGGAACGATTCTTTTGTCTCCGTAAAACGAATGCATGTCCAAACTGGAAAAATGTTTGGAACCTTAGATGTCCGTCTTGAGCAGTTTTCACTGTATATATACATATACATATATATATATGTATAGCCTATGTATCTGTAGGCTTAACACATTGACAATGGACAGCTATGCAGGCTCTTGACTTCTACTGTGGTTTCCTTTCTCAATTTTTACAGCATGAGTAAGGCTGGGAAACATTAAAAATTGTATTTTTGAATGATTTGCTGTATGCAATGTAAAGAAATCCTCTTGCTTTGTTGAATATATCAGGTAATTAAGGTTATTTCTCTGCTATTGCTCTAATCTAAGAAAGCCATGAAAAGAATTAAGAGTTAAGTCATAGCTGCTAAATAGTGCCCTATTCAATCCGTACAACCCAAATTGGTCTATACATTTCTAATCGCTGACATGAAACTATTTTTTGTTTGTTGGAAAATGCAAGCAATAAGGAGGCAATAAACACACAAGACAAAGGTCTGAATCAGCCTAATCCCAGAGAACCACACAAAAAATTCAGCAGGAAAGCTTCCAGGGGAGATGCAGGACATGATTTGTAAGCAAAAATAGCAGAAAGAATCTTACCGGATTTTGCATTGCATGAAGAAAAAGAAAGAAACCTGGTACAAAGCAGTGGCGTAGCTTGAGGATAGACTTTGAGACTGAGTCTACCTAAATAAATTGCTAAGAAAAGTGGAATCATTAAGAAATAAATAAAAACATAATCAACCAAGTTATTAATCATTATAAACCCATGAGAAGGCCCTACTATCATTAAAATATTTTTCGTCGCTGCATACTCCACTTCCTACTGTTACTATGCTCAACTTGTGTTGCCGCATGCTTAGGCAGGCTTGAAATCTCATGATGCGGCAGCGGAGGCGAGTTGAGACTGGATGGTGGTCAGCCAAGGTACAGTCTCTTTCAAGTGCGAGTTATATGACTTTTCCCACTAAATGTTAACCTGCTCATTGAGAGAAGACAACATATGGCACGACCACAGAGACTAGAAAGATTTTTTGGTGTTGTAGTCTCATCCCTCAGGTACTTGCTCGCTTGAAACCGGGGTAACATAAACATTACATTCTCATTGCTGACCTAAACTGTGTGTTTGATTATTTTTTCAATGTTGCGTGGAGAATTCCACCGATATAGTTGATCACTTATTAAAAACCCCGTTTTTGGTTCTGTATTATAAAAAAAACACGTGAAATTAAGGTAAATTACCAACTCCTGAGCTTGACATTGTCTTGCATGAAAATAACCAAACATTTCAAACATTTTGGTACTGTAAATTTAATTGGTTAACTAGTAGTTACAACCATAAATATTGTATTTGCTATTTGGTGGTGAAAAGGATGGAGTGTTGAAAGAATATAAAATGTAAATGGTAATAACACTGGTAGTAATGCTTTATATAGGTATAGGCCTATATGAAATCAAATAGATGCATAATTTAAAACGCTATTAATACTTGAGAATTCGGGTGTCATTTAAACATAAGAATAAGAATAAGCCCGTGTCATCCCTTTATGGGCAAGGGCCTCCTGCTGTGATGCAGGGTGAGCTCACTTTTGAACCTGCCAGGGGAGCTATTCCTGACAGATTGGACTTTCACATTGTGTATTTATTTCCATGCTTGATTTCACTTTCACTTGTCACATCTGTTTGTTGAAGTATAGTGTCCGTTATTCATGTCCGGCGTGGAGTAGTCGTTTCTCTAACTCTTTCCATGTGCATCGGCATTTTGCTACTTTGGACCACTGGCCACCCGCTATCTTCTTGAATAAATCAGCCCATCGTACCCGCGGCCTTCCGACAGATCTCCTGCCAATCCTTGGGTCCCACATTGTGACTGCCTGTGTCCATTTTGCTTGGTCTATTCGGCAGAGGTGGCCGCCCCATTTCCATTTCAGTCGAAGTGCAGTCTCTATGATGTCTGTCATTCCTGTCTTACGTCTAACCTCTTCGCTTCTAATTCTGTCATGCAGGGAGATGTTCGTTATTGTACGTTCCATTTTTCTCTGGCACCTCCTCAACATCGTTTTGTCGTTTTCAGTCATGGACCAAGTCTGACACCCATATAACAGTACAGGGTTGATGCAGCGTTCTAAGACGAGTCTTTTTGTTGCTAGTGTTTGTTGTTTGTCACCCAGTATAAATTTTAGGGCCCAGAATTTCCTCCATGCTTGTGCTATTCTACTCTTGATTTCTTTCGTACTGGTATTGTGGAAGGATACCGTTTGTCCAAGGTAGATGTATTCCTGTACATAGTCCAAGGGGTGGGCATCCACGATAACTGCTGCTTCCTGGTCGTTAGTCATTACTTTCGTCTTGCTGGGGTTCATGTTGTGACCTACTCTCTTGCTTGCCTCGTTTAGTTCCACCAGTTGCAGAAATCAGCAATCATTTAAACAATCATTATAAATTTAATTTTTAAAACACAGTTTACCCAGAACACAATATCAACTACGCTACGAGTGTTCTTGCACTGTAACACTGCACAAAGATGATGTTTTGTGCAGTACCACACAAAGAAGCAATTTTAGCAGATTTTTTGATTACGGTAATAAAATTTTATTCAAACATATTTTTGTTTATTTTGAGATATTTAAAAAGAGAGCAAGTTGGCAGTTTTAAAGAGCAGGTACCAGTATGAATCTCCAGTTCACAGGGAATGGCCAGCCTGCAGATTTTCGGTTGGCATTGCATTAACAGAGTACTATGATAACAGTTAAATTGTACAATTGCCTGAATGATAGAAGGATACTTCAGAAAATACTGAATGTTAGAAATTAACCATGCATTGCAGAAATAATGGGACTTAAACTTAATACTGTAACAGGATACAATAGGAGCTTGAATATCCATGGAAGCAAGGGAAGCAATGCTTCCTCCAGTAATATTCTATGATTTTTAAACTCTTTTATTTGAGGAAAGCAAATTCTGTCCTTAATCTAATGTTCCTGCTTGCCACAGAGTGGAAGTATGGAATGTGGCCGACTGCCTCATCCCTTGATTGCCATTCTGTGTTGGCATCGAAGTGAGAACTTTGTGTATTTTTGCAAAACCTCGGGAATTTCCTTTTGAATGTGCCGGCCCCTCCAAGCTTCCTAGCTTAGCTTGCGTGAAACTGTAAACACATTAGAAAAACTGTTTTCCAGTAAATAAATGTTTAAATTATCATGTTTTACATATTCTTATGTGCTCTATCCTGTGCTGTAAAACATAAAATTATTTTAACCTGTGTCGAAGTATAATAAATAAATTTGTGTCGATGTGTGCTATGTTCAAGCATGTGGGAGCAGTAGATGAATTGCTCGCTCCTGACGTCAGTGTCAGAGCAAATTGTGAAGAGAAGGAGGCCTGATGGCTGCAGCATTAAGTTACACAGAAAACAGTATCATAAACAATGGAATCTCAAGCTAGAGCACAATTGTGTAATTGAAAAGCTTTTAAAATGGATTTAATTCAAACTGGTCATTCAATTTGTGAATTGAATGAACTTAAAACACAAACTGAGAAAGTTAAATTTTGAACAGTACAAAACAAAGTGGCTATGCTGTTAAATTGTATGTCCAGGCTGTCATTTCTGTCTGTAGAGAAAAAGTCACCAGAAAACATTCATTGTAATGAAGACTTGTATGTCAAAGTAATTGGAAATTTTTCTGCCAAGGTTAGGTGAATTAATTTGGTCGTCAAATAAATACGGGTGAGTTGTCATTTCTGTATTATGGACTTATAAAAATCTATACTATATTATTATCCCCAGTACAGTACCCCCTTGCATTTTCCTGAGGTAGGGAGGTCTGGAACTGGGTGCACTCAGCCTCATGATACAAATAGCAGCTCCAGTCAAGGAAACCATCATTAACGGCCATGGGTATCGGCATGCTGATCTCATGCCTCAATTTCGCCTTCTGCCTATGGTAAATGAAGCAACGGTTGCATGGTAGGTCTAGTCCTTCCAGGGATACAGTGCCATCTAGATTAGTTTACTTTAGACTTTTTCTTCTCTCATCTAATATTGAACCGCATGCCACTGTTGAATATTCATGCATGGAATAAGAGATGTGACTGCTTTACAGGTTCAAAAAGAATGCACTGATAGTCCCACTTCTTTTCCCCCCACTAGCGCACACATTAACTTCTGTATACGTAATTTAAACTGTATTTTTTCACCCAAGTTGTAGTTAATAAGATGTGTTTGAGACCAATCAAAAAAGAAAATGAAATTCTTCACTCAACATTGAACCACTTCAGAAATGCTGTATATTATTCTTTTAGTCAGAAAGCAAAACAAAAATTGTGAAGTACAAGACATAGAACTACAGAAGCACAGTTATTTATATATAAAAAAAAAAAAAAAAAAAAAATTGAAATATTTGTGAAAGTCACATTCAGCTTTAACTTTATTATTTATTTTAACTCAAACTTAATCTATCATATCTGAACAACAATGCTACCTGTAAAAATCAAAAGTTTAAAACATTTGTGATGTTATTTCCTGATATGAAACAGTAGAGTGAAAATTTACTTAATTTATTTCTTCTAATTTTCATTTACCAACAGATTCAATACATTTTCTGTTACAGAAAATATAATTCGTCAAAGATCTGCATCTTAAGGTGTTGAGTGTCATATATAGAGAATTATAAGGGTAAAAAATACCAATAAAAATAGAACAATTCTCAGAAGAAGACTTGAGACATGTGAACAAAAATGTAAAAAAAAAGGAAAGTAATATAAAATGCAATATAAATCTGCAGTGTTGTTTTATATGTATAAACTAGTTATTTGTATTAAGTTTTAACACTTTGTTTATATTTATCGTAAGCATTATGAAGAGTCTCCAATCTAAATTACCGGTAAGTAATTTTTTGTATTGAAATTATATTTCGGGAACACAGAGCTGTCAGTCATAATATCAAAACCATATTTTATGTACTGACTTAACGCATCATAACATAGTATATAGGCCTAGAGTATTTGCATCAGGTCATTTTTATATCTTTATTGAAAAAAAATGTTCTCTTCTAGCTTAAGATTACCAGATTTCTTTTTTCAATGAATTCAGGAATTCTTTCAACATTTTATGGAAGTAATGATATCCAGGATGAAAACAGAATGCCTTTAATTACAAACCATAGTCATTTTTATGTTTTAATAAAAAACAATATTATAGATCTAGTAGAAAGATTTTAAAATTAAATCAAACGTATACATCTAACAGTCTCTACTGATGATGCAGGAACACCACCTGCGAAACGGCCGTCCAGAAGTTTACTAAGGTAAAATAAAGTGCGTTAAAGAAAGTGTTTTTATTCAACTATTTGATAATTATTGTTTTTAATTACCACAGACTGTAACTCTAGTTCACCTAGTAAAATACAACTAATAAAAGAGTAATTAAAGAGGTTAACAAACAACCATCCAAGTAAAAAATTAAAGAGAAAGCAGAAATGTGTTAGAATTGTCATATTGGAGAAATAGAAACACATCTTCTATGTCAGAATCCTTGTTATATGAGAGCCAATCACACTTTGATTATAGATTTATGTACCATATTTGCTGGCGTATAAGACGTGTTTTTTTTCTTTGAAAATAGTTCTGAAAAACAGGTTGTGTCTTATAAGTCAATACTCAGTTTATTATTACATACATTTCTGGAAATTTCCTTTATTCGGAGTTATGCAATTTTTTCTTGTTGTGTCACGGCTAGAGGTGTACATATTCTGATTTTAGCTTGCCTGCCCCTTTGAAATTCTGCAACCAGTCACAGCTTTTAACTTGCTTGACTTGAAAGCAAGCCAGATTACAACGATGATAAGAAATACTGTCGCTATGAGTCACAAGCTCTTCATAACTTGGTGGGTTGCACAGGACCTAAGGAAACTGCAAGGCCTGGCGGAAAGAATATGAAACTGGGTATAGCAGTGCACTGGTAAGTCGTGCAGTTACGTAGTTGAGGAACTTCAGTTGTGTTTAGAGAATTTTACCCTGAAGGAAGCCGAGGAGAAACTAAAATGTGGACAGTTTGAATTATCAATGAACAAAGGTAGGCCTACTAGTCCGGCATGGGAAAAATTTTCAAACATTTTCGAGAAAACATCATAAAATCATTAATAACAATAACAAAAATCCCTTTAGGCAAGCCTACAAGCTGAGGTAGATTTCGAAGTGCTTTTGTTTTAATTTACTGTCGCTGCGTAGCACTCTTCTTCTTTAGCCTTGGCATGACAAACCCGCAATAATAACTGCAAAAAAGAGGAAAGAGAACTTTTTCAAACATTCAAATCTCGCCTTAAATGAGAACTATCAAGAAACTAGTTATTGATTTGTAGAGTACTCATCAAGAGCTTTTCAACGATACCCCACAAGACGTAGTTTCGAAAATTTCGAATTTCCATCCCCATACCCCCACCCCCACTCGTACTCCCAAAACCCCCGAATCGTTGGTGTCACTGTGAACTCCAGAAGGAGTACTCTAATTTATTCAATCAAAGTTTCCCTCTATACTTCATAGGGGCCGAGATATAAATGTTTTAAAATTTCAACCCCCTCCCCCGACCACCCTCTTGCGCCAATTTTGCTCATTAACGAACTTGTCTGAACTATTGGGCCTAGAAATAACATAATAAAATTTGATTCAAATATCCTGAAAATTACGGCCGCTACCGTGTAAAGGTATATATATATGGTTTCGTACTTAGGGAGGCATGAAACTTAAAGATATGAACGAATTTTTTGAAAGTCATTAGGTAGACTTTTCTTCGAAATATACCTAATAATAAAAATAATAATTGTGTTAAGACGCTAAAACGATTTTTAATACTTTATCCACCTTTTATTTATCTGCATGGTGAATTTCTTCTACCAGCATGTAGAAAAGCAAGAAAGTATTACCTACATTTAGCAACTACAGTTGTTTAGCTGATAGGAATGTCGCAAGTTTATTCTGGCTTGCCTAGGCTGGGTTTGACCTGACCCATCAAGCTTAAAGAAAGCTGCCTGCTTCCTAGCTATGACGCTGGCAACTTGCTTGCCTGGCCTTCAAGCGGGTATGGGCAAGCTAAAATCGAGATTTGTACACCTCTAGTCACGGCATCAACTCTTCTCCTTATGGATAGTTTGTCTCCGCTGTTTACACACCAATGCATGATAACTACTCTATTTTACTTAGATTTGTAGATGTTGGTGTTGTCGAGATGAGATGACACAATCTTGAAGATATAGAGTAGTTAACTCACACGTGTTAATATGTGGGTCTATTTCCTTGGAAATAATTGAAAGACGTAGATTAAAAATGAGAGAAGAAGTTTATTCACAAATACAAATACTATGGTTGCATGTTGCTTAAATCGTTGACCAACAGACAAATCCACCAAGTACAAGTTATGCGTTGTATTTATACTATTGTTAGGAGGCAGAGCTAGATCACTTATTATATTGATTGTACAGGATTTTGATATCTTTCTATGCTGACTAAAGAAAAACTTATTATGTTTGTTATGGTAGGCCTATATATCTAGCTACCTCAGCATTACTTACACATGGTTAGTTCTTATTCTGCAATCTGATGACTGTAGCACTTTGACTCAGCAATCCTGGTACTTCTTACTAAGCGCTTTTATTTCCTTATTGTGTTGAAACAGTACAGACTAATTGTTTGAATACTGAATTCCCTTCCTTGCTAAGTTAATTGCCTTTCTCTTTAATAATTATAATATAATTACACAACATAGTATATACTCGAATTCTACCAGCATATTTTTTTTCAAAAATCACGAAATCATGTTCAAGGGTGTTACTAACCTATGCATACTCATTCCTACACAATCAATAATACCATTATTAAATGTCAATCAGCATTTTCTAGCATGATAATTATAAGTGCATGCCTTATCTCCATTTTTATAAATTTTCTATCTCATTAGTGACCTTTTTCACTTCTTTGACAATGGATTCCTTCCTTGTCATATACTTTGCTCATTTTTCTTCGTCGACTTATTTCTTACCTTTATTTATTTATAATCTTTCACACTCTTGAATTCATTTTTCATAACTCTTTATTTACCTTCTGATCTTCATTTTTTTATACCTTATATGTGATTGGTGTTAGGTTGTAGGGAGGATACTAAATTGAATATGCATGATAGTAAAATACGTATTCATTTAAAAATTTTAACTCTTTAACCCAAGTGTTATATGTAATTATAAAAATTAATTCAACGTTTTCAATAAGTGTAACTAAAATTTCCTTAACTAATTAAATCAAATACTAGTGTGATTATCCTAAGTCAAATCGATGTTTCATTTCTTTCAGTATAATTCAGAGGGGAATCTGCACATCACTTCTTAAATACATATATACAATTTTAGTCGGAAAAAGGCTTATCAAACACTTATTCGTCTCCAAGGAAACACTGCAAAAATCACTTCATCATATGAGGTAATCCTTGTATCGGTATTGTCTTTCAGTGTTTACTTATAAAATGAGGGCGTCATCATATTGCCTTAAATTAATACATTCGTCGCATTGACGTAAAAATGAAACATAGATCTGAGAGGGTTCACGCTAAAGTATTTTACATTCCATTCTCGTAGTCCTTTTTCGATTCCAGTTCAATGATGAAGAGCAAAATTTACCTCTTATGCTAAGATTCTCAAACAATCCGTGACATCATATCTGGTTTCAATAAATGCTTACGGTACTTTTCACAATTTTATGGGGTTTCTTTGCCTCTTGTTTTATTCGTATATCAGCGCCTATTGGATTGGATTTTCTAGTAAATATTCTTCGCGGGTAGATTTTATTATCCCAACATGCCATGGCCAGTGTGCATGATGAGTTTCAATAAAATCTGTTTTTATTATATCATTTATAGTTTTGTGGTATAAAATATTTATTGAATAATTTTATGCTGACTTGAACCTTCTCTTTCTAAAATAAATCTTAAATATTTACAATGCGTGTTGAAATTTTTGTATGTGCTGTCAATTCTACAAGTTAGTTTTAAATTAGTATATACAATGTAGAGACGTGAAAGTTGGGTAGTTATTTACAAGCGGATGCGCTTCCTTTAGACATAATTTTAAGAGGGTCACTCTGTGGGGGTTGGCTTACTTCTTCATAAGAAATGGTGCCTCTATTGGGGTGACTGGAATAGCAGTGTTACGTAAGGTCGTAGAAAAGGGGGAATGAGCTATTTATTGTTTGGGTAAAATTCTTAAGAAATGTTTGTGGTTTACACGAGTATGTTTTGTCAAGAATCGGGGTTATTTGCTTCTTTCGTTAAGTTACTTTAGTCTTCAATTGTAGGTGTCGGTGACTGATTGCCATTGTTATTTTCATGATTGTTATTTGTTGTGTCATGTTGGTAATCGTTATTCTGTCCATTGTTATTATATCGGTTCAGTCCACGTGAATTATTTCTGGCTCTGAAACTGGGTCTGAAAAATCCTTGGTTGTACTGGGTCCTATTGAACCAGCGGGGTGTTCCAGTGTATGGTCTTCTGCCATTATTATATCTATTGTTTTGATTCGAGCCTGGGGAGTTATTGATTGTGTAGTCATTATGATTATTATTATAATTATTGTTGTAGGTTTGGTATCGGGAAGTGTTATTCCTGAAATCATTGTTGTAACCTGGGTAGTTTCTTCCATTGTTGTAATGATAAGGGCGATATCTAAAATTTCTACTCCAATAAGAAGTCCTATTTCCTCTCTGATAGGGTCTATTTCTCCAGTACTGTCCTGGGCTATTTGAACTATTTTCTTGGATTTCATCAGTCTCATTTCCATTTACTTGCCGGTTTTCCTCACACAACTGAGCAGATCCTGTCCGCGTCTCGCATCCAAAAGCGTTTTGGCTGGGTTTGGTTTGAACATAATTAATGTTTCTTTTTATGCCCTGGTTATTAGTTGTAACTTGAGATTTATTTACCTTCTGTGAGGGAAACGGGGATTCCTGTAGGGATTTCAACAATGCTATCATGTCAGGGATTGTCTTGGGGCACGCAACAATCAAAATGTTCTTTATCGAAAACGGATAGTGTAAGCAGAGGGCTTTTATGAAAACTTCGTCTTCGATGCTAGGGGTCAACAGCTGTATTGAGTCACATAGGGAAATGAAATATTCCATGTAGCTTTGGACGCTATTACGATCAAAACTTCCATGAAAAATCTGATTTCTTAGACGTACTTGGTCCGCGATACTCCAGAATTCTCGAAGAAAGGACTCTTCGAATGTCTGCATATTCAATTCCTGTGTATCATTAACAACATTGAACCATCGGGCTGCACTACCTTTAAATGACCGGGCTACCATAATCATTTTCAACTGTTCAGGTACGTTTCTTAAGTTGAAAAAAGTCTTTAACTCGCGGAGATATCTTACAGGGTTAGTTTTCTGTTTGTCCTCGAATGTGGGGAGAGGCAAATCGCTTTGACTAAGGGTAAATCCAATATGATTACTGGGGTTGAAATTTTGATGATTATTATTGTTACTTTGAGTTGAATCATCTGCTGCGTGATGGTTCAATCCGTTATCGGATCTTGGTAAGCTGGCGGGTGGAGGGGGAATGTTAGGTGTGTCGGGGAGAGCAGAGGAAGTAGACGCAATTTCGCCCTGGTTGGAGACCAAGACTGTATTCTCGGTACGATCTTCCTGATCTCTTAAACTTTGACGCAAACTGTCCAACTCCGAATTCAGGGATACCAATCTAGTATAGTTACTCCTAACCTCTCTTTCAACTGCACTGACATGGTTTCGAATACCATCTACCTGTGTACAAACCTCTGTCTGAACAGCTTCTATTTGTCCAGTCAAGATACTTTCTGAAGATGCGATCTGTTGGGTTACTCGGGAATCAATTTGCATTAATTCCTCAGTAACCTATTGTCTATGGTTTTGAATTAACTGAGTAAGATTATTAGTTTGAGCTGTTAGCTCTGAATTCAAGTTTTCGTTTACTTCTGTTTGTAGTGAAGTTAGCTGGTTATTAACTGAAGTAGTTAATTCAGTTTTTAGTGAATTTATTGTGGTATTAATAGCAGTGTTTTGGTTATTAAATTCAGTTTGCATTGAATTAATGGTTGTATTTAGGGTAGTGTTTTGACTATTAAATTCAGTCTGCAATGAATTAATTGTTGTATTTAGGGTATTGTTTTGACTATTAAATTCAGTCTGCAATGAATCAATTGTTGTAGTTAGGTTAGTATTTTGGTTGGCCAGAGAAGTTATAGCATTCATAATCTGCTGTAATGCATTGACATTTTCAGTGGCAATTTCAGTGTTACAAGGCATAGTATTTATAGGAACAGCTGACTGTGTTATCACACCTGCTGTTAAATTATCACTTACATTGACATCCCCTGGTTCACTATTTGGCATGCTTGGTTGTACAATAGGTACTGGCTGTGGATTTTCACGCGGTGATTCTGGAGCACTTGAACATGTTACTACGTTTACAGTATTCACAGACATCTTAATTTTATGGTTGCGTAAAAGCTTAGAAAAATTTTAAATTGAAAAATGATTACTAAAAAAATGTAATTTTAAAATGCCATTCCTTCTTGAAGGGATATTATGAAATTTAATTGAGCTTTTGCAAATAAAAACTGTAAGGAAAAATTTATTCTTGTTCTGTGAATTCTGTAACAATATCTAAGCAAAAAAAAAAAAATGTTTAACGATACCCCAGTTTTTGTTGAAGTCCCAGCTGTCTGGCGGTCAATAGCCGATGAATGGAAGTCAGCTGACTGTAGGTCGCAGGCTGAAGAGGGATGTTGATCTCTTGTAGATTGGGGGGTGGGGGTGTAGATTTTCAGTTGAGTGGAGAGTTTATGGTGAATGTTGATGTGACTGATGTCGCTGCTAATCCACATGGTCCACGTACACTATAGCTAATTATTGCGAAGAAGTTTATTATAATGTCACACAAGATTTGTCGCGGCGTAGAGAAATTTAATTTATTGTCAATAAATTTCGTCTATCCCCAGTGTCGTTTCAAAAAAAATTTTCTATGTTTGTTGGCCTAAGTCCTATATCCTATATCGCTTCAAAATCCTGCCCCGAGATGGGAGCCACTTTATGACCGATCGCTAGGGGGTCGTTGAATTGGCCTAGAGTTGGGTGACCAATTTATAACCGTTGGTTAAGGTGGGTGTCGATTTATGTGGGCACCTTTCTTCTTTATTATTATATTATTATAAAATAAATATAATGTCCAGCTAGTGCTTTCTCAGTGAGTAGAGCGAGAGTTCTTTCTAGGGCCGTGCTCGACGAAGTTAATATAGGATATAAGATTAGGGAATGCTGGGTAGTAAAATAATGTCAATTAGTTATGTACTTGAATAATAATATTTGTAAGTTTATTTTGTTCTTAATTTTGTCGCTTAGTCTGTAATTATCGTAATATGTCGGGAGGAAGAATACAGTTACTTTAAATAATGCCTTTATCTATTCACTTCGTCGTCGCCAAAATCACTTTAGGTTATTTATTATTCTCATAACATCTGCACGTTTTATCGCAGGAATTTAAGTTATTTATCTTATGGCGGTATATATTCTTTTCACTTCACAATATAAAAATTAATATATATATATATATATAATCTTTCTTATTTCGTTATATAAATTTCTATCCTCGACCGTATTACTTGAAAAGTCGGTATAAAAACAATATTCGTATTCGTCACTATTTCACTGTATAAAAGTCAATATTTCTAACTCCTGTTTCGTCTACAAAATAACGTCCGTATCTTCTCGATCAGTGTCTTCAAGTCCGCGTCCGTTGCTCATGTTTCTGTTAATATGTTTCTGTGTTAAAATATTCTTGCATTTCCATTGGTTCTGTCAGGTAGCTTTGTCTCTTGTGATTGGGAATTAGCTAAGTCTTCTGCTATGGTTTTAAATATTTGTCGTTAAAGTGGAGTGAGGTTTGGGGAGGAACCTATCTGTCAAACGTCAAGCCAAGTGGTGGCGTCAAGGGTCTTTCCAGACAGAAGAGTACCGCCTCAAATACATTGTATCCCTCTATTTAGTTTAATAATTCATAAAGTATTTGTCACTATTGTCTGTAATAAGTCTAGTTGTATAGCTTTCTTGATTACGCGTTGAATGATGTCATTTTCTAGGTTGTCGTGTTAATAATTAATCGTTTGATTAATTATTTGTAATTGCCGGTAATGTCTTTTGATTCAGATGGTCGTGTTGCATATCAAATTGTCCGTGTAAATGTCCTCTGTCTCGTCATGTACTTTGTTTTATGGTCATTGTAATAGTCTAGGCGTAATGGTAGTTTTTAATAGTCGATAATGTTGCGGGAAGTTCAAATATTGTCCGTGAAATGTATTTTCTTGTATTTAATTCCTTATTTTATATAAGCCTATATGAACTGACCTGCTACACCAGTTGTCATGCAGAAGCTTGCTACAGCCTCTTTTCTTGGCCAGTCTGGGATAGATTTGATGGTGTCTTTCCACTGATAATCCTTGATGCGGTTCTCCAGGTTCTTCTGGTGAGTAACTTTTATTTTCTGATGAATGACTCTCGCAGCACTTCTGTATTCAGTATTAACTGGATAGGGATGTATTTGGGTCCCTTTCTTTGCTAGTGTGTCAGCAGCTTCATTTCCGGCAATGCCGCAATGGGATGGAATCCATTGCAGGGCTACTTTCTTCTGTTGATCAAGTAGGTTTCTGATAAGTTTTCTGCAGTTCAGTATATCATGGCTGGTGGTGTGTTGTGATTTGAAATTGCTGTTATTGCAGCTTGCGAATCACATAGTATGACGATGTTAGAAGGAGCTGTTGGTCTGCATAGGAGTTGTCTCAAAGCGATTTGGATGGCTCTAATTTCACCATCAAATGCTGTGTGGTTTGCTCCAACCGATGAATAGAGTGAGAAGAGGCTGCAGTGTATTCCGGCTCCAGTATTTCCATTTGTATCTATTTTAGATCCATCGGTATAGATATGCATCCATTTATCTTCCGGGTATCGTGAATATATGTTATCTAATGCGATGGGTTTAAGAGTATTCGGGTCAGTATCACCTTTCTGTAGTGATTCTGTTAAGTCGAGGGCATGGTCTATGTTGTACATGTCTAGAGGGTTTTCTGGGCGTAGTATTGGCTCAGGTGTTAGGATTAGGTCTAGTTTTTGTTTTTCCTTTAGTACTTTCTGAGCAAGACCTTCCTGTGTCTTTAATTTTCGAGGGTATTGAGTGGTGTAGTTGTAGTTTGTGCCAGGCACACGGATTAGTTTCTCATGGAGCTTTAAGGCTAATTCTTGTATCTCCAACTTTATTTCAAGATTGTCCGTATAGAATAACATGGAAGAGATGGGTGTTGTTTTCACACCACCAGTAATTATTCTCATGGCTTGATTTTGTACCTGTTCCAATCTTTGAATATTTTGTTGAGTTGCTGTTATTTATTATTATCGAGTATTTTCTAGTATTATGTATTTAAAAACCTAGATAATTTTTTGCATAATTGTCAATGTTTCGTCATGATTTGAAATCAATGGGCAAATTAATCCTCCGTTATTTTTACTTCAACTCTCTCTCACTACATTAATGAAGAGCTTAGTAGCCAACTGTTCATAATTTCCTTAAGAAGTTACCAAAGTCCCTAAAAGTTACTCAATTTCATTTGTTTACTAATTTTTTGGTAATGCACGATATCTAATCACAATTTGAGAGCGAGTTCAGATTTTGAACATTCGTAATAATCTCAGTATATGGTAGGAACGATTTTCATTAACTCAACTAGCAGTAATTCACAACTGCGTTTCAAGCTTTTCATAATTTTGGTTCGTATCTTGTGTAGTTCCCAACAAAGTATTATAATTTATATTTAATGTTATCATATCAACATATTCTATCATCTCAGTTTATTAAGGGCTTTTGTTGCATTATAAAATAATCCCTTTGTTTTCTTATGACATGAGTTAAGTGTTATAAAAATAACAGTATTGATTAAATCTTTAAAGTAATTCCTATTCGTTATGGCTGCAACGTCTAGAGAGTTCTAAGCAATTTCATTGATGATGTGTAATTAATTAGCACATAATTTACTTCTTTATACGCAAATGAACGCGTCTCGTTAAGAGAGACGCCGTATGGATTTCAAACAAGAAAACACAACTTCTGGTTCTAGTTTGGACCGTGCTGTTGTTCCAATCAATATAATTAGTCTTTGGTGGCTCTCTCGTCAATCATTCATTAAGCGTGTGCGTTTCAATTGAAGCCTGTCAATTTCATCAATCTTGTTCTCACGATATAATTATTAAGCAATTTACGTGAGACTTGCTCTTAACAGCGCTCATTTTCACAACAACGTGAAACAAAGATTTTATATATTGTGTAGTTATCAGAATTGATTTATTAATCATTGACATTGTCATCTTATCACAGTGACAATAAAGTTTTCCGATATTTGTAATTTTTTCTACGTACAGTATTGTCATTACTCAGTGACAGTATGTTGTGCAATCATACACAATTAGGACTATCATCATCTACACCAGGGTTCGCGAGCTGCCACTCATTGAGTACCTAAAGCATTCCCCTAGCTTTACCCCTTCCAAGACCCTCTATGACACAGAGCACCTCTTGCGTAACATACGATGCGTGGAAGCAGTCAGAGGTGTACTTTACCTTTTGCTAAATGCTAAGAAATATGGCGCAGCAAAAGAAAAACTATTTTTTCCATAAGGACTGGGGATTAGTAGATACGACAAAAATGAAATTACCCAAAATGAAATCTCGTTTTGTTTGATTTGTTGTGTACCAATTCGTTTTATTGTAAGGCTACATTTCAACATCAGACGACACTTCAATGAGAAGCATGCCAAGAAGTATGAGAAAAGTATCGTTTCAGGCATTCTTTACTTATAAACTGTAATAAATTACTAAATTACTTACTTATCATATAATGTTTAGCTGCGACAAATGAATGCTTACTAATAAATGTAACGATCAGCTTAATGTTAGCTATTTTGTATTAACAATAGAATTTCTTATCTAGGAAGTAGATGTTAACTATTGTAGAAGACGAGAGGAAACAGTTGTTAGGAAGTTTAAAAGGGCAAAACAGACATTCAAACAAGATAGCAAAAACATCACAGAAAAACAATTGGTTCGAGTCAGCTACCGCATTTTAAAATATATTATTTTGTGGAAAAAATGAAAAAATTCACAGTGGGGGAGAATGTTGAAGACCGTTTAGCTTAGTAAGTACTACCACTTATACTCGACCCGTGGCAGTGACATTGGATTTATAAGATCGTGTAAAGAATCGTTATAACGTGTACTGTACAACTTTCAAAAGTGTGCCCCTCATGTCGCAGATAGTGGAAGTTTTAGATGCCAATGCATGCCACTGATGCGGAATTGAAACCTATTGCAAAGCATTGACGTCACGTTGTTTACATGGACAAGAACTGGAAAGAAATTTAAGTCACGTTTCTCCTACAATTTCAGGTCCTGATGCCTTATCTAGACGTTCAAGTCAAGTAATGGCGTACCATATTAATAAAACAATTCATCATTAATTACTTCACGACATTTGCAATATATTCTGTGAGGGACTTTTCTATTTAATCTATGTGACCACCAGATAAACTACGCCATTAAATATATTACGACGAAATCGAAGGACTTCAATATTTTTCCCATATACGAATATAATAAGTACTATCTACGGAGTTTCTGTATATACTTCTCAACCGCAATCTGTGGCAATGACCTTAATTCATTAAACTATGAGAACAACCAGTTGAACTAGGCCATCAAATATATTAGGCCAACTGAAGAATGTAAACATACACATAGAAACATTACAGGGTGTTTCCAAATTTTTTCACCATGAATAACTCTCGTCGATACATTCAGTTTTTTTCTTTTATTGTGGAATACTTGTAGTTCTGGGCGCCATCCACAATCACTTATAATTATACTATTGTTTCACCAATCAATTACTTTATTTCTTG
Organism: Ectobius pallidus; assembly: GCA_964059195.1. NCBI lineage: Eukaryota > Metazoa > Arthropoda > Insecta > Blattodea > Ectobiidae > Ectobius > Ectobius pallidus. The sequence goes on from CAXKWD010000002.1 coordinate 157,862,661, forward strand.
GCCACAAACGTAAGTCCTTTCACACAATTTAAGACTCGGCCAGCTTTCAAACAGTGGAGAAAGGGGCAGGTTCTATAATCTTAAATGTGACATATAACAATGTAATTTCAACACGATGAACAAACTTTTTATTATAAATCAATAGCTATTTCACCCACGGTTTTAAACTATTTTTGGTTTATTTCAACTTTACATATTAACTGTATTTAACTTTACCAACAACCATTAATACTGTATGTATGGTATGCTTCCAACAATTCAAAAATGTCAGCAATATATATATTTATATATATATCTATTTAACCAACAATTATCAATTAGGTATCATTGCTTTAATTTGTCACAACCATATGTAGTATTTACATATCTACTATACTCTCTGTTATCCTAATATTTGAGAACTTATTCCCATATATATTTTCTCAACTTCAACTTTTAAGGTTAGTATTCCAGATTTCCTTTTTTCTCTATTTCAAGAACTGGGTTTCCTTACTTATGTTCAACTAATTAATCCAGTTTCTTATTTTATTTTTCAGATGAAGGTTCTGGATTCTAAACGAATTTCTCTCCACGAACATTCTTTTCAGTACAATTGATATATTACAATAAATGGAGTTTATTTCTAATAAATAGTTACTACTAAATTTTAACTAGTTCTCTTTTTTCTTTATTATTCCTTTGCCATTTAATCCTATGGTAATCTGTCCACGTCAGTCTAGTCAGAACAAGAATGACTTTTCTAAGTAAGATAGAAAAGATAACGTAGAAGAAAGAAATGAAATTAAGGCCTATGTCTGGGAATTTAACCACAGCAATAGACCTCCGACACAGAGTTATGTCTAAGTTTTGAGTTACAGACAACTTGCCAATTTCCCTGCAACCGGTCACACAAGAAAGGCCTTAAAAAATATGAATTCTGATAATTCGTACGGCAAGGTCCCTGCTCTTGGGGCGGATCGTCGCCTTAACCCCCGATAAATTCTATTAATTCTCTTCAACAACTACACAATTAATCTAGTTTCAGTCATTCCTAGGCCTACTCCTAAATTTTTTATTTTTAGCTGGAACTACGGGTTTTTCAAATAACCCATGTACCCATATACTAGCAATTCTTTTATACAGTTATGTTAATAAGAATTATTATTATTCTCCCTTTTTCACTTCATAATCTTAATCTTCCTAAAGCAAATATGCATTTTATACACTTACTCAAATTCACTTTTATCTTTATTTTCTAAAAGCAAATATGCTTTTAGATGTTATTATACATTTATTCCAATTCACCTTTATCTTTATTTTCTTAAAACAAATAGGCTTTTAGGTTTTATTATACATTATTCAAATTCACTCTGATCACATCCCCATTTTAATTTAGTTCAATCTAATATCAAAAATTACTTTCAGTAAATTCTTTTTCTTCTCTTTAACTCAGTTTTTCCACAACACTTTCTCATGTACTCCTTCATTTTAGTGATAGTTTAAGTTTCTAAATTCCTCTATGAATTTCGTTTTGAAACTACTTTTCACCCCAATCAACTTTCCTCACTAACAAATCTTCTACTTCTGTTTTTTTTATTAAAATTTTTCTCTCTAACCTAACTTTCTTGTTAAGTTAACTCTCCTAATTTCTGAACTTGAATTATAATAATCTACAATTTCCTTCCTTTTTCCAATGTTTGGGTTTCAGGTTCTAGAGGAACAAATGTTCGGGATTGGACGTAAAATATATCCGGTCCAAGAAAGGGAGAATGTTAGGAACGTAGTGAAACAATGTATGTGAAATACATAGGAAAATTTCTCTGGGAAGCGGAGTACCATTTAGAGCAAGAGTGGACTATATCACGAGGACACTGGATACAGAGATCCCAGGAATCATATTGGTTTAACAATCTAGCATGTAATGAAAAACTTTGCACTTTATTAATACTTGTAAAACTGAAGAAATAATATATGAACACTGATGTTATATTAAAGAAACACGTTGAAACAATGAACTGGAAAATGGCGCGAATAGTGTTGCACCACTGGAAGTAATTTAGTAAACTTTGTAATTTACCAATGAATTATATCTCAAATTAAAGGTAATAAAATTCACTGTAAATTGAATATATTTAAAGTTATTAGCACTTGACTGTTCACGTAATATAGCTTCTTGGTTAGCTGATGACGTCACACGCTATGTACTTACGTGGAGCTTGCAAGTGAATCTAATGCACTTTGAATATTTAAAATGCGTAAATTATGTTGAATAATTTACTTGGATTGAATAAAACTTGAAATGAAGTTTTATTCCAACGATTTCTAGTATAAATACAAAGGGCGCGAAGAGGCCTTTGTTACTAGTAAATCAGAGCAGTGTCAGAACGCGACTTGTTCGTGTAACTGCCGGCTTAATACTGATGAGGCTTCCTGACGCTCTTCGAGGCGTCCTTACAGGGGGAATACCCGTCACAAAGAACTCGTGATCAGGATATGATGTAATATACGCCTACTCAACTTAATACTTGGCGCAAGAAAACATAGCGGATGATTTGAATTAAAACTATTCACTGCACATAATAAATATGCTGGAAAAAACCCTTAGCTTGCGTGAACATACTCCGCGCCTTTGACGTATAACGTCAATAAAAAACATAACAGGAATGCAAGCTATAATGGAAAAGACACTTATATATACACAAAACCATCACTGATTCTAATTGGATGTATACATGTGATATGTGTTGGAAAATATGACTTCTTACATATATTGCAAGAATATGATATTGAATAGAAAAGCACTGATTTCACTATTTACATTGAAGCACACGACACACAATATAAATCAGAAGAGATAAGCAGGTATATGAGTTCAAGTGAAGCTGAATACGTCTTGAAGGCAGAGGAGGGTGACCCAAGACGAGCAGCGACACAAGGAAAGCTTCAATAAATAAATAGGATGGAACATTGCTATCGGAGTATGCATTGGAACAAGGAAAAGATACCTGATAATTATAAAAGAATGTAGGCAATTATCAGGAACATGGTGAGAGATAATTCCAATGAATGATAACAATAATTCATAAGTAAACATAGAATGTAGAAAATGGGAATGTAGTAGAAATTCAATGATAAGTATGACAATTATTATGATCAGTCATACAGTATGCTCAAAGAACACAAATAACCCATGTAGTAAGTAGTGGCTTGCCTAGTAATCTAATGTATGAGGACTAGTAGTCAGAAATCATACGTCAAGATCAAAGACTATATAACCATGTAGTAGTTGTGGCTAGGATTGCGATCCTATGACCGAGGATTAATGTAGATAAGGAAAACCAAAACACCAATAATACAAGCACAAGGGAGAAATGGGACGTGTTGCTCATTGAATGTTGTTGGCATATAAGGTAATTCAACTACGCAGCAAAAGGCAAGTGCTACAAAGGAGAAACTAGCATACTGACAAGGAGTTGATAATAGACAAAATATTTGATCCCCTCGAAATGAATGTCATGAATGTCAGCATGAAGAAATTCAAGCTAGAGTAGGTAAAAACTCTTGAACTGAAAGACAGAGAGAGATCTTTCAAATAGCAAGATTGATAGAAAGAAAAAGACATGTAACACAGATCGCAAGAGTACGATTTGTGACAGAAATAGATGAGAAATGGACTTCAAGTGGAGAATCTTGAATATAAGATCATAGAAAGTGTCATATGCTACTCGTCTTGGGGTAGAGGACACACCTTGACTATGGGCCGCTTATATTCACCACTGGAAGTGCGCACAGTAATCACTCGAACTAAGCCGTCTTCTCCCGGATGAGTAGCGGTGATCAAGCCTAACTTCCATTGAAGAGGAGGAATGTTGTCTTCCTTCAAGATGACGACAGTACCAACTTGAACGTTGTCACTGGAACAGGTCCATTTCTGCCTCTGTTGTAGGGAGTGAAGATATTCGGATGACCAGCGTTTCCATATGTGTTGCAAATGATTTTGTAACAGCTGCCATTTTTCTAAATACCTCTTATCTTCCGTCGGAGGATGTGAAGGTAGAGATGTGAGAGGTTCTCCAATTAAGAAGTGACCAGGAGAAAGGTATGACAAATCAGCTGGATCATCATTTAGACGAACAAGTGGTCTAGAATTCAAGCACGCTTCGATTTGAGATAGAAGCGTAGAAAGCTGTTCATATGTGAGAATTTGAGCTCCCATAACTCTCCTGAGATGAAACTTCATAGATTTCACTGCTGCTTCATGTAAACCACCAAAGTGGGGAGAACTTGGAGGAATGAACGACCAGCTATAATCGTGGTTTGCAGTGAAATTTTGAATTGTAGTTTGAAAGTCTCTTGACTGCAATAGCAATCTGAGATCCCTTAACTTGTTGTTTGCGCCAACAAAGTTAGTGCCATTATCACTGAAGATTTCTTTACAGAGTCCCCGACGTGCTGTAAATCTTCTTAGGGCTGCTATGAAGGCATCTGATGTTAGATCAGAAACTAATTCAATGTGGATGGCCTTTGTTACCAAGCAAACAAAAATAGCGATGTAAGCTTTTACAGTAGTTTTACTGCGTGGAGCCCCATATCTTATGTTGAAGGGTCCAGCATAATCGACTGCTGTGCGGAGAAAAGGTCTAGCAGGAGTTATTCTATAGCTAGGAAGATTTCCCATTAATTGTTGAGAACTTTCTGCTTTTAACTTGAAGCAGGTGAGACATCTATGCAAAATAGATTTCACTACTCTTCGAATACTAGGTATCCAGTAGGCTTGTCGTAATGAAGCTATAAGCAGCTGATGCGAAGCATGTAATAGCTTGCGATGCTCATATTCTACAATCAGAACTGTTAAGTGATGTCGGGATGGCAATATAACCTGATGTCTTGCATCATGTGTAAGATCTGAATTCTCCAACCGTCCACCCACTCTTATAATGTTGTTCTGATCTAGGAATGGAACTAATGCATGGATAGAGCTTTTCACTGAAGTTTGCTTGCTATTGCTAAGATCTTTCAGCTCTTGGGCGAAAGCTTCTTTCTGAGCAATTTTAACACAAACTTGTAAAGCATTTTGAAGTTCTTCTGCTGCGAGAGGTCCATGATATTTGTTTTCATGACGGCAGGCAGAAATAAATCTATACATATAACAAGTGACTCTCTGCAGGCGCCTAAGATCAGAAAATCTTGTGAGAAAACTATCTTCTACTGTTGTAGCTGCCATACAGATAGTAACCAGTTGTTCTGAAGAATCCTGAACGGTTAATTGCTTTGGTTGTTCAGGCCATGATGTTGTGTTTTGAGACAGCCAATTAGGACCGTGCCACCACAAATCGATATCAGACAATTGTTCAGACGAAACACCTCTTGAAACGAGATCAGCTGGGTTGTTTTCTGTAGAAACATGTCGCCAGGCTGCTGTTTCAGAAAGCTCTTGTATTTGTGACACACGGTTGGACACAAACGTTTTCCACTTTCGTGAGTCTGATTTTATCCACGACAGAACAATAACTGAGTCTGACCATAGATAATTTTGTGATGTTTGAATATTAAGGTCATTCAACACCTTGTTGTACAGTTTAGATAACAACAATGCTCCACAAAGTTCAAGACGTGGAATGGTTTGCCTTTTAAGAGGGGCGACCTTAGATTTGGAACACAGCAAGTTAATTGTAACTTCACCTTCACTGTTCACAGAACGGAGATATATGCATGCACCATAGGCCTTTTCGGACGAGTCACAGAAGCCATGGATCTGTATATCTTGAAGGTTACCATATGTGAGAACAAATCGTGGAATACGCAGAGTGTGTATTGTACCTAAAATGTAGCAGATCTCAATCCATTTCTCTGCTATGTGTGACGGTACTTCCTCGTCCCAACCAAGCTTTTCAATCCATAATGATTGCATGAAGATTTTGGCATTGATAACAATAGGACTGACAAGGCCTAAAGGATCAAAGATGGAGGATATGACTGATAGGATAGTACGCTTGGTAAGTTTAACTCGAGTATGAGTTTGGAGAGAAGGATGGGATTGAATCTGGAAATTATCAGTTGCAGGATGCCATAGTAAACCAAGGGCATGTGCATTTTCACTGTTATCAAGAGACAGAGGCAATTGGGTCTCTCGATGAGATGACGGAACAGATTCCAACAAAGCTTCATGATTGGAGCACCATTTTCGCAATGGAAATCCGCCACTGTCAAGCATGAGGATTAATTCTTCTTGAAGGCGTAGCGCTTCTTGAAGATTATCATGTCCTGTCAGGCAGTCGTCCACATAGAAGGAATTTCTAACAGCTTGGGAAGCGCGAGGGTATTTAGCTTCTTCTTCTATCGACAGCTGATACAGGGATCTTATGGCTAAAAATGAAGCTGATTTAGTACCATAAGTCACGGTAGTTAATGCATAGTCTTGTATGGGCTCATTTGCATTAGAACGCCACACAATCCTTTGAAAATTCTGGTCGCTTTCGTGCATTTTTATGCGTCTGTACATTTTAGAAATGTCAGCTGAGAATGCATATTTATAGGTTCGAAAACGAGTTATAATTGATGATAAATCATCTTGCACTGTAGGCCCTAATTTCAGAATGTCATTTAGGGACTTGCCTGAAGATGTTTTTGCAGAAGCGTCAAACACAACTCTAGTCTTGGTTGTAGTAGACGAGGGTTTGATTACTGCATGATGTGGTAAATAGAAGCATTTTTCACCTGGCCGTGGAAGTGAAACCTTCTTCATGTGTCCCAATTCTTCATATTCTTGCATGAATTTTTTGTAATCTTCCTGCAAGACAGAATCAGTTTGAAATTTTCTTTCCAGATGTTCTAAGCGTTTCACTGCTTGTTGTCTGGATTCGCCCAAGGAGTCCTCAGATCGATTCTTGGGTAATTTCACTACAAAAGCACCGTCATCTGCACGAATAGTGTTTTGTATGAAATGTTCTTCACACTCTCTCTCTTCCTTAGTAAACACTGGTTTAGGAAAATCTTCTAGTTCCCAGAAACGTCTTAACTGTGTGTCAACATTGTCAACGGTCACAAATAAATTGTGTTGAGCAAATGTGACTTTCTTAGACTTGATTGAGGTTTTGGGAACAGATCCACTGAGTACCCAGCCCAGTTCAGTATTACTAAGAATAGGGTTATTAGGAGTGATTATTCTTTCATTGGTAAATAACTGATAAAATAAACTAGCACCAATGAGGAGTTGGACATCACCAGGGATGTAGAATTTAGGATCTGCCAATGCAATTTCACTAGGAATATTGAATTTGGTAGGATCGATACGGACAGAAGGAAGTTTGTTTGCAATGTGAGGGATTACTAGACAGTTCATTTCAGCCTGGAAATTCTGGATCCTGGATCGCAGATTAACTTTAACACTGTGATTGCAAGAAGAGGTGCCATTTATGCCTCTTATGTGAGTACCGACATTCGTTGTTGACAGCTGCAACTTCTTGGCTAAATCTTCAGTTATAAAGTTTAGTTGGCTCCCTGAGTCTAGTAACGCTCTGCACAACACTAGATTTCCTTGCCTATCTCCAAGATGCACTGCTGCAGTTGCTAACAAAATCTCCTTTTGGTTGGATTTTTCCTTTATAGAACAATAACTGGCAGGCAAATTGTCAGTGCCTTCCCCAGTGTTTGACTGGTGAGAGGTCTTTTTCTTGTCACGTATGTTATGTAATAATCTGCTGTGTGAAGCCATCCCACAATTACAGAAGGACTTGAGTTTGCAGTGGTCTCTTTTGTGATTGTTGGAGAAACAGTTTGCGCATAAGCCTTTGCTTTTCACAAAATCCCAACGTTGATCTACACTCAACTGTGAAAACTTGTCGCACCTATGTAACTTGTGACTTTCCTTGCAACAAGGACATGTATCACCTTTGATGGCAACATACGATTGACGAGTTGTTTTTACAGATTTCTTTTGTGTATGTCTTTCACTCTTTTCTTTGGATGGGCTTGGCACATTGTTAGAATTGGATAGCACTTCTAACGAATGAGCCTTGGCTTCTAGGAAGTTCATCAACTCTTGAAGCGATGTGAACCTTTGTGAGTCAATTTTACTTTCCCATTCTTTGCGTGTAGTCTCACCAAGATGATCCAATATTAATTGAATGAACATGACTTCGTGTAATGGGATTTCAATATTGAGAGCTTCGATGGCGTTAAGATTGCTTTGAAACTGATTTAGTAAGTTTCGCAAGTCTGTAACGTTTTCATCTTTCATTATTGGTAACGAAAGTAGATTTTTGATAATGAGCTGTGGCAATGACTCGAGTGTTATTATATCTAGAGCACACCCAGTTCCATGCTATAGGAAAATTCTCATTAGTGACTGGAAGATTCTGAATGAGCGCGTGAGCCTGACCCTTCACTGAACTCAGCAAATAATGATATTTCTGGATGGGATCCAACGATTCATTGTTTACCACTAAACTACTGAAAGTGTCATGATAATGCTTGAAATTAGTCACATCTCCACTGAATACAGGAATTTGGATTCTTGGGAGTTGTATATTTCTATTGTTGCACTGTGAAGTAGAAGACTGACATGTGTGATGAGAATTACCACTGTGATTAGATTGTTGACTGTTCACAGAGTTCACACTATGTCCTGGCTGCTCATGTAAGCATATGAGAGCACTAAGTTTTGCTTTAATTTCCTTGTAACAGGTTCTTGTAACCTCTTTATGTTCAAAATGTGAGTCTAAATCTTCTTCTGCTTCCACAATAGATTCAATTTGAGTGTGAATACCAATGTATCTGTCCCAGATTTCGTTTAAACTGTCGAAATGCACTTTTAACATAAACACATCAGTATCTTCATTGACATCTACACAGACCCTTTGAAGATAAGTAAGTTCTCTTTTAATTATTCCTCTTCTTTTAATTAAAGCTCGTAATTCACTTTCCATGTTGAATGCGAAATGTGGAAATTACTTGTTCTTGAAGATTGAAATTCTACCACCGCTGCACGATGATGTATGAATCAGATGTTCACTGCTTTCTTGATGTTCGCTGAAGACCGGAATCCCACGATGTCTCGCATCACTGCTGCACGATGCTGTCCTGTGTTGCGAAGTTCAGGGTTGCTGGAACTCACGAACCGACCGACGCGGAAGCAAATGATGTGAGAAACGAATTCGAGAAACGGCATTTGCGAATACAAGTGTGCAATAAGTATGATTGTACCAATATGATCCTGCCCGTTAAGGACCAAATGTTTGGGTTTCAGGTTCTAGAGGAACAAATGTTCGGGATTGGACGTAAAATATATCCGGTCCAAGAAAGGGAGAATGTTAGGAACGTAGTGAAACAATGTATGTGAAATACATAGGAAAATTTCTCTGGGAAGCGGAGGACCATTTAGAGCAAGAGTGGACTATATCACGAGGACACTGGATACAGAGATCCCAGGAATCATATTGGTTTAACAATCTAGCATGTAATGAAAAACTTTGCACTTTATTAATACTTGTAAAACTGAAGAAATAATATATGAACACTGATGTTATATTAAAGAAACACGTTGAAACAATGAACTGGAAAATGGCGCGAATAGTGTTGCACCACTGGAAGTAATTTAGTAAACTTTGTAATTTACCAATGAATTATATCTCAAATTAAAGGTAATAAAATTCACTGTAAATTGAATATATTTAAAGTTATTAGCACTTGACTGTTCACGTAATATAGCTTCTTGGTTAGCTGATGACGTCACACGCTATGTACTTACGTGGAGCTTGCAAGTGAATCTAATGCACTTTGAATATTTAAAATGCGTAAATTATGTTGAATAATTTACTTGGATTGAATAAAACTTGAAATGAAGTTTTATTCCTACGATTTCTAGTATAAATACAAAGGGCGCGAAGAGGCCTTTGTTACTAGTAAATCAGAGCAGTGTCAGAACGCGACTTGTTCGTGTAACTGCCGGCTTAATACTGATGAGGCTTCCTGACGCTCTTCGAGGCGTCCTTACAGGGGGAATACCCGTCACAAAGAACTCGTGATCAGGATATGATGTAATATACGCCTACTCAACTTAATACTTGGCGCAAGAAAACATAGCGGATGATTTGAATTAAAACTATTCACTGCACATAATAAATATGCTGGAAAAAACCCTTAGCTTGCGTGAACACCAAAGTGAATTTAAATCCAATGTATTTTTCCTATCATCCCAAATACTACTCCGTACTACAGATCATTTTCTCTTTCCAATTCCTACACTCGTAACTTGATCTCTATATGAATAATTACAACTGAAAATGTTGAGACCAGCATGCCATCTCGAGATAGAAGATATCCACCTGTTTCCTAAAAAAAACCAAGTGCGAGGGGCCCAAATAAGCATTACCTAGTAATTTCTTGCTTATTCCCCTCATGACTTAACAAACCATGTACACCCAAGTTGATAGAGATCACAAAGAATTTTTTTTCTTTCATTGACCTTTAGTCCAGTAGTGTAAAAAAAATTAGACGAATCGGACATACTTGCTACAAAAGGTTTTATTGTTTTAATGACTTCATTTGCTTCCCAATATGACTATCCTAAGGTTTCCCTGACGGCGGAGTTGTGCTTAAGTGGTGGGGGTAAAAATGTGGTCCCCAAAGGGGTATTCTTGCGGTTTTACGGTTAAATCTCGTAAAGGACTCACGTTATCGAAAACACGGTCCTATTAAAAATTGTACGGCATTAAATTTTTCATTGAATGAGGCTAAACAAATATTTCTTGGACAATTCGTTCCTGTACTACCGCTCATCAAAATTGGACAAATTTTACATATTTATAAAAAACTAGTTGACCCGTACTGCTCTGCAGCATTTCTGAATGAAGAAGAAAATGTCTATCCCCCATAATTGTTTTTGTTAACTAAAAATATCTCTAAAAGTTAAGAAAAGAAGAAGAAATTCTTGCACTCTTAACACTATTTTTTTGTTTGTTGTTATTAAAAATCTCTGTTTTTTCCTCTTCAGTTTTGTAAAAATTGATTTTCCGCGCATAACTTTCCTCTCACTCAACTGATTTGAGTGATTAATTCGGCATGTTAAAGAGCTGTTTCTGGTGAGTGTTCTTAGCCTATCACCAGCTGCGTATATTAATTACAGCCTGAGATATCGCCTCTCGAAGTTACAGAATTTCTGTATCTTGAGGATGGTGGTAGTTGGGTGATTTTCAATGCCCAATAACATATCTGTGCTTGCATACCATTCGTTTAAAAATGAAGCAAATTGGCCAAGAATTTGTAATGGAGATGTGTAAACATAGTACTATAGCACTCCATTGTACTAGTCTTGTACATAGTAATTATATAAAACATTAAAATATTAGAAAAGAAACACAATTCTTCAAATCAATTAGTGATGATTTTATTTCATAACAAAAATTGTAGTTAAAGGTATGAAGATGAAAAGGGAAAAAAAATAGGTAGGTACACAAATTTTACAGACGTCGACGTTCCATTGTCGTTGGGCTCTTCAAAGTCTGTAATTTCCGATAAGGAGTCCGTCGTCCCATCACTCGCCTGCTAAAAGTCTGTAATTGTCGTAGCCCCATATATGCAGTCCAGGTCTTCAACATCTGATTCGTTAGTTGCATCTGGTTGGAGGGAGTTAGTGCAGGAGTTCCCTTTGCAGTTGGCACAAATCAATGAGGAATTAACCCCAGCCTTCCGACGCCCACAACCACGTGCACACTCCTTGTTGCATTTGCAGAAAATTGTGGAGAGAAGAGACTGTGGAGCTGGTTCTTTCGAGGTAGGATCAGAGTCAGTACCAAACTTTGAATCCTGTCATCCCCAAGGAGCGGACGCATCTGGTGTCCTAACCACATTTATATTTGTAGATAAGTTCTCAAGCAATGTTGGCGGGCTGCATGGGATGTTGGTGGTAGGGATGCCATGTTGAATTTGGATATCACGAGGGCTAATTTATCTAAAGTATCTCCTGCCCTACCCCCGTAGAGGGTTGTTAAAAATCGTAGGCCAGCTTCGGCAATAGCTCCAGCTTGAGTGTCATGGACGAAGAATGTTTTGATTTCTTTGAGAAGACATCTATTTTCGACCAACAGCTTGACCACCTTCTTCTTCCCCTGCCAGAAGAGTGCCGAAGTTGTGACACATCCATTTATGGGTAGCCATCAAACACCACACTTTTCACATTTCGGTTGTATTGTCTTTTTAGGTAGTCAACGTATCTGGTTAAGATTAAGTGGAAGGTTTCACGATTCTTCCAAAGGAATCGGTGGAGAAGAAATCCACCATCGATGACAAAAGCTGCTCCTTCCAGGTTTACCTCATTCAGTGGTGTAAAGAAGTCATATAACACTGAATTGGGAGTCTTTCTCATTCCAACTGCATCGAACAGAGAGAGGAGTTAGGGTGCCAGCTCATAATGGAAGAACTATTAAGCTGTTCATCGGATTTCTTGAGGAGTGCTATCCGGTGGAATATGGTTTCAGGGTTCACTGGTACATCCTCCCCATGAAAGGTAACCTTACACTTGAATCCTTGTTATTACCCTATTTGCTAATAGTAAATTTCAAAATTAGTTAAATAACATAACAATCAATGTGAGTTGATCAAACTTTAAGGTCGAACTTTATGGAAACGGACGGTCCAACAAATTCACTTTTAATCTCATCGAATGGTGAATTTACTCCTTTATTACTTTTGTATGGACCACTTTATTGATAGATGGGTTAGGTTAGATGATATTACCGAAAAGCAAAAGTTAAAACGAAAATTTTCATAAATATGAAAATTTGTCCAACTTTGATGAGCAGTAGTATGGGAATGGGTTGTCAAAAATGTTGTGTTTAGTCTCATTCAATGCAGAATGAAATGCCCTAAAACTTTTAATAGGCCCATGTTTTCGATATCGTCAGTTCTTTACAAGATATAACCGTAAAACCGTAAAAATACCCCTTTGGGGGTCACATTTTTACCCCCACCACTTAAGCACAACTCCGCCGGGGGAAAACCTAGGATAGTCATGTTGGGCAACAAATGAAGCCATTAAAACAATAAAACCTTTTGTAGCAATTATTTCTTATTTGAAGCATCCAATTCCAAAACTGTCTCAATCCAGTTTTAACAATTTTCAGGAAACGTCAAAAACTGATAACTTTTTCCTAACTGTTTGCAGTGTTCCAATTTTTTTTAAATTTTACAGTTGAGAAACACTCTTCTCATGAGTGATATTCCTGAAAATCAGGGATTAATATTTCAGGAGTTATTTCATATTTTTGGTTGGATTGAGAGAGTTTTGAAACTGTAGGGTGAAACGAGAGAGTCTTTTTTGTTTCTAATATTTTAACAGAGGCTTCTTATTAATGTAAATACAATAATCTATTACTTAAATTTCTATTTTGTCTATGACATTGAATTCAAATATTAAAATAATGGTCATACAGAATGAATAGATTATTCTGTTTGGTTATTACACTTCAGTTCAAATTTTTAAGTCTTCTTTTTCCATAAATAAATCCTCATTTGCATTTTCTTCTCTGTTTAACCTTGAATCACCCTCTAACACGCTCTTGTAAAATGATAAATCAGTCATTTTTCTCCACTCGGAATCAAAGTGTTGAGATCGGATAGTTTCTCTTCCTTTTGATTCTGAGATTCTGGGGTCATCTGCAAAATGTTTTTCCTCTCTTTAACACCGATTTGAATGCTCCTATGTCTATTAATTTACTTCCCCTCTTACAATCACATTTTTTCCAGATGCAGTTTTCTTAGAATGATTCGCTTAGCTGTGGAAAAATGGAAATGCCCCACTAGGTTTGAGAGTAGCTTGCACTATTCTCTTCCAATCAATGATAACAAAATCCTCTCCCAGTTCCTTCAGATTTGCACTTTGTGCAATAATGTCTCTATATTCACATGGTTTAATAATAGTATCCCTCTTCCTAATGATATTTTCTATTCTCACAAAAACTCTAATGGCTGGGAGAAAAGAGTGGCCGACAATTGGGAAAATAACATGGAGTTCTTTACAGTTGGTATGCTATTATAGAGTCAAGACATTAACATTCCCATTATTGTAGTTTTTTTATTTTGTCCTGGGCACCCGTCTCCATACACTTTCATGACCTTAGTTTCTCCCCCCCACTTCTTGCGTTTTTCTTTATTTTTTGCCCCCCATTTCGAAGGATCTTTCCATTTCTTCCGTCCTTTACCACTAGGTGATATCAATATAGCCTATTACTATCCATTTCTTAATAATAGTGCTTAATTAGCTTGTATTTGTGAGCAATGCATAGAAAACACTATCTTCTTATTTACAGAGTCTGTACTATTTGTTGCCTTCTAACAATGGGTATATGAGAGTTACAACGTTCATAATTATAATTTGTGCTGATACACTGCTGACAACAGCTGGAAACATAAAATGAAAGGTTATTTATAAGGAAAAAGAAATTCATGTATGGAACGAGACAGTTTTGTAACAGTACATGGGATGGAATGAGAAAGTTTTGGAACTGTTTGTCTTTTCTGAAGCTTAATTTTGGAAGGAAAGAGGAAGTTTAGGCACAATATTCATTACTACATTGTTAGAGATATGTAGGTAGATGACGAAACCGCCATTATCTCAATTTTTTTAAAAATGGATTGAGACAGTTTTGGAATTGGACGCTTCATTTGTATTTTAAGCCTACTGGCCTACCTGTTTCTTTCACAAGCCTCTCGACAGTAAACTGAAGTTTGGACTACCCTTGACTACTTCTTGCAACCATTGACTTTCAGTTCTTTTTGTTTTTTGATATCTCTAACTGTCTCTTTATTATACATCTATACCTCAAGATATTCTCTGTTATACCAGCAATAACTAAGAAAACTGTTCAGAATATATTAAATGTATAGTTCAAGTTATTAAATCAAGTTATCAAGTTATTAAATTCAATATGTGTAGTACTCAGCAGACAGTAGTCGAGCGATGATTCCACCATTTTTGTTCAGTCCTTCTTCTGTCGGTGTCCGTCTTCCATTTGGGTCTCATTTCGAATCTAAATAACAATTAGATCCAACCATGTTCTTCCTCCCAAGCAGATGTTCGCTTGCAGGCGGCTCCGACGTAAGTCAACCAACGCTCTTGGTCGACCAGCCCAATAGGTATCCATTCTCAGCCATCAGTATTTGCTTTCCTGGTTCAGATATCCATCTTTCCTATGTCCCGTTATAGAAAGTCAGGCAACTCCGTCGTCTCAGCTGCCGCTTACTTCTTCATCCCCCGTTGACCCAAGTCTTCTTTCTCCACCCTACATTCCTGTTCAACTTCTCAAAGCCGTCTCTTTCTTCTTTTTTCCCCGCATGTCAACGGTCTCATTTTTCAAACTTGTAACCGTCGCGCATGCGCACTTACTTCATCCTGTAATTCAGAAGGTGAATACAGTATCTAGGTTCAATCATCTCTGTTTATAAATGATTCCCACTAGGTCCATTCATTCTTACGTTTGTCACTATTTTTACAACGTGACATTCCTAACTCACTTACCATAAAAAGTTAGTTTTTAATTGGAACATTATTTTTTCAAACAATTTTTTTTTCTAGCCTCGAACAAAAGGTTTGAAGTCTTTCACATGCCACTTCCTTAACTTCTTATCATAGTGATTTGTTAGTTCATAGCTATTTTCACTAATTTTTTTCTTTATAATATAGTTATAATATATATGTTACCGGCGATGTGTGAAATCCCGGTATTCTATAGAATGCCTAGGTAATGTATAGAATGCCTGATGGTTTTAGGCAAACTATGAAACATAAGTTTTTTTATGAAAATGTTACATACTTTTCCTAGGCATTCTATACAATTCCTAGGCATTATACAGAATGACCAGTACCGTTTAGGAAAAGTGTTAAAAGGGAACGAGATGAAAAGCCTTCATTAATTAATACGCATTTGAAACTGAAAGAACAAAACTGCAAAATAAAACACAGGATATTCTTACCGGAAAACAATGAAAGAAGAACTAAGATAGAAGTACTTGTTACAGTAAGTATTCACCTACCAATGATATTGCAACCTAATCTTCTCAGCAGCCTGTCTTATTCATACAAAGAAGTCCTACTGCATAATGACAGATGTAATTTTTCACTACACCATATTTCAGTATAGAATGTTGATTTCAGAAAATGTATTTCTTTTTTACGAAAACGTATTTTATCAGAATATAATGATAACGATCTCGCATAGCATATTTAGCAGACTATTTAATTCTCCTATTTCAAAAAGTCTAAATACATTTTAAACATATGAGTTATTCTACACTAAATATTTGTGACATATAGTAGAAATTATTTCATACAAAGTGATTTTGTTAATAATTTCAGTTCAGGGTATTTGGTTGTTTGCATTTTTTAAAAACTGTTATACAAATTTACCCTCAATTCACTCCATCGACATATTAGTTCCTCTTTATGCTTTTAGTCTATTTTATTCTTCCGATCTGAGTTCAATCAATTATCAAGCAATTATCAATTGAAGGGTACAGGGGAAGAAGGCGGAATGTCAAGAAAAATCGGAAATTTAGTTATCAAGCCCATCTGGTAGCTGACTGAGCACTCTTTTAGTGTTGCTTATGAAACCGGTGAAAAAAGTGTACGGTAAGGAGAAAATAGCAGTTTAAATTTCACAGTACAGGGGATGAAGGAGGAATGTCCATGCGTCACGGCGAAATAAGGCGGCGAGTCAGGAGACAATGGCACTCTAAACGCACCGATGCAGGCTATGAAATGTTGTTTCTTTAATACAAGAAGGACATACTCATCAATAGTCGTGTACTGAAGTATATTTACAAAACGTTGCCAAATGTCAGTCGGAAACGAGAGCAAAGAAACGCTGAAATTTCGTATTATATTACTATTGTTATTAGATTAATTTGGCAACAGAGTCTGCCATCTGCTTGGGTTTAAAAGTGCAAACTACTATTTACCCGCAATAAACAATAATATAATCCGACCAGACCGCAAATGGAAATGCCGACAGGAAAATGAAGTGACAGTTTGGCGCGTTAATTTCTAGATGGTGTAATGTTACGTTTTATCCAGATTCCATTATTAGTGAGTGTTGTCTGGCAATAGTAAAACAAACTAGAATTAAACTATTTTAATATGTTTAAAAAATTAACACAGGGTTTATAAAACCTGTCCGTCGCCGTGGGTGAGTTGGTAGCGTGACTGCCAGCCATTTGGGCGGCCTGGGTTCGATTCCCGGCCGGGTCGGGGATTTTTCAGTAGAGAAAAATGTCTTTCTCGGGTTCAGGACTGGGTGTAAGTGTGTCTCCTTAGGTTTAAGTAGGTAGGGGACTGGCGCACCCCGGTAATAAATCCGCTGTGAATATTCCCTTACGGGATCACCAGGGGTCGCTCGCGAACCTGAGGAATAACTTTTCTTTTTATAAAATCTAAAAATCGGACCCTAGTAATGATATTAAAAATTAATCATTGCCTTCGATTTTAGTATTTCTATTTTACTAATGACACAACCCATGTTTGTTTACGTGTAGAAATATTTTTTCGTCCTTTTACTGCACAAAAAAATCAATAATTCCTAACATTTTAAGGAAATATTTTTTCTACTCCTTTAAATTTTATAAACATAATCATTACCTGCTTTGCGTTTATTTTGTTTTAGATTTTATTCCACTTTCAAAGGAGAAGTACGCAGATGTAAACCATTTGACGAAATTTTGTTCCACACTGATCAGATGTTCTGTCAGTCAATTCCTCATAAGGAATAATTAATGTACGGCAATTAATGTTTAATTGCAATTTTTAATAACTTAAAAGTTATGTAAAATTGTAGGCGATTACCACATAAAACATAACTATACCTTTTCACCTACTACCTCAAAATGTTTGTGCATTTCATTGCATTTAACGATTTTTTTACACGTTTGAGTTAATTTCAGAACTTGATATTGACACCACGTGTACAAAACACATTATTCTAACTGTAGAATTAAAATGTATTCATAATTGATTTCATACATCAGCGTTTAGAGTACTCAAACTTTAAAAATCGTATCCTGCAAAGCTTTGATTTATTGACATTCCGCCTTCTTCCCCTGTACCGTTGGACATTTTTTCGTATTTTACGATTTTTTTACATGTTTGAGTTAATTTCAGAACTTGATATTCACACCACGTGTACAAAACACATTATTCTTTCTGAAGAACGAAAATGTATTCATAATTGATTTCATACGTCTGCGTTTAGAGTAGGCCTACTCAAACTTTAAAAATCGTTTCCTGCAAAACTTTGATTTACTGACATTCCGCCTTCTTCCCCTGTACCCTTCAATTATCATCATTGCCTTTATTATTAAACAGTGGTAGTGGGGAAAAATTGCGGGATTAGGCATTATATAGAATGCCGGATTTCACACATTGCCGGTAACATAAACAATTGTGTATATAGTATATATATGTAAATGTATGTATAAATGTGTGTATATTGTGTATATAGTATATATGTGTACATACATATATCGTTATAGCTCTTGAATTAGGAAATAACAAATGTACAAAATATATATATATATATATATATATATATAGGAATCTACATTTAAGAACCGCCGTCATCTTCCATCACCTTTTTATATCGGATTCAGTGTCTACAGGGGATGCTTTGAGGGCTCCATTTCTTTCTCATCGTCGTCTACGTTCATTATAGGTATCTTGTTAAAACAGTTCCCCTGGCAGTTTTGGCATAAAGGGGAACAGTTCAACGAAACTTTCTTGCAGTCACATATAAGACTGCTGCAATCCTTTGTGCACTTACAAAAAATCTTGCTTAAAATTCCTTGAGGTGCTGCTGGGTCTTTGGTCAGCACTGAAGCAAGATGATTTTACTTATGTTCCCAGCACCATAACTCTGGGGGTAATTTATTGGTTTCCTAACCAGAGATGCACCTGGTGATATGTCCGAAAGGCATGTTCTTTTGTTGCCCCCTCGCTTGGTGGAAGTGACGAGAGATCAGGTTTTACATCGGTCATAGATTTTAGGAATGAATGGATACATGATGAATACATGAAATTTGTCAAGACCCACTACCCAGGGAGGAGATGATGGAAATAAACTCACCACACAGCACTAAGTTGGCTGAACAGGGAAAACGCTACCGAAGGAGAAAGTCCGAAGATATCTGTTTCAATCTGGACACTGAAATAACAGTGAATGAAGAACTATTCCTCTCCAATCCGGACAATCACGACAGACTGATCAACCTACTGAGGTCTAAACTCGATGAAAATGGCATCAAGCATCAGACGATCCTGACGTGCTGATTGTCAGTACACCTAGTGAACAATCAACGAAACATCTAATGTGACTGTCATTGGGGAAGATGTCGATCTAGCATTGATATTTACCGGAAATACTCCACCTGACCACATTATTTTACTCATCAAACCAGGGAGCGGAAAAGTTCTAACCAACGTGTACTCCACCCACCAAATGAAGCAAAGGGAGTGAAACAAATTCTGTTCCTGCATGCTTTTACTGGCTGCAACATTCCAAAAGAGTGAACTTGGTTTTGTCAAACTTTACCAAAAATACCTAGATATTCACAGAACAGCCGAAGTATTTTACAACCCCTCCTCTTCACAAGTTGATGTTGAGGAAGGTGGACGAACATGCATGTTAAAATGATATGGCGTCCCAGCAAAGGAGAGCTCCCTTAACACCTACCGTTACCATTCATTTCTAAAATCTATGATTAATGTAAAACCTGATCTCTAATCACTTCTGCCAAGCAATAAAAGAACAAGCCTTTCGAACATACCAGCAGGCGCAGCTCTGGTTAGGAAGCCAATTACCCCCAGAGTTGTAGTGTTGGGAACGCAAGGGAAATCATCTTGCTCCAGAGCTGACCAAATACCCAGCAGCACAACAAGAAACTTTAAGCAAGATTTTTTTGTAAGTGCACAAAGGATTGCAGCAGTCTTAAATGTGGCTGCAAGAAAGTTTTGTTGAACTGTTCCCCTTTATATGCCAAAACTGCCAGGGGAACTGTTTGAACAAGATACCTGTAATGAACGAAGACGACGATGAGGAAGAAATGGAGCCCCTCCACACATCCCCTGCAGACGCTGAATCCGGTATCATAAAAGTTATGAAAGATGACGGGGATTCTCAGCTCCTGATACCTTCAGTTGTGGAGATGCAGCCAGAAGCTCGACCTTATCGTCCCAAGAGAGCCAGGACTACAATTTTTAAAATATATTTCTTTAATGATTTTTCTAAATGCACATAGATTTATTTGTTTAATAAATACAATCTTTACAAATGTTTGTTACTATACAATCACCTTCATAGATTTTCAGATTCTATATTTTTAAAACCTGGAACTTCTTCCCAGGTTTTCTTTTTTCGAAATTAAACAACTATTTTAAAATTGTTATAACTGTACAATTTGCCCATTACTAATCATCAGTACGAACGTTTTGTATAATTTAGACACTATCTTTACAGGGATGAGGAAATTGGATTCTTGGATCCAGCGTGTTAATATATATATATATATATATATATGTGTGTGTGTGTGTGTAGTATGTATGTATATGTATATGTATATGCATGTATATATATATATCATTATAGCTCAGCCTCTAACAGAAATGAGTACCAGGAGCAATCCTGGGGTAAAGGTGGCTAGTGCGTAAGGCTGACAACCTTACCACCTTCACGTGCCGAATGTCCAAAATCTGGGAACCTCAACCTCCTGGAACCCTCTTGGAACCCATGGCCAATATAGGGATCGCTTTACTTTAATTTTATATATCATTATAGCCCTTGAATTAGGAAATAACAAATGTACACTTTTCTTGAGAAATCACTAAATTTACCCAACAAATTGTAACTTTTGTTTTGTTGAAGATAAATTAAATATCTATACTTATATTTAAAGGAAGTTTAATTTTCTACAACTATTTTCCTGACGACTTTGCTGTAAAACGAATGGCTGAGAAGTTAGAACGACAAATGTAGCAAAAAACGTGAAGTAAAAATTAGTGATATCCAGCAGCCTATATCTAGAACACAATTATAGATACGACAAAAGTGTATATAAACAACTTGTAGAAAATTATGTCAGCTTTAATTTAGTACATAAAAAGTTTTTCTCTACGATGGACCATTTTCGAGTTAAAAGCGAAAAACCAAAAAATGGGCCCTTTCCACCCCCTCCCCCCATGAAGCCTAAGGGGTAGGGGCGAGGACTTTTAGTATGTTTACCTCCTAACTACTCCCAACACATTCCTGAAGAAAAATTTCTCCTCCTCTCCATGTCCTCTACAACCCGTTTTACAGCATTCATTGACTGGACTTAAGCAAGAATGACAGAATAATGAAGATCAGCGGAATACTGGAGTGTCATGTTGAGAGCTCACAAATTACAAATATGCTAGAATATAAAGGGAAAAATTTAGTTTTATATAAAAACTGTGCATTCCAAGCACACTGACACAATTTAACCCTTTGCTGCTTATGATTTAAATTCCTCAGCATGACCATAATAACCATATTCTTTAAAGTGGGTATTTAAATTTTGAAGACAGAGCTGCCTAAATGCACCTCTTCAAGAAAAATAAGATATTATGAAAAGAAAGAAAGCCAAACATATTCCTTTTGCACTTTCATTCTGAGATATCCATAAACTTTTATTTTACCTCATCCTATTTTTGTATTTCCACATTTTACTTCTGATGGTATTCCAAAAAGCAACCTATCCTGCAGAGTGATAGATTGCATTACTTACATTTGAAAGTAGTTTGTTTTCCCCTTCCCTTTCTGAAGCAGCTGTCATTTTTTCTTTTGCATAAATAAAGCACTTTGGCACAACTTGGTATTTTCACAAAAAAGTTGCAATATCAATAGGCAAACTTCTTTTCCAGCAAGCCTGTACTTTTTGTGAGACATGAAAACTCCTGATCAGCTGTACTAACTTGGGTCTGAAGTCAGCTGTAAAGGCTGGAGGTTATATAGGCATTCAGTAAGTGTGTGTCTTATATGAGCATTTTGGAGTGCATAGCACAACACCGTGGGTTTAAATCTCAAGCGTTCTGGAGCATAGGGATGGCAAAGGGTTAATGTAAAGTTTAGAGTTTCGATACTTAAATCACTATTGCTCAATCGCTGTTTATTCTCATGGAGCAGAATTTTTAGTGGCTACCCATGGCCTGAACATATATTTTGAAATGCCATCTATAAACCATTGGTAAATACATTACAATCAATGTATGTAATTTGCAATTTTCTTTTGCAATATTTAAACATACAAGTTCATTTATTTCAACTCTTGACACTTTATAATATGTATCTCAGTTTTATAAATAATGTTCAAAGTATTGTAGCCAAGATTATATGTTGTTATAAAGTGCATAAAATTACAAAATATCACAATCAGCATTCAACGTCTTATTTATTGGATCTCTCGACTAACACTGTCAAGTAGATCTGTTTTATGATCTGAAACATTTGGTCGGGCTTCATAGGTGCATATTGTAACACCATGTCGATGAGCTTCGGTATATTCTCCTCTTAACCCAATGTAATATATCTTCGTAGTTTCATTTCCAAAGTTCTTTGGAAAGTAAAGTGAAAGATGATGAACTGAAGAAAATTTTACAACTCTGAAACAAATGAAAGAATTAGTTAACTATTCTAAAATTAAGTGAAAAATTACAACAAACAAATAAGGCAATAAAATTATGCTGTACCTAAAGTCAACAGTGCCTGTCTATAGTGCTCTTCAGCCAAAAACGAGCGTCAAGGACAAACCAGTGTTGTCAATATGATGACAGAAGCACTGAAGGAAGGTCAAGATTTCTTCCAGGAATTCCCAAAAAGCAATAAACCAGTCGATTCATTCAGTGTTATGGATCTTTTGAAAACATTTGACCCTCTGTTTCCAACACAATTCTTTTAAAACAATTTGCAATGTAACGAATGACCAATACGAATAACTGTTATAAATTATAATTCTATTGAATATTTTAATTTTAGACAGTATTGTATGTATGCTATATATATATACCTACTTACTTAATGGCAACAAACAATTCCTCAGTAAGCGAAAGGATATTATCTATTTTATGGAACCCGAAGGTTCATTGCCGCGCATACCTGAGCCCGCCATTCAACCCTATTCTTTGCTAACTCTATCCAACCATCCTTTTCAAATCCTCTTTTTACTGTTGTAGTAAGATTAGGAGCAGGGCCGTATTTCTAAATAGGCTAAGTAGGCTGCAGCCTAGAGCGGCAAATTTTCAGGGGCGGCAGTTTGGCAATTTATTCAAAAGTTAAAATGAAGTTTTTCAGACGTTAATAATATTTTCGGTACGAATTTAAGAATACTTGTTATTTAAAAATATGTTTTAGTCCTTCTACATAGCCTTCTTTCTAAAACTATAACATACAAATTCACAGCACATAATCTTGCATTATAACTTTCTTAGTAATGAAAGATAATGAAGGTAGTAGATAACGAAGTAAGTAAAAAAAAGTAGATAACTAATTTGATTATATAATTTATTATGTAAACCATTAAAATTGTAGTTTTATCTAAACTAAATGAACTTTATGTTTAAAAAAGATGAAAACACCAATGGACTCTATCCTTTTGTTGTATAAAACAAATGTATTAAGCAAAGGGGGCGGCAAATGAACCTTAGCCTATAAACGGCATACTCTTAAATCCGGCCCTGATTAGGAGAACGTTCAATACTTCCCGGCATCACGTTTATAAATGTACGAATAAAAATTATAGAAAAACTAACAAAGCATAAAAATTATATATGATTAATAAAACAATAAACAATAAACATGAAAACATATATCAATGAAACAAAACAAAAAAGTAACGATATCGTTGAAAATTCGCTTCTCACAGAATAACCTGCAACCACTAAGATTTCTGAAAAGAGACTGATAGTTTCAAGATGTACAGTAGCTCCTTTAGGCTAAATCCCTCTTTTCGGAGGGTTGGAGGCGGGGGAGCGAACCAGTTTTCTTGTATTGAAACGTGAGGGTGTTGAACTTGGAAGGGTGCACCTGTTCTCCGGATTGGCAACGTAGTGTTAAACATTTAGAGTTGGGGGGTCAGGGGGTTGAAGACAGCCAGCGACCTTGACGCTCGTTTTTGGCTGAAGAGCACTATAGTAATTTGGTGCTTCCTGAATTTATATTGATAAGCACAGGTGCTGACTTGTAAAATTTATTGGGGAGGGAATCCATTAAAGTTTAATATAATTATATTTAAAGTCCTTCTTCATTACAAAAATTGACATTATTAATTCATAAACACACACACTCTGTTCCTAGTTTGATTAATCAATAATATGCATTATTAACACTTGACAAAGAAGATGTGACTTGGGAACACCACAGCAAGCTGCTGCCACAAACTTCATGACAACACACAATGTCAATCGCACAGTCATGCGATGATAAACTGACAAGTGCTCCTTGCTAATGGCATTTACATAAACTAATATTTAAAAATTTTAATCACAATATTTTTGTTTTATGTCACATGTTTTGGATGTGTTTTGCTCTTATTTTTCCAAGATTTAGCTGTAAATATTCATTTTGCACTATAGTGCCCATTTTGTGGTTATAAATCCACTGAAGATGCATTATTTTTGCAATAATAATTACCCAAAAAAAGGCAAAAATAAAGGTTTACGTAAAATTTTGCAAACATGGCTATAGTTATGAATAATCAAGATATAACGGAATGGCTATAGTTATTTACAATATAAGACCATTATAGAGAACTTAACAGACAAGCATGAAGTTAACAAAATGAGTGCTAGTGAATTTTGTTATTCATGTGAGTCTGTTAAGTTCTTATAATGGTCGAACACTGTACAATGTTTTATGAAATTAATTTCAGTTCCCTTATGTAATAAAAAACTTTTTGGTAATTTTGTATCTAGGGGAATTCTGGCTCGTTTGCATCAATCTATTTTAAATAAATCACTGTTTGAAACAGTTGGACATCACAGAAACAATTGTGTAAAAGATTGATCTATTTGTAAAGAAATGTATCTCTCTCTTGAAGTTATAGAAAAAGGAATAAGGTATCAATATTGACATATCCTTCGCTAAGATAAGGAATTGAAAACAGGCTACACCACAATTTTTTTCTTGCTGTTTTTGCTGCTGTTTGTCTTGTTCTGGGCTTTAATAAAGGAAAAAATGATTCAATATGTATGTACCGTATGCTTGAAGCTTATGAATTACAGAAATGAACAAAAATAGCTTTAAAAAATGTTCCAGTTATAAACACTATTGTTCTCCACCTTACAAAAATGTGGGTTAGCCCATTTTTGTGGTCATGTCTTCAATTGTAGGCTTTGAATGAAAGGGGAGAAGTGAAGGTCTTAAGTAATGTTTTGAGCAAAACTAAATCTTGTGTTGGTTTATGTTTGTGTTTTGTCAAACTGCTGGTAACTAGTTTATGGACAAAATTTTAATTGCCGAAATAGTTATTTATGTTATTTTGATTTGCAAATTATTGTAGGTACATGATCATAGTAGTAGTGGGAATAATAGTATTTGTAGGGTTAAAATGAAGGAAATGGATAATTACTAATTTGTACAAAAGGGAAGAGAATGACAGTGTCATCTGGGGATATCCTCTATAATCTCTATAACACGCTAGCATTTTTTCTTTACCTTAACAGGCTCAGCCCATAAAATGGAAGTTTACATAGATGGAGATAGTTCTTTTACACAATGTTTACGATCCAAAATAACATAAAATATTTTTTCCAGCAATATATTCATAAAGAGTTTTGTTTATAGCAGGTCTCTATCACATCTAGTTGCATCAGCGATCTGCATCACGTTTTCCTGATGATAATGCTATACTGGTTTTCACATTGTGAAAGCACAAAGGGCTCTTATGGTCCATGCTATTCATATGGGAGAATCAAGCGCCATGTTGCCAGAATTGTCTGTTTCAGAATATGACCAAAGAGAAATAGGAACATGAATTTCTGTATGAAATTTAATGAAAAACATGATGGTAGACATGAAAAGCTTATATCTTGTTGTCTTTTGTTGAAATAATAAAAACTGACATTTTCTGTTTGAATGAAAATTGTAACATATCTTTCATTCTGAATATTAAAATATATAGTGAAATTGAAACAATTTTGACGAAAAAAATCTCAGTTATTCGTTTGTCCTTATAGATTATGGTGATTTAAAGAATTCACCAGTAAATTTAAAAATGTTGTTTATAAAAAAAATTAATTGTCAGACAAGGTGAGAGTATTTTTAGATTTTGCACTGGAAAATGTTGTCGCTGGCTAAATTTCGTTCTGTTAGTCCACATAGAAACTTCCAGCAACAAAGTTGTGTAGAAAAATGTGATATTTTTTTTCATCATCAAAAGTTCCCTGAAGAATACATTAATGAATCCTCAGTTTCTTTCTCAGGTGAAAAGCATGTGACATACCAACAAAGTGACATATTGTTGGGTTGTCCGACTAGTTGTAACTTTCTTTCTGTTCAATTAACTTATTGAGTTGTAATATTTTATTTTCATTCAGTGAATAAATTAAGCTTAGTATTGCAGCAGAGTTTAATTACTTGAAATAACACCACCATTCTAGATTGATAGGGAAAAAGTGAATAAGTCAAAACGCCAAAGTTTCAGGAGAGAGAAAAAAACAATTTATTTACACAGCATTGTTACAATATTTAGTTCAGCAACCACATATATTTACATGTTATAACTTATAATAAGACACTGTGTAAAAATATCTGGGTGGGCAGATCTATTGGCACAATGCTGTGGAAATGAATTGTTTTTTGTCTCTCCTGAAACTTTGGCCATTTGACTTATTCGCTATTTCCCTATCACTCTAGAATTATTTTAATGCTGTCACACATAGCACAGTATGTCCATTATATTCCGAGCTATTAGACTGAAATTAATAATGACATCAGCTTCACAGCTCAAACTTTAAATAGAAGATACATTCATAAATAAATGCTTTCAAAGCACATTATATTAATACGTTGTAGACATAAGGGTTTCTTGAACATATCATGTTGTGAATTATGAGATGATTACTGTAATTACTTGAGGTGGCAATAGTTCATCACCTCAGTGGATGTTTTCAGTTTTGGTTTGTCAGTGAATCTGAATGTTAAGGGATATTTAAAAGTGCTCTATACTGCAAATAACTGTGTGCACTGAAGGAAGTGAGGCGGTATGCACAGGTATGGAATACCGTCACCAGTTTTAAAGGTCCAATGGCATACCAGTACTGGCTTCAATGGTTAAATAGCATACCATCACTGAAAGTCAATGGTTATTTAATACAAATTGTTAATGTTTCTTTGAGTCGTAATATAGGCTAATAATTACTTTTTGTGATTAATCACCCACTCGTATGCTTTCATCGGTAGCCATGGGCAGATATGTATAAAAGAGAGTATAAAGTTTATACTCGCAGATTTAAAGTTTCTACTTGCATTCATATGCATAAAAATCCAGCGGATCCCCCCACCCACTGCGATCATGTGACAAGACGCTCTTTGTACTTAGTTGCATAGCACCTACTTCAATTCCGCGTGCACAAAGACCAAGTGGCGGTAGTATTAACTAGGAAATTTGTACGCTAACAAATACGACACTCATTTCACTCACTGCACGAGCGAGACGTTAGGTGGGAGGACGTTTTGTTGGATTATGGAATACTATATGGACAATCCAGAAATGGTGAAAACCTACAAAGATCGTAGGTACTCTCTTGATGTGAGCTTTACAGATTTAGGATGGAAAGTGTAGAGTGGATGACCCATTATTTTCTATTCTGGTTTTCATGTTTTGGATTTTTTGAACTTGTGTTTCAGTGAAATTGAAATTAAATTTTGAGTTTGTGTAACAACTGCTTTCATAGATTCTGCTTTTTTTAGCCAGACTACTGGTAGCTGGGATTTTGAGAACAGAATTTTGTTTTGTTTCAAAATTTCAATGAAAGTTAAATGGAATTCCTGCCCTTCTTCCTCTATAGCACTGGTGAGGCTGTGCTCCTGTCCTTCTTCCATTTTGTATGCCTCTATGAAGTCCCTTCGAGACTGATATAATTAATTAATTTTCTTCCTCTTTCTTAAGAAAGCCACATTAATGTGGCTGCGATTTCATTGAAGACCATTGTTGTTTTCATAGCACATGGAAACGCAGGTGCATTTTTTGTGTGGGTAGCCAGAGTATAAACTCTGCGGCTGTAAGTGGGATCTATTCTGTCATTGCGATTTTTTATGCATACGACTTGTGAGTGACTACGGTTCTAAGCAAGTACAAACTCTCATTTTATGCTCACTTTTATACATATCTGCCATTACAATGGTCTTCAATTACACAGCCATGTTGGCGTTAAGAAAGAGGAAGAAAATTAATTAATTATATCAGTCAACGACAAGTAGGAGATTGCCTGTTGGGATGAAGTACGGTGGGGACATAAGGGCCCTGGGACCGCTACGGTAGCTGTGAAGGCCCAACAGGAACTCACAAAATGTCGGCGAATGAGGCAATGGTTACAGTTGGAGCGTCTGACACAGAGTGGGCGGCTTCAATCAAGGAGAGGAAATGGGAAGAGAGATCTCATGAGCCGTAGTGAAGGCAGTCTCTCTAGGTGAAAGAAACCCTGATTACAAATCTCCGGTCCTCCAGGTTGGGGGTTACGCGATGGGTTGGTAACCCATCCATGTAAAATATCTTACTCATAAGCCTCAAAGAAATAACCGGACTGATATACCGGCAAATGCCCATGCAAAGATTAAGTACTCTCGATTTGGACAAGCTGACTTATTAAGAACTGCCACTTACAATGTTAGATCAATTAAAGATAAGCCAATAGAATTGGAGATAATAATGTTACAAAGAAAAATAGACATATCCACAATTACAGAAAAGAAGAAGAAATTAAAGGGAACAGTGGATTTGGATAAACATATTATGATTTATAGCAGAGTACCACAAGAAAGTAGAGCAGCTGCTGGCGTAGCAATTTTATTAAATGACAAGTGGAGAAGAAGAATAACATCCTACTCATGGATAAATGAAAGATTAGTTACAGTCAGATGTAGAATTGTAAGAGGTTTCCTAACTGTAATTGCTGCATATGCACCAGAGGAAGGAAGAAAACTAGAAACAGACAAATTTTACAAAGCCCTACAGAAAGTAATAAAAGGTGTAGGAAATGACTATATCATCTTAAGTGGAGACTTTAATGCTAGAGTAGGTAGGATACCAGTGGATAATATTATAGGCAATAAAGGAGAACAAATTACTAATGAGAACAGCAAGAAACTAAGAGATTTTGCTGCCTTCAACAAATTGAAAATTACGAACTCTTTCTTTGAGCATAAAGATATTCATAAATATACTTGGAGTGAAAGAGGAAGTCAATCTATAATTGACTATATAATGGTAAATAATAAACTATTCAACGAAGTTTTGGACACCTGAGTATATAGAGGCAGTAACGTTAATACTGATCACTTTCTATTAATTTCAAAGTTAATATTAAGGACAAGATGGTACAAACAAGTAAAACAGAATCAAAATATGGAAAAATGCTATAAAATAAGCTTACTTAGAGAAGCCAGCATTAAAAATTTATACAAAAAAAGACTGGATGAATATTTAGATGAAAGACCACTAAATAATTATGTAAATAGTGAATGGAATGATTTAAAAAATATAATACTGAAAGCAGCTTTTGAAGTACTAGGGCAAAGAACAAAATATAGAAATACAAAAGGATTAAGAATCTGGAATGAACACATATCTAAGTTAATCGAAGATAAGAGGAAGTCTTATATGAAATATCTTCAAATAAAGGATATAGAAACAAAGATAGATTATAAGCATAAATGTGCAATTGTGAAAAGAGAAGTCAGGAAGCTCCAGAACTTAAGTTGGGATAAGTATATCTCTGATATCGAAAATGATGTGCATGGAAATCAGAGTAGCTCATATAAAATTTTGAAACATATGAATAGAACTGAAAGAGATACTGCCAACCTACAAAATATTAAATTCGAAGAATGGGAAAAATATCACAAGGAACTATGGAATAATGATGAAAGAGATATAGAAGTATGTAATAGTGCAGAGAAATGTGTGGATCAAATAAGTATGGAAGAGTTCTAGATAGCTTTGAAAACCATGAGAAACAGAAAAGCAGCCAGAATAGATGAAATTAATGTAGAATTAATAAAATCATCGTCCACTAAAGTCAAACAAAGATTACTGGACATATATAATTTGTGCTGGACTCATAAATGTATACCTAAAGAGTGGCTAACAGCTATTGTGATACCGACTTTTAAAAAGGGTGACAGAAACAACTGTAATAACTACAGAGGAATAAGCCTTCTTACATCAGCCTATAAAATATACTCTAAAATTATCGGTCGAAGGTTATCCAATATAGCAGAGTGTTTACTTCTCAAAGAACAAACAGGATTTAGGAAAGGAAACTCTTGCATAGATAATATTTTCACAATACAACAAATTATGGAAAACCATAGAGAATTTAATAAACCAACATATTTTCTATTTATAGACTATGTAAAGGGTTTTGATAGAGTCAGCAGATTAAAGTTATGGAATATTTTGGAAAGACGAGGAATACCACTACATCTGATTGAAATAATAAAGAGTTTTTATAATGGATCTAATATAAATATAAAGATAAATGGAAAACTCAGTAACAAATTCATCACAACGAACCAAGGAGTATGTCAAGGATGTTCTCTATCTCCAATCTTATTTAATTTATATTTGGACGATGCTATTCGAATATGGAAAGCAGATAATAACTTTGGCTTTAGGTTTAAAAACGCCATAATTAATAACCTCTTATATGCTGATGACCAAGTCCTAATATCTGGATCAGAGAATATTCTACAAAAGGCCTTTTATAATCTAAGTATTATTATGAAACAATACAATATGACAGTATCGGCAGAAAAAACTAAAGTGCTAGCATTTTGTGGTAAACATGCTATAAGAAGTAAAATAATATATGAAAATAAATCAATAGAGCAAGTAAATGTTTTTAACTAGGAGGTGCCCGTGGCTTCGCCACGATAATTCTTTTAAATATTAAAAATTAAGAGTATAATAATTATTAAAGCATTATATTTATTAACACTTGCACGCGAATCATTCATAAACTAAGCCATTAATAATTAATGAAACAGCTAAAATTCCTGCTTTAGAGTATATTCCACGACATGAAAGCGCCCCCTGGGAAAACTATATCAGAATCGATTATGCAGTTCCAAAGAACCTGTGAACACATAATACGTATTGTTTCTCGGCTGTTTATTGACATGAATATGATGTGAATTTTATTTTATCAATTCAGTGTAATTTTCAGAAACTATATAATGTTTCAAGGGAAGGAATGGTTTGTTTGGATTATTATTATCAGCGATATTTCAAGAGATAAAACCATCAATATTTTACAGCTGTTGCCCCCGGCTTCGCCCGCCATTATTCATTGACTCCAGGATTTTTAAGAAAATTACACTGGTAGATTATTAAAAATGTTTGTGGTTCAGAGCTATGAAAATTGCAAGTAAAAATAAAATTAGAATATTTGTTCATTGTGTTCATTTCACTTAGGCCTTATATAATAAAGAAATGGTTTTCCTTCCTAATTTTGTAGTCGTCATGAAAGTTTAGACTGCGAGAGACGAACATCGTCGAGTATACCCGATGTCTCACGAAGCGGGCGAGCAAGCACGCTATTTAGGGCCGTTGAATTGTATAAGAGTAGATTACCTGGGATGTCAGATAAGCTTTTTAAGAAAATATGATTTAGACAAGAAAATCTTGACATTTCAGAATATGTGTGGCACTATAGTAAGAACCCTAAAAAATAAGACATGTAGGGAAACACAATTGAAATTTTATAAAGTAATGGCTGTGCCTGCTCTTTTGTATGGGTTTTAACAAAGAAGGATCGCCTACGCATTCAGGCAGCTGAAATGAAGTCTGAAATGAAGTTTTTACGTGCGGTCTCAGGATATAAACTATCAGATCAAAGAAGAAATAAAGACATTAGGAATGAACTGAATATATTTAATTTAAATGACAAAATAAGAGAATACAGATAAAAATGGATTGAACACTTAAATCGACAGCCTGAAGATAATATAGCAAAACAATCACTGAACTACAAAGTTAAAGGGAGAAGATCTGTAGGAAGACCGAATGCGAGATGGATAGATCAAATGACATAAGAGGCCGGAACAGGCAGTAATGCCTAATCCTTGGATGAAGATGATGATGATGATGATAATGATATCAGTCTCGAAGGGACTTCATAGAGGCATACAAAATGGAAGAAGGACAGGAGCACAGCCTCACCAGTGCTACAGAAGAAGAA
This sequence comes from Ectobius pallidus, assembly GCA_964059195.1. NCBI lineage: Eukaryota > Metazoa > Arthropoda > Insecta > Blattodea > Ectobiidae > Ectobius > Ectobius pallidus. The sequence continues at coordinate 157,895,092 of CAXKWD010000002.1, forward strand.
GGGCAGGAAGTCCATTCAATTTTCATTGAAATTTTGAAACAAAACAAAATTCTGTTCTCAAAATCTCAGTTACCAGTAGTTCGGCTAAAAAAAGCAGAAGCTATGAAAGCAGTGTTACACACATAAACTCAAAATTTAATTTCAATTTCACTGAAACACAAGTTCAAAAAATCCAAAACATGAAAACCAGAATAGAAAATAATGGGTCATCCACTTTACACTTTCCTTCCTAAATCTGTAAAGCTCCTTGTAGTTCACATCAAGAGAGTCCCTAAGTTCTTTGTAGGTTTTCACCATTTCTGGAATGTCCATATAGTATTCCATAATCCAACGTAACGTCCTCCCACATAACGTCTTGTCCGTACAGTGAGTGAAGTGAGTGTCGTATTTGTTAGCTTACAAATTTCTTAGTTAATAATCCCGCCGCTCGGTCTTTATGCACGCGGAATTGAAGTAGGTGCTATGTGACTGAGTATAAAGAGCGTCTTGCAACGTGATTGCGGTGGGGGGGGGGGGGGGGGGGTCCGCTAGATTTTTTATGCATATGAATGCAAGTAGAAACTTGAAATCAGCGAGTATAAACTTTATACTCTCTTTTATACATATCCCCCAGGTCACTATAACTTGTGATGGTCTTTGTTGCCATGTTAATGACTACACAATTAGATTCTATGTTTTAAAAATATTTCTCGGTAACAAAATATTGTGACTTTTATACTTTTATATTGTTTAAATAGGTCTTAAATACTTTTAAAATATCTTTATTGAAGTAAATGAACTAAACTCAATGGCTCTACATCCCTGGCCTACCACCCGATTGCTGCTCATCTACCATAGATGGCAGGATTAGGGGCATGTGGTCATCATGCCAATACCCACTGCTGTTATTGGTGGTTTCGTGATGTGAAATAGATAAAGGTCTGTCAATCGGCAGTACATGGTGTTCTAGTCTTGTGTTGTGCTCCTACTTGGCAATCATCTATAAAGCAGGGTTGCTTACTTATGTAGGAAGTTAATTAAAAACAACACCAAGTGGATGTCAGATAATAATTATTATCTTGTAAAGGAGGCAATGTGCTTTTTTAAATTGAGGTATGTCAGGGAAAAATTTTGGGATAGCATAGCGCCTCTGGATTTTTCCACTTCCTTCACTGACTGTGGGCATTAAAACTGTAAGTGTTCAAAGAGCACAATGTATTGCAAGAAAAAAAGTGAAATCATCAGAAGTGGTGAGAGAAAAACAATTTTAAGTGTGTATTCCTGGTTTATTTGAAGGAAAAAAACCGGAGTCAATCGTTTAATGTTAGCTAACTTTCTAAGGCTACCGGCATCAGTAGGTATACATTTTTTAGATTAAAAAAGGAAAACAAGAAAGGGCCTGTAACCACACAGCAGAAAAAAGGCAAATTGGATTGAAATACAAAACCAGCAGGGAAGCGAAATATAACGAATTTGTATGCAGTGCTATATGCCGCAAATTTCATGAGTTTCTGTTTCATAACATCCCCTATACAATTATGTCTGTTATGAAAGCAGTAAATGATACATATTTACCAAATTTTAGATATTCAACTTAGGTGAAAGAAATAGGGTTTGATTTTGAAAAGCGAGGGAATAAATCACTGATGACAGAAAGAAACCTGGACCCAATGTTTGGGAAGCCAGGCTCTGCCTGTCACAGGTCAGGACAAAGGGCAAGTGATAGAGGAGTAACATTACTTTAAAAAACCTTGGTCCAGCTGACCTGGCTGGTAGTCCCTTGTAAGGGTCCCTTGCCAGGGTTACGGTGAAGACCTGAATGGCATATACAGTAGAATAGTTGAACTATTTTATAGTAGGGTACCTTATGTCATCCCGTGGGCTCCTTCGTGAAGAAAGTAACACACCTATATTTTCAGTTTCTATGAAGTCTAAGGATACCCGAACCACTTGATGCTACTCTGGGGGTCGCGTCTGAGTCGCGTGATGACGTCATCAAAATGGCGGACGTCGCGTTTCACAGAAATGGCCATAACGTGAAACCTATTTGAGATAGATACTTGCAAAAAACGGTTTTGAAATCACAATAAAATGCTCTACATTATTGTTTCTTACACGTATGGAGCTAAGACGGCATATTCTACCGAAAAATTACACTTTTTGTTGGAAAATTGAAAAAAAAATGGTCCTGTAGAATGTGTTCTCTTGAAATTTCAATAGAAGATGATGCCGTGCCATAAATTACATGCAAACAAATTTTTTGAAGAGTTTAATAATGATACTATTCCCGTTTACCAGAAGTTTCAAATGTCACTCTTTTTAGGATAGCGTATTTGGGAGAAACTACATACATGTGATAGTGTGATATTTCACTTCTATCAAATTAATAGAAGGAGTTGTTTCTAGAAATAGAAATTTTAACTGTGAGTTAGGCACAAGAAAGGCCTCTTTTATGCAATTTTTCAGATTTTTTGAAGGGTATCCATCAGAGATATTTAAGCCCAAAAATAGTCAAAATCTGAAAAACGATAATATTTAAGGCCGGTTTTGAAATAAGGGATGTATTTTTGGGAGCTGATTTTTTCCTCACAGACAAATCACATGCAGGTTTGAACATAAAAAAAATTTGAATGTTTACAATCACTTCCTTCTCATATAAAATTTGGACCAAAAAGTTATTTTTTTTTTAAATTACCCGAATTTCAAAATCATATTTTCATATGAAAAATTTTGTGTTGAAGAAATTACTAAAATATTTCTAAAAGCAAGCTTCAATAGTTATAAAATGACTCATAATTCAAATTTCTACCTCTTATGGTTGTTGAGTTATATGTAGTTTCTTCCAAATACGGTACCCTAAAAGGTGTGATATTTCAGTTCTATCAAATTAATAGAAGGAGTTGTTTCTAGAATAGAAATTTTAGCTATGAGTTAGGCACATGAAAGGCTTCTTTTATACAATTTTTCAGATTTTTTGAAGGGTACCCTTCAGAGATATTTAAGCCCAAAAATAGTCAAAATCTGAAAAACGATAATATTTGAGGCCAGTTTAGAAATAAGGGATGTATTTTTGGAAGCTGATTTTTTCCTCACAGACAAATCACATGCAGGTTTGAACACAAAAAAAATTTGAATGTTTACAATCACTTCCTTCTCACATAAAATTTGACCCAAAAAGTGATTTTTTTTTTAAAAATTACCCCAATTTCAAACTCATATTTTCATATGAAACATTTTTTGTTTAAGAAAACAATAAAATATTTATAAAAGTACGCTTGAACAGTTACAAAATGGTTCATAATTCAAATTTCTAACTCTTATGGTTGTTGCGTTATGAAAATATATTTTGCAATCAGCTACATTCGCAAAAAATGTGTTACACCAGGATTGAAAAATGGACACCCCTGGGAAACCAAGAACACAATAATTTTTTGGAAACTTGTTTTGACATCTTGAAACATGTATGAACTCATATACAAAAAAAATATTTGTTTCTAAAATGGTCATGCAACCATTTTTTAAAAATTTGGATGGTTTCATATGGAATGACCCTTTTACAAAAACTATCACAGAATTAAAACTATTGACATTGGAAACTTCTGGTAAACGGGAGTAGAATCCTTATTAAACTCTTCAAAAAATTTGTTTGCATGTAATTTATGGCACGGCATCATCTTCTATTGAAATTTCAAGAGAACACATTCTACAGGACCATTTTTTTCAATTTTCCAACAAAAAGTGTAATTTTTCGGTAGAATATGCCGTCTTAGCTCCATACGTGTAAGAAACAATAATGTAGAGCATTTTATTTTGATTTCAAAACCGTTTTTTGCAAGTCTCTATCTCAAGTAGGTTTCACGTTATGGCCATTTCTGTGAAACGCGACGTCCGCCATTTTGATGACGTCATCACGCGACTCAGACGCGACCCCCAGAGTAGCATCAAGTGGTTCGGGTATCCTTAGACTTCATAGAAACTGAAAATATAGGTGTGCTGCTTTCTTCACGAAGGAGCCCACGGGATGTGGTTTTCTTACATAAGGTACCCTACTATTACAGTTTATTTATTATTTTTTTTATTAATTAACAGCATGCCCTATCACCGTGGCGACATTACATGCTTTAGCAGCTTAATGACAATTGAGTTACATTGTTTGACATATTATAAAATTATAAATTCATTATCCTATGCATTTCTAAATTACTTGAGTTACATATTACTTATATCGGTAGATTATTAGAATGCCTACATATTTACTGATTTAGCTTAATTGGCAATTACATATAAAAAGTTAACCTAATTTGTGCCTATTTACTGAGTTTATCCAACATATAATACATATTAACTTCCTTTACATAATTTATCAATTACATACAAGTAAGAATCAGCATGAAAAATTTTATGTCATAACCGGGATTTGAACACGGATCTTCAGCTTAACGCGCTGATGCTCTACCATTGAGCTACTATGACAACATGCCAGTACAACATCAAATTCCTCAACTGATTCAGATTACAAGGCAACCCACGGGAGGTTTCTCCGTTGAGAACACACATCCAATGGTGTCCTACATTTGTAGGTACTTTGAAGCCAAGTTATTATTTATATACTATTAATTAAGTGGAGGGAAAGGAAATAGACATTAAATCCATGTCTGGGATATTAATACAAGTAAGAATCAGCTTGAAAAATTTTATGTCATAACCGGGATTTGAACACGGATCTTCAGCTTAACGCGCTGAGCTACCATGACAACATGCCAGTACAACATCAAATTCCTCAACTGATTCAGATTACAAGGCAACCCACGGGAGGTTTCTCCGTTGAGAACACACATCCAATGGTGTCCTACATTTGTAGGTACTTTGAAGCCAAGTTATTATTTATATACTATTAATTAAGTGGAGGGAAAGGAAATAGACATTAAATCCATGTCTGGGATATTAATACAAGTAAGAATCAGCTTGAAAAATTTTATGTCATAACCGGGATTTGAACACGGATCTTCAGCTTAACGCGCTGAGCTACCATGACAACATGCCAGTACAACATCAAATTCCTCAACTGATTCAGATTACAAGGCAACCCACGGGAGGTTTCTCCGTTGAGAACACACATCCAATGGTGTCCTACATTTGTAGGTACTTTGAAGCCAAGTTATTATTTATATACTATTAATTAAGTGGAGGGAAAGGAAATAGACATTAAATCCATGTCTGGGATATTAATACAAGTAAGAATCAGCTTGAAAAATGTTATGTCATAACCGGGATTTGAACACGGATCTTCAGCTTAACGCGCTGATGCTCTACCATTGAGCTACCATGACAACATGCCAGTACAACATCAAATTCCTCAACTGATTCAGATTACAAGGCAACCCACGGGAGGTTTCTCCGTTGAGAACACACATCCAATGGTGTCCTACATTTGTAGGTACTTTGAAGCCAAGTTATTATTTATATACTATTAATTAAGTGGAGGGAAAGGAAATAGACATTAAATCCATGTCTGGGATATTAATACAAGTAAGAATCAGCTTGAAAAATTTTATGTCATAACCGGGATTTGAACACGGATCTTCAGCTTAACGCGCTGATGCTCTACCATTGAGCTACCATGACAACATGCCAGTACAACATCAAATGCCTTGTAATCTGAATCAGTTGAGGAATTTGATGTTGTACTGGCATGTTGTCATGGTAGCTCAATGGTAGAGCATCAGCGCGTTAAGCTGAAGATCCGTGTTCAAATCCCGGTTATGACATAACATTTTTCAAGCTGATTCTTACTTGTATTAATATCCCAGACATGGATTTAATGTCTATTTCCTTTCCCTCCACTTAATTAATAGTATATAAATAATAACTTGGCTTCAAAGTACCTACAAATGTAGGACACCATTGGATGTGTGTTCTCAACGGAGAAACCTCCCGTGGGTTGCCTTGTAATCTGAATCAGTTGAGGAATTTGATGTTGTACTGGCATGTTGTCATGGTAGCTCAATGGTAGAGCATCAGCGCGTTAAGCTGAAGATCCGTGTTCAAATCCCGGTTATGACATAAAATTTTTCAAGCTGATTCTTACTTGTATTAATATCCCAGACATGGATTTAATGTCTATTTCCTTTCCCTTCACTTAATTAATAGTATATAAATAATAACTTGGCTTCAAAGTACCTACAAATGTAGGACACCATTGGATGTGTGTTCTCAACGGAGAAACCTCCCGTGGGTTGCCTTGTAATCTGAATCAGTTGAGGAATTTGATGTTGTACTGGCATGTTGTCATGGTAGCTCAGCGCGTTAAGCTGAAGATCCGTGTTCAAATCCCGGTTATGACATAAAATTTTTCAAGCTGATTCTTACTTGTATTAATATCCCAGACATGGATTTAATGTCTATTTCCTTTCCCTCCACTTAATTAATAGTATATAAATAATAACTTGGCTTCAAAGTACCTACAAATGTAGGATACCATTGGATGTGTGTTCTCAACGGAGAAACCTCCCGTGGGTTGCCTTGTAATCTGAATCAGTTGAGGAATTTGATGTTGAACTGGCATGTTGTCATGGTAGCTCAGCGCGTTAAGCTGAAGATCCGTGTTCAAATCCCGGTTATGACATAAAATTTTTCAAGCTGATTCTTACTTGTATTAATTAGTCCAGTAACTTTATACATCACAGCATGTGTCAAATCCGGTAGTTCTGATTTTTTACAGACTTGTTTATGATGTTGGCCTAATGAATAATCCAAGTTTGTGACCTCGAGCGCCGAACGCAACTTTGTCAAAAATCGAAAAAACCGCGAAAAAATCGTTTTTTTTTTCAAATTTTGGCGATTATAACCCTAAAGGACTAGTTTCTGAAAAAAACTTTGTTAGGACGTTTTTAAAGTAGACTAAATTTGCTACAATATGATACTAGAACTGTCTCTGTAGACCCAATAGTTTCCGAGATTAAGCCTTTCAAAGTTTATCATTTTTTTCGAACTTCGCAATTTTGCTTCCGAGCCTACCGAAGCACAGTGCACAGTGGTCCGAAATTCCAATCTAGGAGGAAAAAACTATACTTATAACTTTTACTATTACTTTTATGAAAGTAATTGAATTTTCGAAAGAAAATGTCATGTCTAATTGTATAAATAATAAAACATAAATTAAATACATAAAAAAATTAATCTCTCTATATATAAAAGGCTTTGTCCTGACTGACAGGAATCAACGTAGAGCCTAAACTATAACAGGTAGAGACTTGGAATTTTGACAGAACCTTCGTTTCATAATGTAAGTGCTCACTAAGAAAGGATTTTGAAAATTCAGATTTTAAATGCCAAAAATAAAATGTTTTTGAAAATACTTAATCCCTTCTTACACAGAATTATCGAATCCGAATCACATTTGGCATTAAAACATATTGTTATCAGTGGGCTTCAGATGGGTTTGGAATTAAATTAAATGGAAGTTTGACAATTACAGTTGACTTTGTCTATTTTTGTCATACCTTGGAAATTAAACTTTCGCGATCGCTTGAATGTTGTAAGCCCTAATATGGTCAAACATTGTTTTATTTGGACGAAACTCACTATACAGGGGTTTTCTGGACCAAGGAACTCGAATCTGCAGCCCTATTCTGTAACTTTTCGTTTTGCTAGCCGCTCGACTCGAGATGTTACCGATCGGGATCTCCCCATTCCGAGTCGATCGAAATGTTGGCTTGTTTGGTATTCTGTAACACCAATCGAGATCATCCACTCGTTTTGCGTATCTCAAAACGAAATCCCGAAGGTAGCCGAGGCATTAGTGACGTATAGGTGACGTTACCCAATGAGAGACAAGGGTTTTAAGTGACGTCATCTCAACTGTGAAGATTTTTCGTCTGAAACAGCATTCCCGCCATAATGAAAATGGTTTAACTAACCCTGAAATTCATGAGACTTGATAATATCTCACACAATTTATAAAATAAAGTCGTACTAAAAGAACTTAATATGAATAGGCCGCTTATTTTTTGACGGGCCTTACACATAAGGTATAATACAACCTACGTACTGCTGTGGTTTTAACATTTTGGAATGAACAGCTAGACGACATTCTATTCAATGGATCTCAATTCTAATGTTAGGAATGTGGAGGTGAGGGTTGCAATTCAAAGAAATAATCCAAGGACGAGGGGCAGCGGTCGTTCATCTCTCATAAACCGCTATGTCCCCAAACTTTCAGATTTTTTGTTCCAGACGGCAGTCAGGGTCAGGCATTTGTAGTCTACAGAAGCCATAGGCTACAATTCAGTGTAATATTGTCACGAATGCAAGTTTTATCGAGTCTGTGCAAAGTTAATAATGGATTAACAGTGAAATACCGTGCAATGAATATAGTTCTGTAATTATTCTGTGAAGCATAGTGATGTGTGTTATTTCAAGCGATATCGTCTCCACTAGAGAGAATCCAGTTATCAGTGGTTTGTAGTATTAAAATATACACTTCTCATTGCCAGGTAATTACTTTTGCACTTTCCTAACTACTTTGCATAAGCTGACTACATAGTACACTATATTATGTCTAATTAAAAGCATTGACTCAACTTTGGAATATGTCCCTTCAAAAAAAGTTGCCGTTTCCTGCGTTTTTCTTGTTGTTCAGAATTTTTAAGGCCTACGCGTCATTGACATTTTTTTTTTAATTACACAAATTATCAAAGTTTATCCAAAGCATTTACTAAATGACTTTTATTGGGTAGGCTAATATTTGCTAAAGTAGTCTTTTGTCGTACTACGTCTGTTCTATTTATTGCAGTATTTGTTTATAGTTCTGCATTTAATTTAACAAAAACAGTGATTACAGAAATTATTAAAAATATGATATATGTTTGCTTTGAGATTAGTCTAGTTTTAAACGTAAATTACTGCTAGTATATATATGACACGCCATAAACAATTCAAATATTTATTGACCCTTCATATGAAATGTTTGGGCACCCTTGGCCTATATTAATTTTTTATTTATTTCGGAGATTGGTTGACATAGGTAAAATATACGTACAGTACATTTTAGGAATGAATACAATATCATCTGCTGTTTATTTTATTTGTAGTTTGTTTTCTGTACTTAATGTTCATAATTATGGCAAGAACTTATTATACTGGTAGTGAATTGGGGTTGACGGTGTTATTAACGATTAAACTATATTACAATTAAAGAAAATTAGTAGGCTACTTACATTTTTACTACAACTAATATTTCTGGCCATGATTTGTAAGGCAAACATAACCCTACATTTTTACATATATTATTTTAATATGTTTTCATTAGTTTATTAAGTTTGAAATATTTTAATTAGTTATGCTTATGCATTAATAACACAAATTTAATAGAATGGCATTGTGTATTGCTTTCCTTCGTTATTTATTTGACTTAGAAATTTCCAAACGAATGCGTGAGACCTCTCGGCAAGGATTCCGATCAGCCGCCATTACTATCGGTATGATTCCGATCGCTCGGAATCGGAATGGAGTTACAGAATACCAAAACATGGAAAAATCGGTTTCTTCGCCGATTCCGAAATCGAGAAGTTACAGAATAGGGCTGCTGAGGTCGCTTTTACCAGGCGACGCTATCTAATCGTGGTATGTAGTCCACGTGATTTAGGTGTTAATAAATATAATGATTTAACTATTATGCTCTTAATTTTTAATTTTTGAAATAATTATCGCGGGCGAAGCCGCGGGCACATGCTAGTGAAATATATTCAATAATATAATTTTTTATGGAAACATAAATTATTTCAAAAGTACTAAATACGTTAAATTCAATTGATATTTCTCAGATAATAAACAAAAAGTAGCTGCGCTAAATTGCGCAATTTTTATAATATACATTTTTTATTTGTTTTAAAATTGCTCCGTTAGGCCTACTCGTCGCGTGATTTTTTAAAAATTAAAGTCAAGCCCGCACACTCAGATTAGTGATTTAGTGACACGCCTGTAGCACGTTTTTAACCTACCCTAAGTTTATTTATTTATTTATTTCAGTTGTTGACTGGCTTGCTGCCCATCACGTGAGTGCCGTTTGAACTCAAAATCTACAGAATGTCGCAACTTCGGATTGTTGTATTTTATCTGACAAGCACTGTGCACATATATCTCATTTACACCCTTCAATAAACGCTGATTTTCTATGTTCTTAAGGGAAATACTCGACGCAATAAGGGTTTTTACACCTCTTTCCTTCACTAGGCGCACTTCACCTTCACTTAAAGTCTCCTTACAGATAAAACACAAACCCAGGCTGGGACTGGGATGCGACATTCTGTAGATTTTGAGTTCAAATGGCACTCACGTGATGGGCAGCAAGCCAGTCAACAACTGAAATAAAAAAAAAAAAACTTAGGGTAGGTTAAAAAACGTGCTACAGGTGTGTCACTAAATCACTAATCTGAGTGTGTGGGCTTGACTTTAATTTTTCAAAAATCACGCGACGAGTAACGGAGCAACCTTAAAACAAATAAAAAATGTATTTTATAAAAAATGCGCAATTTAGCGCAGCTACTTTTTGTTTATTATCTGAGAAATATCAATTGAATTTAACGTATTTAGTACTTTTGAAATAATTTATGTTTCCATAAAAAAATTATTTTATTGAATATATTTCATTATTTTTTTATGTATTTAATTTATTTTTTATTATTTATACAATTAGACATTACATTTTCTTTCGAAAATTCAATTACGTTCATAAAAGTAATAGTAAAAGTTATAAGTATAGTTTTTTCCTCATAGATTGGAATTTCGGACCACTGTGCACTGTGCTTCGGTAGGCTCGGAAGCAAAATTGCGAAGTTCGAAAAAAAATGATAAACTTTGAAAGGCTTAATCTCGGAAACTATTGGGTCTACAGAGACAGTTCTAGTATCATATTGTAGCAAATTTAGTCTACTTTAAAAACGTCCTAAGAACATTTTTTCATAAACTAGTCCTTTAGGGTTATAATCGCCAAAATTTGAAAAAAACACGATTTTTTCGCGGCTTTTTCGATTTTTGACAAAGTTGCGTTCGGCGCTCGAGGTCACAAACTTGGATTATTCATTAGGCCAACATCATAAACAAGTCTGCAACAAAATCAGAACTACCGGATTTGACGCATACTACCCCATACTTTCAGGCGACAAAGTTACTGGATTAAATATCCCAGACATGGATTTAATGTCTATTTCCTTTCCCTCCACTTAATTAATAGTATATAAATAATAACTTGGCTTCAAAGTACCTACAAATGTAGAACACCATTGGATGTGTGTTCTCAACGGAGAAACCTCCCGTGGGTTGCCTTGTAATCTGAATCAGTTGAGGAATTTGATGTTGTACTGGCATGTTGTCATGGTAGCTCAATGGTAGAGCATCAGCGCGTTAAGCTGAAGATCCGTGTTCAAATCCCGGTTATGACATAAAATTTTTCAAGCTGATTCTTACTTGTATTAATATCCCAGACATGGATTTAATGTCTATTTCCTTTCCCTCCACTTAATTAATAGTATATAAATAATAACTTGGCTTCAAAGTACCTACAAATGTAGGACACCATTGGATGTGTGTTCTCAACGGAGAAACCTCCCGTGGGTTGCCTTGTAATCTGAATCAGTTGAGGAATTTGATGTTGTACTGGCATGTTGTCATGGTAGCTCAATGGTAGAGCATCAGCGCGTTAAGCTGAAGATCCGTGTTCAAATCCCGGTTATGACATAAAATTTTTCAAGCTGATTCTTACTTGTATTAATATCCCAGACATGGATTTAATGTCTATTTCCTTTCCCTCCACTTAATTAATAGTATATAAATAATAACTTGGCTTCAAAGTACCTACAAATGTAGGACACCATTGGATGTGTGTTCTCAACGGAGAAACCTCCCGTGGGTTGCCTTGTAATCTGAATCAGTTGAGGAATTTGATGTTGTACTGGCATGTTGTCATGGTAGCTCAATGGTAGAGCATCAGCGCGTTAAGCTGAAGATCCGTGTTCAAATCCCGGTTATGACATAACATTTTTCAAGCTGATTCTTACTTGTATTAATATCCCAGACATGGATTTAATGTCTATTTCCTTTCCCTCCACTTTATCAATTACATATTACATATTTTCAATTACTATGGTACAGTGTAGATGGTGGAAGGCATCCCAGGGCTCGGGAGAGTAAGAGTACAAGGTACATGGTCGCCATATATCAGCTGAGTTGGTCAATGGTCTTAAAGGCAGAAGAGGAATTTTATTCCCAATGGCTGAGAGGGCGGAAGAACCTGGGATAGACAGGGCTCCTTAGTCAGAGTGAAGATATCCTGTCTAGGGGTGACAACCCCGTATAATAAGCCCCTCAAACTAACAACTTGGGTAGTATCTCAGAGAGTGACTTGTCACTACCCCCCTGAAGAATGATCAACTGAGCAAGGAGGAAATTTTCACAAATTGCACTACCCCAGGTGGTAATCAATCCACCATTCCTTATAGCGACGTTTCCGGGCATTTGGATTCTAGGGAGCCTGCACCAACATGCTTTAAGGATGAGCAGGAGCATCCTGAAATCCCTGGACGCAAGATCAGATTAAGACAGCAAACTTTCTTTCTATCTATCACAGATTAACTACAGAACAGAAAGTATAAAAGCTCACAGATTTGTATCATCTTTAAATAATAAACAAACAAGCAATATAAAACATCCTTTGAAAAACATCCTCAGTTCAGACCGTGGGACCGTGCAGACGTGTTTGTGTGGTAACGGAGACTTGTGGTGGTAGAATGGGTCGGTCCAAGAAGCAGTCTCCATCCAACGAAGTGGAATGTGAAACAAACAATGAGGTTGTTGTAAATGAGATAAGGAAAATGTTTGAGGCGTTCAAACAGACCATTCAGAAGGAGGTGGGAGAAATTAAAAAATCTATGGACTTCATCTCCAGCAAATTCGACACGTTTTGTAGAGAGCTTGCGGAAACAAAGGCAGATTTGAGAGCTACAAAAATGAAGTTGAGTGCCTGACACGAGAAAACCACCAGTTGCGATCTGAGCTCAATGAACTCCAGCAGTACTCACGCAGAGACAATGTTGTGCTGTTTGGTATTCCTGAAACTAGAGATGAAGATGTGTACCCAGCAATAGATAAAGTGTCGGAGGTAATTAATGCTAAGGAACTTGTACAGGACATCAGCATTGCACATCGGTTACCTGCCAGACCAGGGAAATCGAAACCAATAATCATAAAATTTATGAGGAGGAGGAGCCGGGACGAATGGATGCAGAAATTTAAACAAGCAGCTAATGGTGACAGCAGCGGGCCAGGACTGCCGTTGAGTAAAATCAACCCTCAACTAGGATCGCCTTTCGGCAAGATTCACTGCAGGGGACCATCTGACCGTCGTGACAAGGAATCTTCTCAATGAAGTTAGAGATGCCGCCAGAGCTAAGGGTTACCAGTTTGTCTGGACAAAAGATTGGGAAAATTCTTGTTCGAAGGGATGAAAGAAGTGGTGTCTTAAGAATAACGTCTGTTTCAGACATTGAAAAGCTGTAAATAGGTCTAGTCGTGATTAATCCAGTTCTAACACTTTATTATGGATATTGATATCCTAAATTACATAGATAAAATTAATAAATCCACTGATGTTTATGAAGAACAAATATGTTGTAACAATTTCGTTAATAACTCTCATCCAAATTTAAAATTATTCAATTTAAACATTCCAAATGTTAGTAAAAAAAATTCAGAACTGTGCACATTATTGCAAGGATTCTCTTTCCCTTTTGACGTCACGATTTTATCTGAGATTTGGTTAAATTTTATTGCAGGTTTTGAAATTAAAGGCTATAAAAAATTTATCAAAATTAATAAGTACAGCAAATGTGACGGAATAATAGTCTTTTTTAAATGTGATATTAATGTCACACTACTGGATATTGATATAGCAGAATCCAATTGTTTAAATTTTACTTCTCAGTATTTTGAAATAGACTCCACACTAATCGCTATCTACAGATCACTGAATAACTGTTTAAATGAAGATTTGGAAAGATTTTTAGTCAACAATAAGAATATAAATAATCACGTGGTTGCTGGGGATATTAATGTATACATTATAGAAAACCACTTGAAATTTTTAAATGCTGTTACTAGGCCTGCTTCAGACTCATGTCTTGATCACATATTCTTATCATGTATTCTATTAAAAAGCTCTTATTGTACAGATGTTATTGTCTCGCTTAAATCTGTGATTGATTCCTCCAACAATGGGTGACAATTTCATAAACCAATTAAGTAATAATTATAATTTTAAAAAATGTAAAAACTGCTGTCTTTGATGACCTCGATTGCTGTAATAATTTCATCCGATCCAAGCAGCATGACTTTAAATTAATTCATTTAAATATACGCAGCTTAAATAAACACTACCTGGAACTCTGTACATTACTGCAAAGTTTCTCATTGGATTTCGATATCATTATTTTAACAGAGTCCTGGTTGAATCATGACACTGGCTACAAATTACCTGAATATAAAAAAATTACAAAAATTAATAAATATAGTAAATGCGATGGCTTAGTTGTTTATGTCAAAATAGTTTAAATGTGACAGTAGAAGAAAAAATGGTCATTGACGAATGCAATTATATTCATCTCAAAATTAATTATGAAAATAATCTACTTATGTTAACGGCAATTTACAGATCTCCAAATTGTTGCAAAAATACCTTTCTTGATAGCCCAGAACAATTCTTACGCAATATTAAAGAATGTAAAAAACATGTCATTGTTGGAGACATTAATTTACAGATTCTAGAAGAAAATATCGACTTGTTTGGAAGTAACTATACAAATATTTTACATGAATATGGTTTTGAAAAGTATTTAAATTCCATTACTAGACCTGCATCTAATTCTTGTTTAGATCACATATTTTACAAAGATCGATGTAATGGTAGTTTCCAACCCGGAATTTATAAAAGCTCAATTACTGATCATTATGCAATTTTCGCCTTGTTCCAAATTAATAATTCACCTTCCGGCATAAATGTAAGTTCTTCCAAACAAATTTGTGAACCTGATATATATACACAAAAGCATGTAAATTGTAACAAATTAATCTATGAATTAGAAAAAGAAACATGGATAAAGGTATTGGACGGTAATATTGCTAATAATAGCTTTCGAATATTCCATGAGTTGCTGCAAAATTATGTAAACAAATGCACATATACTGACAATAAAAAAGTTCCTTGCAAATGAAAGAAAATCAAGCCATGGATCATGAGAGGAATAATTTTGTCTATTCGGACAAGGGACAAATTGGCAAATAATATTAG
This sequence comes from Ectobius pallidus, assembly GCA_964059195.1. NCBI lineage: Eukaryota > Metazoa > Arthropoda > Insecta > Blattodea > Ectobiidae > Ectobius > Ectobius pallidus. Next base: position 157,910,411 of record CAXKWD010000002.1, read on the forward strand.
GAGAAACCCTACGAACGAAAATCTAATATTACATTACAAAAGATACAGAAATATATTAACAAAAGCTATACGAGCCATGAAAGTTAATTATTACAAAAATAAATTTGAAATACATAAAAATAACGCTAGAAAATTCTGGTCCACTGTCAATTAAGCTACTGATACTAATTCAAATAATAAAATTCCAATCTTAGAAATCATAAATGAAAAAGGACAAAATATTAAGCAAAGTGACCAAATTGCAAATGAATTTAATTCCTTTTTTTCAAAAATAGGAAAAAGAATCACTTCAAATATTAAGTTAGCACCAAACAGCATCCCTGAATATAAAAAAATGTATACCACAACCTGCTCAGCTTTCGTCAATGTTTCTTCTCCCTGTAACCCAAGATGAAATCAATAAAACGATAATCTCACTAAAAAATAACGTTGCCCCTGGTACGGACGGAATAACAAACAACACCTTGAAAACAATTTCTAAATACATATCGAAGCCCCTCGAACATATTTTTAATCTTTGCTTATCACAAGAAACTTTCCCAGATGATCTTAAAAAAGCTGTGGTAGTACCTATATACAAATCCGGAGAAAAGCACAGTTTAAATAACTATAGACCTATATCCTTACTCCCTAGCCTATCCAAATTGTTAGAAAAATGTATAAAAAATAGACTGGTGGACTGCTTAAATAAAAATAATATATTAAATTCAAATGAATTTGGTTTTCGAAATAACTTGAGCACCGATGATGCCATAATTAATGTTACAGGAAAAATTATCGAAGAATTAGATGCGGGAAATAAAAGTCTAGGTATTTTTTGGATTTGCAAAAGGCTTTTGACACTGTAAACCACAAGATACTTATAGATAAACTAGAGCAAATTGGAGTAAGAGGCACTGCACTAAATTTATTTCGGTCTTATTTACATAATAGAACGCAAATAACCAAAATTAAGGATCAGGTTAGTGGTGTCAGAGAAGTGGATACTGGTGTGCCACAAGGAACAATTTTGGGCCCAATTCTTTTCATTATTTACATAAATGAGTTGCTGCATTTGGACTTAAATAATTTTCATGGCCGTCTTTATTCTTATGCCGATGATACCGTATTGCTATTTTCCGGTCCAACTTGGCAGGATACTTACAAATGGGTTAATAAGGGATTAAGAGTGGTTAAAAGTTGGCTTGACTGCAATAAGTTAGTATTAAATATAAATAAAACAAACTGTGTTCCATTCTCATTAACAACTGCTGGTACTCCACAATCAATTATGGATCAAAACTTGTGCGTAAGACTCCATGATATCAACTGTGAAACTGACTCATGTACCTGCCAGGCTGTGAAGGAGACAAACCAGGTCAAATACCTTGGTATTATTATAGATCGTCATCTGAAATTCGACAAACATATCACATATTTATGTACCAGACTAAGAAAAACATTATACAAATTTGTCAGTCTAAAACAATATTTATCGATTGAAGTCTTGAGGATAGTCTACTTAGCTCTAATACAATCTGTCCTCCAATACGGTATCATTGGCTGGGGAGGAAGTGGCACTTCTGTATTGACTCCTTTGATTCTAATACAGAAGAGAATTATAAAAATTTGTTTAAAAAAGCCTATAGAATATCCAACAGAACTGATATTTCCAGAATTTAATGTTATGACTGTAGAACAAATTTATAAGATCACACTTTTAAAATACTTTCACAAATACCGCAACATACATGTATCGGATCCTCATAATTACAATACTAGAAGAAATAATACATTGCCTTTAATAGAACCAAAATACTTCACCTCTTCTGGCTCTAAACATAGCATTTATTCTGGTCCAAGACTCTATAACTCTATAATCAGATCACATCCAGAAATAGTACATATGAACAACAAAAAATTCAATAAGTTTATCAAAAATCTTATTTCATAGTTCAAAAGTTATTTCACTCTGTACTTAGTAGACAATTAAGGAACGATTTTATTTGTAATAACTCAGAGTTTCAATTTTGTTCTTACTACTTTTCCTTTTTTCTTTTTACTTTGTTCTTTCATTTTTATTATTACTTTTTTAGGTATTGATTTAATTATATTTTCTTTATGTATTTGTAATTTGTATTTTGTAATGTAAATGGCTGAACTGTGCCCGAGCACGAGCGCTTGCTCATTCGGGTGGTCTTGATTTGTATAAATATTTGTATAAATAAATGTTGTTTAAAAAAAAAAAAACAAACAAACAAAGAATATGTTGAAGAACAGGATATTGCAGAATTTTTCACCAAGCACTACACCTTAACTGAACCATTATCTAAGGAAAATAAGAAGATCCAAAAGAATATAAAAATCACATAAAAAACATTATTACCAACAGAAGACTAAGAAGGCATTTTTAATAAAAATTTCTCCATAGAAGAGCTCAAAGAAGCAATAAAAAGTTTGCAATGCAAAAATAGTCCAGGGACTGATAAAATAATGTCTGAATTTATAAAACATCTAGGAGAAAAAGCACTGAATGCTATCTTAAATCTCTATCTTAAATCTCTTCGACTTGATTTGGAAAACTGGTGTACCAGATAGTTGGAGGAAAGCTATCATTATACCTATATTAAAACCAAACAAAGACCCAGCAAAAATTGAAAACTACTGACCAATCGCTCTCACAAGTATCTTAGCCAAAACCATGGAAAAAAATGATATATGCAAGGCTGAATTGGTTTTTAGAAAAACAACAACTAATAACCCCTGCACAAGCAGGATTCAGAAAATTTCATTCTACCATTGAACAGGTTGCAATGCTTAGTCAGGAAATAAAAAATGCACTAGACAACTCAAAAACAACATTAGCAGCATAAATAGATTTCAAAAGCACATATGATTCAATATGGCGCCAAAAAATACTCAAAAAAATGACAAGCCTTGGCATAAAAGGATCATAAAAGGAGCTTCCTCAATCAGAGACTTATAAAGGGTCTTTATTATAAGTTGAGACCGGGCGACGGAAGGCTTGAAACCGGGCGATGGAAGGCGCGCGCAGCCGGTCTGACCTTGATGCAACAGCGGCACGTGCAGTTATTGTTAAAGTGTCAACATGGTGAGACCCATTTCGCTGCAGCATCGTATTTTTGTGTGTAAACATTATTTTAAGTACGAGTCTGCTAGACGTGTACGTGATGAATTTATTCGGACATTTCCTGCTGATGTGCCACCTTCAAGAGCACAAATTCACAGAATTGTTAATAAATTTGTAAATACTGGCTCAGTGCAAAACAAAAAGCATGTGCGCACACGAACAGTGTTAACAGAAGAAAAGCTAGACGAGATTGGTGCTTATCTTGAACATTCACCAAATAAATCACTCTCAAAATTAGCCCAACAAGTAGGGGTTTCAGTTTCTTCTGCACACAAAGCAACAAAGTTGTTACACCTCAAACCATACAGATTTACACGGGCCCATTGTTTAAAACCTGCCGATCCAGCAGCAAGATTGCGATATTGTGAGTGGTTTCTGTCATCAGTGGATAATGGTTTAATCGACCCCCAGCTTGTGTTCTTTTCTGATGAAGCCTGGTTCCATCTTAATGGTCGTGTGAACAGTCATAACTCATGCCATTGGTGTGCAGAAAATCCTAATGGTGTGTATGAAATCCCTCATTACGATAGGAAGATCAGGGTTTGGTGTGCTATTAATGGAAGGCGAATAATTGGGCCTATATTTTACGAGACTACAGTAGATTCAGAGATTTACCAAGATGACATTTTGGTGCCATTCTTTCAGCAGTTGACGGATGAAGAAAAAACGCGCGGGTGGTTTCAACAAGATTCGGGCACCGCTCATACAGCGGAAGTCTCCCTTCTTAAAATTTTGGAAGTGTTTGCTGACAGAGTGATCAGTGCTGGTCTCTTTCCACCTCGCTCCCCAGACGTCACAGTGTGTGATTTTTACTTGTGGGGTAAACTTAAAGATAAGGTTTATCGAACAAATCCTCACACATTGGAGGAGCTGAAAGAAAACATTACGAATGAAATTAGGGCCATTACAGTGGAAGAACTCACTCGCGTCAGCCAGAATGTGGTTTCCAGATACAATGCCTGTATAACACAGGAAGGACGACACTTCCAACATATGTTATAAGATAAGCCTATATAGCCTACACTTTAAGCAGCGCGTGCCGCCTGCGGCTAATGCGAACTCCGTAGCGGAGAGTGAAAACACCGGTCGCCCGGTCTCAACTTATAATAAAGACCCTGTATGTACTAAATGGAGTGACCAACAGTGTAGAAATAGGAAGAGGTGTGCGTCAAGGATGTTGTATGTCACCCATCTTGTTCAACCTTTATGGAGACTGGCTAGCAAAAGAAGCCTTAGAAGGAGTTAGGGATTTTGTGATAGGAGGATACGCTATTAACACCATCAAATATGCGGACGACCTGGTGATTCTGGCAAAGAAACAAGAAATATTGCAAGGAATGATTGACAGGCTGGTGGAAACAGGAAGAAAGTATGGAATGGAAATCAACATAGGTAAATCGAAGGTGATGAGGATATCGAAGAGAGAAGAGCCGCTTCAAATTATCATGGGAAATCAAGAATTAGAGAACGTGAACCAGTTCAAATACTTAGGAAGTGTACTGACGAAAGATGCCTATTGCACCAAGGAGATAAGATCAAGAATTGCCATGGCCAAGAAAGCATTTATGAAGAAGAGAACTCTGCTAACTACAGTAAAACCCCTTTTTTACACTTTTCAAGGGACTGATGCAAAAAAGTGTAAATGGCAGGAAAGTGTAAATTGCAGGAAATGTGAAATCTGTAATGCTATATAGTGCAAAATTTAATACATGAAGGAAAAAAAAACAGGTACCCATGTACACTTACATTATCTATTTAAAAAAGTCAGAAATGGTTGATTGTCTTTGCTTTTTTCTTATTTATATCAGTTCGACCTGTCTCTCCACAGCATATAGGGCATCAAAAGCCCCATCCTCTCCTGAGGCACTTGCAATGTACTGCCTCAAAACAGCTATTGCTTCCACGGCTTCTTTGCTAGTAGGTATTTTGGGTTCCTGGTCAGAGTCTTCCTCACCTACTTCTTCTTCAAGGTGGCTAGAAACAATGTCTTCCACTGTGGGCACCACTGATGTTATTACATCAGCATCAACGTTGACATAATCTTCGAATGAAGAAGGCTCGTCCAGCACACCCCAGTTGCTGGGCTCTGACATATCTTCCTCGGGCAGATAGTCCTCTTCTTCCACAAACTCAAACCCGGCCTTCCGGAAACAGTTAGATATGGTCACAGGACTGATACTTGACCATGCTCTGGATACATAATGCATGGCATCAAGGACTGTTATGGTCATTTTCTTAGGGTCAATAGCATTGTCGTGCATGAAGACAGCCTTCTCCACTAGCATCTTCCTGTACTTGAATTTAAGGGCATGAATGATGCCCAGATCCAGTGGTTGGAGCTCGCTTGTGCAGTTTGGCGGGAGAAACACAAGCTTAATGTTTCTTAGCTGCAGATCATCAGGGTGGGCTGCACATCTGTCCAAGAAAAACAGTATTTTTCGATGAGTTGCTCCCATTTTAGCATCCAAAGCATGAAGCGTAGACGTGAAGATGCTGCTAGTCATCCATGCTGTGGCATTTGCATCATACTTTGTGGGCAGATTTTTCAAATTCTTGAAACACCTGGGCTTCTTGAATTTACCGATCACTAGGGGGGGTAATTTTTCTGATCCGTCAGCATTGGCCATTAGCAGAACAGTTACCCGCTGTTTGCTGAGTTTTCCACCATGACACTTTTCTCCCTTAAAGCACAAAGTTTTGCTTGGCAAAATGTTATAAAACAAACCAGTTTCGTCAGCATTAAAAATATTCCTTGGTTCGTAACCCTGAATAATAGCTGGCAGGTTTTGCTTCCACTCTTGTACAGTTTCCACACTGACACTTTTACTTTCTCCACAAAGTTGATTGTAGACAATATTATGGCGATTCTTGAACCGATCTATCCATCCATTAGATGCAGTAAAATCGGTGATTCCCAATTTTGCAGCAAACTGAAGGGCTTTAGTTCGAAGTATGGTGCCATCAACTGGAATTCCTGCCGCTCTCGTACACAAACCATTCTGCCACAAGTTTGTCCATCTCATCATACGCTGATGTGCGTATATATTTGCGCTTTTTGGACATTACACCACTTTGTTTGGCATTAAGTTCAATTGTCGATCTATTTTTTACGATGGTATTCAAAGTTGAAACAGAGAGTCCAAGCTCTTTCGCTAACTGAACACGTGTTCCCACGTGTGAATCAACATGACGCAGAATTTCAGTCTTCTCTTGCAAAGAAATACATTTTCTACTGTTTTTATTAACCTCCATGATACCGCCAAAAATCACGCAACACTTCGCTAAAAATCCACGATGAATTAGGCCTACGCTATGTGAATATCAAATATCTACAAGCACAAAAGAAACCAACTCCCTCTCAACTAACGCAAATAGCCACTGTCGCCGCGTGTAAGAGAGTTGGCAACATAGCGGAAGTGAGACCTTGAGTTCCTTTTTAAAGCGCTTCAAGGTTGCGTTGGTGAAGCGAAGTCTGATCTCGCTTACGGGTTTTGCTGCAAGGACTGTCTTGACCGTTCTTTCTTCGCTGCAGCAAAACTGAAGCGCTTCACGAATTCGCTTTGAAAGAAAACGCATGGAAAACGGTTCATCGAAAATCAACACTACCTTCGGCAAAAATACGTAAATGGCGGGAAATACAACTGTGTAGAAGTTGTTAATGGCGGGAATTCTATGTATTGTCAGCATAGGTTAAAAAGTGGGACCAGCTGAAAATGACGTAAATGGCAGGAAAACGTAAATGGCGGGAACATAAAAACGGGGTTTTATTGTAGTAGTCTGAACCTAGAGCTACGTAAAAACCTGGTGAAGTGTTATATTTGGAGTATTGCTTTGTATGGATCAGAGACATGGACTTTGAGGAAATTAGAGAAGAAATATTTAGAAAGTTTTGAAATGTGGTGCTGGAGACAGATAGAAAATATAAAGTGGATGGACATGGTGACAAACGAAGAGGTTCTGAGTAGAGTGGGTGAGAAGAAGTCAATCATACACACAATTCGTCAGAGGAAAGCAAACTGGGTTGGGCACATTCTCAGAAGGAACTGCTTATTATATGATGTCGTAGAAGGAAGACTGGAGGGTACAACTGGACTTGGAAGAAGAAGAATTCAGCTGTTGGACGATTTAAGGGAAAAGCGGAAATATTGGATGCTGAAGGAGGAAGCAGAGGATAGACAGTTTTGGAAAACAAAATTCGCGTACCAAGTTTGAAAACCTGCCGGAAGGCAGAATACTTACTACTACTACTACTATGTACTAAATATAACCAGAATCACTCAAAATTCAAACAAATAAAAAAGGTCTTCCACAAGGATCAGTTTTAAGTACAATCCTCTTCAACATCATGATCAATGATCTACCCCCAAAACTACTACAAAGTAAAAACATAAATTTTGCTCTCTTTGCAGACGACCTAGTTATATGGATCGCAGCATGAAATAAAGATGAAGCAAAATTATCAAGAGAAATGAACAAAGCATTAGACGATCTGTCAAAACGGTGGGAAGAAAATTTAATGACCATAAACCCAGCAAAATCATATTTCCAGGTGTTTACCTTAAAACACAAAGACCCACAGATTCAGATTTCATTGAAAAACACACCCATACAAGAAACAAATGAAGCTAAATATTTAGGAATTTATCTGGACAAAAAATTAACTTGGAAAACCCATACTGAAAAAACCTCAGAATCAGCACAAAGACGACTAAAACTTTTAAAGAGGCTTACTGCCACTAAATGGGGTTGCTCACGATCAACTTTAAACCAGGCATACAAATCTTATATAAAACCAGTTTTACAATATGGATCTGAAATATTAGTTACATCCCCCAATCATGTGAACAAATTGGAAAAAGTTCAAAACCAAGCTTTAAGAACATTTACTGGTGGTGTTAAAACAACACCGATACTGGCAATGCATATTTTAACTAACAACTGACCAATACATTATGATATTAAAAAAAAGGCATATTGTTACATGAAAAATTAAGAAGACTTCCATATCAGAATTACTGGAATAGCTACATAAACCAAAACCAAACAATATTACCGTAGAAAGAAAAACATGAAATATCACAGATGGCACAAAAACTTGTAACTATAATATCCCTTCTTGAATTTGACAGCATCAACTATTCATTAAATCTGACAGAAAAGATTAATAAAAAAAACCACAAACCCAATAATAATGAAACAATTAGCAATAGAAACAATCAACACTAGGTATCCAGAACAAATGTGGCTTCATGTCTATACAGATGGGTCACTAATGAATAGAGAAGCAGCAGCAGCAGGAGCAGGAATAACGAGTAAACTCTTCACATTTTACATCTCTCTTCGGAAATAAACAATACATTATGATGGCGAACTACAAGCAATACTGAGAGCTCTACAACAGTTATTTCTTCATATTAATTCTTTCCAAAATCAGTGGTGTAGCTTAAGGGTAGACTTTGAGACTGAGTCTACCCAAATAATATAAGGAAATAGTGATTCAGAAACAAATAAATGAAGGCAACAACATCCAAGCCATTAATCATTATAAACTCATTAGCCGTGTCATCAAAATATTTTTCGTCGCTCCATTCCCCAATCCCAATGCATAAAGCATCAACTTGTGGTGCCACGTGCTTAGGCAGCCTTGACATCTCACGATGTGGCAGTGAAGAACAAGCTGAGACTGAGCAATAATTCAGCCAGTCTAGTTTCATCAAGTGCGAGTTATATGACTTCTCCCACTAAATGTAAACTTACTCATTGCGAAGACAGGTCAATTTGTTTCACAAGAGCGGCATAAAGTCACCACCAAAGAAACTGGAGAGATTTTTGAGAACACTAGTCTCTTCACTCATTCTAGGGGAAAACGGTGAAGAGTTGCTTTGGCAGCACTGGGCTGTGACGTCACTTCCCGCATCACGTCGCCAAATTTGAATGTTAAATTCACAAAAACGGATTTCACAACCCCCAGCATGTGTTCTGCCGCTCTTGAAATACTCATGTGACTTTCTCTACCTTAATAAAATTGTTACTATTTTCTCTCATCTGATTCCAGTTCTTGGAAAACACAACACAATGTTCTCGACCTTAAACGTTAAAATTACCGTTTTCTCGCTCCAACTCTGGGAATTCAAACGCGACTTTTTCTACCATAATAAAATTGTTGCTATTTTCTCTAGTCTTATTCTACCTCTTGAAAAATTCACAGAATGTTTTGTACCATAAGAACTGAAATACCTATTTTCTTGCGTCTTCCTCCATCTCAGGGAGCTCTCACACGACTTACTCTGTCCTAATTAATTAGTTCTATATTCTCTCGTCTTATTCCAGCTCTTTGAAGACTCACACACTTTCTCTAACAAAAGCATTGAAATTACTATTATCTCATGTCTTATTCCATCTCAGAAACTCTCACATGACTTGCCATACCCTAATAATTTATTTGTCATTTTCTTTCGTCTTATTCTTCCTCTTGGGAAACTCACACAACGATCTGTATCTTAAGCATTAAAGTACCGGTAACTATCTTCTCGCGATTTATTTCACCTCTTAGAACACTTGCACAAATTTCTCAAATATAGAATAGAATTTATTCCTCATTAAGCATTTACAAAAAATACATGGACTTCGTCAAATAAAATTACAAGATAATGTACAGTAAGCATAATATAAAATAAGTTATATCTACATTATAGAACAAGACCTAATACAAAATAACAAAACTAAGCCTATAATGAATTCTCTAATTAACAATACAATTTCCAATTAAAAGAAAAAAAGTCATCAGTGCAATAAAGGCACTCAGCGATTAATACATGTTTAATACTTTTCTTAAATTTCATCAATGGTAATGTTATTAATTGTTCAGGGATATAGTTGTATAGTTTGACTGAAACATACCACCAATTTTTCTGTGATTGGCTCTAGTTATACTGTTGTACTCGGAGTTTATTTTTGTTCCTTGTATTGTAAACATGAAAATCACTATTAAGTGGCATTTACAATAGGGCGACACCCGCGACACGCGGTGTGAATTGCAGTATCGCGTCGCATTGCGGACTGTGTTCACAATACGTCGCGACGTGAACTAATCAAACATATTAAATAATACTGACTTGATATTCATTCAATTCAAGAATACTTTTAGCCCTATATAAGAAGGAAAATGAGAAATCATGTCAGGGAGCATCAATTATTTATTGCTTGGGAATTATGGTTCCCTGATTCCGACAGACCAAGATACAGATTCCTATTAGCAAAATAATATGTGAATGACACCTTGTTGCAAATCACAGGTCCTCATATAGTATAAATACATTATTTTCAACGCGAGTATTTCCAGCAGAGCCTATATTGCAGTAACTTTGAATTTGAGGTTAGTTTGAGCTTAGTTTTATACTGTGGAACACATAACATCCTTTTCAAAGAAACGGCTGTAAATAAATTTTACAGGCTGAGAAAATTAAATTAAATTACTTGAACCCGTCTTGAAATGATTAGAAACCATATAGAAATCTAATTAAATGTAGTATCATTCCCCATATAAATTGCTGTGGCTGTGATCGCCATTGGAAAAACAAAATACATTCGACTTCCGCTCATCTCAGCTGATGTCACGTGGTAAAAGTTATCTCCAACTCAACTTCCATCGCGCCGCCATCCCGACGTTTTGCCGCAGAAATGCTTGCTTGCCATTGGTCAGTAAATGTCGAATGCCGCGTCGCTGTTGTCGCGTCGCGGGTGTCACTCCATTGTAAATTAAGAATTTTTATTAAAATTTTCTAGGTTGTTGTGAACATGACAAAGAGTAAACAAAACATATAATGAGTTAAGTTAAGCATAGAAATTACTATTTTCTCGCAGCTTATTCCATACCTGACAACTCTCGCATGACTTTATAACCTTCATCAATAATTGACTGTGTAGAGATAATATTATGTCAAGTTAAGTAATATTGAAAGAAGAAAAGAACTGATGCCATAAGTAGTCTCTTCAGATACCTGTTTTCTTGAAGAGCACTCGAGTATGTAGCTGGACAATAAATTAAATAAAGGGAAGGGTACGGTAACATAAACATTACATTCCTCAGTTATTGGACTGAGTGCAGTGTTAGTTTATCTTAAAATTGTGATTATTTCCGTGTTGCATGTTTTAATATAATAGGTATGGATAACACCGTTTTCGATTCTATCGTATGAACCAAAGGTAAAAGCCAACTTCTAAGCTTGATTTAGGCGTTTTTTCTAAAATTGAATCTTATACTTTATTTTTTTAAATCTATGTAACTTAGTTTAGTTTAAAATCCAAATCCACTAAAATTCGATAATAATTAATAAAGATTGTGGTACTAATACTAATACTGCTACTATCAGACTAGTAGTAGTAGTAGTAGTAGTAATAGTAGTACTAATAATAATAATACACTTATATAGGCATATACGAAATTGAATCCATGTGCATGATATTAACTTTATTTTATTATTTTAAACACTAATACAATGGGAATTCGTGTATCATTTGAACAGTTATACATTCATATTTTAAAATCCAGTTTACCCAGAACCTAATGTCAAGCTACGCCACTGTCCAAAATACTGTAATACAATCAGAACTTTAAAGACCTTAGAATAATAGAAGCCAAAAGTTGTATCAAAATGCTAAAAAAAAAAAAAATAAAGAAAAATGTTGTTCTACGAGGGTTGGTCAATAAGTAAGGTCTCCAACACTCTAGCCCAAGCTCACAATGTCAGACGAGAGATTTGGCGCCACTGCCATGTCCCGCTATCTCCCCTCTTTCAAACGAGCCATTGCTGCAGCCGCTGATCCTTTTAGTGTCCGAGTTGGAGCTGTTTGAAATGGATCTCCCGATTTCCGTCCCCGCCAAGTGCACCTACGCGAAGTCATACGGTTTCTTACTGCAAAAAAAGTTCTGCCGATTGAAATTCACAGACAGCTTTGTGAAGTTTATGGAGAGGGATGTAAGGACATAAAAAATGTGCATAAATGGTTTCGTGAGTTTAAACAGGGCCGGACAAATATTCATGATTGATTGATTGAATGATTTATTCTTGTATCTGGAGTTGTACAAATGATCACCCCTGGTGTTACAGAAAATTTTTTCACCAGAGGGCGTCTGCATACATAAAAACTCATATATCTAAAATCAGTACTACTACTAATAAATGTTTACCTTTTGTAAGTATATCCACTTACCATTTCTAGCCAATTTCCCTTAAGCAGCTAATTTGTTTTTCCCATTTTATTTTGACTATGTATAAAAAGTTTCCCAGTTCCTTTAGTGTTTTTGTGTTTTTTGTTAGAGATAATTTCTTATATGCCACTTCTTTATTTAACTTTAACATTTTTTTATTTAAAAACTTATGTCTTAGTGTTTCAGTTTCGGGACAACTTAAAATTATATGCTCTGCATCTTCATTACTAAGACATAATGGGCAACGACCTTTCTCAAAATTTCTTCTTGCCCCTCTAAGCTTCCATATCCCTAATCTCCACCATGCTAGCCCAGATTTTTGTTTCTTCGAGCAATCATTCACATAATTTTCCATACCCCACATTTCCTTCATTTTGATGTAGAATACTAAAGATTTCTTTTCCCTCATTACGGCAAAATGGTTCTGCCTTTGTATATCATTACATCTTTTAATAACTATTTTTGAAATCACATTGATGTTTTTCTCCTCGTTCAATACTGAATTCCATATCCACTTTAATCCTATCTCATCTAATGTTTTCCTAATGTACTGTATTCTGTTTCGATTACCATTATCATTCACTTGGGCTTGGAAGCAGATTTTCACTATATCTTCATTGTCTTTTTCCCAGATGTATATGTAATACCTTAAAATTTTGCTTAAAATGACCCCCATACTACTGTCATATCCTAATTCATATCGAGCTGCTTCATTTGATGAGTATCTTGGTACCTGCAATATTTGTTTGCAGAACTTGGCTCTCATCATATCCATATATTTCCAGGAATTCCTTTCCCCCCACACTTCAATTCCATATAACATTTTTGATTCAACTATTGCTTTGTATAACCTGTTTAACATTTTGAATCTAATTTCGGGTAGTTTGGTTGAGCAATTGTATATAGCATTCATAGCTACTTTACCATTGTTCCATGCAGCCTTGTTTTGAAGTTCCCAAGATCCCTTATTATTGAAAATTATAACTAAATATTTTATACAATTTACACAATTTATAACTTTATTATCTATGCTCCATTTTTCCCCCTTGCTTAGTTTATTGCCATTTTTGCAAACTAGAATATTGGTTTTGTGAATGTTAATTTTTAAACTCCACTCGTTACAAAATTTATTGACTGCATCAATACTTCTTTGTAATCCTATGGGTGTAATTGCCGTTAATACTAAATCATCTGCAAATTTTATTCCTGGAATTGATACATTCATAACTGTTGGTAGGTGATTGTTAGTTGTTTCTACCTCGTCAAAGATGTCGTTTATGAATATATTGAACAACTGGGGGCTAAGGTTGCACCCTTGCCTGACACCAGTTCCTTGATTAATCATCCTCGTATTACTACCACATTGGTTAATTCTTACACAAAATTCTATATTATCATACAATGCAGCTATATTATTTGTAAACATGTCACTTAAACCTATTTTTCTAAGTTTATACCATAATTGATCCCTATTAACTGTGTCAAATGCTTTTTCTAAGTCAATAAAGCACCAATAAATTTTCCCCCTTTTTTACTGTCACAGCTTGCAAAATAAATAAATTGTCAACTGTTATCTTGTTTTTCCTAAACCCGCTTTGCCATTGGGATATCAAGTTATGTGCTTCTAGCCATTCGGTTAGCCTGTTTGCTAAAATTCCCGTGTATAATTTAGATACTGCTGTCAACAGGCTTATGCCTCTGTAATTGCTGGGGTTCTGAGTATCACCTTTATTCTTGTATATAGGCACTACAATAGCTTTTTTCCATGATTCTGGTATTTGATTCGTCATTTTAATTTTGTTAAAAAATTTAGTTAATATCTCTAGCCACCTCTGATTTTCACACATTTTTTTCCATACCTGTGTTTGAATTCCATCAATGCCTGGTGATTTACTGGCCCCCTACTAATTTCGTCTTTGTTAATCTCGTTGTCTAATCCTTCAATATAATTCATACATGGATATACATGTATAGTATGATATGTAGGCCTACTTGCTTCTCTAAGCTGAAATAATTCCGAAAAATGATTCACCCATGCCTCTTCGTTTATAGTTAAATTCCTAGTAGTATTATATTTCAACCTCTTAAGATAATTCCATATTTCTGATGTGCTATTGCTAGTTAACCAGTTATTTATTTTTGCACTCTCTTTGTTATGAAAAAGTTCCTTTTTCACTATTAGTAATTTTTTATACTGATTTTTCATATCCATGTAATACATTTTTTCAGGACTCTCACTGGATCTACCTTTTGTCTTGCACCACCTCTTATAAGCTAATCTTAATTGTGATCTCATATTTTTGCATTCTAAATCAAACCATGAAATATTCCGTGAGGGGCCTGTATGTTTGCTTACCTTCACCACACTACACCTTTCTATGGTTCTATAAAGCAACTGTGCAGCACCGTCAGTATTGCCTTGGTCTAAGAAATATTGTATTCCTATTTCTAACAACTCTGAACTACTATCATTAAGGATTGACTTAAAGCTATCACTGTTCTCTTCGGTCCACACATAAGTTCATCTCGTATTTAGTATGCCACATTTATCCTCACTCTCTGAGGAGGGTCTGAGAGGGTCCACCTCGTTGCCTATGTCCAGGTCTAACTCGGCCGATAATATCATATGAGAACTGTAAACCACCTCAGATATTCCAAAATTTTTTATTTTATCCCCTAAAAAATGTGATACTAATATATAATGAACTATGCTCGCACCCTGCTCATTTGCGAATGTAAAGTTACCATGAATATCTGATCCGTAATTGCCATTTAAAAAGATTAATCCGTTCTCTGCACAGAAATCTATCAATTTTATCCCTTCATCATTTATTACCATGTCCTTACTCATTCTGGTCGAGAAACCACGGTTTGTACCGTTGGGGGCAATGTTAACTTCTGGACTGAAAGTAGTTGGATCTTGCTTACCTGTTCTACTGTTAAAATCCCCAGTTATGCACACATAATTTGCTTTATACATTGTCCTCATATCATCTAGCTCCTTATTTAATTTATCGCAAAAATTTATTGTTAAAATATGGTGAACCCTTAGGGTGGTGATAAGTAACACCTAATAATAACTCCATTTCCCCTTTATTATTCTTTAGTCCTACCCATAGGCTTTCTTCGTTCGTGCTATCTATTTTTTCTATATTTTTCATTAAGTCGTTCCTAATTATAATCATTAGTCCCCATGGATGTCGCCCAAATTTACTTTTCTTGTCCTTATTTTGAGCTATACATTCATATCCATTTATCTTAATAGATTCGTTCTGTTTCAACCATGTCTCGACCACGCAAAAAAAATGATAATTCTTTATTATATTCTGAAGTTCCCCATTTTTTTAGACTATTCCGTATCCCTTCGACATTGAGGAGACCGATGCTCAAACCCTTCTCTTGGCGACTGATCCTATTTTTTAAAGAACTTAGGCTGTGGGGTTGCCCAATTTCTGAGATTATAAGCTTGTTTGCTAGCCCTAATATTAGTCTTGTCCAGTTGTATTAAACTTCCCTGGGGCGATGAAATTATCTCGTCATCACTTACAATCCGTCTCGAAGCTGTGTCAGCCGTATTCTCTCCAGCGAAGGCACAGGCACCGTGTTGTTGACACTGATTATTTACATCAACCATTTCCGGTGCCGGGGTGTCTATGACCTGCGGGCGAGCATGTGTTGTGCGCGATAGCTTTATCGTTTCCTCTGGCTGTGTTGTACCGCTGGCCACGTTTTCTTTATCTACTGATGGACTTCTGTTTATCGGACTCTCGGTGTTGACATTTACTGTCATTCGGTTTTCAAATGTAATGTTATTCTTGCAGAAATGCAAGTCATAAAGTCGTTGTTCAACCCGCAGCTTGTCTTTTACTTGAACCGCGAACTTTCCCTCACTTCTTGCTTTTCTTAAAAATGGCAATAATTCTCTACGTGTTCTTCTTTCTTCATAACTATAATCATGGTCGAGTCTAAATCTTCTTCCTTTCAACATAGGGGCCCTACTCATCACTTGGTCCTTCGTTATAACACTCACGAACTTCACTAAAATAGGTCGATTTCTTCCCTTGCCCAGGCGGTATACATTTTCGATGTGTAGTTCAGTTAAGTTCATGTTTAATTTCGTCTTTAGAAATTCCGTTACACGACCACAGGTATCCACTCTTCTCTCCCTATATCTCTCTTCCATCCCGAAAATGACGATATTCCTTAGCCTCGACTCTTTTTCTAGTTTTTGAGTTGTCCACTTCAATTCTTTTAAAGTGTCAATGTCTTTTTTCATGTCTTCGTATTTCTCTTGAAGATTATTCCACATACCTTGTGCATAGTCCATCTTCTTATTTAACTCTTCTAATTTCTTGTTAAGTTTTTCGTCCATTTTCATAAGCAAGTCCGTCACTGTTGTAGGGTTGTCACTGCCTTCACTATTGCCTGGGGGGCCCGGGTTCATTTCGACACCTCCTATTATCAATAATGTCACCATAATGATACCAAAAAACCATACGCATTTTGATAAGTACTGTACTTGTTCGTTATTATTATTTTTTATTTTACACCTTCCGAACGTCCCTATACGCGTGCGGTATGTTTCGAGGTCGATGCCCATTTTTCCACTTTCTGCTAGCTCCGCGCGATTGCGTGTTTCCTCATCAATAGCTGATAGAAGACTGTGAATATATAATATTCATGATGAAGAACGAAGTGGGAGACCAACAACAGCCATCACAGATGAGATGGTGGCAAAAGTCGATGAATTGGTGTGACAAGATCGACGCGTCACTACCCGTGAACTTTGTTTATTGCTTCCTGGCATTATTAAAGGTTCCATACACACCATTTTGAGTCACAAATTGATGTTCCATAAGATTTGTGCGAGGTGGGTTCGCGGAGGCCGCACTTTGCAGGGAGGGAAATCGGGAGATCCATTTCAAACAGATCTATCTCGGACACTAAAAGGTTCAGCGGCTGCAGCAATGGCTCGTTTGAAAGAGGGAAGATAACGGAACATGGCAGTGGCGCCAACTCTCTCGTCCGACGTTGTGAGCTTGGGCTAGAGTGTTGGAGACCTTACTTATTACTTGGCGGGGAGGGAAATCCATTTCAAATAGCTCTATTTCGGACACTAAAAGGTTCAGCGGCTGCAGCAATGGCTCGTTTGAAAAAGGGGAGATAGCGGAACATGGCAGTGGCGCCAAATCTCTCGTCCGACGTTGTGAGCTTGGGCTAGAGTGTTGGAGACCTTACTTATTGAACAGCCCTCGTACAATGGATTCCAGCACATTGTGGTCTGGAAGGAAATGAGAAGGCTGATATGCTTGCAAAAGAAAAAGGTACACTTATCCATCCAAGTAAGATAAATTGTTTATCTTACAAATCAGTACAACTCTACAAAAAAATTAAAATAAAATCCCATATAACTCAAAATAAAATACATTGTTCAACCAAGATATGGAAGACATTACTAGAACAACAAAAAAATACCTAACAGTCCCCGAACAACCGCAGTTGTATCATTCCGTCTTGAGACTGGTCATGATTGCCTGGCAGCACATCTACATAGAATTAAGCTACTAGACTCTCCACACTGCACATTATGCAAGAACACAAATACAGTAATGAACAAGGATCACTTGATGGTCTGCGCAGACCTTCAGAAGATAGTTGGGACACCATTCCAGATCGCTGAATATTAATGGGAAGCCCGCAAGCGAATGATGGCAAATCAAGAGCTCCAGAACATTTGAATACTGCTACTGCTACTACTACTAACTTTTTTTGCAACCTTTAATGCTAATCCACTGCTCAAAGTGGGTAAACTGAAACATCTGACTGACTCACTAACACAACATAACATAGTACTGATAGCTGTACAGGAAACCAAATTCACTGATGATCGTGCCTTCGAGTCCCAAGAGTACAGAATTCTCAGAGGAAAAGTGGGGCAGCGGGTAATGAAGAATGTTCCCCACTTATACTCAAGACGAGCTAAGAAAGAAACCCAAAGTAAATAAAAACCAGTATGCCTGTCTTACTGTTAAGCCGTACGAGTAATGAGCTAGAGTGAGACATGTAGGCTACTGGTTTTTGTTTACTTCAGGTTTCCTTCTTAGAACAGCCAGACTATAGGTACAGGATTTATAATTAGTCACAAAATCCTGGAATGTTCCTTCATTTGTTGAAAGCAGAAGATTTGGGTCTCTCCTAACTCCAATTTGGGTGAATTGCAGATAGATCACGTGACAATTTTGAGGAAATCTCACCAGGAAATACAAAACATTAAATTCCTAAGAAGCTCCAATTTGGACTCTAATCACTACCTCTCAAAAATCAAATTGAGACTTCAACCCACAACACAAGATTGTGCAGAAAATCTAAGAAGATCAAATTTGACAAGAGCGACTTAAGGACAATCAAGAAGTAAGTTGAAGAATGAATGATATAGAATTTAACAATTGGAAACAATTGAAAGAAGTGAGGTGGATTTGAAAATCCCGCCCCCATTGGTTCTCCACTTGCTCGCTGTCGCTTCCTATTTTTTCTCTCTTGTGCTGCCTTCTAGATTACCTCTGCTTGGTAGTCATTACGCTCAAAAAATTAATTTAGTAAGTTTGGAGGTTTTGTAATGATACCTTCATCTGCAACATCACGAGTAGCTTGATATATAGAATATATATATATAGAATTGTGCCTTCAGCACTTTAGCCTTTTAATGAGCTAGATAAAGGAACAATATCCGATATCATTACCCAGTTAAAAGAAATCACTGAAATAGTCTTGCTAGATGTCTCTTGACTTATTCTCCAGTAAAGCACGTTAACAGTGTTTTATATCATCTGTCAAATAATTTGGGATTAAATGAGTTTTATGTTGCAGTAATTTTCCGAAGTTTATGTCAAGGGATTAATTGGTATATTGGGATATTATTTCTTACTCTATAGCCACCATGTTAGCTAGGCGATCTGTCTCATCATATCTGCTTATTCACTATGAAATTAAAGTTTCGGTTTGCTGAGAAGTATGTCATAGGAATTATGAAATTTGGTTCTTTTCTCCTTTTGGGTATTTTGCATATTCTGGTCAGTTTGTTTGTTGTGAAATAAATTACAAGCAGTGTTTTGGTTCTAGTCTTAACCACACCCATTCCTGATGTCTGTATCTAATGGTTATTTCCGATCTAGTGCCTTGCAGTACTTATTTCAAATATTGCATTAAATGAAAATTGTTGTTGTCCTGTTAAAAGACAGATTCCAATTTGCTATTCATCTAGTTACTGTTGGGTAATTATCTTGGTAAAGTATATAATTATTAGGCCTACTTAAAATATATTATAATTCTCAAATAGTTTCATTGACTCTTAAATTACTTTGTATATTATATTATTTTTAAATGTTGTTTGGATTCTCAAACATAGGCCTACCCCTTCTGAAATGACTTAAGTAATTCAGGAAATAAAATTTATTGTTATTATAATATTCCCTAGAGATCTAAAAGATTGATAATTTGGTATCTGCAATTTATACTGAAGTTCTTGGAGTTAGGATTTATGTATCATTGGTGAGCTTTGCTATTGAGGTATTAGACTTTATATTCATTTAATCTATTTTGCTGCGTACAGTGGGTTTTACTGGTTAAGCTAGTGTGATTCATACTTTATATCCATGTTATATTCTAATGGAGATTTATTAAAATTGTTACCCTTGATTTAAACTTCTCTTGGGATTTGGAGTAAAGTATGTGGCTCCCTTTCCTTCCGCCCCTCTGAAGGGTGACAATCTATACTGGAGTTGGGTCCCACACCTTGCTTCCTCGATCTATTGAGACATTCCTGGAGATCCGGCTAAGAACCTTACCACAAAATAATTGTCTAGCAGCTGGTTTCGATCTGACCTGGTGTTGAGTGGTTCTTGTTTCATATCCCATTGTGCCCAAAGTCATATTATATCCATATCTCTCCCTACTGAGACTTGTGGACTATTACAATTTAACTTTTCTAAGCCTCAAGTTGATAGCAGCTTTTTCTTCTGGGGAGAGGAGGTTAGATGCCTCTTCATCTTATGTTTCACTATTTCAATGTGCTTTGTTTTTTACTTTCATCCTGTCTTTTCATTGTCAAGAATTTGTGGTGTAGGCCTAGGAATCTCTCATTTCGTCTTGGCCTTAGTGATTCCTGGATTCTCTGTTTGGTACAGGTGGTCCGACACGGATATGTATTTCCATGTGTTTTGACTTTGTACATTCATGTGCCAAAGTGGGGTGGTCAGTTGTTGTTTGTTGATCTCTCCTTGGTCGGAGTCTTTTGAGGGTTTTCGCTGGCCTTTCTGTCTGTCATTCTGTGTTACCTATGGTTTCTGTCTTGTTGGATCATTTGTGTAGTTCGACTCTGTTCACTAGTTTCCATGTGTTTTCACTTAAGATAGTGTTGGGTGATTTTGGGGAAGGTTAGGCCTTGCCTTACATAATTTCTGTGGTGTTGTTTTTTCGCTGAGTATCCTTGCTTGCTTCTCATAAGTTATTTCTTATTGCTTATGAGATCTGGGGAATTTGTATGATGTGACGACCATCTATACCACAAAATTACACAATTATCCAGAAAGTTCAGTTGGTACAACATTTACTGTATTATTGCAGATGTATCACATATGTTATTTCATCACCTACATAAATTATAAAATTGTAAAGTTATCATGTATCATTTTCCGTCAATATATAGGCCTACTAGTTTCACTAATCATAGCAATAATCATATTTTATGTTATCATCATACATATCAACCACACATTCAATTATCATACTCATTATCTGTAAGGAAATATAGTATAAAACTGCTAGCAGTTAATGATATGAATTATTAAAAAGTAAATTAAAAGTGTAAAATACACAGTACCAAAACGTTCAACTTTGTGTGTTAGGTTAAAGGAATCTTAGTGATCTTGCACTATTGTCTGTTGATTGTTGCTATAGATCTTGTTGATGTAATGCATACTTGTTAAAAGTTTAAATGCTGTAATATATCACAATATTAAAGGTGTAAAAAAATTCTATAAATATATAGTAATGTCCAGAGATTACTGTGGACTTGGTGATGACTTGCAGTAGCCCCCGTGTATCAGATGAACTTTCTGAGGATTAATATGCCGGATATGCACATTTCGGTCCCTGGTAGACATCATCAGTCTCTATAAAATTGATATGGGTAATTAATATAATATAACATAAATGCGTTACTTAAGTTTATTGGAATGATCTTTATAAGTCAAAATTGGCTCACCTTAATATGGACGAGACGTTTGAACATACGAACTGGCTGAGTATGTTTGAGATATTGTATATTGTCGGGGATGGGATAGTGGTCAGAGTATAGTTCATAAAGTGCATTGTGTTCGATCGGGTTTTTATTTATGATTTTGTGTGTATGTCTATATATTTCAAAATTTTCCAGTGTATCTAGCTTTCGGCCTTTATTCGGTTTGTGTAGTACCGGTATCTTTAGTATTTTTTTCCATAGGTTGTAAATCGTGATTATTAATTATAATACAGTATACGTATTAATACAGTAAAGAAACTCAGTCCGTTTTTCTACCAGATGAACATGTGCATGCATATACTAGCCATCGTAGCGGCCATAAACTAACACTACAGTAACTACTCCGGGAAGTGTGTAAATAAATAGGAGTGTGAGGGTCTACGGTTGGATCTTCACGGATATGGTTGCTCGTCTATTTGCTGTGAAGGATTTCAAGTGGACTAGTGGCGTTTAGAACTTGTGTAGTAGTGACTGGTGTCTTTTTTTTTTCTTTCTTGGATTTCTGTGGACTTAACCGATTCTTAGTGTTTTCTTTTTTCTTATTGTGTGTTACCCTGCGTGGGGTAAATTAGTCTGACTTTCTTCATAATCTTTCTTCATGCCTACAGTATCGTTACCTTTAATAGAGAGTGGTACCTCTCCGGATGGTGCCCTGAATGAACGACCACAACCTAACCTGCCTACTGAAGGGGACAAGTCCTCAGAACCTAGTGGTGATGTCCAGGCTATGGAGGAGACTATAATGCCTTCGAATGACCCTTTACCTACATTGAGGGTTGAATCCGTGGATAAGCCTAAGCAGGAATATATCTATACGGATGTTGGACCATACTTTGTATCAATCCGCCAAAAGAATAGGAATATTGGCTCTATGCACCCCATGCTTATAGGCCGATGGCTGTTTCATGGGAACTATGAAGTACGATCGGTAGATAGAGTTGCCAATATCAAAAAAACGTTCATTTCAACACTTAACATGCAGCGAATTCATTTTTGGCATCGTCTTTTGACACTGACCATGGTACTGAGTCGTATATTCCTTCTTACAACATTTATACGTCCGGAGTGATAAAAGGAGTGGATGTGTGCATTACCCCCAAGGAAATCTTGCAACATTCTATTGTTGCTGAACGATATGCACTTACTTATGTACACTGCTTTCATGTGCGGAAACAACAGGAGGATGCCAGGTGAACTATTTACCTACCCAGACGGTAAAGATTACGTTTCAAAGTCAGCGACTGCCTCAATACATTGTCCTGTTTCACCAAAAATGCCCGGTTGAGGTGTATAAGGAACGACTTATGTTTGACTTGAGGTAAATTAAATCACAGGAGTAAATTCTGTTGATCTGAACCCAAGTGCCTAGGGTGTGGACTGGACAAGCATGAAGGACAGTGCACAACGGATAAGCCCAAGTGCATAAATTGTAGAAATGGTCATTCACTCTGAAAATAGACGTATGTCTGGCATACCAATTGGTGACAAAAATCGAGGATACTCTGCGTTCATTACCAGTGTCTCGCAAAAAGGCACGCATGATTGCACAAGGGAAAATCATCTATGCTTCTATGGCACAAAGGCACTATTGGCAAATAGTGGCACTATTTGGAAATACCACGGCATTTCCCCCGCTGCCGGAAAGGGGAGGAGAGAGAAGGCCCCCTCATCACGAGCACTCTACACAGCAGGCAGGCATACCCACCGGATCTAACTCTAAGCGAAAAGACCCCGATAATACATTGGGGTTTGATTCAAATGCTTATAAAAAGCTGTTAATGACTCCTGATGGAAGGGCTCCCAGCTCGGGATCACAATCTGTACTTGGAAGGGACAAGGATGGCAGGAAACATGGATGTCAGGTGTCCGAGGGCAAGATACCTCTGCCTCCAATGTTAAAACGAATCCCATCGGGAGGACTGCAGAACGATCATTCAACTGCATCCCAGCCACCATTTACTGTGATTACGGCAGTGAATAAACTACTTAGTGAAGCCCCGGATGGGCAAAGAAGCATTTTACTAGGCATAAAACAGCCCATTCGAAGTCATATGGGGACCCATACCTAACTTTCTCCTGAATTAGCTTCCAATACCCTGGATATGTTGGAAGGCAGGAAATGTATCAAGATGTCTGGACTGATTCCTTTTATCACAATACTGATTTCCTTATCCTCCTTCAGCCTGGTATACAAAATTTTACACTGGAATGCACACAGCATTAAAAACAAGAAAGTTGAACTTATGGGACTCCTAGCTAGGTACCATTTTGATATTATTGTCCTCCTCGAAACATGGCTGAATCCCACTCAGAAATTCTTGATACAGGGATATATTACTATTCGGAATGATAGGAAGGGAAAGGGTAGGGGGTGGCTATCCTAGCTAAATCTCATATTCCCATTTTGCACCATCGAATAATCAATAATTTTGATCTTACATTTCAAGCTATCGAAATTACCATCAATAACATTAAATTAACTGGTATATGTAATATGAGCACATATTATATTACAGACACTTATTGGAGATCTACGTTCCCTTCGGACCGTCATTTTCAGTATCTTTTTTTGGGAGATTTTAATCTTGGTAAGTCCGTGCAGGAAATCACAGATACACACTCGGTTTCTTTTATTTCCACCTTGAATCGACTGAACACTACATTTGCGTAATACCAATATCCCGACACGGTTAGGTTATAGGGGACAGCGAGACATATCGCCTGATTTATTCTTTGTTTTGGATACCTTAGGTCACTCCATATTGTGGGAAGTTATTTATGATATGATGGGCAGTGATCATTTCCCAATCAGTTTACAAAAAATAGGTTCTTGATTGCTATTGTTCCAAGAGAAGGTGATCACGTTTCGAAAAAAACATATTAATTGGGAGCAGTTTCGACACCAGATTAGTTCACTATTGTTATATCACAGTTTGCCTGGATTACGACCGCGGTGGACGACTATTTAAAACAACAAAGTGTGGCGAGTTCGACACGCAAACATAGGGTGCGGGCCAAACGTCCCTGGTGGTCAGTGACCATTAGCCATGCTATAGCCAAAAGAAAGCTCCTTCTTCATAAAGCTTGACAACATCTTACTTTCCCCATCTATTTAAAGATACAACACCAACAAGCGAGAATCAAACAGTTGATATTATCAGCTAAACGACAGTCGTGGGTTCAATACTGTACCACAATTGATTTCTCCACATATTCACATCAAATTTGGAGACACGTTAAATGGTTTACGGGAAATATACAGTATTCGTATATGCCGATTATGTGTGATATCACACTACAGGAAGCATTTTTACAGTATATATCTCTGGACTTTGTATCCCTGCAGATTCCAATATCGAACACACCAGGTCATGCATCTTTGAATATACCTATCTCCCGCAGTGAAATCATGAATATTTTATGTAAACAGCACATTGATATCCACTCCGGGCCAAGACAACATAACTTATGAAACTGTGGCAGGTTGCACAGACAATTCTTCCCCATTTAGAAAGAGGATACAATGCAATCCTACGGGGCTCTACATATCCGGTGGAGTGGAATTATATACCAGTTGTGCCTATTTTAAAGCCGAATAAAACAGGATTAAATCTGACTATCAACCAATTTTACTCAGTTCCATTTTGCGAAAATTAAATGAAAAAATTCTTAATCAGTGTTTGAAGTTTTATCTTGAGAAGTACGATCTTTTACCCACAAAATAGTTTGGTTTTCGTAAAGGGTATAATAGTATTCTGAGTGCAGTTTTTTATTACTGACGTTTACACAGGATGGTACAAAGGAGAGGACACATCGGCAATTACATTGGACATTACTGCAGCTTACGATAATGTGGATCTATCTCTCCTTTGCGATTGGCAGAATGTGGAGTACTGGCAACATATATAAACTCCATACTTAGGTTAATGACTGAGACACGTACCACATTACCCCAAAGGTATGTCAACTTTTCTCTATGGAGGTCGTCTAAGGGGATCCCACAAGGATCATTCCTCAGTCCGACGTTGTTTAATATTTATACGGCTCCGATTCATAAACTCCACTTCCACATATGCAAAATACTATGTTTTGCAGACGACTTTATATTGTATTGTCGATTTTAAAAAAAAAGGAGGGTATTTTGGGGACACATTGGAATCTTCTTCAGGAAGATATTAACACCTTAACGAGGGCACTTCATGACATTGGGCTGAATATTAACCCTGATAAATGTAACTATACAATTTTTGTGCGCTCCCTCACGGCACAGGCACATCGCCCAGATATCAATATTTTTTTTCACAAGACTATCGAATACTCTGGCCATATTAAATATTTAGGACTATATTTAGACTTTAAGTTATCTGGAAAAATACACTACTCCCGTTTACTGCAACATATATAAAACAAGGCATCGCTTTTTCGTAACGTAACTGGGAGATACTGGGGAAACCATCCACGGGCGTTATACATGATATACAACAAATATATATGAGCGACTATAGAGTATAGAATCGCTATTCTCGCATCGTCCAATTACCGCTGTCGACAACAAATCCTTTCCCTGTAGTATAATATCGTGAAGCGCATCTTGGGTACGGGAGGTAAGCCTACTACTCATAGAGTGCTTCAGGAATTGGATGTCCAACCTTGGCAAGATAGGGGGAGAATTGCTTCCATTAAAATGATGGCTTTTCTATTACACAATAAAGGCCACCCTCTCTACATAAAAATAAGATAATTGTTGGAACTCAGAACAGGTAGGGTTAAACATCGCTATAGTATCCAACTACCTCCGTTTTATGGTGAATTTCAAGCATTTTATGAGAATCCGCTCACTCCAGTGAATAGGAAATTTCCTCTTTTTAAGTATGACTACTCTACCATTATCCTTCCCTTAGATTTTGACTTTCACACTTTCTCCAAACAGGACTTCCATTCCCACCAGACATAATTGGATTATATTTCTTATTTCCCATGCAATTTTTTCATCCTGCTGTTTACTGACGGGTCGAAAAATGAGATTGGAACCGGTGCAGCTTATTACAATGGACATCACAACATCGAACCTTTTCACTCACATTACGTAGCAGTTTTTATACGGCTGAATTATTAGTCATCTCTCAAGCAATGGACAGTGTGCGAGACAGTAGAGGTAATTATATTTATATTTTCTCTGACTCGCCAAGGGCCGATTGTATAAACATCACTGACTGAAGATCAATTATGATCTAAGTTCAGAAAATGATCTGAGTTCAGGCTCGAGTCATATTGTATAACACTGATCTAAGATCAAGAAATTGAAGTTCAATTTTGATCCTAGTTCATACATGAGCACTTGGCAACATCGCAGAAACAGATGAGTATCGCGAGACGAGAGCATTGTTATTCTGTTTTCCTCCATATTCAGACTGTGTTATGCGAAAGGAAGGGGAAATATGATCGAAATTAGCAGAAAAAGGATCGTTCCTAATTGAAATTGTCTTGGGAAAATATAAAGATATTATAGAATACAAAAAGACGGATGCAATAATATCCGTGCAAGAGCAAAATGTGATGAAAAATGTTCTTGTAATTTCATTCCTGACGTTATAAATCGGCTTAACATTTTCACGGCTAAGGACGTATAAATGCTTCGTCTCATGAATTGTATAAGAGCGGAGATGTAAAACTTAAGGAATTTTTGTTCGTCTGTTATGTTTGTCATTCATGGAAACCAGGTAGCCTATTCCACTGAACTTTTCTCTATAGATTTTAAACTTAATAGCCCACTGAAGTTTTTACCTCATGACTGCCTTATTACAGTGTAAAATATCAGTTCTGAAAGAGTTAATAGGTCACATAAAGAAAGATAATGAAGAAAGCATTTGGGGAAAATCCAAAAACAGGATCCTCCCACTCGAGATTTCCTAGTAGTTCCACCATAGTCTCCCATGTCTCTCGTTTAGCAGCGTTGAAAATTTGGAAAATTTTTATTTTTTCCCCTTTCTACTGTTCAATCTCTTTTCTCCTTTATCCTACCTACCTATTCCTACAATAAAAATTTTGACCCTAAGGTGATCGAACACGCGACCACTAGCATGATAGCCAGTCGTTTTACCACTACGCCATCAAGTGAACTTTGGGGTGATAGGCGAGAATTCCTATATTTAAGGTTAAGGGAGCTGCATGAAATGGCGAAGAATGATAATTTCGTATTAGTTGCAATTGTGGTGCAAGGGTTATTTTCGTATTACAGTAATTAGTGCAACATAATAATAACGTACAGGTTATGCTGTAGTTATGCAGTGCACAACTACTTTATAGCTAGAAATGTACGCACAACTGCATTATAGCTAGAAATGTATGAAGTTGTCTATTGTGTATTTTCTTTATATTTATCGTAGCCACACAGGTAGGCCTAATATTATGTTTATAATGAGCTAATCTTATGTCTCAAATACGAAAACAGCCCCTTGAACTGAGATCAGCTAGTTTGATCAGAGAAATTTCTCCAGTCAAAATTGATCCAAGTTCAGTGCGAATTGATCTCAGATTAGCGTTTATACAACAAAAATTTCCGAGTTCAACGTGAACTGAGATCAATTTAGTCTCTGATCCAAGATCAAACTGTTTATACAATCGGCCCTAAGTGTACTAACCACCATCATATCAACGGATTGCACGACCTGATTACCTGAACTTGCTCTGCACATTAAAGCTACGGCTCAGGACATTTTACGTGTGAATGCTCTAAAATTGATATGGATTCCGGGGCATAGTAATGTCAGGGGCAATGATCTGGCAGATTACTACGTGAAATACGCTACGGAGGGATCACAAGACAGTAGCTGGACAGATACCATTCCTGATTATATTGCACATAAACTTTGAATATATTGGAAGTCTCTCCAGTGTTATAATCAATCGTGGTTTGTCACAACTTCATTACCTAGGGAAGAGATATCGCTCCTTTATAAAGTGAAATTCAGGACGGCTCTTACCCCGCAATATTTACATCAAATTTGGCGCAGGGACGATCCGTAGTGTGTTTGTGGTGGAGTGGGTTCTATTGAACATATGCTTCTTACGTGTCAGATATATAATACTCAAGAGACCGGTGGGCGGACGCTGAAACCTCTTGGTGAAGTGAAACAGGAGTGTTGTATTTATTAGAACAAGTGATATTCGAAAGGACCTTATTGTTCTGCTGAAAATTGCAGTAATAATAAAGTTTAGTTTTAAATTTATCACTTGACAAGCAAACTTAGATTTACCTTTGGTAATCCGGACGGCCGTTTCGCACTACTTTAGTGCATCATCAGCGGTTTTCGAACGGCTACTGGTGGGTGCCTGTGTTGTACGCCTAGGTGGTGTGGGTGTTGTGTTGGTCTTGAAGTGGGAGTGGGAGTGGGAGTATTTGGCGGTGTTTGAATGTCAGGTATCGTGTCAAAAAGTGTGTGTGATTTGAAGTGTAGTTGGTCATTCAGTATAGATGTGGGGTGATTTTTTGTGTGTTTATATATTTCTAGTTGTTCTATTGTGTTTAGTTTACGACTTTTGTGGAGTGTGTGGAGAATTTCCATGTTCGTGTCTATGTTAGTGCAGTTGTGGTTTGTGTCAAGTAGGTGTTCTGCAAAATTTGATTTTCTGTTGTGGGGGTTCTTGGAATCTTGTTCTAAAGGATCTGCCAGTTTGGCCTATATAGAAGTTGGGACAATTGTTGCATTTCAGTTTGTATACTCCAGTTTTGTTGTAGGTGTCCATTTGTTTGCTTTTCTTTGTTATGTGTTTCTTTAGTGTGTTGTTCGTTTTGTAGGCTATGTTGTACTTGAGTTTTTTGAAGGTTGATGCTGTTTTGTGAGTTTCTTTACCATAGTATGTTAGTGTGATGAACTTCTTTTTTGGTTCTTGGGTCTGTGTGTGTTCTTTTAGCTTGTGTTTAGTGTTTCTTAGTATTCTATCTACTGTGCTGGGGTTGTAACCATTTTCTTGGGCTATGTATTTGATGGTATTTAGTTCATTTTTTAAATCTTCCATCTCCATTGGTATATTGAGTAAGCGGTGAACCATGAAGTGGTAAGCTGCGTGTTTGTGTTGGGCGGGGTGGTTGGATGAGTTGTGTATAGTTGTTACTGTGGTTGTGTGTTTCCTGTAAATTTTGAATTTGTGTTTATTGTCTGTTTTAGTGATTGTGACATCTAAGAAGTTGATGGCTTTGTCTTCTTCTGTTTCCAGTGTGAATTTCATTGATGTGTGTATCTTATTGATGTATGTGTGAAGCTGTTCGACCTGTCTTTTGTTCACAAGAACAAGAACAAGATTCGAAGAACACATAAAAGCACTCAAATACCCCCACAACAGAAAATCAAATTATGCAGAACACCTACTTGACACAAACCACAACTACACTAACATAGACGAACATGGAAATTCTCCACACACTCCACAAAAGTCGCAAACTAAACACAATAGAACAACTAAAAATATATAAACACACAAAAAATCACCCCACATCTATACTGAATGACCAACTACACTTCAAATCACACACACTTTTTGACACGATACCTGACATTCAAACACCGCCAAATACTCCCACTCCCACTTCAAGACCAATGCAACACCCACACCACCTAGGCGTACAACACAGGCACCCACCAGTAGCAGTTCGAAAACCGCTGATGATGCACTAAAGTAGTGCGAAACGGCCGTCCGGATTACCAAAGGTAAATCTAAGTTTGCTTGTCAAGTGATAAATTTAAAACTAAACTTTTGTTAAAGCAATCAAGAATGGACACTCAAACATACAATAATAAAGGACGAAATCCTGAATTGCATTTCTTCACTTTCTTGAACGATTCAAAAAAGGTAAGAACGAAAATACGTAATATTTATTGTAGGCCTACTGCCTTACTTGTGATTCTGGTGTGGTTACATTTCAACTTAATTTAATGTAATATTTTTATATTTCATTCTGTTGTAATGATTTCTGGTGTATAAAATGGGTCATTAATGGTCAACAAGAAAACCTATTAACAAAAGATGTAAAATATTTGAGTGAAAATTACTGTCTATGCTAGGAACACGCCGAAAACAGACAGTTTATGAATTCCTATAAAATCTCGTTAATTAAAACTGCTGTACCGATGGTGCCCTCAATTCCAAATGCTCCAGAATATTTTGTTTTGTTTTGTTTAATGGAGTTCATCCTGCAGTAATTGAGGCTACATAGACCTACAATTGAAGTCGTATGTTGTCATATAAGGCAAAGAATCAAAATACACTCTAAACAATGAAGTGCAGAATGAACAACGTGACAGACCTATAATATCATAATTTATGCAATTAATAGATACCGTATTTAATATCATAATTTGAATTATAAATTATATTACAGGGCAATGATTTTAAAGGAAAAGTACTAGGCCTAGATACAGTAGCGTATTTAGGTATTGTTTACCTGTTCTTAACTAGAATATAATATCTGTTTTATTATTTCTTAAATTTAAAATTCAGATTTGCATTAAATAAAAATATTGTGTATTTTTATCTCTTAACATAACATTTTTGTGATTTGTTTATGTATTTTCCCAAGTAATTTGATATGATGAGAATGTAGTTTTAGTTACTCTCCACATGGAGCGCTAGTGTCGTCCAGATAACATGTTGTCATAGGACTTTTAACATACAGTTTCTTTACTGTATCAATACTTATATTGTGGTTATAAGGTGTTTTGCAAATGCCAATCTATTTCAATTGTATTTGAAATCTAGAGTATGTTCTTGAAATTCATGTTAGAAAGTTCTGCCTGTCTGTCCTATGTATATTTGATTACAATTATTGCATTCTAATTAGTAAACTCCACTAGTTTGAAATTTATCTTGTGTATTGTTTCCTACATCATGTAATAAATGTTTTAAGTTGTTATTAGTTTTATATGTTATTTTTATTTTTAGTATACATAGTATAGAGAAAGTATTGTGATCGTAACAAAAAATTGAAATCGAGATAACACCGGGAAAGCATGTTTCACGATGGCTAGAAACCGAAAAAAGTGTTTTTGGAATGACGTCTGTCTGTCTGTCTGTCTGTCTGTCTGTCTGTCTGTCTGTCTGTCCGTCCGTCTGTGGACAAGCACAGCAGATAAATGGTCCAATGTATTTACTTCATTTTTTTAATCAAGGACTTTTTCGAAATTTTATCGAACCGCCCAGAATTTGAGTTTTATAACTGAAATATTAAAGGGACTTTTCATGAAAACTTTTTAAAAAATTTTGATTTTTGAAGAATTGGCTCTAACGATTTTAATAAAAATTTAAAATTGGAAACTCTTATATATGACTAATGAAATGGCTATATCCGTTTCTCTGAAAAAATGACTTAGGGGGTACTTTACTCATATCCATTTTCAAATTTTCTAGATTATCTCCATTACAGTAGGCAATACATGAAAACCTACCACAGTAAAATTGTAGAGAAAATTAAAGAGCACATTTTTTGTTAAATACATTTCTTTATATAATTAATAGGTACCAAGATAAAAACAAAATAACATGACTCAAATGCGAATTTCAGAACATACACTTTGATTAAAATATGAATATTCTTTTGTTGCCCATAATAACAAGAATACTATAATCTAGATATTGTTGTGACATATAGTCAATTCACCACAGTCGTAATGAACACACCAAAATCAGTTAGAGCGAGGTGGTATAGGGTAATACAGAAAAGGTCCTGGGTTCAAATCAAACCTCCTGGCCACCCAAATTTACCAGTAGGTTCTTTGTAATAACTCATTAGTGCAGCATTTGCTTCTATTGTTCGGCTATATCTCAATGAATTTTGCATTTTTGCCTTTGAGATTGAGGAAACCATGCAAACCCCAAGTTATTATTGTTCTTATTGTTATTGTTATTGTTATTATTATTATTATTATTATTTCACGGTAAAAGCATTGAATGCCTTCCGTTCTAGATACTTATTAGTTTTCTGAAAATGTAATAAATAAAATTTAATTGTCCCTATAATTTACTTTTTTCTGTGCTAGCCTTTAACACGTAGGCTATATTCGAGAAAGTTTGTGCAACATATTTTTGCACCATTTATTTGTTGCTGTAATGGTTTGACTATTTTATGCATTTTCCTACGTATATGGTCGAAACTGGCAAATTTTTCGTTTCCTTCCTTACCTTGTTTTATTGGTGTAATAATGGATTGGTGATGGATCTTTTGTTCTTTGTAGTTTATTCTTTTCCTTTTTGATAGGTTTATAAATAAGCAAGTCCTTATAACCATTGATATAGGTGTCCCACAAAGTTCAGTTTTGGGTCCACTATTATTCCTGATTATGATTAATGATGTCTCTAAAAGCTTTTGTTGTAATACAACTGTCTATGCTGATGATACAACTTTCCTCAATATTCATAAAGATAATAAAATACTTTCAGATTTAGTTCAAAACACCCTAAAAAAAGCACAGCAATGGATTCAAATAAATGGATTTTTTATGAATGAAAATAAAACACAAAATACATTTTTTAGTCTAAAAAATCAGGATGATGTGTATAATTACACAAAACTTGGAAGTAAAACTATGATTTTCGTAGCCAAAACATAGGCTTAAATTACGACATTACACTAAAATCATTTTATTGTAGATCTTTTCACATTTATGTTCAGATTTAATATTTGACACGTAGATTGCGATTCTGAACTTAGTTTTGCATAATCTATTATAATAAATATTATTTAAACTAATTAAGATAGATTGTGAACAAACCTAACCCCACATTTCAAACCTTGCAATATTCACTTTGATATTCATGTTCCACGGACTTTAGAATAATGTTAAAGTGTCTGGCTTCATACTCACAGCTTTACATATTTAATATTGTTCCTTTAAAACAATTATTTGTTTATTAAAAGAAATAATAAGTTATTACATATATATTTGCATGGTGATAGTCATTTGTCGTTGTGAAATCATTTCGTGAGAGTACTTCGATCTGACAATATATCGATACTGGCTCGCGTTGATTTTCAATGTTGCCAATTTCCAGCAAAAAACTCACGTAGTTTTCTCAAACAAATATTCAAGTTTTTATTATTATATAGATTTTTTATATAGTTTTTATATTTGATTTATACTTTAAATCCATGGTGTTATTGTCCATTGCATTTGTTAGTATCTTTTCACGTCAGAATTACTTGTGACGCTTTTTCTTATAAATATAATTTTGCTAAGTTTATTTGGGATTCCCCTCACAAAGCCAATACAACCATTCAAGGCGTTCATTTAGTTAGTTCACACGTCGATTATGAAGGAAGCGGCCGTGGTTCTCATTCATTCCTGCTTGGGAAAAAGTATTTCCCAGTATATTATCATCATCAGCATTCTACAGTATCCAAGGATCTGGAAGCTGAATTTCAACTAGAATCTTCAATCCAACAAGGATTTGAGTTTCATCTTTAAATCATCAATTTCAGCTAAGAAATTTGATTATTAATATCATTCATCAAGAGCTTCTCGTGAGCACGCTAACAAACATAGCTTGTGACTCCTTATAAGTCTCTTATTTGAAGACAATCTTCAATTACATCTACCTAACTTTTAATTGGAACCAATCCCAATTAATTATAATTAATTTCTGCGTGAAGGAGAATTTCACTGTCAACTTTCTTTGTTCGCTTTGGGACGCTTGGCATAGGCACGCCAAGGTGACGTCATATAGACGCTTGTAATTTCACCATATTCGCTTTCTTTGTGAACATTATTACAACACATTTCAAAGTGTTATTTGACTTAAATTACTGAACGTCTTACATAATACATTCCTTTCAAATACAAACATAAAGAGAATTTGAAGGATTCTGTGCAAGACTGAAGTAATTAATATTCACCTAACTTCAAGATTTATAGACAATAAGCATTTTAAGTATTACACATCAGTAAGTGTAATTTACTACTTTAAGGAGAATATTTCATCACAACCAATTTATAAACACTATTTGGAACTTTAATTTAACTTTATTACAAACTGCTACAGTTTCAATTATCACCAGAGTATTTTAACATCAAGAAATTTCGTCATCTCTTCAAGATCATCAAACTCTTCAAGCATCAACGTCAACAATCTTTCAGTGTATTATAACCTCAGTGTCTTTTAGTGTTAAAATAAATATCAGTTATTCACCAGAAACGTTATAAATTCTTGTTCTTTTCATGTATAGGCAAAGGCAAGGGTTTCAGAAACTTACAGTCCATTCTCACCTAATTTCCCTTTCCAATCTACCTAATTTGGTACCTTGTGAAAGCTCCTTGATTGCCTACCTATACAGATGTGTTGTCAAACTCAACTGAAAATGTCAAACTCCTAGGAATAACTCTAGACAGACATCTTACCTGGAATTCACATATAGATCTAATATGTAGCAAACTATCTAACATGGTGTATCTACTGGCAAATTTAAAAAAAAACATACCAAAAGAATATGTACGTATGGCTTATTACTCATTCTTTCAGAGCGTAATGAGGTATGGATTGATACTATGGGGAAGTAGTTCCAGAATAGATAAAGTATTGATAATCCAAAAGAAAGCGGTTAGAATATTGACTGGTGCGAAAGTAAGGGAACATTGTAAACCATTATTTGTAGAAATGGAGATTCTAACTGTCATTAATTTATATATATATGATGTTTTATGTTTAATAAGAGAAAATTTACATATGTACCAAATGAGACAGCAAATTCATAATCATCATACAAGAAGTTCTAACAAAATAGACATTCCAGCTCACAGATTACAAAAAACTACGAAATACTACAAACAAATGGGAATAAATATATACAATAAACTGCCAACCAAAATTCAAAATTTAGATATTAACAAGTTCAAATGTAGACTATATAAATGGCTAGAAAAACATCCTTTCTATAAAGTGAGTGATCTTGATAATGTTACTAAAGACGACATTTAATTTTTAAAGACCTTTTTTCACAATTTCACTATTATTTAATTGTAGTAATGTCTTTTTCATATATGTGTGTTCTAATGTGTTTTATATGTCTATATGTGTGTTTTAGTTGTAGTTGTAGTTTTAGTTGTAAAAATCTTTTTTAACGAAGCCGATAGCAAACATGTGTTTGACTAATATGGTGGATTGGAAATAAATAAATAAAAAATTGTTGTTAGCTATTTGTAGAATAATTTTTAGTTCTTTATTGTAATCATGTTTTGTCATAGGAATGCTGATATGGTTAAATGCAGCCATGTTGTGGGTGGTAGGATGATTTGTTTTATTATTTATTATATTGTCAGTGTATGTGTCTTTCCTATAAATGCTGAATTGTAGTGTGTTATGGAATCTTTTTATACTAAGATCCAAAAATTTTATACTGTTCGTTGTTTCTTTTTCCAGTGTAAATTCTAAACTTCCCTGTATGTTATTAAATTCATTGAGTATGTTACAAACTATTAAAATTTCATCGATGCATCTACAGTATATTTTGATTTTGTGGTTATCAATAATGCTATCTATGTATTCTTTTTCTATATACTGTAAAAACGTTTCAGAAATAATTTCTGATAATGGTGAACCCATCTTCTTGTTTATAGATTTTGTCATCAAGTTTAAAGTAGTTCTATTTCAAGATAGTCTGGAGTAGTGAAGTTATCTGTTTTGTTATGATATTACTATCACCATTATTAATTAGTGTTTGGTGTATGATAACAGTTTCTTGTATGGGTATGTTAGTATACAGGCTCTTTAGATCTAGTGAAATAAGTCTTTCATTTTCGTTAAGTTTCATGTTTCTTATTTTATTAGTAAGATCGAGTGTACTTTTAAAAGTATATTTATTTTCTAATTCTAATCTTTGTTGTAATATTCTTGCTACTATTTTCGAGATTTTGTATGAGGGGCATTGATAAATTTTACAACAGGTCGAATTGGTTGTTTTTTTTATGAATTTTAATTTGAGACCTAAGTATTGGTATTTTAGAGTTCATGTTGATAGCATATTTTCTTTCATTATCGGTTAGTATAACATCCGAGTCTCTAATAGCTTTTTTAATTGCTGTTTTGGTATTTTTCAGTGGGGTCCTTGTCAATAAATTTTATGTTGTTGTTTTGAATGAACTCTATAGTCTTATTTACATATTCATTCTTATCTATCAATATGATGGCATTTCCTTTGTCGGCTTTGACATGTTTTATATTATTGTCTTGTAGTTTTTTGTTTAAGCCTTTCAATGTTGTCATGTGTAATTGTGTTTTGTTATTCTTATGATGTTTGTTATTAAATGTTCATGCAATTCTTGTAGTGATTTGTTGTCTAATGGATTGCTGCTTTGCAATGCTATGTTGCTATGGAATGGTTTTTACACTTTAAATATTGTGATATATGACAGCATTTAAACTTTTAACAAGTATAGATTACTTCAACAAGATCTACAGCAACAATCAACGGATAACAGTGAAAGATCACTAAGAATCTTTTAACCTAACACACATAGTTGAAAATTTTGGTACTGTGTATTTTACACTTTTAATTTAGTTTTTAATAATTCATATCATTAACTGCTAGCCGTTTTACACTATATTTTATTACTGATGATACTGAGTGTGATAATTGAGTGTGTGGTTAATGCAAACTTGCATTTTAAGAAACTTGCAAACTCGCATTTCCCTTATTTTAATGCCCGTACCGGTGCGGTGCCCAGGACGAGGATAGCATTAGAGGACAGTGAGTGCCATTGTCTCCTGACTCACCGCCTTATTTCACTGTGACGCATGGACATTCCGCCTTCATTCCCTGTACAGTGAAATTTAAACTGCTATTTTCTCCTTACCATACACTTTTTTCACCGGTTTCATAAGCAACACTAAAAGATTGCTCAATCAGCTACCAGATGGGCTTGATAACTAAATTTCCGATTTTTCCTGACATTCCGCCTTCTTCCCCTGTACCCTTCATATGTAATTTATAATATTGGTTTTTATATTTCATGATTGCATCCGGTACAGTGTTAAAGAAGTTTTTTAAATTACATATTTAATGCGAGTGGATCCCCTTTATGGAAGTATCGCAGAAACTATATGTAGTTTATAAAATTGGGTTTTACATTTATGTTGGGTACTGAATTGTGTAAAAAAAAATTGGGTTACATATTTAATGTGAGTAGATCCCCTTCACGGAAGTATCGCAGATACTATGTAATTTAAAAAATTGGTTTTTATGTTCCATGATTGCATACTGTATAGTGTAAAATAAATTTTTTAAATTACATATTTAATGCAAGTGGATCCCCTTTACGGTAGTATCGCAGAAACTATATGTAGTTTATAAAAGTATCTACGCTGATGATATTACCATATGGACTGCTCATACAAAACCGCACAAAGCAGAGGCTAATAAACAAGAAGCAATAAAAGAACTAACAGCTTGGACAGACAAATGGGGTCTAGAAATATCTAAAAAAAAAAAAAAATAGCAGAATGCTGCTGTTTCACCACAAGATATTCCCTACAAAATTAAGAACCAAAGCTTATTTTACTAGAAGAAAGTATTAAATACAACAAATACCCAAAAATATTAGGCATCACGTTAGATCCAAAACTCCTATGGACCAAACACATAGAAACAATATTGAATAGTGCACTTAAACAAATAAATGTACTTAAAGCAGTCTCAAACAGAACATGGGGTGCAAACACCTTGATTCTAAGGCAGTTCTATCTTGGATACATCAGAACTAAAATTACATATGCCTGTGAGGTATGGAGGAGAAA
This sequence comes from Ectobius pallidus, assembly GCA_964059195.1. Taxonomy (NCBI): domain Eukaryota; kingdom Metazoa; phylum Arthropoda; class Insecta; order Blattodea; family Ectobiidae; genus Ectobius; species Ectobius pallidus. The sequence goes on from CAXKWD010000002.1 coordinate 157,948,829, forward strand.
CCTTGCAGAAACTCACATATCAAAACTACAAAAACTACAAAACTGTACTTTAAGAATTTGTCTTGGTACGCCAAGAACCTCCCCAATATCAGCTATGGAGGCAGAAATAAACATAGAGCCACTGGACTTATACAATATGAAAAGAATAGAGAAGATAACTCCAAAATACAAAACTAACAAAACTATAACTACAGACCATCCTTTGAAAAAAATATAACAAACACCAGATAAAAAGAAAGCTTTCTTATATAAATACCGAACTCTTCTTTCAAGTCACAATCAACAACCACAAAAAATTCCTCCACTAGCTGAAATACCCCCATGGCTATGGCAAAAGCCAGCAATGGAAACCTCACTCGTAGAAGATTCAACAAAACAGAACTTGGACCCAATCACTCTGTGAGCCATATCATTACAAACTATAAATGTAAAATACAGCCAACATCTTCACATATACACAGATGGATCACTTGACAGAGAAAAGAAAAGATCAGGAGCAGGCTACTTCATCCCCAGTACCAATGACACCTTTTTCATGCCATCCAACTCAATCTCAAGTGTAGATGCCGAACTACTTGGAATTAATGCAGCACTGACTACTGCCTCAATTATACCAATGAGAAGATTTGCATATTTATGGACTCCCTAGCTGCCCTGCTTCTGCTGAAACAATATAAACCATCAGCATATTACTTCAGAACAATTCATATATCCCACCTAATCATCAAACTAACAGAACAACAAAGCAACCTGGTTTTCCAATGATCCCAAGTCACATAAACATATCTGGATATGAAAAAGGAGATGAAATAGCTAGAATAGCAACTACACTCCTACCAGTGGAACAGGTTGTATCTCAACTGTAAATACAAAAAGCTGTCTAGGAGGGAACTAAGAGAGGAGCGTAGGACAAGTTCTAGTGACTATTTCAATAGGCCTATACTATGTAGTTAAGTAAACCAACTGCAAATCACGGCAATAAAACAAGTGTTTCGAAGTCAGGCCAGATACATTATTTTTAGAGTGTATATATTTTAAAAGTGCTCCATAGAATAATAATAATAATAATAATAATAAGAAGAAGAAAACAACTTTATTTCTAAAAATCTCAATATCCCACTTCCATAGAATTTGGCGTAAACAGGGCTACTGTTCCACACATTTGCTGACTCCAGTTTTCTTGTCACGAATTCAGCATACAAGATGCCTGAAGTAACAGGTATTTATTGTTTCATTTTAGGCACCTCAACAGGATACAAAACTGTTAAACTAGTTACTGTAATCAATATATTATTAAGTGTTTACAGTTGTTATAATCATACTTATTAATACCTTATTTCTACGGAACAGGAGTGGTTATATGTCATACAAAGCAATGCATTTATGGCAGAGGCAGACGAGCGACTGAGGGAAACGGAAGTGTATGTGGAAGAGAAGGGCAAGGCACAGGGGGGAACTTGCACGTACTGGCAACACTTATCATTTGCAAAGCAATGAATATTTATTTAATCTATTTTGCTACGTACAGTGGGTTTACTGGTTAATCTAGAGTGATTCATACTTTATACCCATGTTTTCTTGGGATGATGATGGGTGACGATCTATTATGGAGTTTGGTCTCACACCTTCCTTCCAAGATCTATTGAGACATTCCTGCAGATCCAGCTAAGAACCTAACCACAAAATAATTGTGTAACAGTTGGTTTCGATCTGACCTGGTGTTGAGTGGTTCTCGTTTCATATCCCGTTGTGACCAAAGTCATATTATAACCATATCTCTCCCTACTGCGACTTGTGGCTATCACAATTTAACTTTTCTAAGCCTCAGAAGAGCCTGTTAAAATGGCCAGTGACCTTGCCCCCTTCACAAGAAGAAGGAAACATCCGTGGTGAACTGAAGGTTGTGACAATGCAATAGCTCAAAGGCAGGCAGCCTGGATGAATTGGAATTCTAATAAGAACAAGGAAAATTGGGAAAACTTTCTGGAACAAAGACAGCTTACTTCCAAGTTAATCGGCGGAGCCTTCACTAACAATCAATTAACCAAAATTGATAACTTTGCTAAACATAACTCTAGAGACTTTTACAAAACCTTCAAGCAGTCACTAAGAAAATACATTCCACCCAGTCTTCATTTCAGGGATTCGCAAGGCAAATTAGTTTTTAATGTCAAGGATAACTGCTGCCTTTTAGTCCAGTACTTTAAGAACTTACTAAATTGTGATCCACCCATTGAAGGCTCTTATTACCAACATACCACACCAAGCCCAGACTCGCTGCCTCCTTCAAGGGAAGAAATTTGTGAAATCATTCTAAATCTTAAGAACAATAAGGCAGCTGGAGAAGACTTCATTGTTGGTTACTTCTGGTAGTGTGCTGGAAACAATGCAGGGTACAAGTTCACTGAGATTTTACAGAACATATGGGAAACAGAAGAATTACCACCTGATTGGACACCAGCTCTAATTCATCCCCTTCACAAGAAAGGAGATTTTACTGACTTAAACAATTACCGTGGGATTTCTTTAGTCCTGGTAACTTACAATACTTTCTCCAAGGCATTATTAACACGAGCTGAAAGTCATCTGGATAGTCAAATCGGGAGAGTATCAAGGAGGCTTCCAGAAAAGCCGTTCCTGTGCAGAACAGATTCTCAATCTTAAAACTGTAATTGCATATTCCAAATTGAGGAACCGTGGTGTGGTCATCACCTTTGTTGATTTTTGAAAAGCCTATGACTCCATTGATAGAGAAACCCCATTCTCATTTTATTACAAGGTCGAATTAATTTTAATGTGAATACACCACCAGAAAATGTCATTGAATTTCTAAAGTTTTTGCACCAAATTCAAACTAATAATTCACTTTTGAATATGCCAGACCCAAGTCTATTCCAGGCATTACTACCACATACTACTGGAATTTTGTCTCAGATTATTTCTCAAGCAGTTGAACAATGTTGACAGACTTCATAAAGTGGTATTAAAAACTTGCATTCCACAGAGACTATTAGGAATTCTAGAACATAGGTATTTTTATAGACCACAATGTAAAGAGGAATCATTAATGGAATTTATTCATGATATTCGCCTTTATGCCCATTTGTTGAGATTACCGCACTCGGAGGAATATATAGATAAGACGATTGGTCTGAGTTCTCATCAAGCAGAGGTTAGGTCTGTATTCCTGGGTATATATCCTTCGGTGACCTTCCAACAATTGAAACAGGTTAGTGTTAGTGAATGAGGTGTTGACTGCTCATTCGGTAGTGCCTGCTAATTCTCTAGGCCTGTTACTAAATGTACATTTTGTCAAAGGCTAGGCCATGTGGAAAGTAATTGTTATTCAAAGGCTAAAACTAACCCAGAAAACCAAGTAATTAGGCTAATTGTCGTTCATCTACTGATACCAGACAGCATAATTCTAAGAAACCAATTTGTGGTTATTGTGGTAGAGTAGGCCATAGGGAACACCAATGTTAGGCGAAAGCAAAATCCCAGAAAACAAATTTTACTCATAAAAAGGCAAGACTAGACCCTACTAAACCTGATATTTCTCCAATGTGTGCTGTATCCAATTTTGAACTGCCGTTTGTTGAAATTATTATTGAAAGGTTCCATACTTATGCACTATTGGACTCTAGTAGTGCTATTTCTTTAATTAATGAAGACATTTTCACAAAGTTATCCTGTAATTTGTTATCTACGACTGTTCAGTTTAAATCAGTTACTAATCATAGTTTGACTGTTATGGGGCAAACCAAACTAAGAAACAAGATAGCAGATTTTTCATGGATGATAAATTTCTCAGTAGTGCAGAACTTAGCTGTACCAGTTATTCTAGGTGCAGATTTCTGTCCAAAATTGGAGTTACGATTGAGATGCAAGCTGCTAACATGTATTTTAAGTTCAACCCTGATATCAAGTTGCCTTTGCAATGTAAAAAAAAATCATTCTTCCTAAATATATAAATATGTGTTCTTTATCAGAAGAAGTACAAAGTAGCCAGTCTTCTAAAGACAAGCTCGATTTGAAGCATCTTACACCTATTCAGGAAAAGGAATTCAAAATTTATTTCAATTTCCAGATGTATTGACTGAACGTTTAGGATTGACTGACTTGCTCACATACCAGGTAGAGTTAAAGGACCCCACTCCTGTTAAACTTCCTCCATATCGCCTCTCACCACCTCAAATGTCTATTTTACGCCAACACATTGCTCCATTACTTGAACAAGGAATTATACAGCATTCTACCTCCAACTATTCTAGCCCAATCTTTCTCGTGCCTAAGGGCAACAATCAGTTCTATACTACCCTAACCCAAACTTTAGTGAGAGAGTAAATCGCAACCTCAAGACAGCCTTGATTGCTTTTCACTCATCTAGTCATTCTAATTGGGATTCTCAACTAGACTGGCTACAGCTTGCCTTTAATCTTTCCCGACATACCTCTCATTCAGTTACACCTTTCAGCCTACTTATGGGTTACACTCCTTCCTGTCCACTTTCCAATCTGTGGGCATTAGAAGATGTTACCTGATACTGTATCTCCTATTGATATCAAAGAGAGATGGCATAGAGCTAGAAACACTTTGTTTAGGACTCACCGAAGAGATAAGTTACAGTATGATGCTGGTCATAGACCACCTGATTTCAGAGTGGGCCAGAAGGGTTTTCTATTGAATCATCCTCAGAGTAGGGCTGTGAATAAAATTGCTGCCAAATTGGCTCATAGATACATCGGACCATCCAAGACTCATCCAGAAAATTCCAGAATTCGAGACGTCTAGAAAGGGGCGGCCCTCTTATTGCTGATTGGGGCTGTGCGCCGATTGGTGCGGCCTGCTACAGGCACGGCGCAGTGAGTGGACAGTGTGCGCTCGTGGGAGGGGCCGGAGGAGCTACGTGCTAAGGGGAGGATGCGCGCCGCAACATGCATTCTAGACCATGTGCAGAGACTTCCAGACCTCGACTCTAGAACATTCATCAAGACTATATAAGGGGGCGAGCAAGCCGATGCGGACTCATTAAATCAGAGTTGAGAGAGTGCAAACTGGACGGAGAGCACTGATCAGCGTGACCTCAAGTAACTGTGACTTGGGAAGCTGAGGAGCCAGTGACCGGAAGGACTAGTCAACGGAGAGACCAGCGAACGGAAGACCTAGTCAACGGGGAACTAGTGACCGGAGGGACTGGTGAACGGAAGAGCTGGTGAGCTGATCTGGACTGGACTGGGACACTGCTGTGACATGAAAGTGAGCACCGAACAGAAGAGTGAACTGGAGAACATTCCGGAGTTTTCTGGCTGTATAGATCACTGTTATAGGAAATAAAGAAACCTCCATCCTTCAATTAGAAATCGGTGTTCTGATTTCGAACCCCGACAAGCCCTTGATACAATATGTTAAATTGTCAACGGCAAGTCCCATGTTTTAGGAAAAGCTCTTTTTGTGTTCTCATGTGTATGATTTTAAAATAACATCCTTGCTTTTCAAAATATCACTAATCTGTGTTTTTCCCACATTAAACTTTGTAGCAGCTCATGAACACTTAGTTTCTCTCTCTCACTATGTTTTACAATATCCACTTTCTCTTTTAGTGACAAAAAGTTAGGTTTTTGTGACATTTTTAATATGATTGCACTTTCGGTCACTCAACTTCACACACTAAGAATGTATGAACTGCTCATGTATCACAGCTAACAACTGTGCTGCTAAGAGATTGTGATTGAACTGAATGTAACAGTAAAAATGTACGTTGTTGCAAAGAATTCCACTAGAATTCAGCTTAGGATTCAGTTTAATTTGCAACAGTCTTTTCCTTTCAAGCTGTCCGTTATCTGGAAGCTTTAATTGTTGTTGGGGATATATTTCAGTGTCCATGTCCGTTTTTGAGTATGTCCATTATTTGGAAGAATTTTATCATAAGGGCAAATGTTATTTGGCAGGGGAATTTAAAAATGTCCGCTATTGAGAGAAGTCCACTATTGGGAAGTGTCTGTTAAGGGAAGTTTCACTGTAATAATAATAATAATAATAATTTATTTCTGTCCAATACAGTGTAGAATACACAAGTGGACTAAGTCAGTCCCTACTAAAATGTATATAGAAAAACATAAAAATCAACACGTTCCCATATATACAATTATTCATTTGTCGACATGCAAGTAAAACAAAGTCATACTCTTACTTCCTAAATTTAATAGATACATAACTAAATGATGGTATCTTCATTTCCTCACACCCACATGCAAATATGTCTACACTCCAAGACAGAACATGCAATATTGTCGCTATGGTAGAAGACCACTGTGCTGGACATACAACACTATATCCTTAACCTCTTCACGGTTTGGTTCAGCACGCCGAGTTTGTGCTATTCCCAAGTAGATATTAATGAACTTAGACATGCCCCATGTCGTCACTGAACAGAAGATTCCATATTTATGTGTTTTCTGACAAACTGAAAACCAGAACTTTTAGACTTATGCTACTTGGGAAATAAATGGTTCAATTATGATCTACCGGTACCTACTTTGTAGAATACTCAATTGTTCCTGTTGTGTCAGAATGAAGGTCAAATTCTTGATCTGCACATGCACTTGCTTCGTCAAAAGTCATATGTGGCCTGTTCTTATACCTGGAATAAAAGAAATTAATTTTTGGAATTAAAAAAAACCAATGAAAAAATGCACTAATGATTGAATAATAACAGAATTATAGTTTTTTGAGGATACTTGTTGATGCATAGGTCAGAGTACTTAAATTTAGGAGCAATTTTGCTAGCTATTTCAATGTTGTATTACAGTGGAAACAGGGGTATATCTCCCAAGATTTCTTTTCGGGAGGGACTGTGATAAGCCTAACATTATCATCACTAGGGCTCAGAAGTTGATCTAAAACTGCCTGTAAAATGACATATAAAATGACCTTACATTTATGAAGTGAAAAATTCAAAATATGTCTTCATATTTATTAATACATATTTAAAAGAGAGAATATAGGCCTACATTGGTATATTAATTAATAACAATAACAAGATTTAAGTCTTTATATTAATACTTTAATATTAGCCTATGTTTTCTATTATTGTTATGTTTACTATATTAAAGAATGCCTCATAGCTAAGGAATTATAGATTGCTTTGTCTGTAATGTAGAAAAAGTTCAATCTGAAGACAAAATAGGGAAACATGCAATAAAAGGATGATAATGTGCTAAAAATGACTAGAAAAGAATAAAATGATGAAAAATTCAAAATAAAATTAAGCTATTTTTGTTTGTTTTGAAGCAAGATGAATTTATACTACATCCACCATTGTCTGTGATGTCTCAGAAAAAAGATGACATTTCATCAACTTTCAAGCACTAATTATCCACACACAATTATACTGAATCTTCACACAATGATACTCAAACAAAGCAAGGGTGTACATCACAGTCACATCTTAATCTAAAATAAAGGCATTAAAAGTTGAATCATAGAACAAAATAAGGTTTTCTTGCTTTCCACTATTGGAAAATTTATCAAGCACCATTTCAAACAATGCTTGCTCTGCCGCTATAATCTACCCGAGATGCAATATTGCCAGCTTAATCAGCTGTTAGCGTTAGTAGCTAACATTGAGCTCTATTACATACTGGAGATAGCACTGCATGATGAAAAATCGTGACGGCAGGGTTCGCGGTCCGCCATGAAAGTGAACGTATAATTTAGCTCCTATCCCGTATCTCCTTCTAACAAACTCATGTGAATTAATGGAATTATGAAGATGTATTGGCGTTTTTAAAAACTTTTATGAATGAAGCGTTTCAATATAAACTACTTGATGCTTTTTAAGTACATAACAAAACTAATTTCATATTGTAATGGTTTGGTAAAAATATTTCTTTAATCTAAATCAGGCGTGAATGTGCATTGGTAAACAGTTGTAAACATCGCATTTAAAAATTTAATATAACGTCACATTAGGCCTACATATTGCGATATTATGCTTCATTTCTATATATAAAGAGAATAGGCAAAATCTGTGCTAAGTGCTTTGGAAATGCATAAACCGTGACCTTCAACTGTACCGTTACTGTACTGGATACAATTCACATTATTTATTATTTTTTTAATACTTCCTGTAGACTAGCGCAAAGGGAAGCCACTGAAATGAAATTTCAAAATACTTAAAGTCTTAATACTACTTAGAAGTTCCTTTTTCTTCAAATCTAAAATTAATTAGCCATGCTATTTATCTTCTTGTTCTTGCAACAGACAATCTTCTGTAGCCTTTTGTTTTTTCTCAATTCTGTTTTGATAGGAGATGGTGAGAGGTCATCTGTTTGTGTCTGTTTATCTATTTTCGTATAATTTTCAGCGAGGTCTTATACAAAAACTTCTGCTTCCTCTTATTTCTGCGATTAAATACTAGCATGAAAAATTTAGGCCTACATGCATAAGAATACTAAGTTATATTTACATAACTGACATATTGCATAATTTATATTCCTACATGGTACCTAAAGTAGGCCTACTACTAACCACATTACGAACCACTTGTCTTTTTGGAACAATCATTTTTTGAAGATGTCCTGGAAAATTGAAGACTGGTGGTACAGCATCTCTTAGTAATTTTACGAGTGCACCAGACCTTGACATTATAGCAATCAGGTGTCTGCTGCTTAATGTACTGTTCGCTGTGGGTGACCAGTGCCGTTCCTAGGGCGGGGCGGTCCGCTCCGGGCCCCACTTACTATGGGGGCCCCTAGTGATGCCCGACCCTAATATAAAAATTAATGTTCCACCTCTTTTTTTGATCATCGGAATTTTTGTATTAAATACAAATATTGCATATTTGACGTGTTACCAATTACAAAAAATTGACTCCTATTATCAATGTTTTGGTCTCCTGCTGTGAGAGGTTACTAGGAGATGCGTAGTTGGATACTGCGCTGAAATGCATCATTCAACTGATGAAAAATAGAACATGTCCTAATTTCTGTCATATTTAAACATGACCATTTTCCCATATCATTACTTTTTAATTATGCACATATTTGTATTTTGCTAATTAGTTAACTTAATATTTTTGGACTAATATATGTTTGTATTTAATAAATAAATACATTAAATACTACATGAGTGCGCTCCCTTATTCTGGCTTTTATTTTTTCGTATAGCTTAGCCCATGGAGACGATCTGAAAGACAAAAAGGCTAGCCATAGAAAAAGAAGTTAAAAATAGTCGTGTTCGTAGCTTTTGCTGGGGGAAGGGGCTTAAGTCCACTTCCATTTCTCTGGAGCTCTGTGGAGCCATATGCCACGCAATATTTGACCATTTTGTCATGAAAAATAACAAAAACGCATTCATAAATATACGTTTACCATAGGAAGCACACTTCACCATTACGTACGGAGTAGCCAACTTAACAAAAAGTGAACGTCACGATTTATGCAGTTCCAAAGCACAGCTGTTGTGTATCCTGTTTATATATTGAGATCACTGGTAGCTAAGCAAGCTAACTATGCATTAATGCCAACTTGAGCCACTTCGGTAAAAATCCAATGTTAGGCTGAATTTGTACATAGCCTACTGGCAAAGTAGTGTTGGCATTTCTGTTTCACGATTCGCCTTTCATCTTTTATGAGTCAAGATGTGCAATTAAACTGCCCATGATTAAGTGCCCTTATGTGCAACATATTAGCATGATCTAGCATTTGGGGGAGGGTTGTAAGCCCCCTCAGCCCCCCCCATGAATATGCCCCTGAGGGGAAAATATCTAAAATTCAGTTCTGTAGACACACATGGGAATGTTCATTGCAGCAGAAACTACAATGTTACCCTTCAACTCAACAGGTTTGTTTACTACACCTAGAAATGTAATTCTTCACACTGGAAGTAATCAATGCAAAGTAAGAACCTAATCTGAAAGATCCCAGACAGTCAAAGCAAACAAAGCTAAAGAAAGGTGTAAAGGAATGATGCAATGAACTGACTGGCCAAAATAAGTTTTCTCTAAGCAATTTTAAGATATTTTCATTCATATGACCATACTGTCTAGTGAGTTATTTTTCAGTGCTTAAACTTTGTCCAGCAGGAGAGAAAGAACATAAAACAGAGCACTCCATGGATACATGCGCTCCAGATAATTCAATTGCTTCAATTCAGATCTTCAATTGCTGAAGATTGTTCCCTATTGCAGTTGAAAGCACTCCGAGGTACTGCATAAACGCAGTAGTGAGCGTCACGTAAAATAAGTTAAGTAGTTTAACCACAGTATTCGTATTAATACAGTAAAGAAACTGTGTGTTAAAAGTCCTATGACAACATGTTGGCTGGATGACACTAGCGCTCCATGCAGAGATTAACTAAAACTACATTCTCATCATATCAAATGACTTGGGAAAATACATAAACACATCGCAAAATAAGTTACTGGTATGTTAAAAGAGAAAAATACAGAATATTTTTATTTAATACAAATCTAATTTTAAATTTAAGAAATAATAAAACAGATACTGTATTATATTCTAGTTAAGAAGAGGTAAACAATATCTAAATAGGCTACTGTTAAGGACTGTATCTAGGCCTAGTACTTTTCCTTTAAAATCATTGCCCTTTAATATAATTTATAATTCAAATTATGATATTAAATAGCCTACGTATTAATTACGTAAATTATATTATAGGTCTGTCACGTTGTTCATCCTGCACATCATTGTTATTTTTATTCTTTGCCTTATATGGCAATATACGACTTCAATTTATTGTAGGTCTATGTAGCGTCAATTACTGCAGGATTAAACAAGCAAACAAAACAAAAACAAAGAAATTCAACAAAACAAAACAAACAATTTTGTATTAAACAACAAAAAATTCTGGAGCATTTGGAATTGAGGACACCATTAGTACAGCAGTTTTAATTAATGAGTTTTTAAAGGAATTCATAAACTGTCTATTTTGGGCGTGTTTCAAGCATAGACTGTAATTTTCACTCAGTTGACCATTAATGACCTATTTTATACACCAGAAATCATTACAACAGAATAAAATATAAAAATATTACATTAAAGTAAGTTGAAACATAACCACACCAGAATCACGAGTAAGCCAGTAGGCCTACAATAAATATTACTTATTTTCATTCTTACCTTTCTGGAACTTTCAAGAAAGTGAAGAAATGCAATTCAAGATTTTGTCTTTAATTATTACTGAAATTTACAGCAGAAAAATAAGGTCCTTTCGAATATCGCGTGTTCTAATAAATACAACACTCCTATTTATTTATATACTTCCCAGAGTAGTTACTTTAGTCTTAGTTTATGGCCTCTACAATCGCTAGTAAATGCACGCGCATGCTCGTCTGGCAGAAAAACGGACTGAGTTTCTGTACTAAATTAATATGTATACTGTGGTTTAACCAGGTTCAAAAGTTACATTTTACACTGTTAAGAACTGTTAATCTCAAATTTTTATACTTTAAAGACAGGCCTAATAGAAACATGATAGTTAGCTTGAGGCAATTTATTTTAGTTGTGATGCAGTAAAAACGAGAATGTTTTGTTTACAGTTCCTCTTTTTTCTTTGCTGGAAAGAGTTTACATGGATGAATGGTGTGATCATAAAAAACTTTACAGATAAGGTCCCAAAATACTCATATTGCAGGGGGATTATGCCTCTGGATAACGGACTGTATACGAAGGAAAGGGGAAAAGGATAAAAATGAATTTGGACCCTACATCGTAAACCAAAAAATAAAAAATTCACAAACTTGGGGTTAGTAATTTATTTATTAAATACTGGAGCTTGCTACTTGTTAACATACTGAACGGCGAAAACACTGATCACCAATGCAAGATGTAGCAATTTGAACACATTCACTGATTACACATATATAAACAAAAGAAATTTAAAGAAATTCGTTAAAACTGGTTTGAAGCACAGTCTTGGGTTGAAAAAGTGATAAATTATTATAAATCTTCTGAAGATATTGTCCTCTTGAGGTTGATGTGATGGCATGATTGACTGTGACACAATCTTGATGTTAGTAGAGTCGGCATGTCCAGTGAACAATGATTCCCATCACCATATTTTGGTGAAATAAAATTACAGTGTTGTACACAACCTTGCCAAGGAGAATGATGAAATTGTTACATGTTGTACAGTGTTGTGTTGTGAAGCACTTAGCTGCGTTGTAGAGGTTATGAGCGATGTACTACTTTATGACAATATTGTATGTAGGCGAAGCGTAGTATAATGCACTACATTGTAGCAGTAATGTATGTAGGCAAAGCGCAGAATATGGACTATATTATCAGAAACTAAGTAGAAGGTCCATGTCTTCTTTGCTCCATGCCGCGAGTAGTGATACAGCCCACGTGCGGCTATTGACAGTTCATGGCGACTGTCCTTGTTGTTGCTCCCACTAAGAATACTAGAAACTAACTGGCACCCATGATTTCTTTGTTTGGCCGCACATCAGCGACACAAACTTGCGTGCAATTCTTGACACAAATTAATGGCAACTGGCGGGTGCGAATTGTCCCAGGCAATTTTTATACGCGTCAATTGCACAATTGATATAACATAAACAAATTATGTCATCTTAATTCTGATTTGATGAGGTTTTCCGCCTGAAATTATATTTTGCCAATAAGATTAATTCATTACATCATGGTCAGTTTTACCATGAAATTCATTAATTAAAGTTACTAACGAAGAACAAAGGATTTCCCTTAACAATCTGGTCAAACAGTCGATGTATTGAAATGACAAATGAACACGTGAGGTTATGCACAGGTGTTGTTATAACATACGAGTCGCCGCTTTCCGATCAGCAGATTTAGATATATTGGGAATGTTTAACATGCTTTACGTTAAAGACGTAATTACGGAAAACTCATAAACTAATGTATAAAAAGTTCTGCCTTCATTTGCTGAGCAGTATTTCACCGTCTAGTTTATAAATTCATATAGAATTTCTGAATCCCAAACACATAAAATTGCGAAATTTATAATTCATTAGATGTTTACGCAATGGGAAGATATTAGTGTAATTTGTAGCAATATGGTAACAGTGAATGAATTGCAGCGCCGCCGTGTTAATAAATGACATACAAATGATGGTGGAAAACAAATATGGCGCTCTCAGCAGTATGCAACTGCGTAAAAATATCAAAATTACACGAAATATTTCCTTATATGCTCACTAAGGCAAACAAAATTACATGAACACTTACTAATTATAGTGACAAAACAATTACACAAATAGGAGACACATGTAAGTTATCCCTAGCAGGAAATGTTTACCATAACCTAAAACTTGCTATGGGCTCATGTTTTAACACATATGGAGGGGCAGTGAAAGTTTACCAATTCAGCAGACGATAACAAGTGGCATTACCATATCAATAATGGAGATTTTATTCAATTTCTAACTTTTCATGGGTAATGTACAACCTGCCAAAACAACTTACATGAAAGACGATAGTCAAGAATGCATCTTTGGTACAATATTAATACAATTTTTTCCTACTTTCCAAAACCAAGCTAGCTATGTGATTGATGGTAGCCTAGCATTGCCCTTGAGAATCAGTCCAATCCTACAGTACATTGACTGTGCAACTCTAGCTTACACAACACAACTGAAAACCAGGGAACTCCCCTTATTCACATCAATTGTTGGATATGTCACACAATCACACTGTTGTGGAGCAGCTACAGAATGCAAATCAGTTGAGCAATTTTGATTGCCACAACTATCAAACAACGATTGAGTACAGCCTAATTACATAATGCAATCTAAGCATTATCTGGGTATAAGTAGAACTCTAAACATGTACAAACAGTCAGGCAGCAGCCCTGTATGTGGCCACGCCATTCGGGCCTTTGGGCCCGAGAGAAGATTGAAGAGGCTACGACGAAGACATCACCCCCTCAGCCTTTCCCGTGTGTGTGCTGTTAGCGCTGAGTGCCAACTTACGAAAGGTATTTCTAATGTCTATATTATTATTATTATTATGTTATGGAGGAATTTCAATAAGTTGTATCAATGTGTAGAGAGTCATAAACTATGTGATTAAATATGAATATTAAAACATACTGTTTCTATATGTAACATTATGTCTTCGATTATATAGTTCGTATGCCAATACTTACAGAGTACCACATTAACAAATATTTAAAAACATTCACCATAACAACACTTTCTTTAAAAAATATTATTCACATATAATAGTTGTTCCTCAGCTTAATTCATGGAACTCAGCTCATAATGACAGAGTAGTGTATGTCACGTGATAAACTGAAACCAAATTATTGGATCCATATTAACATTAGACATACATTTGTAAGGTACAGTTATATTTGACTTTACCCACAGTAGTATGGTTTTGGGGATGACGTCACTGGTGGAGCGTAGGTGGAGCAGCTGACCACTCTATACTCCCCACCCACTGACCACTGACCTTTGGCCATCTGGGTGCTTGCGCCCTTTGCTCCACCTGTGTAAAACAACGACGTAAGTGTTTTGTGCAAACTATCGGTTTGCTATTGGTAAATATTTGTGATATTGTAATATTTCCCCACCTCAGCGGGGGTCCGACGGGCTTTCGTGTCTCGCTGTCTTGGCGGGAGTCCATCACGATCATACCCACCGGATGTTGTCCAGGCGGGAGTCCAAGCAATGCACACGTGCAGTCCAGATGTTGTATAGACGGGCTTTCGTGTCTCGGCGGGAGTCCAAACTCCGCGTCCGAAAACAGCCCAGCGAAGGAGCCCAGCTTACCGCGGCGGGGTCCTGCATGCACGCCGACAAGTCGACACATGTCCAAGACCGATATAAACCCACGCTAACGCTTTTATATGTCATAGGCTAGCCGGCGTCGGTGGAGATGTTTTGGTTTTGTGTGTTTCAGACTAAGGAAGCATTTTTCCACGATTTACACTGCAACCAGGGGGACGGATGCAACCTCTAAGACCACACAACGAAGAAAAACTTCGGCAATTGCTTAAAGTTGTAATTTTAAAAAAATAAATGTGATATAAAAGGAAACCAGTGTAAAAATCATTTCAAACCGAGCTCTTATATTTTATGAATGAAAAAGTTCGGGTCATAACCCCAAAACCCCACTCCCATAATTCCTTCACGCGTCATAGGCCACAAGCATGTTCTATCTATTTTTTACAGGAAGCTGTTCGCCCTTGGAAGGATTGTGTAAATAACAAACAGACATTGTTATGAATGAATTTATTTCAACTCATGATTACAAAACTCTTTAAAATTATGCCGTGCTTGCATCCAGAGTCTAAGCACCATTACATTCTGCAGGGCACAGTTCATTCCCCGACGTGGGTGAAATAGGCACTTCACATTACAGTCTCTTAATTTGTCTAGCTTTGGTACACCAAGATTGTCCATGTTTATAACAGACCTCTGCAGTAGTTTTTTAAAAAATCTCGCCTTTTCTACTCGCTTAGAATAAAGTCTGTCTTCACACTGTAATACACTTTCAAGAACAGGTTTCAACTCGTCGTAAGGTAAGTATCCACTCTGCCATGGTATCCCATGGAGATACGATTCCGTATACCACTGACATTTTACATCTGGGTATACGTCTTTAGACGGCCGCAGCACGAAATGTCCCATTCTGCCATCATGTGATAATACAGCCGCCTCTTTCGCCACGAATTCCTTGCAAGTTGACTGATAGCCCTGGACATCCAATATGGTGAATTTCTCACACGACATTGGTGATGATGTTGGTCAGAGCAGTATACTCTACACAACGATCGTGCAAGATTAAACAGTAGGCCTTTGTGTTTGCAGGAATGTTGCTTGCTGCTGAAATTTCAACTCTGGTAGTATAGACTCCCGATTTAAGATATTCGTTCTGCTTGCTGCAATCGATCACAAAGACTGGCGTGGTTTCTTTTATGAACTAGCTCCTTTTAAGCAGTGGTGATGGGGAACGCTCATAGTACGAATCTTGAAATCTGGCATACATTTCGTACAATATCCCATACGCACCATTTGTAGTGTCTACCCTGAAAGAGCGGTACGGGTACTTTTTTATCATTCAAATATACGGACACGTCCCGCACATCACACAAATCAAATTTTGAACCGTCTGCTTCGGCTTTGCTTCTATCAGTCTGCAATGCTATGATAACCATTCTAAGCTTATGCAGCTGAGGGGAAGTTGTCACGTTCCATGAAACGCTGGATGCTTGGGGTAAAGATGGATGTTCGTACAACTGCCAGCTTCTGAAAACGATCGGTAGCGGTCGATCACTTTCCAACGTGTTTAACAGTTTCAAGCGTTCAATGTCTGATACTTTAAGCATGGGGACCATCCATTGTATATCTGTGAGTTTAATTTTACTAACGGCCCGCATGGTGACGTGTATCGTGTTTTTAGCTCTCATCATGACGAGTTCGAGTTTGCAGTTTAACAGAATTTTCTCAAAATCTTCGGCCACACCGAGAAAATGGTTCAGCGGTATGAAAACATTTAACTTTCCAGCTTTTACAATTTCTCCAACGCTCTCAATACTGGGATGTACCCATCCTGCGTTCTGCAGTCTATCGCAATCCAATCTCGTATAGGAGCAGACACCTTTCAACAGGCTCGTAATACCAGGATTTCTAGTACGATCCACAGTTTCTCCATGAATATTGAGTTTTATTTCATCGAATAAATGCTTAAAGCCGTTATTTCCAACTTTTCCAGTGTACTCGACATCTTTGTCTGTCGTCACAGTACCACATATCGATACGAAACTCTGAGTAATACATACAAGTTTTCGGCTTGAATGGGAATTCGCATTTCATCGCTTTCGCCGAGAGCCGAAGTGTTGTAAGGTTTGAATCCATGATACTGAAAAATTTTCTATGGCGTCTTCAAATAATGCCTTATCCCTTACGCTTAGGACGTACATGTTGTAGTACTAAAAAGCCTAGAGATTCCAGATACTTCTTGTTAGCAGATGTTAACTTGCCGACGGTACGCTGTTGATTACCGGGCCGAGCACGACGCACCGACTTATATGCCGGTTCGGCTGGTGAGGATTTATTAAAGTTAAGCCCCATTCTTCCTAATGGCGAGTCTCACAGACACTCGCTCTCCTCTAAAATCGATAAGCCTACCGTCCTGATCCACGAGAGATATGGTAATGTCCGTTATTTTTTGCATGTTGATTAACGGTAGAAAAATCATGTTTGCAGGCGCCTCGGAGATTTTATATCCTGGCGGCACAGTAGGAAAAAATTCGTATATGGTGTGTGTCGGACGTCCGTTTAAGAATGATCCCGACGCGATGTTACATTGAAGTCTTATAGTATTGATGTTAATTATGTCTGGCTGCTTTGCGGAAACGTCAGCTTTCTTTTTCGGTATTTCGTCCGTTGTTTCAAAACCGAGTAAAGGGCCCACGGAGTTTCGAACATTAAAAGAAACGTTGAGAGAGCAATATATTGTTGTGAGCAGAGTATTGGGGTTCACACTGACTCTAAAAACTGCATCAGGATCAAGAGTGGAATTTGTTAATTTTTTTTATCATGAGTGCCATATATTCTGAAATATCGCTAACCTCGTACCTCCCTTTAGGGATGGTGATGGTGTGTTTGTTTGCCCGATGTAACCACCAACGAATTGTTACTCTCTGTAATGTTTGGAATAGAGTTGTAAGCGTCGAGTCTCAGCATCGCAATCTCGTAGTCTGCCCCATCTTCCAGCTCGATAGGAGGATAAAACGTGCTGGATAGTTCGGACGTGGATACGCTTAGAGTGAACGTGTGCGTCATTTTAACACTCGTTTGTCGGAGGTGAAGGCTTTTATAGTATAAATGCTAAAAAGAGGTGACCGCAAATCTCGGTGTTGTATTTTTGATAACGTGTAAAGTTGTAATATAGTTTAGAATGCGGACCAGCATAATTTACAATTCCTGCAGGAGGCAAGTCGCCATAGCTATCGAAATATAATGAACGGCTACCACACTTTTTCAACGCTACCCAATGCTTCCCAGGCCCTGAGGCATCATCGAGATTGATAATGATTCGTTCCTGTTTATGAGGCTTGGTAGGTAGCTCGTTTCTCATGTAAACTCCTCTGAAATGTGGAACATAGCTTTTTCGCATATCGCTCCAAGTCGTAGTTCGTTAGTGCTTTTTTTAAAGACGGATTCCTCTGCCAGATGGATAAGGTTTTAAAAATAGTCCCTTACCATCTCTGTGCTGGCGTATGAGCTTGTCGATCCCCTCCTTCTTTCCCAAGGCAATGCTCTTCAGCATGCGATTATGGCGTACGTGTTCTCCAAGCTGCTTCTTATCGTTTTTTGCTGAATTAACAGCTTTAGCTATCTGTGCTCCGGCCCCACCTAAAGCCCCGTGCGCAGACAATCCAGCCAGAATGGGTAATATAGGCAATATGCCTTCAATTTTTTTAGGCGAATTCAAAACTCTCTTCTGTTTCTTGCTTTTCTTCTTTGCCAACACTTTTCTGTATGCAGCCTTCAGTTTCTGAATTTTATCCAGTCCAGCACCCATTTTAACCTTCCCCTTCATAATTTTTGAAACGGCGTAAGCTGCTGCACGCTCCCCGAGGCTTGCGTCGGCAGCCTTAACACGGTTAGAGGCCTGTTGTGCCAATTTCAAGTCTGCCTTATGTCGATCGTTTATATCCGAGCTCTGAGCGTAGCTTATATCGTGTAACTTAGAAGCTTCATCCAGAGGATTGATCCCTGTATCGCCTCTTTTTAAACGTTTCTCTAGTTCGGTGCCTGGTCCGCAAAATCTGTACTTTGGTATGTGCATTTCCACTGGCAGGTTATTAATGAGCGTATTGATCACGCCTTCTCCGCGGCGACGTTTACCTCGTTCTATTCGTGGAGTCATACTGACCTCAACACCTGCACGGTCTTGCCTTTCATAGGTATAAAAGCGGCTGCTATTACGATTTGCCCTGTTATTCGCACCATGAAGTTTGAGAAGCAAAACGTATCCTTAGAGGTTCGCCCCATAGAGCGGACGGCTTCGATCCATGAACGCAATCATAGCATTTTACTACCCGACAGCATACGATGTATTATCTGTGGACCGAGCAACTCGGGAAAACAAATGTGTTAATAAATATTCTTTTACACCCCAACGGCGTAAAGTTTTCAAATGTCTACATTTTTTCAAGATCGCTGTTTCAGCCTAAATATAAAATACTTGAAGAAATTATAGCCAGAGTTCCAGAAATCGGTTATTACAAGTTTGATAACTGTGGGGACGGTATGCCAGAGCCTCACCAATTACGAGAAAATTCTGTGGTGATATTCGACGATATTATGACAGAACCTCAAAGCCCCATAAGGAATTATTTTAGCATGGGAAGACATAACTCGCTAGACATGTTTTATCTAGCCCAGTCGTATGCGAGGATACCTAAGCATCTGATGAGACAATTGTAACTTGTTGATTGTATTTAAGCAGGACGCGTTAAATCTAAGGCATCTTTACGACGACTACGTAAATGCAGACATGACGTTCGATAAATTCCGGCAAATGTGCCGCGAATGTTGGTCTCCGGAAAAGTATGGATTCCTAACAATCTGCAAAGAGGACTCTGTAGACCGAGGGAGGTATCGGAGGGGAATGGACGAGTACGTTGTTATATAAAGACATGCAATGTATAGCGGATACTCACAATGGATGATAGAGGACTCATACGCGCATGCAGAGGGGCTATGGGCGTTGACAGATTTGGATCGCCGTTAATTGCACGATACATCGAGAAAATAGCACTACCTCGAGACGCAGTAGGCAATTATTCGGTCAAAGGTAAACGAATACGCTACGTTGGCCATCCCACTGGGAACAACAATGCCGCGACGAAGGAGTACGTGGACAAGGTTCTGGCGCAGAAAGATTTTCACAAGTGATAGTATTATTGATTCTAGAAACTTTGAATTGTTTAAAACCACGGCCCAAGTGCTGAATAAATTTAAAGATACGATAAACCTGCTCATCCAACATCAGTCGCAGCTTAGAGACGATGTTACTGCTTTAAAATACCTCATGCAAAGAACAGCGGGGGCTATGCACAACATGTGGCAATCCAATTTTTTTCAACTCTACAGTGGCACTCGTCTAAACTTAATTTATAATGGAAGAATCACGGTTGTTGACATGGCCCATTCAGAAAATCTGAGTACAACGTTAAATGGAACAGCTGTTGACATTAATCAGCCTATCCATGAGGGGGCTATGCAGAACATGTGACAATCCAGTTTTTTCTCAACTCTACAGTGGCACTCGTCTAAAATTAATTTATGATGGAAGAATCACGGTTGTTGACATGGCCGATTCAGACGATCTGAGTACAACGTTAAATGGAACAGCTGTTGACATTAATCAGCCTATCCATGTCTCGAGAAGCGATATGTTATTGTTTAAGACGGGCACTTTTTCGCGTGAGGTCCCCATTACGATCGAATACGCCTATAAAACGCGTGAAATCACAAAAGTAGACAACACTCGAAATGAATCCGTCATTGAGTGATGATCAGAAAAGAATTGAGAAAATTGAAAAACATACCAATTCTATACGAAAAAAAAATTATTAAGAAAAGCCGATCTTCAGTCGAAACACGAGTTTTCAGACATTGTACAACCTATAACGCAACCTTCGGAACAGCTCGTCACTCTGAGTAAAGACAAATCAAAGCATGATGAAATGGAATACGAACCCGAACCCTATATGGAGCAGACCCCTATAAAACACTACAGGTCTATGTTGGAAAGCGTATATGGTCGTGTGTCTGTGGGTTATATTCAGAAACTAGTTCAATTGAGGCCTAGAAACGTGGACACCATATACGTTATAAAATGACATCCACACAGACAAATCTTTTCGATCGGGGCACTCCTTCTGTCGATAAAAAACGACACCATATATGTCGGCAATAAGAGATACCATTCCCGCCGCGGTTTAATGGAGTTGCTTACCAAAAGCATACCCGACCCTAAGTTGTACAACGATGACGACTTGGAGACGTATAAGGAAATATTGGAGAGGTCTAGCGCTCATAAATTCGGCTACGACGATAACGAAGAGATACGAGTCTCAAACAGCCAGTAATTTAAAAACGTCATTAGGCAGTTATTTCCTGAGGATGAGGTGGTCGAGGTAGACGGTGATCTCAAGACTAAAAAACCAGTCAGGGGAAAAGGTCTGTGGAAGGACTTGCATATGAATCACAAAATAGACTATAAATACTGGGATGACCCGAATGAACTGGTTCATAGACTGCGTTTGTTGGTAGCATCATCTGAGGCGGGAAATCACTCGCATAACAACGAAATGTTGGAGATTATAACAGAGTTAAGAGAAAGCGGTGTGATACAATGAGCAAACGTGAAATCGCCTACGAGCTTCATAAACCTGCTCGAATAAATTATTCAAGGCGTCACGTGACAATGAAAGGTCTAAATGATTTGTGGCAGAGCGATCTGATTGAAATGATTCCGTATCATAAGGAAAATAGAGGCTTTAAGTACATTTTAGTCTGCATAAATGCGTATTCCAAGTTTGCGTACGCAAGGGCTTTGAAGAACAAAACTGGTAAAACTGTTACCGCAGCCATGAATGACATACTTCGATCTGTTAAAACACCGCCTAAAAACCTTCAGACCGACATGGGGAAGGAGTATTATAACGCTAATTTTAAAGCCTTAATGCAGAAATACGGTATCAACCATTATTCTACATACTCCAACGTTAAGGCTTGCATTGCTGAACGTTTCATAAGAACTCTTAAAACAAACATGTACCGTGAGATTTCTGCCAGGGGAAGTTATAAGTGGTTCGACATGCTGCAAGAACTCATTAGGCAATACAAAGATAGGTTTCACACCACCAATAAAATGAAGCCTAACAAAGTCAAGGACGATAGCCTGCTGAAAACTGTGTATCGGTACAAGGAGCCATATACGAAGCCAAAGTTTGCTAAAGGCGACTTTGTAAGAGTTTCAAAACACAGGAAAATGTTTAAAAAAGGTTACTTACCGTCGTGGACTACGGAGATTTTCAAAGTGCATGGAATCCAAGCTACATCTCCACCTACTTATCTGCTACAGGATTTGGAAGGCAGCAACATAGAAGATGCTTTTTATGCTGAAGAACTCCAGAAAACAAAGTTTCCAGACACTTATTTAATTGAAAAGGTGTTACGTCGTAAAGGAGATATGATTTTGGTCAAATGGGGGCTTTCCTGCGTCCAAGAATTCATGGATTCATAAACATAATATTGCAGATGCGTGATACAGGATGAGGAAGGAACACATGTATTTTTTACTTCATTAAAGACTGAAGTATAGTCATGTGTTTTTATTTCCATTCCTTTACCCTTGACATTATTCTAAGCCTCACAACATACACAAGACACACAGCATAATTCATTTCTTATTTACATACAGATAATTATTCTAAGCCTCACAACATACACAAGACACTCAGCATAATTAATTTTTTTATTTACATACAGATAATTACTCTAAGCCTCACAACATACACAATACACATGGCATAATACATTGAACAAGACACAAGATACAATTTATTATTTGACTCTGACAACACACATCATATACATTTTTACACTTTACATCTTTTAGCAGGGGGTCCCTCATCAACATCATCCCTGATTTTGTAATGCCCGTGAGCAAGAGTATCCACGCCGTTAGGTAAAATGTAACGCTTGTCGTCGTTGCTAGATAAAGTGACTTTATTCATAGCAATCGAAAACACGTTATGTTTAAACGATCTGATGGATCTGTTTACCGAGAATGTTGATTGTTCGCTCTGAAGACAGGCAACATAATCTTCAAAGTTGACATCTTTGTCAATGACATTTTTCCTAATGCCTTTCAATTTCTTTATGGTCATATCATTTAATTTTATGGCGTACATCTTTGCTCGCAGGCCTACAAATTCACTTATAGTATGACCATTACCTTCATCCTTGAATTTACCGACCACCGCCTTGTTTTGGGGGGAATACAAGGGATGTTCAGGTGGGTAGACGCTAGTATCCAGCTCATCTCGGAAATGCATCATATCACGGAAGAGGTCATCCGTTTCGATCGTATAGACAAAACTGTCAGCGTCCATGTAACATAATTTCAAACTGTCTTTATAAAAATGTTTCGTCGTAATGAAAGTCTACATTCTAGTTTTAGATATTTCTAAAATAGACATGCCGACATAGATTGCTTTGTCAAACACCAAGCTAGTTTTAGCAAGATGGACGCCTACAAAATTCTCGCTGAATATGGTTATATCTAAAAAGTTTGACTTAGCCACCAGCTTTCTCATTAAATTTTGATCTGAAACAAGTCTAAAGTTCATTCTTTTCCGTACGTTTTCCATAGTTTTGCCAAAAACGGCGTTATTCATTAGTTTTAAAAAGTCTTTTTCAAAGTTGTTGGCTGCAGCCCTACGCTTGGCCGTATCAAAGTCAATATAAGGTTTCAACCAGCAGCTTTGTTGAAATTCAATAATTCTATGGATCTTGGATAACCTCAGTCCGTGTTGTAATGCTTGTATAAGCACAGAATAGTGAATGACATAATTTTGTTTAGGCTCGAGTTGTCAAAAGTTTTTTGTTTTTACTTCCTGGGGGACACTTCATTTCGGCACAAAAGGGCAGATCAGTATGAGCGTCGTGGAGGTGTTCTGGATACTCAATGTCGATCTCAAGGACATATCCTAATTTAGAATTGCTCGGTATGGACATGATATCAAAGGATGCTATCTCATCTTTCTCGAGCCAACGGAAATTACCTGTAGGTAACGCTTGAGACATGGCGTAACCATAAAGGTTATTGGCGTCGACGTAGTAAAGGTGAGAGCTTGACTTTGAGGCTGTGGCGGAAGTACTTCCGTCCACCATATTTTTTCATTCCTCCTCGGCGACCAATGCTTTTGTTTTATTTCGCGACTGTCCTGCCCTCTTCAGGCTTGCAGGGGTGGTTAGGTTTTCAGAGTCGTTTCGTTAGAACTTGAGCAGCTTCGTTACTGTTTGGACCTCTTCCTGGATTTCGTCCAGCCTACGGTGAGTCGATGGAAATCTCCATTGCATTATAATAGGTGCCTTATGCACAGGATTTAACTTGCAATTACCTAAATCTTCAGTATGTCCTAAAAGCAAATTTAATTCAACGCCATAAGCCACGGCCTCCTTTATTTTACCAGGCCGGAGCAGTTCAATCTGACAACATTTGATTCCGGCCGGCGGTGTTGGTATATGGACGATTGAACGTTGTGTTCTGTGTTTTACTACGTTTTTTCATAGAAATTACCAGCTGTATATTACGAGATGTGATACAATAGTGTGTTGTGTATATAGTGTGACATTTGTATAGTAATATAATATGGAATGAAGTATTGCATAATATTGTTTTACGGATTCAGAAAGGTGAGTGTGTTATGTCGCGAGTACGAGCGGTTTCATTTTATGTTAAAAATCGACATAATAAATCTATCTTTATTCTCGGAGGTTTACTTTACATGTAAAATTGTCAGTAACTGAAAATAAATATCATTTCGTTATTAAACTATTCTTTAAACCGTAGTACAGAGTTTTTCAAGAAACAACATAACCTTATATGTTGACAAAAACCGGCCGGAACCGATCAGCTGGTGAGAGAGACTGTCCTGGCCTGGTACAATAAAGGAGGCCGTGCATAAGCGTATTCTTACCCGTGTGCCAGACATCAACGAGAATTAAAATGTGTTGCATAGATTATCTATTTAACTAAGATCAAGTGATGTGCATATTGAGAAAATACGTGGTAAATTACTATGAATTCCTGTATTCATGCATAGGTTTGCCGGCGAGCAATGACTTCAGGCCGTGATCGGGGTTATCTGACCTTCAATCTGTACTGCATTCAGCTATAGGGCGTTTCAAAATCTATATCACTGTAATTATTACGCGAATAATTTCAGTCTGATGTTTGCAGTAATATTTCTATTAAACTGATTCATTATAGTGAAATTTATGGAAGCTTTGTTATAGATAGATTCTGTAGATCCTTCTATTCAGCCTTTGTTCGGTAATATATTATCCAGCTATTGTGGGCGTGTACTAGGCACCACATTTTCACGTAACTAGAATTTGCAACTTAAATGCATTCCGTGCCTAATCTATTTATACCTCTTACGTAGCAATTTTTATACACATTATTTCTATGGCTATATAGTGTCCTCTGCTTACTCATATTGCTTATTAAGTTCCTTTGTCATCATTAGATATTTCACCCCTCTAGATATTCATTGTAACAAAATATATATATATATTCTTCTATTTAGAGCTTCTAAATTATTATTGTATTTCTGCTTTTCTGTGAGGTTAGTTATTGCCGTTCTAGCTGGCTTAGTATATAAATAATTTCTTAGACCTTCCCTTGGATGTAGGTATCTATAGCGGTATTAAGGTCAGGTTAGGGAATCCTAGAATTTCATGTTGGACACATCTTAACATGTTTTTTGGAGGTAATTTGGTGTTTTGAATGTTCAGAATAATAAGGTTATGCGTGGTATTTGTGATTGAATCAATCATATATTTTCTAGTAAAAAAATATATATTTCTCAAATATATTATACAAACATTTATATTGTTGTTTAGCTTAATTAAAAGCTTGTTGAAGTTAATATGGCATTATACATAGTGTTTCCCTTTTCTCCTACCTTCTCCAGCCAGGGGATTGATCTACGCTCTGGAGGGTTAATCATGCTTCCCATTTTGTTTTTCTGAATATTTGGCCTTTTGAAAGTTAAACTACCTTTTCTGTTATATCAAAGCAAATATTAGTTACATAGTTAGTTACTTGATTAAAACCAGTTTGTATATTGTGCAGGGCAATTATTTTGATAAAGTTTTGGCAGCACTTAATATTATTAGCTCTTTTTATGTATGCTTGACGTAATTGATTTTTCAAATTTTGGTTCTACTTATTACGAACTAAATACATATTGAGATCTTATACAAACTTATCATTATATATATATATATATATTCATTCTGCTTTTTAGATAGGACTCTTGGGATTTCTTATTTCGTCTTGCCCTGGGTGATTCCGCAGATAGTTCCTGGCTTCCCTGTTTGGTACATGCGGTCCGACATGGAAATGAATTGTCCGTGTGCTTTGACTTAGCAGCTTATGTCCCAAACTAGGGGGTTAGTTGTTGGTGGATTTCGCCTTGGTCGGGTCGTTTTGGGGGTATCTTGGTCCTTTATGTCATACATCAGTTTAATTATATATTTAATACAATATACATTAGTTTCTGTTTAACTTTTATATAAACATAACTAGATAAATTCAAAAACCGCTGCAAGGCGTCGTAGTCGGCGGAACATGGGATATTTGCCACAGCGTGTCTCGTTACACATTGGCATATACCTCCCCTGATTCTACGCTCAATCAATTGAATCATATCCATATCGGTCAATAGCTGTAATTTTACCTGTGTGAACTTTAACATGGATGCATAAGCGAAGCCTGGAGCAGTTGAGTAATAAAGACAATCTAACCCATACGTAACATGGCACATTTGCCTGAAATTTTCAAATACATGTGTTAAGATCAAAACATCAGATTTCAAGTATAGGTCCGAATATTCACATAAAGACTTGACCGAAAATGAATTCCAGACATTAACAGCGTGAGAGTAGTCTCGATCTGAGACACCCGCATTGCTGAGCTTGTTGTAAAACGCCTCTTTAGGCGGTAATTTTGTCTTATCAAGAACTTCGAGCGATGACACATAGTCGTAGGGGAAGACCCCCTTGCGACACACCAAATCAGTATTGTCACCAAACGAATTTCTGGTTTCTATAAATTTCTCCTTGGGTAGATTGTCAGCTAGTTTCTCCAAGCTGCTGGCCATGGACCGGAAAGAGTCGATAAATCTAAGTTCCATACCTCCCCTCTTCAAATACGAGGTGGGAACAAATTTAGAAAATGATACATATTTCTCCTGCGTATTGCAAATAGAGGTGTACAAATCTCGATCTTAGATTGCCCATACCCGCTTGAACGCCAGGCAAGCAAGTTGCCAGCGTCATAGCTAGGAAGCAGGCAGCTTTCTTTAATCTTGATGGGTCAGGTCAAACCCAAACTAGGCAAGCCAGAATAAGCTTGCGACATTCCTATCAGCTAAACAACTGTAGTTGCTAACTGTAGGTAATACTTTCTTACTTTTCTACATGCTGGTAGAAGAAATTCACCATGCAGATAAATAAAAGGTGGATAAAGTATTAAAAATCGTTTTAGCGTCTTAACACAATTATTATTTTTATTATTAGGTAGATTTCGAAGAAAAATCTACCTAATGACTTTCAAAAAATTCGTTCATATCTTTACGTTTCATGCCTCCCTAAGTACGAAACCATCGCCTGTTAAAAATATTGTGATATTTATATTGATATACAGTATATGTATATATATACTATATATTTATATACATATATATATATATATATATATATATCTTTACACGCTAGCGGCCGCAATTTTCAAGATATTTGAATCAAATTTTATTATGTTATTTCTAGGCCCAATAGTTCAGACAAGCTCGTTAATGAGCAAAATTGGCGCAAGAGGGTGGTCGAGGGAGCGGTTGAAATTTTAAAACATTTATATCTCGGCTCCTATAAAGTATATTGGGAAACTTTGATTGAATAAATTAGAGTATTCCTTCTGGAGTTTACAGTGACACTAACGATTCGGGGGTTTTGGGAGTACGAGTGTGGGTGGGGGTATGGGGATGGAAATTCGAAATTTTCGAAACTTCGTCTTGTGGGGTATCGTTGAAAAGCTCTTGATGAGTACTCTACAAATCAATAACTAGTTTCTTGATAGTTCTCATATAAGGCGAGATTTGAATGTTTGAAAAAGTTCTTTCCTCTTTTTGCAGTTATTATTGCGGGTTTGTCATGCCAAGGCTTATGAAGAAGAGTGCTACGCAGCGACAGTAAATTAAAACAAAAGCACTTCGAGATCTACCTCAGCTTGTAGGCTTGCCTAAAGGGATTTTTGTTATTGTTATTAATGATTTTATGTTTTCTCGAAAATGTTTGAAAATGTTTCCCGTGCCGGACTAGTACCTTTGTTCATTGATAATTCAAACTGTCCACATTTTAGTTTCTCCTCGGCTTCCTTCAGGGTAAAATTCTCTAAAGACATCTGAAGTTCCTCAACTACGTAACTGCACGACTTACCAGTGCACTGCTATACCCAGTTTCATATTCTTTCCGCCAGCCCTTGCAGTTTCCTTAGGTCCTGTGCAACCCACCAAGTTATGAAGAGCTTGTGACTCATAGCGACAGTATTTCTTATCATCGTTGTAATCTGGCTTGCTTTCTAGTCAAGCAAGTTAAAAGCTGTGACTGGTTGCAGAATTTCAAAGGAGCAAGCAAGCTAAAATCAGGATATGTACACCTCTAATTGCAAATGACATTGATCCTATTTTCATCGAAACCAAGTTCTTTTAAAATAAAATGTACGTCGTAATTGGAAAGATTATGCAATACCACCGGGACAAATATCTGATTTGTGTAATTTAGATTACAATTCCTGTGAGCGGCCCCTCTGAATCGACCGCTGACATGACAGTGGTCCCTAACTTTAAAGTTCACCTCGGTGAAATTACCATGCTTACAAATGTGACAGATGGTACTGGTCATATACTGTTTGTTTTCTTCCGGCGTTAGAGGGATCATAGGTTTGTTTATGCTTTTACATAGATGACTTTTACATCGGCTACAAGCGATCGCATAAACTCCCTGCTGCAGTCTTTCCCTCTAAACAACTGTAACTGGGAAAACGTGCCCTCCGCATCTTTTATAAAATAAGAAAAACTGTACGGAGTATGTTTCTGATTAGGTGTGGACCAAGATTTTGCGGGTTCGTTTAAGCACCCCGAAATCGGCTCAAATCGGCTCCAATAGGCATTCGAAATCTGCATAGATAACAAACCTAATTTTCTGCGAATATTCGTGCTTATCAAAGCAAACTTCGGGGTTCTTTGGAATCTCGCATCTGACAGGAGTGAAAGAATTGCACAACACTAGAAGTTTAGCCAATCTCTCATCTGCTGACTCACCTTCGTACGAATGGAAGTGCGTAAAACAACGTTTACACACTCAGATCTGATTTTTGCTAGATGTGACGAAAGGTTTTACGAAAGTTTCGAAATCTGAAATGACTATATAATGAGCATTTTGCTCATTGCAAACATACAAAATATCTCTATGGTCCGCGAGTTGATTTTCTACAATTTTGATAGGAAACACGTAGTGCGAAATATTCTACTCATCACGTTTTTCCTCTAGGCCGAAAACATTTATAGAAATATTATTCCTTTTAGAAAACTTTTCGATATCGTGTAATAAAACGGGGAATTTTACACAGTTCCAATCGTACTTCTCACCCAATTCGGGTTTGTTCAGGTAACTTGACCACAAATCCTTGCCAGAATCTATAAATTTAGACAATACACAATATTTAAAACAATAATCATCATCGTTCTGAATGTTGTTGAGAGTGTAGGTGACGGAATTCTACAGGCAGAATCATATGACCACGCCCCGCAAATAGGACATGTTCATTGATATGCACTTCAATTTTAATCAATTTTTTGTAACACCATCCAGAGCCACGCATACTATGTTCCTGTTGTTTCTTTAGCAATTACGCGATGTGGTTGGATACTACTTCATGAATGTCGGATGTTCTATACAGAATTTGATTTCTTGTTTTAAAAATATATAGTGCAGACTGTCCATCTAAATTTTCAAAATCGGATTCTACGAAGAGATTAAATTTTATTGAAGTAAATTTTAACAATGCAGAAGTCAGGATGTGTACGATTTTTAGTTGGCATGACGCCAGAATCGTCTCCATGTCGCCGGTAGGAATATCTGTTACTGCATACGTAGCTATTCGCGACTTGAAAGCAGACTCAAGCATGAAAAACTCACTCGTTTGTGAAGACTCGCTGCCTGTATCATGTCTCGTGTTGCCATTCCCCGCTCCGACCTATAAGAATAAAATGAGAACATGTGTTACACACGTTTACAAGGAGTGCGTATTGACATAAATGTTTTTAAAAAGAGCAATGTATTAAACGTACCTCTAATCGGGCAGGCTGTCCACCAGGAATCCTCGAGGTCTCGGCTACGATCCCCGATGAGGTCCCAGCTTCAGCAGGTCCCTGGTGACCTTCACGCCTGGAGGCGTTCAATGTGGCTACGATCTATAAATATAAAATGAGAACGTATGTTACATCACCATAGGCATACATATTTTACATTTTGAAAAAAAATGCGATAATGAAATTAAACGTACCTCTTATCGGGCTCCATCACCGCGTGCAGGAATCCTTGAGGTCTCGGCTCCGATTCCTGAGGTCCCGGCTACAGCAGGGAAATAGAGGTGAGCTGCCTGGTGTTACACTCCCTCGCGCCTGGCGGCGTCCCTCGTAGCTGGGTGATGACATTTCTGATGGTGTTCGCTTAGAAATCGTGATGATTTAAAGTTGGAAAAGCAGATGTTGCAGGTGTAGGTTATACCGGAATGCTTTTCTCGGATATGCCTTGATAATACATCTCTGCGCGTAAATGATGCACAGCAGGTGTCGCAAGTATATTCTGATTTCTTGTGGCATTGGTTGATATGCCGGTTCAGATTCCTTTGATGTTTAAATGATGAGGCACACTCCTCGCACTTGAAAAATGTAGTAGTAGCTTCCATATCGGCTTCTATCTGTTGAATGACTCAAATCGTCCGCAGGATATATATTTATATCGACCCACGCTAAGGTACAGCGTCAACGCGTATGCAGGACCCACGCAGAGGTATGGTGTCGGCGTGCATGCAGGACCCCCGCCGCGGTAAGCTGGGCTCCTCCGCTGGGTTATTTTCGGACGCGGAGTTTGGACTCCCGCCGAGACACGAAAGCCCGTCTGTACAACATTTGGACTGCACGTGTGCATAGCTTGGACTCCCGTCTAGACAACATCCGGTGGGTATGATCTTGATGGACTCCCGCCGAGACAGCGAGACACGAAAGCCCGTCGGACCCCCGCTGAGGTGGGGAAATATTACAATATCACAAATATTTACCAATAGCGAAATATATCCCAATAGCGAACCGATAGTTTGCACAAAACACTTAGATCGTTGTTCTACACAGTTGGAGCAAAGGGCGCAAGCACCCAGATGTCCAAAAGTGCAATGATCAATAAGGGTGCAAGCACCCAGATGGTCAAAGGGCAGTGGTCAGTGGTCAGTGGGTGGGGAGTGGACAGTGGTCAGCTGCTCCACCTGTGGTCAGCTGCTCCACCTGTGACGTCATCCCCAAAACCACACTACTACCCACAATAATTAACCCTTTCAGAGCTGAATTTACATTTTCATATAAGCAATCAACAACTAACTAAAGTCTCAAATGGGTTAGACATTTAAAATCAACTAGGAGAATTTTAATGAAATAGTTTATTTCCGTGGATAACAATTTTAATTTGCTGATAAATATCTTCATATTTGCAGATAAAGCATCAATCTATTTTTAGCCTTATGCAGTTCTTGCAGTGATGCATACATATGTTAGCAGCAGTGAAAAGGTTATTTTAACCACTACATGCTTTTTAAATAATTTATTTAACAAGAAAATAATCAAAAAATTATACTTATTAACAAAGATAGTTTTATATAAATTGCATGAATTACCGGTATATAATTTTATTTTGAATTATATTGTTACACTTAGTACACAAATAATTACGATTAAAATGAACCAAAGTCATGAACCTTACCCTCACATGCAAACCATTCATAAATAGTAAAAATGATTAATAATTAAAAATCTAATCACTTGGCTTCGAGGTGCTTTTCACAATTAGAATGTACTGCCATGGGGAAAGAAAAAAACCATTTCAGATCCAAGATCCTTGGCCAAAAACTCCCACAGAGTGAATTTTGTCCAAATCCACCAATATTTCCCAACTTAGGCCTACACAAATGATTTCCCTACCATTATAAAGAACATTAGCAGGAAATGAATCAAGCAGACCACACAAACAAAATTGAAATGCTCCAAAATTTGATATGTTCTGCTAAACATTTACCAATAATCGGAGTGTAACTGCCGAGTTTACAGCGGGTTTGTACGTCCAACGTCATTAAATACGTCACGCTTTTCATGACGTTACTAGCCTCAGGCTATGAAGGGACTGCTGAACGCCATCTATCGGTGTAGCGGGCAAACAACAATGGATCGTCTGCAGACTAATTGTAGTTTCAGCATTTCATTATATTGTTTTCAGAAAGCTGTAATCATGGGTACAAGTATGGAAATATGTCCCGCAAACAAGGCACAATGTTTATAATTCCACAAAAGCAGCTCAGAATATGCGTAGCCTCAAAATTCAATCTCAGACATCTACGAAACGACCGGCTGTTACGGATATCGGCCATCTTGATTATTTACGTCAAGTTTAAACAAGGGGGCCAGGCTGTGTAAAGGTTCCACACATTCAGCCTTATGCAAAGATTATTAGTACACTTTTTCTCCTCAGCTGTGTATATTCCTGGTATAAATGTTACAACTGGATTATTAGTTGACTGTATGTTTTTAGCTCATAATTTCAAACAAATGTGAAAATTAAAACAAAATGAATGAAGAAATGAATAAAGCATACTATGCAAATAAAACTGAAGTACTGAAAAATGTGATGTGTTCTGTTAAAAATCATGTATAATTCGCAAGTGAACACGAAAATTAAGAGTCTCGCTACAAGGCGCATTTGGATTTCCTTCCGTTCATCTATGTTAAAAATTTCAGATCTCTGCATGCCGTAGATTTGGCTGGACATCTCACATAAACAAACAGACAAACACATCCTCTTATTAGAAGATTGTCACTATTTTACAACTCAAGCTGAATTAAAGAAATTATGGCTACACCAGTGCCAGCAAAGTAACTCTGGGATTCCGACCTCCTGTGATTAAAGCCTTAGATATTTTTGAGGGTATACATTGAAGGGAAGCAGGATTTGCAAGGGATGGTTGGAGTTAGCACCCAATTGGGTTGAATGGCAGGCTCAGGTAAGCATGGCAATGCATTTTCGGGGTCTATAAAAATGATAATATTCCTTTAGCTTGCTGAGGAATTGTCTATTGCCATTGAGTAAGTAAGTAAGTAACTAAGTAAGTAAGTAAGTAAATAAATAAATAAGTATATACGTAAGTTAGTAAGTATATAAGTAAGTAAGTCAGGGTGTCCACCAAGTAATGCTGAAGAAATTCCCGACTTATTCCCTGATTTTCATTGATCATTTCAGAAATTCCCGACCAAAATATGAAGCACTTTCTAATAACTGTGTAAGAAAAATTATAGGATTATACATACTTTAAATAAGTAAAACTTTTAGCAACAAAAGTAATTGCAAACAATAATTACTTAGGCTATAACAGATACAAAAGTTAGGAACAGTGAAATAAATTAAATATACCTTCATATAGGCATATTATTGTCTAGAAGTCTTTTTGATCTCACTTTGCAATTTTTCGAATTTTCCCGGATATTTTAACAAATTCATTGACTTTTCCCGGATTTTCCCGACCATACGAAATTCCCGGCCTTTTCCCGGATTTTCCCGACCAGTGGACACCCTGTCCGCCGGCGTGGTCTTGTGGTTAGCATCGCTGACTACAGATCCGTCGGCCCGGGTTCGATTCCCGGTACCTCCTCGGATTTTTCTGAGGTAGGGAGGTCTGGTAGGGGTGCACTCAGCCTCGTGATTCCAAATTGAGGAGCTACTTGATAGAGAAGTAGCGGCTCCGGTCAAGAAAACCACCATTAACGGCCGTGGGTGTCGGCATGCTGACTACATGCCCCCCAATCCTGCCATCTGCCTACGGGAGATGACGCAGCGGTCGGGTGGTAGGCCAAGTCCCTCCAGGGATGTAGCGCCACGGAGTTTAGTTAGTGGACACCCTGCTAAGTGTATAAGTAAATAGGTAAGTAGGTAAGTAAGTAAGTAGGTAAGTAGGTAGGTAGGTAGGTAGGTAGATAGGTAGGTAGGTAGGTAGGTAGGTAGGTAAGTAAGTAAGTAAGTAAGTAAGTAAGTAAGTAAGTAAGTAAGTAATTAAGTAAGTAAGTCAATAAGTAAGTCAGTAAGTAAGTAAGTAAGTAAGTAAGTAAGTAGATGTTCAAATTTGAGTATAGGTTTCGACATGACAACCCGTATGGTTCCCTTGTAAAAAAAGTTACAAAAGAGTCTACCGGATTTGATCCTTGTCATTTTACCAGTAGACATTTTATAACACAATAATACGTTTTTTTATGTATAGCGTAGAGCTTTATCACTGGTACTCACTACTAAATTGCGGTATTTTTACCTGTTGGAGCACTTTCAACCGCATGCTGAAGATGGCCGCTCCATGCGGTTGAAAGCGCTCCAACAGGTAAAAATACCGCAATTTAGTAGTGAGTACCAGTGATAAAGCTCTACGCTATACATAAATCATTAAGATTATCGCTACAGAATGGACAAAACTCATGAATACTTTTTTTGTGGAGGTGTGCCTACAATTTAATTTTAGTTTTAATACTACTGTAAACATACATACAGGATGGTTGGCTGGTTATATGGCTATTTAAATACAGGGCAGAATTGCAAGTTAGGCCTGTGACTTTGCCATTGTGCTGGATTTTCTTCAGCAGGAGTTCTTTTATAGGGCCATGTCATAATTATTCATACATAAATGCCATCAACCTAGACTGGGATTGAACCTACAGCCAAGGATGCACTACATCCAGTTCCACATAGACTTCGCTACTGGTTGACTTGAGCATATTTGTAATGAAAGTGCATATTTATACTTTAAGAGCATTTGCATATTTAAAATATGCAATA
The DNA here is from genome assembly GCA_964059195.1 of Ectobius pallidus. Classification (NCBI taxonomy): domain Eukaryota; kingdom Metazoa; phylum Arthropoda; class Insecta; order Blattodea; family Ectobiidae; genus Ectobius; species Ectobius pallidus. Next base: position 157,983,786 of record CAXKWD010000002.1, read on the forward strand.
TTTATAAATTTTAATGTAAAAAAGAAGATGTACCAGTAATTTTTTGCTTTGCACATGTTTTTTTTTTTTTTTTAAATTCACGGTCACCTTTGAAATAATACTACAAGATCACATTGCCATATATCATTTTCCACTCCCTCCTCTTTTCTTATCATACTTTTACTAGTACAGAAACTTTACTGATAGGGAATTCATGCACACTTATATTGATTTATTTACTGTATTATTAATATTTTATCTAGTAATTTCTTTTGATGCATCACATGACACCCTGTGTCTCAAAACAAAATTAAAATGATTTAATATCTACTTGCTAAGCTTATGACTTTATTCAGCTTATTTAGTTCATTCAGTCTGTATTTTTCATAGAGGAAAGAAATCCAGGTTGGATTAGAATAAAATAAAAATATTAGAGAATAATATTAGTGTAACTCTTTCAGGTGAGTCAAAACTGTACAGCTAGAGAAGCAGCAGCTTTTAAGTACTGTTCACTAACATCATGTAAAGCAGAATGTACTTTTTTCTGTTATAAAAAAATGTTTGCTGACAAATAAAAAAAATATACATGTGAAAATTTGGAAAAATATATTTTACAGAGTCTTACTAATCCTACATCAATTTTAGGTTAAAAACTTAGATGTATGTTTACAGTAGCGTTAAAACTAAAATTAAATTGTAGGCACACATTCACAAAAAAGTATTATTGTGCTATAAAATGTCTACTGGTAAAATGACAAGAATCGAATCCGGTAGACTCTTTTGTAACTTTTCTTACAAGAGAACCGTATGGGTTGTCATGTCAAAACCTATCCTCAAATTTGAACACCAGTAGGTCTTTATTGCACATAAGACACATGCCAAAAATTAGCTGCTCATGCAAACTGTAAGTGGGTGAAAATTATTTGTCAATCTTGTAAATTCGAAATATGGAGTAGCCTCACACAGCTGTTGGCAGTAGCGGCCTTACCTATCTAGCATGGGCTTGGCATCAGCATTCAGCTGTCACAGTGTTCCCAATTCAGGTGTAGTTTGCCTTATTTCTCCCTTTCCTTATCCAATGGAAGGGAATGTTATAATAATGAATAATACCTCCTCTGATGCACATGCTTGCATTCTGGTAGTTGTTATGAAGCAATTAGTACCTCTTTAAATTTTTAGGATTAGCAGAGTGAATCTTGTGTACTGTTTACCAGAGGTACACTGGTGTCGGAACAACATTCCAGTATTGATTTTTGAAGCTTTTTAACTCAAAGTCTGGCCTAAGTTTTATCTAAAGGTTTTATATTAATATTCACAATAAACAGCAATGCAGTAAATTTTGATGCACCTTTATTAAAAGTCAACATCTATATACAGTAAAACCCCCTTTTTACACTTTTCAAGGGACTGAAAAAAAAGTGTAAATGGCAGGAAAGTGTAAATTGCAGGAAGTGTAATAGCTGTAATGTTATATATTGCAAAATTTAATACTTGAATATAAATATAGATACCTATGTACACTTACATTATCTATACAAAATATGTTGCACATTGCAAAGAAATGCATTTTCTATTGTTTTATTTCAACTTCATAATACCGCCAAAAATCATGCAAAACAAAAACACTGGCAATGATTCAAATTACGATGAATTATGCTATTTGAATAACTACAATACATTAAAAAGCAGTAAATTGCACCCGCACAGAAGAAAACCAACTTCACCTGGACTAACACAAATAAAAACTGACACTGCGTCTAAGAGAGTTGGCAACATAGCGGAAAATTTTGTTAAGGGAAAGCAGTTCTTCATTGAAAACCAATGTTGCCAATAAAGAAAATGTGTAAATGGCAGGAAATGCAACTGTTTGAAAGTTGTTAATGTCAGGAACACTATGTATTATCGGAATAGGATAAAAGATGGGTCCAGCAGAAAATGATGTAAAAGGCAGGAAAATGTAAATGACAGGAATGTAAAAAGGGGGTTTTACTGTATATATATAAAAGGCAATGTTAGTATGTGTGTCCTTTATAGACTAAAATACTATTGGACCAATTTATGTGCGGTTTTCTACAAAATGATTCGTGTTGAACAGAGAAGGTTTAAAGTTATTGAAATCCTTGATGTGACCAGTATTAAGAAAGTTAGGGGCATAAATGTTTAATTTAAATATTATGCTGAAATTCATTAAATGCAATTCATTTCTCATGACAACTATCTTAAACAGTGTCCACATAAGGCTTTGGCAGTTGCAATTTACCGGTCTTGACAAATAATATAATTAGAGAGGCTATTGATATAATTCATTTTTGTAAATTAATAATGAAGTAAATAGCCTAAATATCAGGTGTGATGCATGAAATAGCTTTCTTTACCCTGGGCATGGACCATATCATTTTCAGTAGAATAAAAGGGTAATGTGGGAAGAGCGTTTTCAGTTGTCTCAGCCTGAGTTTATGTGAACGATGAGTAGTGAGTATGCTAGGCTTAACTTGTATCAAACGTTCGTAAAGAATTCTTTCTACTGATAAGTGATTCATCGCTGTAGGCTTTGTATTAGTTGAGAAACAGGGACTTTTTTTGTAAGCATTTAAAAAGAGACAGAAGTAGGATGGAACATTTTTAGTCCTATGAGTGCATTAAAATATGTCTCAGATTTTTGGGGAATAATGTGTGAAAGTGATATTAATTTTCTTTCGATTTTAGCTCTGAAATGGCTGTATGTCAACATGAAAGTTGGAAATAAAATATCCTGTAATGACAGTAGACCTTTAATGCTTTGTTACTGGAATTTTTATTTCTTTTTATTTCAACCTCTACCAGGCATGATGTGTAAAAGCAATGGGTTGTAAAATTCTAAGCCCTGTAAGAACGATAAAAGCTATATCTAGCGTTTTCTGAGGAAATCTGAGGAAATCAAAAGTCCTCCATAATTTAATTTTGAATTACATGCAAAATATAAAACCTGGGCAATGCCGGGCCTTTTAAGCTAGTTTTATATAAATGGGTGAGATAGAATGAGTCTGTTCATGCTTGCGAGTGGGCTTTTCTTCTGTGGCAATGGCAACACTGCATGGACTGTTCTGATGAGTCATTAGTGGCTTATCTCTTTGTCAGGCACTGTTGTCAACTCTGTTTTGTATGTGGTTGTTGTGTTTAATCACTGCCAGGAACATAGCGTGTTGTGTTCTTGTAATGTACTTTTGTTTAATTGTTTGTGCATAAGAAAAGTCACTTTTCAATATACATCGGTCATAGAATCTGCTAATAAGAAACAAAAAACTCTCACATCATTCTTCAGTACAGGAAGTGTCTTCATCATCTGCTACTGCTTCTTGCGATTAAATACTCCCCTGAAACTTAACTAGAGCTCATCCGAGCAGCCTACAGAAACCGAAGGTATATGTGTCATTGATAATTCTCTTCCTGTATCGAGCTCATCCAATGAGGTTTCAGATATCATTTTTGGCCTTCCATTTGGATGCAAGAATCATGAGAACATAAAAAGGATGCTTTCCCTTGGCTCGACTTTATGAGCTATCAAAAGAATGGTGTTCAGACCTAATTCCTTTAATGGATCAAGTAAAACCACGCAGCTGACATCTTTGAGAAAAAAAAAAAAAAATAGTTGAACACAAAAATTCTATCGATCACACCACAGCTGAAAAAATAGTTGCTGAAGCCAAAAAAGTCAATAGACAAGGTTGTTGATCAAATGAATGCAGCCCACTTGATGACAATAACAAATGTCTTTAGAACAGCTTATTTCATTGCAAAAGAAATAGGCCTTGCACCAATCATTTTAATTCGTTGGAGATGCAAAAACTGAATGGCATAGATATAAGAGTGGGGATACATTCTAAAAAATCTGCAATGGTAATAATTTTCCATGTTTCTGATGAAATAAAGAAAAGTCATGAAATAAGTTTTATATGTACGTGTATCAGGGAAAATATCAGTCTGATAGATGAATCGACCACTCTCAGCAACAAGTCAACTTTGATAGTATATTTGAAGTGTGAAGTTTGTAAAGAGGACCCCCACAGTTCTTATTCTTAGATCTCCTAGAACCAATGTGCTAGACCAAACGTCAAAGACTGAAATCTCCTTGATTGCTTAAACAAACACATTTTGACGACAACTACCTGAAAGAAAACTTTGTTACATTCACAAGTGATGGTGCAAATGTTATGCTTGGAAAAAAATTGGGAGTCGTAGAACAAATTATTTGGCACTGAATGAACCAAAGGTTTGAGGAGGATTCTCTGGAGGATGCAATAAATGAAGTAGGAGCTGTGAACCATTTCCAAATTTTCATGGAAGTTTACTCAGTTTATAGCCTATCACCAAAGAATCAGCTAGTGATCTAGACGAAGAGATAAATAAAATAGGGAAAATTTTAGGAATATGTTGGTTAGCAAGTTCATTCAGAGTGGTGTCAGCTATTTGGTATGGATATGGTGCCTTAAACAGACATTTTGTCTTCGCTAAAGCCAATATGAGCAAAACTCGACAGAGCATACCATGTACAGTGGACTATCAAAACGGTGTTCATTAACTCAGTTTTTGCTGGATTTGGCAATAATGTATGAATTTTAGCTGAGCTCTTGATGTTGTCAGAGTCCTTGCAGAATCAAGAAACTACAGTAGTCCATGCCGATAAACTCATAACATGAAGTGTGCGGTTTTTTGAGGCTATTAAGGAAAAGCCAGATACCAAAACTTTGGAAGCAAAAATTCCCATCAGTGAAGGTACATCTAGTGGCATTCCACTTAATGAAAATCCCAAGCGTCCATCCATCAATCATCAGCAATTGATAACAAGTGCCATCAACAACTTGAAAAGAAGAATGTTCGCTATAGTTTCGAGCCATGAATTCCACTGGCTCAATGCTTCATTACAACAAGAAGCTTACAAATCACTTCTAGATGAATTAAAAGTGCTAGATCCAGATCAGTGGCCAACTGAATAACATGCTGGCTTTGACAAACCAGAGAAGCTGTGCAGAAGGTTTAAGCTGAGCATACAAAAAATAAAAAAAAAACAGCTAAAGGGATTTTGTAGAAAATCCAACAAAAATTCCAAAACATTTAGCACTTTGTTAAACTGCACGAAACTGATCCCATGTAGTTCAGCTGATTGTGAGAAAGGATTCAATCTCATGAACCTCATAGTTACACCCACACATTCTCATGAACCTCATAGTTACACCCACACATATCAGACTGAGAGTGTAACATGTGTCAAGTTTAAAGTTTGTCAAATTGCAAGGGCCAAAATTGAGTGACTGGAATCCAGAGCCATATGTGAAAACATGGTTCAGAAAACTCCGGTCTGCAGATGACACCCAAACAAGACACGTGAAATCAACCAATCTTGAAGAGTCTAATCCATTTGCTAAATATTTGTAATTCATGAACATGAATGTATTCTTTATCAAAATGTTTAATAATAATCAAATGAAACAACCATCAAGTTAAGGTGTTAAAATGTTCCATCAATAAATATATTTGTGAATTTTACAAGTGTTTACTTAGTTATAACCAGGGCCTGGATAATTATGAAATTACATTTTTTTTTTCTGTTAGCATTAAGATACTAGATTTTTGTTATGCTGGAATTTCATGCCAACTAGAGCCTAAAAACACAAACTTGAAAGGACATATATTTACATACTTTGCTCTTAAGTGCATATTCTCACATATCTTACTCTTAAGTACATATTTTCAGGCCCGATGAGACGGGGGGGCAGCCGGGGCCTGGACCCTGAAGGTTTTATGTTTTACCTTCTAAATTTGCTCTAACATAAAAAGAATTATAAGTAGGGACCGGATTTTTAGGTTTTTAAAAACACTGTTTTAGGTTTTCCGTTAGGTGAAATAGTTTTTTTTAGGTTTTTTTGTCCAAAATATAGTTTTCGGGTAGAATAATTGGTTTAATGAATTTGAATGTGCTACATAGGATTGAATACATAATACTTGTGAAGTTTAACTTAACAAAATTGACTTAAATTTGTGTAAACTTGCTTTAAGACAATATTATACAATTGAAGAAAGAAAGCATAAACAATCAAAAGAAGCAGTGAAAATAAGATTGCCTCACATTTCCTGGTTACAGTGTATCACTAAATATCTTTCAAGATTCTCAACCATGGGCGCCCATACCCGGGGGCAAGCCCCCCCCCCCCCCAGCTCTCAGGGAAAGGAAAAATGTATATTAATATTTATTGTCAGGTGTTTTTCTTTTTTCTTTCTATAGTCAGGACAATTATATATAAGTCAGTACAGACATAAAAAGTTTGCAGAAGTTTTACGAAATCGACAACATTGAAGCAGAATCCACAGTGGATTAGAAAAGAGGGTCCAGGCCAACTAATGGCAAACAAAAAACAAGCGCTTTAAAACACAGAAATCTTTATCTTTGTTCGTACACGGCAACAATGGTTGTTCTTACAACTATTTTAAAAGGAATGCGCCGGTACTCTTTTCCTCTCTTGATACTGTCCATCCTAGACTACAATGGGTTGAATGAAACGGTGGTGGTATATTAATTTCAACCCGACAAAAATTGTCTCTCTGCAAAATATCGATTTCTCAACTGGCAAACAAAAAAGACAAAAAAAGTAGTCCAAATTAGATATTTTAGGTTTTATATCCCGTTTAGGTAGAATTAGGTTTTTATACCCCATTTAGGTATTTTTAGGTGCCACAAAATGAATGTGGGTGAATCCTATGGACATGATTCGAAAAAGTGTATAAGCGCTTTTTGTTTTGGAAGTAAGGAAAAAAATAGGTAAAAACCTAAGAATCCGGTCCCTAATTATAAGTCAATAAACAGATCAAGTTATGTTTTATGTGCTTATTTTTATTTGCATTGTTCTGTCGTATAACAGTGACATAGGATTAATTAGTTAATCTGAAATGGATTATTCTTGAAGAAAAATTGCTATTTTTGATAAGTGGAAGCAGAAATGATTTTGGACTCAACACTAGGCCTCACTAAAGTTCGGCATTTAAAATAATAATTTTCAAAAGATTAATTTTGGTACATACAGATTAAACTGGTACATACCGATAAAATTGGTACATACCTGTGCAAAGTTAACCCCGGGATTCCTTTTGTTGGACCTATAATTTAAGTGTTTTTATTTCTAGTTGAAAAGTCAAAGATACAAACTACAAAGTGATTAGTTTTTGTCGTTATTGATAGCATTTTGCCAAAACACATATTATTATTACCTCTTATAAGCACAACTGAAAAGCTTTTAAACTTATAAGTTATGGTTTTATTTTTTGTAAAATAATACTAACCTTTTAATGACTAACAAAAATATGTCTTCAAGTGATAGGTTACTTACATAACAATACATATATAATACATTATGTAATATCTATACATAATCTTTTTGTTGCATACATTATAAAGGACGAGGTTGGGTTTGAGTGATGAAGTTAATATTTGAAAATTTGTCCCTGGGGCCATGAAAAACTTCAGCTCGTTACTAGATACTTCAAGGCATTAATATGCAGTAATTAATACGTCATGGAAGCACTAGAATACGTCCAGGAATACGTATACTTGGGTCAAAGCATATCATTTCAAGACAGCAACAAAAAAGAAATAAAGAGGAGGATCTCACTAGCCTGGAGAAAGTTTCGGAGCCTACGTTTCATCCTAATGGACAAGTCGCAACAGCTAAAGTTCAAACGCGAAATCCTAGACAGCTGCATACTCCCAACACTAATATACGGAGCACAAGCGTGGACAACAACCCAGCAACAAAGGACATCAATACAGACTACTCAGAGGAAGATGGAAAGGAAGATATTACAGATAGCAGTAAGAGACCGAATAAGAAACGCCGAAATCAGGAACAAGACACAGGTAAAGGACGCCGCGACAGCAGCCCAAGTAGCGAAGTGGAGATGGGCAGGTCACACAGCAAGAATGAACAACAACCGCTGGGCAAAAATAGCAACGATGTGGGACCCAAGAGAGGGAGAGAGGGGACCAGGAAGACCAAGAACGAGATGGGCGGACGAAATAAAGAGGAACGCTGGCAGCACCTGGACTAGGATGGCAAGGAACCGAGAAGTCTGGAAGGAACACGTAAACCTCATAAAATACTAAGGACAGACTAAGACAGTGAAAGTGAAAATAAGTGAATAGTGGAGTGAAAAGGAGAAAGTGTAGACTAAAAGTGACCAGAGACCAAGACAAACGAACTCAGAAGGACAAAGACAGGAAAATTCCACATTCGTAGCTCAAATGTGGGAAGAACAATCGAGCTACCCTCCTTTTAGGAGAGGCCATTGCCCTTTAGGGATTGAAGGCTATTTTTATTTTATTTTATTTTATTAATTAATACGTCACATGTCGTATGATTACCTATGGAAAAAAAAAATGCATTGCAGGAATGAAACGTCGTGATCCAGTGTTGCCGACCTATCGGTGATGATCTCCGAAGCTGGTTCAGTGTTGTGACACACATTAAATAAATTAACTTCTAGTCTCATCCCTATGCCTCACTTTTGTGCTAATAGAATCGTACACCTATAAATAAGTTTCTTTTTGCGTTAATGATTTTTAATTTTATGAGGAAGAATCCAAGCTCCTCTACCTTTCATATTTCAATTACGTATATGGTTGTTTATAAACACCTTTCAGATAATTGAAAATTTTTCAAAATAAAAATTCTAGCTCTTTAGCGTCTATGCAAATTGTGTGGAAAATTTAAACAAAATTGTTAGTTTTTTTTTTTAAATCGTGAAGAATGAAAGTCTGTTTTAGCCTCGCCCAAAGATGTAATACTTAAAAGCCTGAGTTTGCACAAACGATAATTGGCTTATAACTACCCTTCAAAGTATAAGGATACCGTATAAAAGTAAGAAAAAGTCATCAATCTCCCCAACAAGATGTTTAGTTCTCAAGCCACACAGACACATTCCTGAAAATATTATTGGGCAGAGGAGAATTCAAAACAGGTGTTTATGTTAAAAACCTTGATTTTGAACATTTATTACCTTTGGTACGGGTAGAGGAAGTGAAATTGGTGCTTTGTTATTAATGGAGCTGTTAGCAGAGGGTATTTTGAGGAGTAGGTATGAAACCCGCCAGACACTGTCATTTACAATCGTAACAGCTTGCTGTGGTAACCACGCGCCATCATGAAGCCGAATGACGGCCACGATCTGTAATGTCAAGTGCAAAGAAAACGCCTCAACAAGGAGCTGGACTCCTTCATGGGTAGTCTGTTCCACTCAGCATGAGGTCGTGGGATAAGCGAGAAAAATGCTGCTTGCACCATGAGCCCACATCCTCATTTTGCGTGGAACAGACTACCCATGCAACAGAGGAGGTGAATAACTTGTTCAGCTTTATGCTTGCACGGGAGCTCACTGCCTCCTAGGTGCCTAGCTTTGACACCAGTCGTGGCGGGCTATACAAAATTACAGAAATACCAACATTTGTGATATGGAAAATAAACTTTAAAAATATGTATTGTAAAGGAAAAATACTGGTGAAGTACTACTTCACCTACTTCCCCTGAATGGCCGCCACTGATAGTTTGTTTATGTAATTCGTTTTCTTTCTGGAATGTCTCTGGCCCTCAGGTAACTAAAGGTTGGACCACACTGGGTTAATTTATCGGTCTACGACTGCAGATAACTTAAATATTTGTTTCTAATTTTTACTTCCCTTTAACTTGGTACAGACTTATTGGAAATATTGCTTTTATAAGCATAGGTTCCTACTATACTTGAGTACACCTTGTACACAAGTTCAATTATTTCAGCACTATAATTTACCCTATTGCAAATGCAGTTATTTGTAAAAAGAAAAGCTCCACCTGGAATGCCATTTTGATATCAAAATGAATAGTTTATTCAGTTCAAAGTTAAGGATGCAATTTTGATATACAGCGCACACCGCTTATTATGAAGATATGCAGATAATCTGATAATATTAACCGATTGATAACAGTAGCCGAAAATATTAATTGAAGGTTATTCATTCGTACATATGGTGATACAAAACTGTGAATCATTCAACCACTCATATAATACAGTATTACACTGCAAGCAGCTATATTTTCAATCAGTAAAAATGTTTTTAATTGTTTCTGTTTTCCCCATAAGATTCCATTAACCAATCTTTCTTACTCATAATGTTTTTTAAGTCTACTGACCTGTGGTCAACAGTGGATCGCAAAAAATCGAATGCCTGTCTGTTCAAGTCTTTTCGTCTTACACTGCACCTCAACACTGCCATCTTCACAATTCAAAATCTACGGCTAAACTGAGGGGTGAAACGTGTTTTATTACTTAAAAGAGAAATTAGGGAATGCTACCTGCTCAAACAGCTCATCCTGTGTGCTGGGAACAGTACCGTTACTTCCTGTACAACAAACAGTTGAGTTAGAAACAAAACATTAAAAAACAAAATGTTCAATAACATAGTACATAGTACTATGTTCAATAACATAGTACATAGTACTATGTTCAATAACATAGTACATAGAAATAATGACACAAAAAGGAAAATGTGATAACTTAAACCAAATATTTGATCACAATAAACAGCATTTTCTCAGTGTGTCAGGACTTCATAAAAGTGATAACATTATCTGCGATTACATTAACCGGCGTTCACTGTATGTCAGTGAGATCTAGATAATAAAAAATCTATAATCCTCAGGGTTTCAATTTTCTGGGTGTGTACCTACTTTGATTTAGGCGATTTCTCTGTGGCACTCATCTGAAAATCAGCACAACTCAGGTCAGCAGCGAGTGGTGAGCTACCTCAGGTTAAGTGGTATATGGATAACCTGACTGCATTTACTTATTAGAAATAAAAAGAATTCAAGTTTTAATTGCTTTTTATTGCTACCTTTGTTTAGCTGAATATAAGATATCTTGACCAATATGGGTTGTGCTTGAACAGACTATGTGCAAAATTATAACACAAGGGAATTAGTATATTATTGCCTACTCTGTGTTAAATACCTTTGTAATTAATTATCTGCAGTGTTGCTCTGGAAGATGTCTCAAATATTCATTGTTGCTCCTCATACGTGTCTGCTCACAACGGTCTTGGCCAGTAGAGTATTGGCTTCTCTTAATTCAAAATTACACTTTGCGACACTCTTTTGTTACTCTCCCATGGTAGAGGTATAATGATTATGACTTATTTATCGTTGGTTGGCTCTCATTCAAACATTCTCAGGAGCTTCTACCAGAGTCTTCTACCAATGAATGTCTGTGAGTGATTTCCCTTCGAAGACCATTCAACAGCAATTAAGAAGAAATAATTGCAGCATACAATAAAGGCTTTCATTATTACTTTACAAATACGATCTAATAATATTTCATCTTTATGAAATATTATTATAAAATAATGATAGTTTGTTTACTAAAATAATTGAGGGTACAAGTTGAATGATGTCAAACATTTGCTCCTTACTTCATAGTCACTCTGTAGATCTTTTCTGTGAGATAAGATTGAAAGCCTGTCTTGAAATAAAACTCTGTTGGGAGTTTGGTATACTTACAATTTCATCTGTGATGGATGTGAGTCTGCTTCTCCTCCAACAACAATAATTCCCTTCAGTTTCACATTACCTGTGAACCTGCAAATCAAATGCAAATAAATTACTTATGAGAACAATTGCATTGAAGCTGATTTACAGCATTCTGGTCACACTTCAGGATACAGTAGTTTTTCCTGTGCACCAATGATAGATAGAAGGCAATATGATAAGCAGGTTACTATTGCAAATACACTACTCTTGCTATTTCTGTCAATACCTCAATGGCATGTCCAAATGTACATGTATACAGTACATCAAAATCTCATAATAGTTATTTATGACACAAGTTTCTAAAGCAGGGCAGAACAAACACTGATCACAGATCACAGATCACAGATCCCTACAATTTCCCCTAGTTAAGACCTTATGATATACAGCATGAATGGACCTTCCCTGAATTACTTCGATCCAACAGAAGCAGTGGTACAACAACCAGCTAATCTACAAGACATGTACACAAATACAGGAGAACAAAGTTAATGCTCCTAGATTTTTCAACTAGCTTCTGGTTTCATGAGAAATCTGTTCTGCCCTATTTTAAAGTGTACTTTTTTAAACGACTGTGGTGTTAAGAACCAAGGCAAAATCAAACTTCTTAAATATCACTACTCAACAAGGTTTTCATAAGATAGACAAGAATAACTGTTTTTATATAATTGAAATATAACATTGAAAAAGCTCCTACGTGTCACATTTTTTAGAAAGTTGCAGTTTTTAGTTAGCGAATTACCCTATTATGCGGCTGCACAGAGGGTAGGCCACGTCCGACTCTAATTGACTAAGGAAAGGATTATACGATTGCTGTTGTAATGTGAGACAAGAAATGAACAATCTAGCAATTGGTTTTGACTGAGGAAGTGCTGTGAACAGTATTAGTTATTCTGTAATAGTTTTAAATAGATCACAATTGTTCTGTTAAAAACTCGGAAAATAGGTTTTGCTATGTTTGAAATCACTACATTGATAAATTACATACAACGTAAAAAGGGCATATTACTTGTATTTTTGTTGTAAAGTGGGCAAACAAGACCAAAATTGGGCACCACACATGTGTTGTGTAATGTGTTACGTGAAGTTAACAGAGTGATTGTGGGAAAAAATATGTCTTCTGCTGTTCCAATGATTTGGTGACACCTACCGGTCATCTGGAAGATTGTTACCAAGACAGAGGGCTTTTCAAGGAAAACCAAAAGATAAAATTGTGTATCATAATTTCCCCTCAGCCATAAGACCCGTGCCACATTCTCCTGATGGATGAATTAGAAATTGAATATAATCCAGATTAATGGAGACTGGTCATTGATTTATCAAAATTGAGTTTACAAGCAGTTTTATTGCACCATGGTAATACAAAACCTTCCATTCCAGTGGCACATTCAGTCAATATGGAAGAAACTTCTGAAACATGTCAGTAATATTGAATGCAGTAAATTATTATGAACATTGCTGGGAAATTTGTGGGCATTTGAAAGTAATATCTTTGTTGCTTGGATTACAAGGAGGTTTACTAAGTTCTGTTGTTTTCTTATGTTTATGGGATAGTCGAGCAACAGAACAACATTATGTGGTGAAGAACTGGATATCAGACAAGGTTATATTTGTGGTGAGCATAATATTAAATATCCTCCACTAGTTTAACATGGAAAAGTGCTTCTTCCACCTCTGCATATAAAACTAGGGCTAATGGAACATTTTGTGAAAGCACTGGATAAGAGTGGAGAAACCTTCAATGCTTCAAGACTGTTTACTAAACTCAGTTATACGCTAAATTTAAAAAAGTCATATTTATCTGTTCACAAATTAGAAAACTTTTGAATGACAGCATTTTTTAGAAAAAACTTAGCCTATGGAATTACCAGCATGGAGATCTATTGTTTGTGTTGTCAAAGGATTTTTAGGGAATCATAAGGCAGATAATTACTGCCAATTAACAGACATTAGTAAGAAACCACAAAACAATGGGCTGCCGTATGTCATCGAAGATCCCCTTCTTATATTCACTTGGTCTTTCTTCCTGAGAACTTGGGGCTGTAAATGATGAGCAAAGAGAGCAATAGCACCAAGATATTGCTACAATAGAGCATCGGTATCAAGAAAGATGGGATCCAGCATTGATGGGCAGTTATTGCTGGTTTTTTGAAAGAGAAAATTCCGGTTCTCATAAGAGAAAAAAAAGTATTTTGATATCTTTCTCGATTTTATTGCATGAAGAGTTGTTTTAATATGCTTTAACAGCTGGTATTACTTTCAGTTTTGTCATAGCTGAGCTGCCCTTCAAAAAATTTTGTAAAAAAAAAAGAGAAAGTAATAATATTCACAAACTGTTAGAAGAACTTAAAGACAAAATCACATAGGTTTATCACAAGAGAAATGAACTCTGTCTCGGAAGCTGAACTTATGCGCATGAAAGAAAATTTCCTACAAAGGTGCCAGTATTGTGTGGATGCAAGAGGAGGACATTTCCATCATAGGCTATCTTGTGATGAGGTATGTGTTTATTTTCATTGTAATTTTAACTGTAAATGTGAGAACCTGAATCATTACACAGATCATGGCTTTATTAGCGTAGATATTTCACCCGATCACTCGGGAGTTGGAACTGTGGCCGCTGCACCGCAGGAACCTGCATCATTGGCCAACTCTTGCATGGGACTCACTGTAGATTATAAGGTAACAATTTGTGATCAATAATTGCATTTATTGAGGTTATATGGCAATATTAATATTGAGAATTTGCTACAATAGTCAGTGATTTTTGTTGATTGTGTCCTGTTACTCAAATAGGATTTAAATAATTTTAGTCTAACACCTTTAATATCAATTTTGTCCAGTCTTTTTATATGGATATCATGGTTGACAGTATCAAAAGCTTTTTGTAAATCTAAAAATATACCTAAACATTTATTTCCAGCATCTAATTCTTGAATTTATTTAGATGTAATAGTGTCATCAGTGTTAAGGTTGATTCTGAAATCAAACTGATTATTGCTTAATATATTGTGTTTATCCAGAAAGGAAATTAGGCATTTTTCAAATAATTTTGCTAGGCAATTAGTTAGTTTAGCCAAATTCCGCCTATATACCACTAATATTAAAACAAAAAGCTGAAGTTTATATGGGAAAAAGAGAATAACTAAGAATATGATGTAAAATTTGGCTTTTATTGTGTATTATGAAAATACTTATTATATTAAATTAGTTCATCACTTAATAAGAAAAAATATTAAAACGACATTGAGCTCAATGTATTGTCAAAGTAAAATATTTACATTAATCAGTAATAAAATTATAAAATTGATCTTGTCACTTATTATTTAAAATATAGCATAAATTAGAACATATATGAACTTGAACTGAGGCATTCACATATTTGTCAATTGTTATAAATTATCGTACAGTGTTTATGTGTGTCACATATATTGTACTCTTTAGATGAGATGCACTTGGCTCCTTCTTCTTGTATTTAGTGCGGCTGTTGTTATTATTATGAAAGTCAATTATAATATTGTCAATATTAAGAGTAATTATAATTTATGTAGTTCCTCTTCTTGGATCGATTAGCAGATCTTGAATGATGTGTGGTGAATTATCTCTTATACTCTTCAGCTTTCTTTGTTTTCATTAAGTAGAGATGCATTTCGAAGTCATAGCATCATCATCAGTCATACCGATGGTCTAGAGAGATAACATTCTATGGTGAGTACTTGAATGCTCATGAGCATGTGTGCTTCCCTCTTGTTCTGATGGTTGGAGATTTGTGTTAGATGCTTGGATTATTGCTTGTTCTAATGTGTTGTATGCCTCTTGTACCCCTGCTTCTCTGTTGCTATTGTTTTGTTGTAGTTTTCCTTGTAAAGTTGCTACATATTTGTTCTTGTCTAGCTTTTCTATGTCTCGCTTTGGTGACTTCTTGAAGGACCTCCTTTGGTTCTTTGTTCTCATTTTAATGAATATGTGATCAGTATCGAACTTGAGGTTCCTTTCCACATGGATGTCTTTGATTCCATATAAGCTGTCGCTTAAAATGTAGTCTAGTTTGTTTTTATTTATCCCATTTGGATGCCTCCATGTCCATTTATTGTTTGGTCGTTTCCTGAAAAAGGAGTTTATTATTTTCATTTTTTGTTCAGTGGCGAATTGCATCATTCTTTCTCCCCTGCCATTCCTTTCACCATAGCCATAGGTGCCCACTGCTTCTTCGTGTATGTGCGCTCTTTTTCCTACTTTGCAGTTAAAATCTCCTAGAATGATGTTCCTTGGCGATTAGTATTTTTCCCTTGTGCTTTCTAGCAGGTCATAGAAATCTTCCATCTCCTCCTTGCTGCATTTCTGTGTTGGGGCGTATACTTGTATTATAGTTACTTTGCATTTGTTGATGTTTAGAATTAGTACCATTATTCTTTCTGAGATCCCCACAATTTCTTTGATCTTGCTCTTCATTTCGCTTTTTATGAGAAAACCCACTCCTTTTTGCCCTTTTGTTTGTCCTTTGTAGCAAAATATGTCCCCGTTGTCCTTCTCTAGAATTGTTTCCCCCAGTTTCCTGACTTCACACAAGCCTAAAATGTCATATTTAATATCTTTAAGTGCATTATTAAGTTCTATTTCTCTCTCTTTTGTTCTAAGTGTTTTTACATTTAGTGTGCTGATGATTATTTCATTCTCCTCTTTCTGGTTTGTTGGATTTCCTCTTGTTTCTTGCACATTTTCTATGTGTCTCCTTGTTGTGTCAGGTCCTTCCAGTTTACCCACTGGTCATTGATCGAGATCTTTTGGAATCCGACTTTGACGATGTTACCTTTGCTCCTTTCTTCTTTAGCTCTCTTTCTCAGGGCACTTTGGATTTCCCTTTCTTGCTTGGTCATATCATCATCTATGTATAGGTTCTGACCTTGCAGTTTGTGTTTGTTCTGCAATCTTGTCTTCTAGGTGTTTGAACTCGATTTTTACTAGGCCTTTGTCCATCGTGTCTCTTCCTAAAAACAGTGGGCTGGTGTACATTCCTTTGTTCCCTAGCTGTTGCAGGGTCAACTCTACTTTGTTGTCTATTTCTGTCTGTTTGTCCTTCTCGAAATCTTTGCTTTTCATTATGATGTTATTCTTCTTTTCTTTCCGTTGTCTGCATTCTTCTGTGCCTTGTTTATTTTTTATTTGCTCCTCCACCTTGTTTGTCCGTTCATTGTTCTTGTTTTCCACATTGCTTATTCTACTTTCTAGTGCTTGGCATTTGTCTTCTATTGTTTTGTCTAGGCCTTTTATTTCTTTTTTCATCTCTGCTAGGTTCTCTCTTGTCTCTTTTCTAAATTCCTCGTTTTGTTGTTTCAGTGTTTTTATTTCTGTTAGGATATCTGTAAACATGCTCTTCAGCTCCTTTGTAGTTATATTTCCTTAGCCGCTTTCTGAAATTTGTGTGTGACTTGACGGAAAATTGTATTTCTCATTCTCATGTTACCATACACATGTTTCAAGGCTGCAATAAAAAAGAAATGCAATGCCACTTTCATACTTTCCTCCCCTAAAACCTGGGACATAATATACTGCGGGCATAGGACTGAAAATGTTCCATCCCATGCTTAACATCCCCTATTTCTCAACTAATACAAAGCCTACAGCTATGAATAACGTATCAGTGGATAGAATTTTTTACCAACTTCTGATATAGCATACTCACATTGTCCCAGCAATACGACCTCTTATTCTACATCAAAATGTGAAGTGAGAAAATATTTCTTATGTTGAGGTTAGAGAAAGTTATGTGACTGCATCACATCGTGGATTTCATTCTTAATTAATTAGTTTCACAAATATACTATATCGACAGCATCAGAATGTTAAAGCCCAGTATTATGTAGTTCCCAAAGCCCTATATGAACACTGTAAATAATACACAGTTGTCATGTGAACTAAACTGCATTTCATTTTTTCAGTATAATATTCTCAGAAATTATATAAATTTTCAAGGGAAGGATTGGTTTGTTTGAATTTTAATGTTGACCCACATTACTTTCTGGGTACGTCTGCAAGATTTCGTGCAAATTGCTGAAGAAATGTAGATTTGTATAGGGAACATAGGAGGATTTTTACTATACACAAGAAGGCAATTAGGATTATCTGTAAAGTGCCTATTCGCACACATTGTAGGCCTCTTTTTATTAGCTTAGGTTTGTTAATATTACCCTCATTATATGTTTTGTTTACTCTTTGTCATGTTCACAACAACTTGGAAAATTTTAATAATAATAGTGATTTTCATGACTATAATACAAGGAACAAAAATAAACTCCAGGTACAACAGTATAACTATAGTCAATCACAGAAAAATTGGTGCTATGTTTCAGTCAAGTTTCTATCCCTGAACAATTAAAAACATTACCAGTAGTGCAATTTAAGAAAAGTATTAAACGTGTATTAATCTCTGAGTGCCTTTATTGCACTGATGACTTTTATTTTATTAATTGGAAATTGTATTGTTGATTAGGGAATTTATTATAGGCTTAGTTTTATTATTTTGTATTAGGTCTTGTTCTACAATGTAGATATAACTTATTTTATATTATACTTACTGTACATTATCTTGTATATAATAACTGACGAAGTCCATGTATTTTGTAAATACTTAATGACGAATAAATTCTATTGTCTATTGTCTATTGTCAGACATACATATCCATATATTTTATATATTAGATATTAAAGCTTAATGCTGAGTTATCTTATGGGATAAGAAAAGTGGACAATATTCATGTAGAATGGCATAGATCAACTAAAATCAATAGCATGATACATAAATAAATCTGCTTCCAGTTATGCAAACTTTCAACAGGATATTATTTAAAAGAAACGTTAAGATCTTTCTTTTAAATTACCAATTCTATTAGCAGACGAGTTTCTAGGCGCATTTAAAAAAATTTATATATCTAAAATGAGAAATATTTATGTAGAATTCTGGCTACTGGATATATTACAATGTGTCGGATTTGCCGGTGTTATTTTGCAACCAGAGAGGCAGTACATAATGTCAGAAGAGCACCATGTGAAATGAGGTGTGACGTAAGGTACAGAAGTAAATGACGTTTGACTCATTACAGACAAAAGTCAAATTTTTTAATAACAATACCACAGTAACAAAAAACTTTCATTGATCACAATAACACTTGTGTCAACAGTAGAAAAACAGTTTTTTTTTTCTGTATTCTGCACTCGATGTGTCCCATATGAAACTGCTCACTACAACAGAGGCTCAATGTGACCACCACCGTCGTTGCACACATTGTACCAACGAATTATGTTCTGGTACACTTGTTCCATCACACCTGGTGTCCCGTTAATCTCTTGTGCAGCAACCATCACTCGTGCCAGCAGTTCTTCCTCGGTCTCTACAGTAGTCTTGTATGCCATACTCTTCATACGACTCCAGAAGAAATAGTCCAATGGTGTTAAGTCCAGTGATCGTGACACATTGTAATGGCTGTAGCACGGAAACGCTACGTTTCCGGACATGGGTTCCTATTCGAAATATTGTCTACTAAGTCCCCTCTACTAGCCCTAGAAGTTTGTAATACGAATTTCCGAACACCCGGCATAACCTCCTCTACCCTAAATAAAAATACACTTTTTCTTTCCACACTTTTCTATATAGTATGAGAGGCAATATTGCAGGGAGTTGGTATTCAGCTGCTGTTTTAGCCTCATGCAAAAGTGCATTGTTTGACATGCAAGACTGAGATCAAGTAAACAATTGGCTGGCTCTTCAGAGAATTTTTACAAAAAAAGGTTCCAAATAAAAAGTTTTAGGTTTTAATATAAGCACCTTGTGTATAAAATTTAAACAAAATAGTTGAAACCATTTCAGAGAAAAATAATGAAAACTATGTAAAATAATTTATACTAAAAGGAGAAAGCCATCATGAATTTTTGTATCACATTCTCAAAAGATATCAAACTCAAATATAATATTTACTTTCTATAACATTTTTTGTTCTTGAGCTATGCTGTTTACTGAGACACAGAAATGGTTTCTGAAAATTGTATTTTTTAACTCAGGGAACCTCAGAATGATACTTATGCCAAAAACTCAACATCCAATTTCAAGATCTAACACATAGTGTGAAAAGTTAGGAAACAAGTTGTGCAGTAGCACAATCAGAAGGGAATTTGGCGCAGAACCCTCTTTTCCCCGATCAGCTGTCCCACCACTAGGCCATGTCACCATGAAGTCTCGCAGTCGGGCATATTCGCTGGTCGATCGGGTGTTCCATCTGTTAAGGGGAGGAGTGGAAGTAGAGCTAAAGGTGTGGTCGATGCCAGGGTTGTAAAAAAGCCGGCTAAAATTGAAAAAGACCTGACCAGTGGTTTTTTTCAATTTTAGCTGGTTAAAATCATGATTTTAGCCGGCTAAAATCAAATTTAGCCAGCTAAAATCAATTTTTCCTGGTTGGGGAAGGTGGGAGCAGGTTGAAATTTAAAAAAAAATTATATTTAGGGCCCTATGGGGTTTAGAGGGAAACTTTGTCTGCATAAATTAGACACCAATGATTCAGTGGTTGTGGGGGTGAGGGTGGAAATTCAAAATTTTTAAAACCATGTCTTGTGGGGTATCGTTGAAAAGCTCTTGATGAGTAATCTTTAAATCAACAACTAGTTTCTCGATAGCGCTCATATAAGTAGAGATTTGAATTTTTGAAAGTCAAAAACACTTTAAAATATACCTCAGCCAATAGGAATGCCAAAATGAATTCATGGGGACCAACTGAGGCTAAAATTACCAATGAAATAAAGTTTGAAATATTAAAAATAATAGTTAAATATCTTTAGAACAGTAATCCTTGGCCAAATTAAAAATGAAATAATAAAATATATCAATTTAATACATAATTAACAACTCTCTTTTTAAAAAAAGATTTCAGTTTTTATTCAACACTTACCCCAATAAATTCATAAAAAGCACTATGAAATCTACCTCAGCCTGTGCCCTGTAGGCCTACCTAAAGGGATTTTTTATACTTATTTCTCCATCAATTACACAAATCTGAAGCGTAATCACCTATCGCTGGAATTTTGTCAAGCCATAGAATCTTTACATCGTATGCCGGCCAGTTCTGCATCAATCGAAAGAGTATTTTCTTCAATTGGGTTAATACAAACAAAATTTAGAAACAGACTAGGCAATGAAAGAGCCCAGAAGCTTGTATACATCAACAGGCAGAATAAAGCAAATATGCAAGAGTCTTATGATAAATGGTGAATTTACCATATTTACTCGAATATAACGTGCCCTATTTTTGTCCACTTGTAGATTTCATACTGAGGTGCGCGTTAAATTCTAGTACAAATCCGTTTCGTAGGTCGGAGGTAATATTGATCTACATAACAATGCATTGCTATAATTCTCGACTTCATTCATTTTATCGTTAGCCTACACCATGGGTGCGCATCTGTGGCACATCGTGTCACTGTGCGGTAGGAGAATTTATCCCACTACAGTCGCCCTTGACGTCAGCATAAAGCAGTTTCGACGTGACACTGAACATGAAGAACAGGTTTCTTACGTCACAGCAAGGGATGGGGACTAAAACGTTTCCCCTCAGTTGCTCACCTATGGCCTACACCATATGAAATTTAATTTCTGAAACATAATGAAAAAATTGTTTTTGTCAGTTCTATAGTGCAAATGTGGAATATTGTGCATTGTCGATTTTAAACTCATTTAAGAGCGGTATCAGCTTTTATTGTGAAACATTCATTTAACGTTTTGTTTGTCCATTTAGCAATAAAAAATAAGCACCTCCGAGGATTCCAGTGATGAACACATTAGTGAATAATGATGAGCCATGCCTATAGGCCTACTTATAGGCCTAAAACTGGCAGTTAACTGTAAATGTTTATGTGTTGGTTCATTATATTATAAATACTATGACAAAATTCCAAATAAAATATCCTCCTATTGATGCGCATTACATTCGCTAACAAACTCTTTTTTTATGATTTTAAGTTTCAAAATCAGGGTGCGCATTAAATTGGAGGGTGCATTATATTGGAGTAAATACGGTAATTAACTATTGCTGGGAATTACACAGTGAAGTGGTACAGTGAGTCCAACACAAGAGTTGGCCAATGACGTGGGATTCTGCGACGCGGCGGGCACAGCTCGCGCGATCAGGTGAAATATCTACGCAAATAAACCTGCGATCGGTGTAATGATTCAGGTTCTCTCATTTACAGTTAAAATTACAATGAAAATAACCACGTACCTCATCACAAGAGCTGTTGGAAATGTTCTTCTCTTGCATCCACACAATACGGGCACCTTTTTAGGAAATTTTCTTTCACAGGCATAATTTCAGCTTCCGAGACAGAGTTAATTTCTCTTGTCTTTAAGTTCTTCTAACAGCATGTGACTATTATTTATGGGGAAACTTCAAAAATAAAGTATATAGGTCATTCCCCATACATTAGAAGAACTTGAAGACAATATCACAAGAAAATTTAACTCTATTTCGGGAGCTGAACTTATGCGTGCAAAAGAAAATTTCCTAAAATGGTGCCAGTATTGTGTGGATGCAAGAGGAGAACATTTTCAACATCTCTTGTGATGAGGTACATGGTTAATTTCATTGTAATTTTAACTGTAAATGTGAGAACCAGAATCATTACACCGATCGCAGCTTTATTTGCTGTGCCCGCCGTGACGCAGAAACCCGTGTCATTGGCCAACTCTTGCATGGGACTCACTGTATTAAATTACACTAAATACACTTTAAGGTTTCTGAGCTTGTAACTTTAAAATTTGTGATGTTTCAAAATAAGAACATGAAAGGAACTTCAATTATTTTTACTCAATTTGATTTTATCCAGATAAAATGCCTGGCATTTTTCAAGTGGATAAAACTGGTAGCTCTGCATTTGCACTCAGTAGGCCTAAGTAGGCCTACTACATGTTCTGAGATTGTAACTTTTAGATTTGTGATTGTTAGATCAAGAGTCTGTAAGTTTATATGGTTTATATTTGCCTCTGTGTTAATTGGCGCGGTCGCCAATTAATTGGCGCGCGAGTTACTCATTTCCTGCAGGTGTGGGCTTTGTAGCGTTACCACGCTATTGCAGTTCGAGTCAGTTGAGATCGAGAAGTCATAGTATATAGACCGCGTCACAATTGCTCCTAGTTGTCGGGACAGTTTTCGCTCTATATGATTAATACTCATCTGCAACTCCACACCATTCGGCTCTTGTATTGTTTAAGCAGCCTGCGTGTGAAAGTGCGGGATTCACATTGTATTTTTAGTGTAATTTACAAGAATTCCATTGTTTCGAAGCCTAGCAGACACGTGCATTGAACAGTACTGTGACTAGCGCTTGCATAGATTATCGGCGGGAGCGTACTGGTCTCCTAGAATAATAACTGCATTGAATCATATATCATATTTGTTAAGTGTTTGTTCATGTTATTTCATATTCAGAATCAGGCTTCCTCATAATATATTATTGCAAAATCCTCAAATCTATATCTCTGTTCTAGCTACCTACAGTCCATTGTCTCCTTGTTTAATCTTATGTGGTATAATCACCTGGTCCTCCGTAGCGCATTTCCAGTCACATGCTCCTCACGGACCGGATCCTATTAAATTCCCTTCATTTGGTCCTCCGGGCCGGATATATGACGTTTTGATCCTAACATGGTCCTACCGGGCAGGGTTTGATATATTTGCAATAATTTTCTGAATATTGAACTTTATTTTCGAGTGTGACGTTCGTGCAGACTTCGTATTGCTTCGTGGCTCGGCTCGGCTACGTTGACCTTCAAGCTGCTCTCAACGCGCGCTCAAGCTGAGCTGCCTCTCTACGTGTATATGGTGCCCGCCTTCAGTCACACGCGTGAAGAAGACAATCCACCTCCGGCTTGCCGCCCCTAGCGTGTTTACAGTTGACTGTCTAATCACTTCTCCTCTGTCAATGTTAATTGTTTCATCTCAACATGGAAGCAGAAATTAAGGCTTTAGTCAGGCGTCGTGGTGTGTGTAAAAGAAAGTTTACATTGACACAGAACTTTCTCAACGACGTACCTGAAGATGTTAGTATATTTGTGATTAAAGCGCATTATGAAAAACTGTTGAATGAAATTGAAAAGTTTGAAGCTGTGCAAACGCAGATTGAATCTATGGTGGAAATTGATGCAGAACTTGATAGTCACATACAATATGCTGACGAGTTATCAACGTTGTACATCAATCTAAAAGCAAGGTTAAGTGAGTTGATGCATGCTCATGAACCTACCTCAGTTAGTGTCAATTCACACAACAGTGACACACGACAATCAGTGAACTCTAGCGCTTCGCAGGCAAGTAATGCGATAAAACTTCCTACGATTCAGCCTCCAGTGTTTACAGGCGATGTAACTAAATTTAAGCATTATTTTGATACCTTTTCAAGTTTGATTGTAAATAACAGCAGTTTATCACCCATTCAAAAATTCCATTATTTGATTGGTTCGCTAAAGGGCGAAGCTAAAACATTATTGGAAAATTTGCCAGTGACGAGTGATAACTTCCAAGTCGCCTGGGATATATTGTGTGCAAGATACAACAATAAACGGTTAATTGCTATATCCCACATCAAGCATTTGTTGTCCCTACCTGTAGCGCGTCAAGAAACAGTTGCAGACTTGCGAAACCTGTTGAATCAATTCCAAAACAACTTGCATGCTATTGAAGCATTAGAATTAGAAGTGCCACTTCATGAAGTCATTCTAATGCAATTGTTATTAGAGCATTTGCCAGACAGTGTGCAACGTGAATGGGAATCCAGAATAAATTCTCAAACATTTACTTCATTAGGTGAACTTGTGTTATTTCTAGAAGCAAAGTCTCATTCTCCAGAGGTGCTGTCGAATAATTCCTGCAACAGGTCCAGCCCATCAAAACCTAGAAATGAACGTCGTGAACCTAGGAATCAGCATAGTAACAGTCGTCAGTCATATGTGTCGACAACTGAACAGTTATGCCCTCAGTGTCAAAGCGGCCATAACCTGTCTAAGTGTAAACAATTCCGTCAGCTGAGTGTTGAACAGCGATGGAAAGTTGTGAAAAGCAAGAACTTGTGTTTCAATTGTTTTTCTAATACACATCGAGTGAAGCAGTGCAACTTTTCTTCGTTTTGTAACTGTGGTAAACTGCACAGCAAGATGTTGCACAGCAGTGATCACAAGAGAACGGTTTCACACTCCAGTGAAGGCAGTGACATAGTGAATAACAACAGGACTGAGGCTCCTGCGAGTTATTGCTCAGTGAAAATAAAGCCAGTGCTTCACGTCTTACTTGCGACTGCAAGAGTCGAAGTGCAGGACAAGCATGGTAACTATATACAGTGTAAGGCCCTTCTAGACTCTGCCAGTCAGGCCAGTTTTGTGTCTACGGATCTAGCGAGGCGTCTCCAACTTCCTACAATGACAGCTGATACGCCTGTCAAGGGTATAAATGGTACTTCATCGAATGCTAGTCATAGTGTAAACATTAATGTGAGATCCATGGTTTACAACTATCGAAGGAATCTAGATTGCCTAATCCTTCCTCGCATAACAGGGAAGCTACCTGCAGTCCGAATTGATCCATCCTCATGGAACATTCCCTCTGACATTCCATTAGCCGATCCCAAATTCCATATTCCTTCTGAGATTGATTTGCTGATTGGAGGAGCATTATTCTTCGAGCTTTTCCATGGTAAGATCTTGACCAATCCTGGGTTTCCTACACTGATTAGTACAGAACTCGGATGGATATTGTCTGGAACCATTCCTAAATCCTCTGTGAAAGGCAATCTGGATGCGGGTTCCCAGCACAACTTCTTCATCTCTACGGACAATGTGGACAAGCAGCTGCGACGGTTTTGGGACCTCGAAGACTTTCCACAACAGATGTTAACACAAGAAGAGAAACGGTGTGAACAGCACTATGTAGAAAATACCACTCACAAGGATGATGGTAGTTTTATGGTACGTCTGCCAATGAAACAAGATAAAACTTCATTGGGTGAATCCAGACAACAAGCAGTTAAGCGTTTTAGTTACCTGGAGCGAAAACTTCAGAACGACTCTGCTCTAAAGGAAGACTATACTAAATTTCTTGTAGAGTACGAGCAGATGGGTCACATGAAAAGGGTTTCGCCTCCTCAAGCTAATGAAGTATGTTATTACCTGCCTCATCATGCAGTAATAAAACCTTCTTCATCTACAACTCGCACACGAGTAGTGTTTGATGCTTCTGCAAAGACGGACACAGGGTGCTCTTTGAATGACATCCTAGAATGTGGTCCTACAATTCAAGATGATTTGTCATCAATTATTCTTCGCTTCAGAACATACCGCTATGCATTTTCAGCTGATATATCTAAAATGTATAGGAGGGTACAGATGCATCCTGAAGACCAGAATCTCCAACGTATTGTATGGCGTCCAGACAAAAGTGAGCCACTACAAGATTATGCCTTGACTACTGTAACCTATGGCACTAAGTCAGCCTCTTTCTTAGCCATACGGTCTTTGAATCAGCTCGCTCAGGAAGAAGAGTCTAAGTATCCTCGTGCTGCAGACGCAGTACGAACCTCTTTCTATGTGGACGATTACCTGTCAGGTCATGATGATCTGCAGGAAGCTCTACAACTGCAAAGTGAACTTTGCATGTTAAACAGTGGAGGATTTCCGCTACGTAAATGGTGTTCAAACAACGAGGCCATCTTGGAAGCAGTACCTGTGGAGCACAGAGAAACGCAACTTCCTTTGTCCCTCGACAACAGCGAAAATGCTCATGCGCTTGGACTTCTGTGGCATCCAAGTACTGATTTGCTACAAATACAATCACATTCCTCTCTCCAAGAACCTCCTATTGTAATCCATGCCAAGATGTTCTTGCAATCTCTGTGGCTAGCTAAGCTTAGTTGGGATGAAGAGTTGCTATCTCACCTA
The DNA here is from genome assembly GCA_964059195.1 of Ectobius pallidus. Lineage (NCBI taxonomy): Eukaryota > Metazoa > Arthropoda > Insecta > Blattodea > Ectobiidae > Ectobius > Ectobius pallidus. The sequence goes on from CAXKWD010000002.1 coordinate 158,010,309, forward strand.
AAGGAAAAATGGATGGACATCTGTGACATTCTTTCTACAATTCATAATGTTCGCATTCCACGCCATGTGTTAACAGCAACTACGGTTACCGACATACAGATACATGGATTCTGTGATGCCTCGGAGAAAGCCTATGGTGCCTGTGTGTATGTACGGTCTACTGAGAGCAGTGGTCTTGTTACAACTAAACTGCTTTGCTCCAAGTCCAAGGTCTCCCCATTGAAGAAGCAAACAATTCCAAGACTCGAGTTGTGTGGTGCCTTGTTACTTGCGAAACTGTATCAGAAAGTTGTCACTGACTTGAAATTGCCTACATCACAAAATTATCTGTGGTCTGACTCCATGATTGTGCTCTCATGGATCAAATCTAATCCCCATAAATGGAAAACATTTGTGTCTAATCGCGTATCTCAAATACAGGAGATGTCAGAGACGGCAGCTTGGCGGCATGTGGCCACCCAACACAACCCGGCTGACATGATTTCGAGTGGTGTGGTGACAGAACAAATCTTAGACATTGATTTATGGTGGAACGGGCCTGTGTGGATTTCACAGCCTATTGAATCATGGCCCAAACAACCTCAGCAACTTGAGCTGCAGGACAGTAGTGAGCAGCGTGACACAGTTTGCCTAGTCACACATGCTGCAGAAGACTTTATGTTACGCTTTTCCAAGCTAGCACGTTTACAAAGAGTAACTTCGTATAAGCTACGCTTCATAAACAACTGTAGAAGCCAAGTTAAACGCCACGGCCCTCTCACAGTTGAAGAGTTACAACAAGCTTTGTTGCTTTGCATAAGAATAGCTCAGCAAGCAGCCTATTCTCATGAACTGTCTGATCTTCAGAGTAAGATGCAAGTGAATACCAAGAGTTCTCTCCATTCCTTGGTGCCTTTTGTAGACAAGGATGGCCTACTCCGAGTGAGTGGACGTCTGGAGAAAGCTGAGTTACCACATGATGCACGACATCAGCTTATCCTCCCTCCAGGTCACCACCTCACTAGATTGATAATTGAATCCGAGCATCTGCGACTGCTTCATGCATCACATCAGCTACTCATATCTTCTCTGCGAGAACGATATTGGATTCCTAGTGTACGTAGAATTGTGAAGTCTACGCTACACAGATGTTTAACTTGTTTCAAATTGAAAGCCAAAGGTGCTCACCAGCTGATGGGCAGCCTACCTAGCTACAGGGTGACCCCTGCTAGAGCATTTCTACGTTCTGCGGTTGACTACGCCAGACCATTCTTCATAAGATACGGATCCCCCCGCAGCAAAACTCAGGTCAAAGCATACATTGCTATCTTCGTATGCTTGGCTACGAAAGCAGTTCACATCGAGCTGGTTTCCGACCTTACTTCTGATGCCTTCATCGCCGCCCTGCGCAGATTCACATCTCGTAGAGGACTTTGCAAGGAAATATTTAGTGATAATGGGACGAACTTTGTTGGTGCTAACAACAAGCTGCGTGAACTGCGTCTCTTGCTTCAGTCCAGCACCCATCAACAAGTTCTCCAAGACTATGCATCCTCTAATGAATTCACATGGCATTTTATCCCTGCGTGCTCCCCTCATTTTGGAGGACTCCACGAGGCAGCTGTCAAATCCATGAAATTTCATTTACGACGAGTGATGGGTAGCCAAGTGTTTACCTATGAGCAGCTTTCTACAGTTCTCACCCAGATTGAGGCCTGTCTAAATTCTCGACCTCTCCTACGCCTAAGTGATGATCCTAGCGACTCATCCTATCTATCTCCTGGGCACTTTCTCATTGGAGAAAAACTCACAGCCCTACCTTCTCCTCCTATGGCAGAGAATGTCTCTCATGTTGCTAAATGGCATCAGCTACAAACCTACATACATCACATATGGCAGCGTTGGTCAGCTGACTACCTACATTCACTGCAGCAGAGGCAGAAGTGGTCTGCGTCCAGCGAAAACATTCAGATTGGTACTCTTGTGCTCCTGAAAGAAGATAATTCTCCACCGCTCCAGTGGAAGCTGGGAATCATCTCATCAGTGCATCCTGGTGACGACGGTTTAGTGCGTGTTGTGACAGTGCGTACGTCCAGTGGTGAATACAAGCGACCAATTGTAAAAGTGTGTCCCTTGCCTATTCAATAAGTGTAAATCTATTAGTAAATCTTGATCTATCCGCAAAGTGTTATGTAAAATCTGTCGATTTTAGGCGGGAGTATGTTAGATCAAGAGTCTGTAAGTTTATAAGGCTTATATTTGCCTCTGTGTTAATTGGCGCGGCCGCCAATTAATTGGCGCGCGAGTTACTCATTTCCTGCAGGTGTGGGCTTTGTAGCGTTACCACGCTATTACAGTTCGAGTCAGTTGAGATCGAGAAGTCATAGTATATAGACCGCGTCACAATTGCTCCTAGTTGTCGGGACAGTTTTCGCTCTATATTATTAATACTCATCTGCAACTCCACACCATTCGGCTTTTGTATTGTTTAAGCAGCCTGCGTGTGAAAGTACGGGATTCACATTGTATTTTTAGTGTAATTTACAAGAATTCCATTGTTTCGAAGCCTAGCAGACACGTGCATTGAACAGTACTGTGACTAGCGCTTGCATAGATTATCGGCGGGAGCGTACTGGTCTCCTAGAATAATAACTGCATTGAATCATATATCATATTTGTTAAGTGTTTGTTCATGTTATTTCATATTCAGAATCAGGCTTCCTCATAATATATTATTGCAAAATCCTCAAATCTATATCTCTGTTCTAGCTACCTACAGTCCATTGTCTCCTTGTTTAATCTTAAGTGGTATAATCACCTGGTCCTCCGTAGCGCATTTCCAGTCACATGCTCCTCACGGACCGGATCCTATTAAATTCCCTTCAGTGATGTTTGGAAATAAAAACATGAAAGGAACTTCAATTATTTTTATTCAATTTGATTTTAGCCGGATAAAATGCCTGGCTTTTTTCAAGTGGATAAAACTGGTAGCTCTGCATTTGCACTCAGTAGGCCTAAGTAGGCCTACTACAGGTTCTGAGCTTGTAAATTTTAAATTTGTGATGTTTGGAAATAAAAACATGAAAGGAACTTCAATTATTTTTATTCAATTTGATTTTAGCCGGATAAAATGCCTGGCTCTTTTCAAGTGGATAAAACTGGTAGCTCTGCATTTGAACTCAGTAGGCCTAAACAGGCCTACTACAGGTTCTGAGCTTGTAACTTTTAAATTTGTGATGTTTGGAAATAAAAACATGAAAGGAACTTCAATTATTTTTATTCAATTTGATTTTAGCCGGATAAAATGCCTGGCTTTTTTCAAGTGGATAAAACCGGTTAAAACCAGGCCGGCTTTTTCATAACAACCCTGGTCGATGCACAGCCCAAATATTCACATGCTTGTTATTTAACTTGTCACACTATAATTTACATTACTTTTCCTACCTATGGTACGGATAGAGGAACTAACATTACACTAAACTGTAGAATAAATCCACATGCATCTAACTGTGGTGACTCTAGCCCAGGTGAGGACAGAAGGTTGCTCTGTGATGTCACTGCTTTCTGCTCTGACTTCTCGCATTATACTTATGCGAGGAGTATGTGAAATGCTGGCATCAGTGAACAGGGGGGAAGAAAGGGGTATTAGTAATGCGGTCAGCGGAAATTTATGTAATACATGTTTCTGAGTTAATGGAACAAGAATTGATTTTCTTGATAGTTTATCGATTAATTACAGTACAGTAGTTAAACATATTATAAATAATTCTTCTATTTTTCTCTACTATGAGAACAATTGCCTTTCAACAAAATCTATGTTCCTTCACAAAAATAAAAAAAAAAATCAACTGAATTAATTACCATACAAACTCGTCTGCATCTTAGATGAAACAAGACTACAGTAACAATTTTCTGACTTTCCTGTCTCTTTTTACTTTAACACGTTTATCAATGTTGGGACGCAATGTTTGAGCAATATTTAATCGAAGACTACATGTTAGGTTGTGATCTGACAATGTACTTCTTGATTTGAGCTTTGCAAATTTCATTAGCGAAAAATTGTTCGGCTTCTTACGTCGATCCAAACTTCCAAACAAACATAATATTCGTGCAGCAAGTGAAAGTCTTGGGAATCTGATTTCAGAGAAATTTGTGTAAAAGTCACCCAAGTCCACTTTACGTTCGTATTTGTCCTTTAACAGATCGTCGCATTGTAAATTTAGCTGTTTCAACTGATACCAGTGGGGGTACGCCATAGCGTATTGGTTGAGGCGCTGCACTACAAATCGGAAGGTCGCAGGTTCGATTCCCAATGAGGTCGTTGAGATATTTCAATTGTCCTAATTCTTCTGGTGGCACTATGGCCCTGGGGTCGACTCAGCCTCTAACAGAAATAGAGTACCAGGAGCAATCCATGCGACCGGTGCGTAAGGCTGACAACCTTCCACCTTCAAGTGCCAAATGTTCAAAATCTGGGAGCCTCAACCTCCTGGAACCCTCTGGGTCACCATAAGGTTCACTTATAACTTTAACTGATACCGGCAAGGAATGTCTTTGACATTAAGTGAATATGGGGTAGCAAAAAGTTTAAACATTGGAGATAGGTTTTCCACATCCTGAAACCTCGATTCGAACTGAAGAAGAAGGTTTAGCAGAACTAAGATATACTCTGCTGAGAGAAAACTATCAGGATCGCATACTTGCGTTAACCAGAAGTTGTTCTACCCACAGAGATAAAGTAAATCGGTCCTCTAGTACCTAGGTCTAGCTTACTCTACCCTAAATACCCCTACTACCATGCGCTCTTGCTGATGTCACACACAAGGGATTCACGTGGACTTGTTCCACTAACGTCATCACAAGACGAAGTTGACTTCCACTGCTTTAGCCCCACTGGACAAGATCTAGGTTAGTGGCAGTTAAATTAACAACAATGACAATTAGGATAGCAGTGAGCAGCATTTGGTTGCATGACAACTGAGAGGGTTAGTGCAACAGTGGTCCTCCAACATCGAAAATTAGATAGTGATGCTATTTGTATAACTTTGCGGTGAACTTTATTCTTATATTAAGGTTGGACCAATTAGGACAAATTACTGCTGGTATAGGTGATTTTAAAATTGATAATTTATTCCCTGAAACAAAATTTCTCTTCTAGGTTATAAGTCAAACGCAAAATTCTGAAAACCAAAATAGATAAAATCAAAGAAACTGAAGGCTATTAATGATATTCTCAAAGATGTAATGCCCAATCATCGTTAATTTCATGACAATCTGATTTCTGTAACTGAGGCAGGTGTTGCAGAAACTGTGGAGAATGACAGTGAATTTTTTCATGTACTTAATTGTTTGTAGAACTGAGTAATAATTGTAACTTATAAATAAAACTAATACAAGTCCATTCCTGTTAAGATAATGTTCCAATACATGTATAAATCCAACAATATTATTGAAATTTTTTTTCTTCTTCTTCTCTGTTAAGTAGAAATGAATGTCAGCGCAATAGTGGTTTAACCAAGAAAACAGTGTTGCAGGGTCTCCTAAACATGATAATATTCCTGTAACATCTGAACAGTAGACTATGTAACATACAGTGAGTCCCACACAACAGTTGGCCAATAACACGGGTTTCTGCATCGTGGCGGGTACAGCTCCAACTCCCGAGCGATCGGGTGAAATATCTACGCAAATAAAGCAGTGATCGGTATAATGATTCAGGTTCTCACATTTACAGTTAAAATTACAATGAAAATAAAAAATCATCAGGTTATCTGATGTAACAAAGTGCCAGTATGTTTTTGTTTAATCAGTTATGATTGCAATTATGATATGCAGAATATGTTTTTTTTTAAATTGATTTCCAAGTTAAGCTCCAGATTTTTTCATTAAGCAGGGCTTACAAAAGAAAAAAGGTCTAGTTTTTTTTAAAATCAAATCAGGTTAAAATCTTCCAGAATTAGCTGAACTGTACAGATTTGTGATATCTTGACAATCGCACACTCACATAGAAATAAAAAAAAAGTCAAATTGCCGGTTTTGGGATTTGAACTGTGGAACTCCAGAATGAGAGGCCAAGATATTACCATCTCGGCCACCTGGGTCTAGTTGAATAAACTCATGTAAAGCAATAGTGTTATTTGTCATAGCTAACTGTATTTTAACATTCAGAGTTCAGACACGGCAGGAGGCGGACGGGTGGCAGTGCTGAGTGGGTCAAACAGTGCAAGCAGTGAATAGTGTTAATAAGCTGGGCAAGAACTTTAAAGCAGAATGGGGAATGAAATACAAGTGTATAGAGCAAGAATAGGCCTATTTTCGGGCAGCTGGAGTAAAACAGGGAGACAGAATAAGACAACGGGGGAAAACAGCAAGGTAACATGGCACATTGTCCTGACCTTGGCCTTCCTGCTCGTGATAGGTGGGGTGGAAACTAATCCAGGACCTAACACTACAAAATCAGACACCAAACAAGGAAATATGAAGGAGAAGATGAATACATATTGGAAATGGTACAGAACATGTCAACAAAATTAGATAAATCACAGAAAGACTAGAGCGGACTAAGAACTGAGGTCAACCAGGTCAAAAAAGAAGTGGAAGAAATAAAAAAAGGAATCCAAAACCAGTGCAGGGGAGAGAACGAAACCAGGAGACAGAACATCATTTTTTTTGGTATGGAAGAAATTCCATATGAGAAGAAATGGGACACATGCCACAGGGTTCTAGAGCTCTTCACAATGGTACTCCACGTGAATCTATTGGATTTGCACATAGACACAGTTCAATGGATTGGTGACCACAGAAGAGGGAGACCGCTCATGGTGAGATTTGCAAGTCAGATGACTAAGGAGATAGTTATGGAACGAACAAAGCTCCTCAGAGGGTACAACATAAGAATAACCAATGATTACGATTTTGATACACGTATGAAGAGAACAGAATTAATGGTACATCTGGCAGAAGCAAGGAGCAGAGGGCAATTCGCAGTACTTATACATGACAAGATGAAAATCAATGGTAAAACATACGGGGTGAAGCATTTTAAAAAGAAAGACAGAAGAGACTATAACAACGAAGGTACAACAACAGAAGAGACAAACGGCTCCAAAAAATCCAAGCAGAGGTGATAACATGATTGAGCACCAACTGATAGGGAACCAGATGGTAGCGTCAGCAAGTACACAGGGAGGAGATCAACGACCTGACAGTCAACAGACAGGTATGACGGAACGGAGTTATGACACGGCAGCAAGGTATGTCAGCCCTAAGCACGTGTGGCGGACGGCTTCAAAAGCGCTGACGCAACTTGAGACTACATCCGACTCAGCAAGTAAACAAACTCAACAGATGGAGGCAAGGGTAGAAGATATGTCGAACATCGCCCCCTCACATGAAGGTAATAGTATACCAGTTTTGGAGGATGACCTAGACACCTATTCTTCCCCCCATGGTAGTGTGATACAAGGGATTAGGAGTGCGAACCAAGGCATGTATAATTTAAGGAACTGGGTGATGAAGAAGGCATAGGATAGAATATGTAAACATAACATAAATTTATATATAGGATTTATCAACACAGAGGGACTGATAAAAGCTATTGCTGACAAGGAAATATATAACCTGCTAAAGGGGATACACATTTTAGGAATCGCGGAAACATGGTTAAAGAAAGAGGATAAAATTGGTTTAAAGGGGTACACATGCATAAGCAAAAGTAGAGTTAAAAAGAGCAAATACGGAAGAACACCAGGGGGGCTGGCGTTTTTAATAGATAACAAGATAATTATGAAGGTGAAAATGGTAGAGACAAAAAAAGAAGAAAGTTTATGGATTCAATGGTCAGAGGACGAGTGTAATAAAAATTTACTTATGGGAGCAGTATATCACCATCCACGTGTTCTAAATTTTACAATCCAAAATTTTTCGAAGAGTTGGAAGAAGACATAGAAATGCTATCAAATAAATTTGTGCAACATGAAATATGTATCCTCGGGGATTTTAATGTTAGAATTGGAAATAGAGACACACAAGAAATAAATATAGGTGAACCCAGGTTTTTTGAAGGGAACTTAGGGGAGGTAAGAGTGAGGAACAGTAAAGATATGAAAATCAATAAAGAAGGGGAGAAAATGATTGAATTTTGTGAAGGGAACAGTTTAACAATATTGAATGCGAACTTCGCAGGAGACAATCAAGGAAATTTTACATTTGTGAGCAAATTAGGCATGAGTGTAATCGATTATGCTTTAATGTCACATCAAATAGTCGAGTATACCGTAGATTTCTCCATAGAGGAAACAGGGACAAGTAATCACTTAATGTTAAAGGTATATATCTCCTTCCCCAGAGAAAGCACTATGCGGAAGGTAAAAGCAAATTGGAATAGAAAGCACAAGGATAGCCAGTACCAATACAAGATAATATGGGTAGAAGAAGAAAAGGAAGCCTTTAACAGCAAATTAAGGGGAAAAGAATCAGAGATTTTAGAAGTAGGAATAAATAAGTGCATAGAGGAAGGTAAGAACGAAGAGGCAGTTAAGCTGATTTACCAGGTATTGAATAGGGTGGGACACAGGGTGAGAAGTAAAAGCTATAAGGGGAAAAGCGTTAACAATTTGTATGATAATGAATGTTTAAGAAAAAGAAATAGTATAAGGAAGGAATATAAAAGGTGGATAATTAATGATAAGGAAGAAAACAGGACCAAGTTCGTAGAGATAAGAAGGGAATATAATGAGTTAATTAGGCAGAAAAAATTAAATTTCAACAGGGCTGAGAGTGAAAAAATAAACAAATGGCTAAGAAATAACAATACACAGAAGATTTAGAATTATATAAGTAATATACACAAAGTAGAATCAGTCAGGAATTTACATACCGAACAGGATTGGAAAATACATTTCAACCAAATGTTTAACAGGGAGAGGGGGGTTATACATAGGAATTGGGTTACCACAGAGTTAATAATAAAAGATGAAATATTACATAAAGATATCAGTGAGGTGGAACTCAGGACCGTTATCTTAAAACTGAAACCCAATAAGGCTCCGGGATTGGATGGGATACAGCTAAAAATCTGGAAGTGACAAAGACTACAAGATGGATGAATATATTGGTTAAACTGTTCAACAGGATAAAGACTTCTAACGAAATACCAAACATTTGGAAAAAGGCTTTAGTCATACCAATACAGTATACAAGAAAAAGGGGAACAGCAAGAATCCGAATTCCTATCGAGGAATTAGCTTACTTCCGGCAATTTACAAACTGTACGAGAGCATACTAACCAATAGACTAGTAGCATGGGAGGGAGAGCATAAGACTTTATCAAAATGGCAAAACGGTTTTAGGAAGGGGAGAAGGACATACAATAATATATTTATATTTTCCACACTGATGGAAAAATACCTACAAAATAAAAAAGCTAAGCTATACTGGTGCTTTATAGATTTAGAGAAGGCTTTCGACACAGTAAACAGAAATATGCTATGGACAAAATTAGAGATGAAGAGGGTCATCAAAGCTTTTATCGGTAATCTAAGATGCTTATACGATAATATAGAATTCTGTATGAAGTTGGACAATTTAAATAACATATCGGAAACTATTAGTCAAGGAAGAGGTCTTAGGCAAGGTTGCGCCATGAGCCCTCAACTATTTTTGGTATACATAGATGACATATTACAAGGTTGCTCAAGTTCAGATCAACATTCACCGACAATAAAAAATGAGGAGATTCCTGGTCTAATCTTTGCAGATGACCTCTGCCTAATACCATTAACACAGATAGGGTTGCAGAGGAAATTGGATAAGATGCATCAATTCTGCAAGGAATGGGACCTTCAAATAAATACTAAGAAAACCCAAGTAATGGTAGGAAATAGAGGTCTAATTAGAAGCAGAAAAGAGAGATGGATGTTAGATGGTGCACAGCTGGAACCGGTAAGCAAGGTAAAATACCTAGGCCTAGAAATTAACCACAAAAGGGACATGGGAACCCCAGAGGAAGGCAAGTTGGATTGCAGGAAAACTAGCTATGAATAAGATAAGGACAATTAAAACGAAACTGCTGAACATAGAATACAAATTATTAGTCAACATATATAGATCAATAGTAGAAGCTAAGGTCCTATACGGAATTGAAATATGGGGAGACAAAGACGCATGGCTAACAATAGACAAAATAAGGGTGTGATTTGCCAAAGTAGTGCTGGAATTTGTTAAGTTGGCAAGTACGCAAAAACTGTTTAGCTCAACATGTTACTGTTGGTACTGCTGTAGAATGGTGAAGACAGCTGTAGTAACGCCATGTTAGTTACTAGAGAGTTTCCAGTGTGTAATGACGTGCAGTGGAAGTGTTGCAAATTATGTGTTGCATAAAATAAAACCCTACACTGCTGTGCTAAATCAAACCTAAATGTATTCACGTCATTTAGCCTCTAAAACCAAATCATAACAGGTTATGAGCCCAGAAACGCCAAATGTTTATAAGGGTGAAATCGAAATTGGAAAAAACTATTAAACCAGCGAAAAGTAAAAGTTGCGTGTGTGGAACATCAACCGTCAATTCTGAACACGGAAACGAAGACAAAATGGCGGCTGAAGATCATGAAATAAACGAGCAGAGACATTTCAGTTGTGGGAATTTGATATTCAAATTCTTCTGAAAGCTAAACAACTATGGGACATCGTGAGTGGTGACGAAGCCTTAAGTGATGTTAAAAATGACGCTGGAAGACTTAAGTTATGGAAAACAAAGGATGCTAAAGCACAATTCTATATCATTAGGAGTATAGACAAAACAGTAAAAAATCATATTTTAACATGTGCATATGCCAAAGATATGTATAATACATATTGAAAGCAGTGTATCGAAGAGACTCTACTCAACAAAAACAACAGCTACTGATGGATTTTCATGGTTATAAGTTTGATAATTCTAAAGATATCATGCAAAACGTAAGTTATCTTAGAAACATTGTTTTCAAACTTGAACAATTCAAAGAAGAAATATCAGAAGAAATGACAATAGCTAAAATCTTGTCATTGTTACCTGAACAATATCGTTACTTTTCTAGTGCATGGGAATCTACACCTGTAGAACAGGTAACCTTGTAGCCAGACTTTATAGAGAAGAAGAGTACAATAAGCCAAAAGAAAGTGAAGAGAAAAATGTAGCCTTTGCAGCTCAAACAAAGTTCAAGTGGAAACATGGAAAAATTGTTTGTTACAAATGTGGTGAAAGTGGTCACAAAAGACGTAATTGTTCCAAGAAAAAGTGGTGCAAAGACTGTAAACGTGACTCTCATAATGAAGAGGAATGCTTTAAAAAGAAAAACTTAAATCAAGTCTATAAACACAAATCATTTCCTCCCTGTGTGTATTGCAAGAGATCAAATCATGCAGCAGAAAAATGTTGGTTTAAGGATCAGCACGAAAAGAAGAAAGATCACACACAAAGTGGCATTTTTTACTGAAACAAATGAACAGGAAAAAGTGGCATGCTTCAGTGAAGATTTACTAAGTGTTAAGCAAACTGACAATCTTTTTGTAGTGGACAGTGGATGTACCTTACATTTGACAAATAAGTGTGATATTTTGAAGGATACAGAGTATTCTGGTGTAAAAATTCATAGTGCCAAAAAAGGAGAAACTATGACTACTGTAATGTCAGGAAAGATAGACACTGGAAATGTACTGTTTAGTGATTCATAGATTTATTGGACCATTCAGTATATACAATAGGTCAAGTCAGTAAATAAAATTAATTAATACATTAAACATAAGTTAACATGGTGGAGTGGTCAGCTTAAAAAAACTCCTTAGTCGTATAAAATGGATTCATCAGTAGCCAAGTTTTTAGTGCTCTTGTAAACTTAGTAATAGATAAATTGTGCATTGGGGCAAGGAGCAAATTATAAAATGCAATACCAGTAGATGGAAAGCAATTTAAAGTTTTAGAGAGTCTATGCCTGCTTACATGTATATTCGTGTGGCTTCTAGTTGCATAGTCATGAACTTCAATGTTCGTAAGGAAATTACCTTCTCTTTCCTTGATACACACCAGACATTGCAATATATATATGTTGATAACAGTCAAGATTTGGTTAGCTATAAAAAGCGGTTTGCAGTGTACAGTTGCGTTAGCATTTGATAAAATTCGCACCGCCTTCTTCTGCAGTTGAAGTACCATGTGCACTTTGGTAGAGTGGCCCCACAACCTGGTGCCATATAGGATGTGGGATTGAAAGAATGCAAAGAAGGCCAACTTAACGAATTCATATGGGAACTCAACCTTCAATTTTCTTAACAAATATAAAACCCTGCTTAGTTTTGTGCAAAGTGCTGCGATGTGATCATTCCAGCAGAGCTCGGAGTCCAGAGTAAAACCCAACAGCTTAACTGAATGGGTTGATACAGCGTCACTGGGAACGTGATTCCTATTTATGGTGAATAGCATTTTTTGAGTTTTTGCCTCATTCAAGACAAGCCCATTTTGTTCAAACCACTTAGATGCTTCATTGACAAGATTGTTTGCAGAGGCCACTGCTAAAGTGGGGTCCTTATGACTCGTGAACACAGTAGTATCATCAGCATAGAGCAGTACACCCTTGTTTAACTTGAAACCTAGATCATTCATAGCAACAATAAAGAAAAAAGGCCCCAGGATGGAGCCCTGCGGCACACCAAGTGTCACTCGTAGGGATGCTGACTTCAAACCCTGCCAACTAACGATCTGTGTCCTGTCCACTAGGTAAGATTGTAGCAATTTCAGAGCACATTCAGTTAAGCCATAATGGGCCAATTTCATCAAAAGAATATCATGAGGTATACACTCGAAGGCACGCGAAAGATCACACAAAACTGCTGCAGCAGCACATTTTGCCTCGAAGGACTCAATGATAGTTTGGATTAGAGACTCAACTGCGAGAACTGTGGAGCAGCCTTTCCTGAAGCCATATTGGGCCGGTGTAAGCAGATGGTGTTGCTCGAAGTAATTATATAATTGATTAAGTATTAATGCTTCAAAAACTTTAGCAATTACCGGAATTATGGATATTGGTCTATAGCTGGCTACAGAGTCGTGCTGACCCTTTTTATACACTGGGACCGTTCTGGAGACTTTGAGCACATCAGGAAACACTCCTTCATCAAAACAACAGTTCATAAGTTAGGCCAGAATAGGAGCGATTAAAACAATTAATCTTTTAAGAAACACAGGGGACATATCATAAATATCCTTGGTGGTGCTAGACTTGAAACTGTACACAGTCTTAATTACATTGTCCGTGTTAACTGGTTTCCACATGAAGGGGTCTTGAATTTGGAGAGGTATATGTTCAACACACCTGTTGACAGAGTCATTATTATCAATATCACTCACTTATATGTCATATGTGCCACAACTCACAAGAAATCTATTATCTGTGAATGCTATTACCAAGCATGGTGGAGAGGTGAGATTTACAGAAAAAGAAGTTAAAATTATTAAAGACAATATTGTTGTTTTGACCGGACAAAAGACTTCATGTGGACTGTTTGTGGTAGACTTAACTGCACAACAATGTCAAGAAACTCTTTTACTACAAAATGAAGAAAACTACATGCAATGGCATCGTAGATTAGGACATATCAGCTTTAAAAATCTACAAAAAATTCCCGATCTGTGTGAGGGAGTGCCATCAACCCTGAGTGAATGTGAAACAGACCATTTGTGTGAAACATGTGCATTAACAAAACTGATTAGAAATCCGTTTAACGCCACAAGACAGAGAGCAAAAAGGCCATTGGAAATCATACATACAGATGTATGTGGAAAAATTGTTCCACCAACATTTGATAACAAAAACTATTTTATGACATGTGTCGATGACTATACACACTTTCCTCATGTATATCCTCTACAGACTAAAGATGAAGCTGAAGATTACCTCAAAGAATTTATTGTTGAAGCTGAAAATTATCACAATTTAAACGTATCTAAGATCAGACTAGATAATGGTGGTGAATATAGTTCAAATAACTTCAAACTTTGGTGTAAAAAGAAGGGAATACAACTTGATTATACCATTGCTCATTCACCTCAGTTAAATGGAACAGCTGAAAGAATGAATTTAACACTTTCTAATAAAAGGAGAGCCTTACTGTATGACTCCAACCTAACGAATGAAATGTGGGGAACAGCTATTGAAACAGCTGCATATCTACAAAATAGAAGTCCTACTGTAACAATTGTCACAACTCCTGCTGAAAAGTGGTTTCACAAAAAACCTGATCTATCTCGACTGCAAATTTATGGATCTGTGGTCTATACAAAAATTCTTGGTAACCTCAAGAAATTAAACCATAGAGCTAAAAAGGGAATATTTGTTGGTTATGCAAGAAATGGGTACAGAATTTGGGATAAAGAAAACCAAACAGTATATACTTCAAGAGATGTTAAATTCTTTGGACTACCTGATAAGGAAAATATGTTAAACAAAACTATTACAATTGAAAACTACAGTGATATTGATGATGAAAAATTGGAACCAGACGAAGAACAAGAAAATTCAAGTGACGATTTAAAGACAGTAACAAGTGAAGATAATCATAATTTAGAATGTGAATTACCATCAGAGGAAAATGTGAACTCAAACGTTCAACTAATCCAAAGACCCCAAAGGAATAGGCAATTACCAAAGAAATATGAAGATTACCAGTTAGATTATGTGCTACTTTCTGAAGATTCTACACTAACTTATGAAGATTGTATAAGGAGTAACGAGAAAGAAAAATGGCAGAAAGCTATTCAAGGAAGAAAAAGATTGCTTAAATAGGAACCAAACATGGGAACTAGCCAATGAAGATAGTATTCAAGGAAAAGAAATAGTTACAAGCCGGTGGCTGTTTAAAATCAAAGATGATGGTCATTATAGAGCTAGACTGGTAGCAAGAGGCTGCCAACAGAAAGAAAATCTGGAATATAAAAACACTTATAGTTCAGTGATACAGACCAGTTCATTAAGTTCATTAAGCTATTGCTGCTGAAAAGAATCCCAAAATTATGACTTTTGATATAAAGTCTGCATTTCTATATGGTGACCTACAAGAGGAAATATACAGGCGGTTGCCTGAAGACTTTGATCATCCTGGTAAAGTGTGCAAACTAAAAAAGGCAATTTATGGATTGAAACAAGCACCTCAACAATGGTTTAAAAGACTTACTGACTTTTTAAGGCGTGAAGGACTGAAACCTATACAAACTGATCAATGTGTATTTAAATCCATATATGGTAGAAGACTATTTATAGGAATTCATGTAGATGATGGTATTGTAATAGGAGAAGATCAACAACAAATGAAAGAACTTATGATAAAAATGAAGAAAGAATTCCAGATCACAGTCAACAGTAAACCCGATAACTATTTGGGCATACATATCAGACAGATGATGGAGTATTCATAAATCAAGCTATAGTTCTAACCATTCAAAAACAAGCCTCAAGGACAAACTTGACTCAAACGATGTTGTCAATGTGCTGGCATGGTCAATGGGAGACTGGGAACACTCCTTCACCGAAATTCCCAATAGAAAAATAATAGTCCTCATTCATGGATATAGATCTTACAAAAACATTTGGCCCCTTCTACATGTCACATAATTTAAAATTATTTTTCTTCGCATTAAAACTGACTATGTACTTACATAATTATACTGGGTCTTTTAATTAATTTTTAGGCAGTAGGCCTATCTCATGTGTGTAGGCTAATGAAAGACTAATGTTAGGTTATTTCAAGAAACTATAATAATTAATAATTAATAACCTGTTACAATTTTGTTAAAATTAGTCATCAGAGAAAATCACCGAAGTTAGTCGTGGTGGTCACGGGGCTTGGATGTCCACCTCTGGACCTTAAGTATGCGATTTCCATCTCGGCCAAGAGCAATGAAATGTTTTCGGGCAAAGAATATTTGAGGATAATGCCTACTTTCTGGATGGGAAGTAAAGAAATTCTGTCTCAAGTAAACCATTCGTAGAATATTAAAAACTCCTGCAGTAGGCCTGTGGATAGCATACTCAGGCTAAATTTCCTTCAGTGAGTGCTCACCCATGGCATCATTAATTGCATTTTGATCGCGGAATATATGGACATTAAACAGCATTAACTTGAAAATATAAATAAATAGGGTGTGAAATATGCGATGTAATAAGTATATTATTATAATGAATAAAATTATGAACCTGTTGCCTTAAAATAAATTATGATCTTATGTCATTAACAGGGCCCGGATTCTGATGACCTAAAACTGTTTGAAAAATGACTTTTAAAATGACCCTAAATTTTAAAGAAAATGACTTAATAATTATAAAGAATTACCTAAAAACTGATATTTCATTTATAACAATTATTATTGTACATACATACATGCATAATTGTAAAGACTGTAAATGCATAAGGATGTTGTAGGTGTAAAAACTTTGTTCTTTGTTCTTCATTGGAGCATCTGAGAAGAAAAGTTAGAAAATTGTTTTTAAAGTAGTTACTAGATTAAGATAATGCAACATTTTTGCATTATCTTAATCTAGTAATTTATTTGAATATATAAGAATATACCCAATGTAAATGCATGAAAATGACAAAATAAGGAAGCAAATTACAAGAAAATGACTAAATAATGACGTAAAATTGAAATAAATGCCCTAAAAGTATAAATGGCATAAAATGACAAAAAATGACCCAATAAAAATGCATTTCTATAATCTGAAGGCCATGATTAGGATTTATTTACAAGTTGGCGATGTCTATGCAGTATCAATAAAAAGATGACATGTCATTAGAATCCGGGCCCTGGTCATTAAACATAAAAAAGCAAAATAAAAATTAAAAAAATATATAGAGCCTACAATAGTTCTAGTTGCTAAATTGCAAAACTTGAATTACAGCTTTACTTGAGACAATAGGCCTAAAATTTTAGATATCGATGTCGAAGAATTAAACATTAAAGACAATTTTCTTAATGTTGCTTTTTACGTCAGTATTTCCTCTTCTTTTCGATTGGTGTAGAAAGATAGTAGAACGTTCAACAATACCCGCCAAAAGTCAATACCAAATTATATAAATCATTTTTTTCATAAATCCATAAAAAGGAACAAAGTAGGTCTATAAAAAATTTATGAATAATAAAACAATATACAGTAAAAGGAAACAAAAAAGTATCCTTGCAGATGAAATTTCCCTTCTATAGTCCGTTTCATGCTAAGAATGCAGCATTGGTCTTATGGGGCTATTCCAGGCTTTGTTACAATGCTGTCTGCAGGCAGAGTTTGAAGGACAAGGTTACACTATTCTCGGAAAAAGGGATTTCCCTGGACAGTTGAACTCTTTTTCCATCCACAGAGTACAGTCTCCCTCATGAATCATACAGCACATTTTTATCTAAAGGTCTTTATCTAAGAATGCAGAATGATTATAACTTAACAAAACATATGTTAGTGTTATTTGAGAAAAAACTAAATTATAGGCCTAAAGGATTGAAATAATGATATAATCAATTGCTAAGGGACATTAAATCAATAGCAAATGTCAATAGCAATTCTGGGACAAATCTTATATCTAATAGCCTATACATGAAACAGATCTGAAGAAATATAATGGTGCCTCGTATTGTTATGCTGGTGATACGGCAGTGATCTTCAGTGATATAACGTGGGAGAATGCCTACAAGAATGTTAATCCGGGTATAAATAAGATTTTAAAAAGTGGTTGGATGTTAACTTTCTCTTAATGTAACTCAAACTGTTTTGACGCCTTTCTTCCTAACAGTTTCTGGATTAAAACAATTCCACTTGAAAATTTAATATTAATAATCCATAACTCTGATTGTGAAGATCTTACGGTTTGCGAATGCCCTTCTCTGAAAATATCTACAGAAGTGAAATATTGGAAATTTTTATTGGTCAGTATTTGAAATGGGATAAGCACATTTCATATATGTATAGTAAAATACGAAAAGGAATATATCAATTTGTAATCTCCATAACTGTATGGGCATTAATGCTCTAAGAGTAGTTTATCTAGCCCTAGTCAAATACATTACTCAATATGGTATTATTGGATGGGGAAGCATTTCTAAAACTATTCTTAATCCATTAACAATTTGTTTAAAAAAGCGGCTGGGCTAAACCATTGAACTAATCTATTGCGAGTTTGATGTACAGGAATTTAACATTCACCAATTTACAGAAACTCTTTATTAAAATTCTACAATAAAAGTAAGACAAAATTGCTTACTGTTTCACATGAAAACAGCACAGGACGAAATAAAACAAGTACTTTAGTAGAACCCAAATGTTTCACTTCTGCTGGTCTATCATATAGCTCTGGTTTCGGTCCTTGTCTTTATAATTCTAAAATCAAATTACATCCAGGTAAATGTAGTCATAAAGTCTTTAAATCTAGAATTTAAAAAATCATAAAACTTTAATTTTAAACTCTTAATTTTTTTCATTATTATAATTATTATTACACATATCACTTGAATCATGCCATTGCTCTCAGCTTTTCCCTTTTTCCTCTGTTATTTTTTCATCATATTTTGTCTACTTCTTAGTTTTAAGATAATTTTAGTTTAACATTACACTTCTATTGTAAGACATAGACCTGTATAAATGTAACAATTGAACTGCCCCCGAGCATGACCTCCTGCGCTTTCGAAGTTTCAGGACCAACATGTGCATTATTTATGTATTTATGTAATTTTGAAATGTGTTAAGAAAGACTGTGAATTTGTAGTTAACATAGTGTTTTATTCAGTTCATGAATTTATTGTAAATAATATATAATGATTTTTTTACTCTACGTCAGTAATTTATGTAATGTATTATATGAATTGTATAGATAAATAAAGTTTATATTAGTTTATTTTTCAATGTGTAATAGATGCTAATCTAATGCCATACTGCCACTCGTAAAATACTACTTGTTGAGGTCACTTAGCTTCAGACTGTACGGGCTTGGGATGCCCAAAAGCACGTGCCACCCGATAAGAAGGGGTTTGAAGGGGAGGGAAGGGGTGGAAATGAGTGTCTCGTATATCCAATGCTGCATTCTTAACGTGAAATGCTCTATAACAAAACCACCAAACACCACCAAGATTTCTGACACGAGACTGATCATTTTAAGATGTATAGTAGCTCTTTTTTAAGTGAATACCCGTCTTTTGGAATGTTATGACGGGGCAGCGAACCCGTTTTATTGTATTGGAATGTGAGGGAGTAGAGGGTGTAAGATGCACCTGTTCTGCAAATCGGCAACATAGTGCTAATCTTTTAGACTTGGGGGGGGGGGGGGAGGTAAGGGGTGTTGATGGCAGCCAGTGACCTTGGTGTCTGTATTCTAGTGCCGAGGAGTATAGTTATGCTGAACATATTGTAAATGTCTATAATATGCAAATGTCAAAACCTACAAGCACGCCGATATCTAACCAAGATGTTTCTGCTGATGCAGCAAAAACCTCAGAAACAAAGTTTCCATATCAAGAAGCAGTGGGAAGATTTTTGTATCTGTCCTGCAAAACACGGCCTGATATTTGTTATGCTGTCAATTATGAAAGCCGTTATACCAAGAAACCTACCAAACAAGATGTAAACAATATCAAGAGAACTCTGAGATATCTTAAAGGATCATCAGATATAGCGATCCAATACACAAACAAGGGAAGTACAAATACTCTAGAAGTGTACTGTGATTCCGATCATGCAGGGGACAAAGAAGAGTGCAAGAGCACTACTGGATATGTAATATACTATGCAAACGGACCAATTATTTGGTGTTCTCGTAAACAATCTATTGTTGCAAAAAGCTCTACCGAAGCTGAGTACATCGCAGCAGCTTTATGTTGTCAACAAATGAAATATGCTAAATCTGTACTTGAAGAACTACTGTTAGAAAAAATTGATGTGACTCTACATATCGATAACACAAGCTGTATCAAGATGATAGAAGCCAATCAACTTAAAAGAAAGTGTATATATATTGATGTCAAATATCACCTGATCAAAGATGAATTCAAGAAAGGATGGTTTAAGATCAAGTATTGTGTAACTAATGAAAATGTGGCTGACATTTTTACCAAACCTTTACAGCCTGTTAAGTTTGAGAAAATGATGAAACGAATTATGTCTTGAGTGAACTATAGAACATTGTGTCAGTTTAAATCAAATTTGGACAAATTATTTATTTCATATATGTTTTAAGGGAGTGTAAACAATACCAAATGTTAATTTATGTTAAAATGTTTTTGTATTAGTTTTTCCGTACTTGAGGGAGTGTGCTGGAATTTGTTAAGTGGCAACATGTTACTGTTGGTACTGCTGTAGAATGGTGAAGACAGCTGTAGTAACGCCGTGTTAGTTACTAGAGAGTTTCCAGTGTGTAATGACGTGCAGTGGAAGTGTTGCAAATGTGTTGCATAAAATAAAACTCTACACTGCTGTGCTAAATCAAACCTAAATGTATTCACGTCATTTAGCCTCTAAAACCAAATCATAACAAGTAGTGCTCAACCTACCGCAATCGGCTTCTAATGAGGCAGCTAGATGCGAATTAGGTTTGCACAGCACGAAAGGAGTTGTTATGAGTAGGATTATGAAATATTATGATTATATATGGAACAAAGAAGAGGGTAACTTACTCAAACTATGCCTTATGGAGCAAATTGAAATGGGGAACAAATACCTAAATTCAGGGAAAGCAAGAAAGGACATAAAGTCCCAGCTTGAGAAAAAAGGAATTGGCATGATTTGGGGAAAAATGCTAAGCCGGGAGCTAGATATAAAAACAATTAGCAACTTTATACTGCAGCAAGCTAGGGACAGCAGAAGACGAGAATGCTTAGGGATAATGAAAGAGAATATCTTGTTAGTTTTCTACGTGCAAATGAAAACGGAATGGGTACAAGAAAAGTATGTTAGTAGTTGCTCTCAAAACGAGATTGGGGGCTGGGCTTGGTTCAGGTTAGGCATATGGAAATTATGGTATAGTAGGAGGAACTTTGAGAAGGGTAAGTGCCCACTATGTAAAGGTCTTGAGAGTCCCCAACATATAATGCTACAATGTATAGCAAGAGATGGAGACAAAAGTACTTAGAGAAAGAGTTACAACAGAGTAATAAACAATAATAAGAAGATAGATGTAAGATGGGAGGAAAGTAAATGGATTGTTGAACTCAGTCTTATGGAGCAGGAACATCATTTGTAGCACGAAGAGAATAATATTTAAGTCAATATTGCAAAGTATAGTGTTATATGGAGCAGAGATTTGGACAATGAACAGAAAACATATGAACAAACTGATTGTATTAGAAATGGATTTTTGGAGAAGATCAGCCAGAGTCTCACGAAGAGACAAAATAAGGAATGCAGAAATACGAAGAAGGATGGAAGTGGAAGAAGACATTAACAATACTATTGAGCGGAAGAGACTACAGTGGTATGGTCACGTACGAAGGATGGAAGAAGGAAGGATACCAAAATATATACTTGAATGGGAAATTGGAAGGAGAAGAAGAAGAGGGCGTCCTGCGACTACATGGATCAACAATGTACAGATATCAATGGGAAGAGTTGGTGCAGTGGAAGAAGATACACAGGAGACAGATTATTAACAAATGATGACAAGCTCAGAAAAGTGTATTGATTCTGTTGAAATGTGAATGTGGATACTTTGTTTTAATTTGTTTGTATTGTTTGGTTGGAGGACAGCCTCTGTATTGAGGGAAAACTCAGAATGTATGTATGTAGATGTAAGAAAGATGGGGAAACTTTTATACAATATCAAAAATAACTGGGAACGGGTGATTGAAAGAGAGATGGTAGAAGAAGAACTAGGCCAAGAGTAACACCTTGTAAGCTTCCGGGAGGGTAGGTGCATAGTGCTAGAAGTATACTAATTAAAAAAGAGTGGAATACATAAGAAAAGAAAATACATAAGAACAAGTATAGGCCTATATGACAGGAAAAAGTAAGGTATTAAACATGAGCGATTTCAGAAGATAAACATAAACTTTGGACAGATTACAGCCTGCACACTCAGCACGACCCTCAAGAATGCACGGAGTCAGCAGAGGAGGAGAAATGAGACGAGAGCATGCGACAGAGTTCAAGCAGCGAATCGGAGGAATCAAATGACCAAAGCTTACAGAACACCGATGTCAGCAACAGATTTACTGAAAATAGGATTCCAGAACAGATAGCGAAAATTCGGAAAGAGAGAAAAGAAATACTACAAGAATCTAGAATTGTTGAATTAACTAAAAAATTTCAATGTGAAAGATACACATTTCCTAGATTAACCAATAATAAGATACTTGAATTTATTAGAAAATATTTAGCCGCGTTTTATGTTGGAAATTTTATACACATTGATGGGATGTCAAAGGCGTTCTGTGAACTTTGGCTAAAGAATGAAGGGCTGCCAACATGGGATAGCCTATTTGAATCATACGTGTGGTTTGGTAAAGAAAGAGGGATGGATAAGGATAAAATATTAGATGACCTAAGAACATTGGGGTATTATTTCCACAACATCAGAGAAGAAAGACTCCACTAGGAAAGAGTAAGAAGAAACTACAAGTTATTAAAAGATAAGGATAGGCACTATTAATGTTAATGTTAATTGTAGCGGGACACTGGAGCAATACTTTGTAAGCAAAGGTGGCCCATTAGTTGATATACATGTTGTTTGTGAACTTCTGAATATTTAATAAACTTAATAAAAAACTGTATTTTAATTTCCAAAGCCTTATAAGATCACAGTAAAACAATCGGCTATGTTGTCATGATAACTGAATTGCATTTCATAAATTCTTTCGAATACGTAAATTACCATAAAATAGGCACTAGATTGAGCATTACTCCGAAACAGGTCAACCGATTTTATCCGATATCAACAGACGTCTTCCCATGGACCTTATAAATGTGTATACCAAATTTCATAAAAATCCGGTAAAGCGTATTTGAGTTACCGCGTCTTTAAAATAGACACTAAATAGGGTTTTACTCCAGTAATGGTCTACCGATTTGGTTCAATATCAGTAGACGTCTTCCCATGTACCAGTGGCGACTCGTGGTTTTTTAGTTGTGTAGGATGGTGTGAAGAGAGCAAATTAACCCATTCACTGCTACTGACGTACATATGCGTCGCCGTAAAAAATGCATAAAGGCTGATATATAAATTGAATACAATAATGCTTTATCGTAAAATATGAAAATATTTAACCACGTATGAAAACTGTCATTTACGGAAATCAGCTACTCCGCTATAATTTTCGTAGCTGATATCAAACTTATAATTCACCAGTGAAACCTTTATTACTCCAGGAATACTTATATTGAAATATAAACAGCACTGTAAAGTTTAATAATAGCTAGGCTATATACCAAGAAATGAAATAAATATTAATAAATATGTTATTATGAAATGATTTATCCACCTAACCACAAACCCAATGGACCAAAAGTTCAATAGATGCAACGTCATAAAGCCCTATAACATTATAATATTTACTAGATTTATGCACATATACATTCCTATTTATATATCACTATGTCATAAAATATAAGTTGGATATAAAATTATATAGTCACATACAATACAATCACATTTAAGATAGCAAAGTGCTATATGTATTCAACTAAAACCTAACCATTAAAATATACACTGATACAGATTTAATCACACTGATTTTAAAAACACACTGTTGTCATCTGTTAAAATATGTACACTTATGCCGAATTTTTTCAGCAATAGTCATTAAAAATATAATTCTTCTTGAATATATGACAGTCAGTTGTCTATCCGATAAAAACAGTAGAAATTATTTTGCCGAAATCTTCTCAGCAAAGTCGTTAATAATAAAATAGTACTTGAGTGCACTAGTTGTAAAAATAGTTGGAATGTAGGCGGCTTGTAAATGTATTCCGTTGCATCAATTGTTTTGGCTTCTGTTACATGCGGATATGCGCATTTCGATCCTTAGATCATCTTCAGTCCTACAATTTATATATAAAAAACATTTAGTATGTTGTTGTTGTTTGAAGTCATTTATATTTAACTATTGTATGATGAAACTTAAGACTCACCTGATAGTTTCCGACGTGTGGAGTGCTTGAGTATAAATGTCATACTGAAGAAATTACGTATTGTTTGTAATAGGGTAACGTTCTGAGTATAGTTCATATAGTTCATTGTGTTCTATTGTGTTTTCATTTATAATTTTATGTCTGTGTCTGTATATTTCGAAATTTTCTAATGTGTTTAGTTTACGGCTTTTATTTTGTTTATGTAGAATTTTAAGTGTTTTGTTAATAGGCTGTAAATCATGGTTGTTATTGATAAGATGTTTGGCAAATGCTGATCTGTTTCTATTGTATTTAAAGTCCATAACGTGTTCTTGGAATCTTTGTTTGAAAGTCCTACCCGTTTGCCCTATGTAAACATGATTACAGTTTCCACATTCTAATTGATATACACCGCTATTTAGAAAATTATCTTCTTTATTTCTGCTTACATCGTATAATAGGTGTTTTAAGTTATTGTTAGTTTTATATGCTATTTTTATTTTTTGTTGTTGCAATGGCTTTACTATTTTGTGAATTTTTCTATCTGTATACAGTGAGATCTCCGTACAACGATTACTGATATAACGATAATACTCTTTATAACGTTAAAATATTTTGGTCCCGGCATACTTTCCATTAAAATAATGTAAAATTCCCCTCGGTTTTACGATACTCTTAATAACGATAAACCTCCCCACTACGATTACATTTAGAATCCCCGTAAATACATTTTCCTCGGTACAACGATAAAAATAGATCGTGAAAGTCCAAATCATGAACTCCCCCGCCTCGTTTTAAGGGTGGAATCGCCTTCCTTGACCTTGATCGTGCTTCACCCTCGCTCAAGTGCACAATGGAGTAAACCAGTTGCCTGGTCGCCAGTCAGTGCCTGCACTGCACGGCAAGTTTGTTTGGTGGTGTTCGCGTATTGTTGTGCTTCTCTGTCAGCATGGCTTCTCGCAAACAAATTAGTATGCAGCAGAAATTAGCTGTAATTAAAGACGTTGACGCAGGCATGAAACAAACTGCAACATCGAAAAAGTACGGGCTTTCGGAATCTACGGTGTCGACTTTCTTAAAGAAAAGGAATGAGATCGAGGAAAAACTCAATTCAAATGCCGTGGATCCTACTAGAAAACGAAAGAAAACGGCAACATTTATTGACTTGGATGCTGCAACCTTGGAATGCTTCAATGAAAAAAGAACTTTAAACATTCCAATAAATGGACCGTTGATTTGTAGTCAAGCTAAGAAGTTTGCTACCATGCTTGGTGTGGAGGACTTCAAGGCTAGCAATGGGTGGCTTGTCCGCTTTAGAGACCGCCATGGCATAACTTTTAAGTTAATTCAATGGGAAGAGAAATCTGCACCAACAAATGACGCAAATCTCTGGTGCAGTAATGAAATGAAAAAAAATTACTGAGAAATATTTGCCAGAAGAGACGAGACTGGGATGTTTTACCAGCTTCTTCCTGAAAAGACAATGTGTTTGCTCATAAGTTAGTGTAATAATTTAAGGGTGGAGTGAATACAGTACAGTATAGCAGTTCTTGTGTAAAAATTCTTTATTTCCTTAAATACTTAAAGCATTTCAATTATTGAAGTTGTTTCCTACATATAGGCCTACTACCAATATTTGAACATTTTTTGTAAATTCTCGATATAACAATATCTCTCTCTACAACAATATTTTTTTCTGGTCCCTGCGAAATCGTTGTATCGAGATTTCACTGTAGTTAAAAATGGCATATTTTTTGTTATCTTCATTGTCTTGTTTTATTGGAGTTAGTAGCGAAGTAGGATTTTTTGTTTTTTGTAGTTTATTCTTTTTCTTTCTAATAAGTTTATGAATTAACGATTCTTTGTAACCATTGTTGTTTGCTATTTGTAAAATAGTTTTTAGTTCCTTATTATAATCTTGTTTAGTCATGGGTATGTTGATTAGTCTGTGTACCATATGGTTGAAGGCAGCCATTTTATGGGTATTTGGGTGATTTGATTTATTATTTATTATATTATCAGTGTAAGTGTCTTTCCTGTAGATCTTAAATTGTAGTGCGTTGTGAGCCCTCTTTATATTAAGATCCAAGAAATTTCACTTTAATGTAATTGGGAATGAGGTTTCTTATTTTACAGGTTTTATTGAAATTTATGTTAGCTATTGTTTTATACAGTTTCCGTTTTGTGTTCGTGTATTGATTGATAATTCTTGCCTGGTTGGCCTTTTTAGAGTTGATAAATTTCATTTTTCTTTCCGTTTGTGGTAATATTAATTTGTTATTATGAAATGACTTATCCACCTAACCACAAACCCAATGGACCAAAAGTTCAATAGATGCAACGTCATAAAGCCCAACGTCATAAAGCCCAATTACATTAAAGTGAAAATTAATACGAACACTTTTGCTGCTCAACGTACTCAAAAACTAGCAGAAAGGAAATGGCTACAACAAGAAATACAATTTCTATATAGAAAGAAACAATTTCTCAATGAACAAGTATATAAATTGCACTTAGAAGCTTCCAAAATCTATAGCCAGGAATGGACATACATAGATAATCACATAAATGAAAAACTGAACTATGAAATAGAACGAAAATACCAAACACAAAACAAGAAAATCCAGAAATTAGAACAGAATAAAATAATATACTCAAATCATAAACTACACACAGAGGATAAACATGAAAAGAGAATATTTCATCCTAGGGTTATCAACCTCACAAAAACTCCGCTCACCAAACCTGAAGAAGATCTGCTAGAACTAGGCTATAAACATAATTTTACAAACAATATAAAAGAACAAACCAAATCAATAGTTATAGATACTGATACAGCTATAGCCAATATCGACCAAGCGAAACAGCAATCTATTAGAGAACAAGTCACTACACAGATTAAGAGAACCTTAACCAACAAAAATGATAAGAATATTGAAACACAATTATATCTAAAAACATTAAAAGGCTTGAATACAAAACTACAACTTAACGACATAAAACATGTCAAAGCCGACAAAGGTAATGCCATCGTATTAATGAATAATGATGAATATAAAAATAAAACTCTAGAATTTATTCAAAATAATAACATAAAGCTCATTGGAAAAGATCCCACTGATAAATACCAAACAGAAATCAAAAAGGCTATAAGAAATTCTGACTTTATTCTTACTGACAATGAAAGAAAATATGCTATCAACATGAAGCCTAGAATACCAATACTTCGATCTCAATTAAAAATCCATAAAAATGATAAACCAATCAGACCAATTGTGAACTTTGTTAATGCACCTTCATATAAAATTTCTAAAATAATAGGTAAAATACTACAACAAAGATTAACGCTTGAAAATAAATTTAATATAAAAAACACACTCGATCTGGTTAACAAAATAAAAAATATGAAACTTAATAAAAATGACAGACTCATATCACTAGATATAAAGAACTTGTACACAAACATACCCTTAAAAGAAACTATCAATATCATACAACAAACATTATCGAATAACGGTGATGGTGATACAGTGACAGGACAAATAACTTCAACGCTTGACATTATTTTGAAACAAAACTATTTTAAATTTGATGATAAAATATATATACAAGAAGATGGCCTGGCCATGGGATCGCCACTATCAGGAATCTTATCTGAAACATTCCTACAACACGTAGAAAAAGAATACATAGAAAAAATCATAGCCGATCATAAAATCAAAATATACTACAGGTACGTAGATGATATACTGCTAATATGTGAAGAAAACAAAATTAACAATATACTCGACGAATTCAATAAAATACACAAGAATCTAGAATTTACTATAGAGAAGGAAAATAAAAACAGTATAAATTTCTTGGATCTTAATATAAAGAGGGCTCACAACGCACTACAATTTAAGATCTACAGGAAAGACACTTACACTGATAATATAATAAATAATAAATCAAATCACCCAAATACCCATAAAATGGCTGCCTTCAACCATATGGTACACAGACTAATCAACATACCCATGACTAAACAAGATTATAATAAGGAACTAAAAACTATTTTACAAATAGCAAACAACAATGGTTACAAAGAATCGTTAATTCATAAACTTATTAGAAAGAAAAAGAATAAACTACAAAAAACAAAAAATCCTACTTCGCTACTAACTCCAATAAAACAAGACAATGAAGATAACAAAAAATATGCCATTTTTAACTATACAGATAGAAAAATTCACAAAATAGTAAAGCCATTGCAACAACAAAAAATAAAAATAGCATATAAAACTAACAGTAACTTAAAACACCTATTATACGATGTAAGCAGAAATAAAGAAGATAATTTTCTAAATAGCGGTGTATATCAATTAGAATGTGGAAACTGTAATCATGTTTACATAGGGCAAACGGGTAGGACTTTCAAACAAAGATTCCAAGAACACGTTATGGACTTTAAATACAATAGAAACAGATCAGCATTTGCCAAACATCTTATCAATAACAACCATGATTTACAGCCTATTAACAAAACACTTAAAATTCTACATAAACAAAATAAAAGCCGTAAACTAAACACATTAGAAAATTTCGAAATATACAGACACAGACATAAAATTATAAATGAAAACACAATAGAACACAATGAACTATATGAACTATACTCAGAACGTTACCCTATTACAAACAATACGTAATTTCTTCAGTATGACATTTATACTCAAGCACTCCACACGTCGGAAACTATCAGGTGAGTCTTAAGTTTCATCATACAATAGTTAAATATAAATGACTTCAAACAACAACAACATACTAAATGTTTTTTATATATAAATTGTAGGACTGAAGATGATCTAAGGATCGAAATGCGCATATCCGCATGTAACAGAAGCCAAAACAATTGATGCAACGGAATACATTTACAAGCCGCCTACATTCCAACTATTTTTACAACTAGTGCACTCAAGTACTATTTTATTATTAACGACTTTGCTGAGAAGATTTCGGCAAAATAATTTCTACTGTTTTTATCGGATAGACAACTGACTGTCATATATTCAAGAAGAATTATATTTTTAATGACTATTGCTGAAAAAATTCGGCATAAGTGTACATATTTTAACAGATGACAACAGTGTGTTTTTAAAATCAGTGTGATTAAATCTGTATCAGTGTATATTTTAATGGTTAGGGTTTAGTTGAATACATATAGCACTTTGCTATCTTAAATGTGATTGTATTGTATGTGACTATATAATTTTATATCCAACTTATATTTTATGACATAGTGATATATAAATAGGAATGTATATGTGCATAAATCTAGTAAATATTATAATGTTATAGGGCTTTATGACGTTGCATCTATTGAACTTTTGGTCCATTGGGTTTGTGGTTAGGTGGATAAGTCATTTCATAATAACAAATTAATATTACCACAAACGGAAAGAAAAATGAAATTTATCAACTCTAAATATTAATAAAATTATGATCACTCCCCCTAAGAAAACAAGCTATCGAATGTCTGGAACACAGAACATATGTGAGGAAGGAATGTAAGACGTCCTCAACTTCCTTAGTATGAAACTGAATTCTCACCACCTTTTCTCTTCCCCGCCTCCCCCTTCACATGCCCAAGAGCTTTAACAGTGGCATGGACTGCGTAACATCAACAGTGAGCGACTGAGGACATCCTCTCAAATACCAACCTGCTAAAAACAGAACTGCTAACTTCCTTCCCGAGTGCTCTACAATAACGATGTTTTGTCATTTTACTGTTTTAATCTTGACAATGAATGCTGGTAAACATTTATGTAGATAAATTATGAAGTGTAGGATGATCCTCACATCCTATATGGAATAATCGCCACTGCCATGTACAATATAAATGGGTATACAAAGTTTCAGGAAAATCCAATAAAGCATATTTTGAGTTACCGCGACTTCTTATGTATTAACATAAAAGGCACTAAATTGGGCATTATTCCGGTACTGGTCAACCGATTTGGTCGAATATCAATAGACGTCTTTCCATGGACATTATAAATGCATATACGAAGTTTCATAAAAATCCGATAAAGCGTATTTGAGTTATTGCGCCTTTAAAATAGAATTATAATTGGGTTTTACTCCGGTACCGGTCAAGATTAGGTTCAAATTCAATAGGGTACTTCTCATGGATGTCATAAATGTCTATACCAAGTTTCATGGAAATCCGATACAGCGTATTTGAGTTATGGTGCCTTTCTAATATAATCTATTAAAATAGGCACTAAATTGGGCATTACTCCGATACCGATGAACCGATTTGGTTCAATATCAATAGAGTTCTTCCAATGGACAATATAAATGTGTTTTCAAAGTTTCATGAAAATCCGAAAAAGCGTATTTGAGTTATGGTGCATACAGACACACAGACAGACAGACAGACATTTTTTCGTCCCCTACACATTCTCATAAATAGGGACTGGATTTTTAGGTTTTTAAAAACACTGTTTTAGGTTTTCCATTAGGCGAAATAGTTTTTTTTTTAGGTTTTTTTGTCCAAAATACCGTTTTCGGATAGAATAATTGGTTTAGTGAATTTGAATGTGCTACATAGGATTCAATACATAATACTTGTAAAGTTTAACTTAACAAAATTGACTTTAATTTGTGTAAACTTGCTGTATGACAATATTATACAATTGAAGAAAGAAAGCATAAACAATAAAAAGCAGTGAAAATAAGATTGCCTCACATTTCCTGGTTACAGTATATCACTAAATATCTGTCAAGATTCTCAACTGTAAAGTTCTTCCTGTTATCTCTTAGTTAATAGTTAATAATACTGTATCTAGACACTACCCTTCTCAGGATTTGAATCCGAAGCTTCTAATTTAGTAAGTAAAATACTTTATGGTTGGATGTGGATAATGTGAAACTGATTATTTTCCATTCTTCGGTTGTTAAGCATGCTAACCGCACACCAGATTAACTAGGGACGAAAACTTCCCCCTTTTCTAGAAAGGTAAATAATACTTACGTGTGTCTGGCAGGCTTGCCATCTATAGTGAAATTCAGGTCATCGCCAATCCACTGCCGTAATAAACTCGATTTCATTTGTTTCGGCATAATTAACAGTCTTCTTAACACTCACAGTGTGAACACTATGTATGAATAACAGGGCAGTAATAGGGACTGGCGCACCCCAATAACAAATCCGCTGTGAATATCCCCTTACGGGATCACCAGGGGTCGCTCGAGAACCTGAGGAATAACTTAAATAAAGGCAAACAAGCGCTTTAAGACACAGAAATCTATATCCTTGTTCATACACGGCAACAATGGTTGTTCGTACGAATATTTTAAAAGGAATACACCGGTACTCTTACACTTCCTCTCTAGATACTGTCCACCCTAGATGACAATGGGTTGAACGAAACGCTGTGGTATTAATTTCAACCCGACAAAAATTATTGTATCTCCGCAAAATATCGATTTCTCAACTGACAAACAAACAAACAAAAAAAAAAAAAAAAAAAAAAAACCTAAATTAGATATTTTAGGTTTTATATCCCGTTTAGGTAAATTTAGGTTTTTATACCCCATTTACGTATTTTTAGGTGCCACAGAATTAATGTGGGTGAATCCTATGGACATGATTCGAAAAAGTGTATGAGAGCTTTCTGTTTTGGAAGTAAGGAAAAAAATAGGTAAAAACCTAAGAATCCGGTCCCTACTCATAAAGTACCATACTGACACTTAATAACCACCTACCTCATCACAAGAGATGTTGGAAATGTTCTCCTCTTGCATCCAAACATTACTGGCACCTTTTTAGGAAATTTTCTTTCACACGCTTAAGTTTAGCTTCCGAGACAGAGTTGATTTCTCTTGTGATAGGCCTATGTGATATTGTCTTTAAATTCTTCTAACAGTATGTGAATATTATTTATGGGGAAACTTGAAAAAATAAAGTGTATACCGTAGGTCAATTTCCCATACATTAGAGAACTTAAAGACAATATCACAAGAGAAATTAACTCTATCTCGGAAGTTGAACTTACGAGCGTGAAAGAAAATTTCTTAAAAGGGTGCCAGTATTGTGTGGATGCGAGAGGAGAACATTTCAAACACCTCTTATGATGAGGTACGTGGTTATTTTCATTGTAATTTTTACTGTAAATGTGAGAACCTGAATCATTACACCGATTGCGGCTTTATTTGCGTAGGTATTTCACCCATTCGCTTGGGAGCTGGAGCTGTGCCCACCGCGACGCAGAAACCCACGTCATTGGCCAACTCTTGCGTGGGACTCACTGTAGTAGTTAAGTTGACGAAGTACTATAGAATACCCCACTATCAACAAAATTGTATTAAAAACCACAAGTGTAGAACTTCAACATGCCTTTTTTAAACTTAAAAAAAATGGGCTTAGACCATTATTCAATTCAGTTCAATTCAATTCTTTATTCGTCCTCTGGATTATATTACAATGATATGAGATTCGCCAATTTCTGAAACTATCAATTAAATCTAATTACTAATTAAGGAAACTGGCATTTGCAATTTACTACACCAGTGTTTCTCAACCTATGGTCCGCGGACCACTGCTGGTCCGTGAAGATGGTGCAGATGGTCCTCAGACGTAATTAAAAAAATATCATAAAGCAAGTGGAAAGTAAAGAAGTAAATTTTTCACATATTTCGTTATAATGACCTATAATTAATACCCCAAATATTAAGAATATAGGCCTTCTTTTAAAAATGGGATGTAAAATTAGGGGTCCGTAAAATTTTTTAGACATTTTAGAGGTCCTCGGGTTCAAAAAGGTTGAGAAACGCTGTACTACACCATTACTATAAACTTACAATTACATTCTACTATTACATGTTCCCCTTATTTACAATTTACTTTACCATTACTATCAATTTACAATTGACAAGGTACCACTATAAATATGTTCCCCTTACAATTTACTACTGGGAATGTACAATATTCACATGCTACCTTTAGGCTATATGTTACCCTTCCATTCCACAGGTTTCAATAAACTCTTGTATGCTATAAAAAGAAGGGTTCATGGGCCTACATAAAACTGACATCCTCAAATGAAATTGCTTGGGTAGATTTGAAATGGCATTAATTAGCAGTGAGAGCACACAGACCTATTATAGGGTTATTTAAAATAATATAATCATAAATTTCTCCCTAGTTTAGCAATAAACTTCAAACAAGGTTATGGTAAGCTATATCATCGTATTATGAACTTGCATAGTTTACCACAGGTATCAACTAAAAGCTGCAACATAATTTACGATAGACGAGAGCATGTGTGATTTTGGATGTGATTTTTTGGATGAAATATATTTGCAAATTGACTAGAAATCAAAAGATCCATGCAAAATCAAAAAACTGTCACAGAACAAAAATTCTGAAAAACTGTTAAGATATCATGAACATATAAATGTTATAAAACTTACGGGATGTTGAAGAGTAATTCTTCATCTACATCACTTTCTACAAACTGAAAAAAAAAGAAAAAGAAATTAACAAATGGATTACAATCTTACAGGTCTAAATTATAATCTTATAATAGGTCTAAATTATGAGCTTACTACAGGGAGAATGCTTAGATCAAGATAGTATCAGTCTACTGCAGGGCCAGAAAATTTAGATTTTGAGCTAATTGTACTCCATCTGACGCTAACTTAACTCATGCCAGATGCAAATTCGTCCTTTTTGATGTTGAATGGTAAGTAGGTCTATAGCTACAAAAAATAGTTTTTTTTTATTATGTCTACAATATGGATGAAAAATACTGCAGGTGAGTTTGGTTAAACAGACATTCCAGCTAAAAATGGACTTTGTGAGAGATTTTCAAAAATTATTGCAAAGACTTTAAATGCTGGAAATTCTTTCTTTCTTTCTTTCTTTATCGTAGTTTCACCTCTCCCTTTTAGGATTTAAGCGACCCAAGCCACCCGGGCCTTACAGGGCCACGACCTGTCGGGAGAGTGATTATCTTTGGATCACATACATACTTTTTTGACCAGACAAGGATATGGAGGGCCTCCCCGGATGAGTGATCAGCCCAACGCGGGGCCACCTCCGAGACAACACGAACACATAGGACGATACACACCATTCACACACACTCACTCCAAACAAGGCGAGGATGGGGATGAAGATGATAATGACGGCCAGATGATATCCGGGGACCACAAGGGCCTAAAGTTACCTGACATTTGTCTCACAGGTGAGGGAAAACCCCGGAAAAAACCTCACCTAGGTAACTTGTCCCGACCAGGAATCGAACCCGGGCCCGCTGCGTGAGAGGATTGAACGCATCCCCTGAGCCACAGCAGTGGACAAATGCTGGAAATATGTTCCTTAAATATTGAAGTTATAATAATTTAATTTGTTTTTGACATACATACGAGGGTCATTTCAGAAGTCATAGCAACTATTATTTATCAGCCAATAAAGCTGCAGGAAACAAAAATCAGGATATACGATTGAAAGTCGTTGAAATGTTCTTCGCAATGTTGGTACTAAATTGGGATCCGGATACAAGCCGCTATGGGTAAGGGACATTGAAAGATGCATAAATAGAGATCAGTGTTTTAATCGTATTACATATGCTCGTTGTTCAATTTTAGTGAGATCCATTTTGGAACACAGTCTCTAGGATACTAACGTTTGCATGATTTGTCTACTGGACACCAATGCACTCAGACATCATCTGGTGGTCTCATCCCATACTGTGTATACCATGTTTTCAAATCTGTATCTAGTGCAATAACTGCATATGTGGCTATTCGGAATATATAAAATAGTTGCCATGACTTCTGAAATGACCCTCGTATGTGTTTATTTAATTTATAGGAAGCTTGCTATTCAGTAATTTTATTTCAATTATAAAACTGATTTGTTGTAATAAAGGTTGCTGCACTACAGTCATATTATCTTTGATATTGCATATTATCTGTGCACCAGGAAATTAGAGAGAAGACTGGAACACATCTTATGTTAAAGTGATGGTAAAGAAATAATACATTTTAGGTAATTTTAAAGTTTAAAGTCGGCCTGGGTGGCGTAGTTAGTATCACACTGGCTTTCTGTGCTCAAGATTGCGGGTTCGATCCCCGCCCAGGTCGATGGCATTTATGTGTGCATAAATGTAATAGGCCCATGTCAGTAGACTTATTGGCATGCAAAAGAACTCCTGTGAGACACAGGCCTAAGTTGCAGTACATCCCCATCGTTAAATAACCATATACCAACCATTAAAGTTTGAAAAGTAAGATAGGACTGTAACACCTGTTACAAAAAACATACAAAAGTTTAAATAAGTTCCACATTTAAAGAAGCATAAAATTCAATTTTAAGAAAAGTTAGGTTAAAGATGTGATATTTAAGGAAATACCCCAGTCATGGGCATTCAGAAGGGGGGTTGCAGGGTAGGGCTGGTGCCCCCTTTGGAATTTGGTTTACACATAAGTCTCCAAACTAAACGACTATAAGCTACTAATGTCAAGACAGGCTTAAATTTCTACATATTGTAGTTAGCATTGTTTGGACAAAAACGAGCTCTAACAGCTGACTACCTAAGATACGAATATGTAGGAATAATTACTTCCACTGAACTTGAAATCAGTTCTAGGCAAACATTTTATTGTAATGAAGATAAGGTGATGAAAATATCACATTTCATACGAATAGTACCTGAGAAGTTGAGAAAGTCATGTGAATGTATTAAATCATATTTTTCTTTGTATCCATAGTCATAGGTAAAGCTAAAGTAAACCAAGAATGTGGATTATAATATTAATATGAATAATAATAGCAATATTACTGGTAATAATAATAATGACATTAATAATAATAAAGTGATTATAGCAAAAGTAGCATAGTGATGGTGCTGGTGGCAGTAACTTTATTCTTCATATGCCTCCCTTTTGTTAATGGAATAGATTGCATACTACCCGCTTTGTGTGCACGATTGCGCTGCTACCTTGTCTGCTCTGTGCGCGACTGCTGCTCCCTAGTGTTAAAGGTGGTAAAGGACAGTTGTTGGCGGGATACGGTACTTAATGGACGCTGTTTGGAATAGTTCCCGCATTTCTTTTCTTTTGTGTATACTTTGTGTAAAACCAATTGTATAATTGTTTTTGTTTCTCATTAAACAAGTGTTGTGAATTCTGGCCTCCGTCAATCAATAACCTCTGACAATCACAAAAGGTTATGGGCCTAGATACGTTGCCATGAGGAATATAGGTTGGAAGTTCACACAAGAACAAAGGGAACAACACAGTGCTTACAATGGGTGAACAAATGGATTTCTGGAACATTACGAAATTCGATGGCACAAATTTCCAAGTTTGGAAATTTCAAATGTCGACAGTGTTCGTAGCCACCAGTCGTAAGTGGTAATGAAGTTCAACCTGCCGAAGATGCCACTGCTGCACAAAAGAAAAGCTGGATCCAACGAAATGCCAAAGCCATGTTCCTGATCTCAACTGCGTTGGATGGTACACAACTTGAACAACTGACCACATGTGATACAGCAGCTGTAATGTGGACAAAGCTCTCAACATTCTACGAGCAGGGAAGTGAGTCAAACAAACTTCTTCTGATGACACGATTTCACGACTATTGCATGGCTCCGAATGACTCAGTTGCACGTCACATCACACAAATTGAAAACATGACCCGTCAACTTCGAGATGTTGGAGACACTGTCTCTGACGTTACAATCATGGCGAAGATCCTCGGGAGCCTGCCACCAAAATACAACTCGCTCATCACTGCATCGTCGCCTCAGCAGACCAAACTCTCCAAGTCCTGACCCGACAGTTGCTGAAAGACGAAGGTCGCCTGACTGCCAGTGATGATGTTACCATCGCTCTTGCTGCCATGAAGATTGACAACAGACCTAAACACTCAGAGCCATCAAAGACACACGACGCCCAGAAATTGAAACCAAAGCATGATGTTGAGTGCTTTTACTGCCACAAAAAGGGACATGTATTAAAACATTGTTGTGCTAGAAAACAAAAGAAAGAGAAAGGAGAGTCTGGAAGAACCTCTGGAGGAAGTTCTGACATTAACAAGTCACAGTGCTTTCGTTGCTGAAAATCCATTTTTGAGAGCATCTGACTACAACATTGAAGATATTTGGCTAGTCAACAGTGGTGCTTCTCGCCACATGACTTTTCGGAAGGAATGGTTCCAGGACTTTACTCCCACCTCTAGAGAATACATTTCGCTTGGAGACAATTTAAGATGTGAAATTAAAGGAGACGGCTCGATCATCATCCTGAAAAAAGTCAATGACGAGTGGATTCAAGGCAAATTAGATCACGTTTTGTTTATACCAGATTTACAAAAGAATTTATTCTCAGTGGGCGTGTGCACTCAACGTGGTTTCAAAGTGATTTTCAGATAACTCTTTGTCAATTTTTGCAGGCAACTCTCTTGCTGGTCAAGGTTTTAAATTGAGTAATTCATTGTTCATGATGCTCTTCAAAGTTGCAAATACAGAAGCAAATTTAGCAACAACAAATTCTTTGAAAGTTTGGCATGAACGCCTTGGCCACATCAACTGTGATTTTATCAAGGACATAGTGAAACTGAATCTCGTAGAAGATGTCAAATTTTCGTCAACAGAAGATTTTTTCTGTGGTGCATGCAAACTTGGCAAGTAACATCGCTTAAAATTCGAGGACATCACCTCACAAAGAACATTCAAGCCAGGAGAGATCCCTACACAGTGACGTGTGTGGACCGATGGAAACTCCATCTAGGTCAGGTTGCAGATTCTTTGTGAATTTCAAGGATGAAGCTACAGCTTACCGAACTGTGTTCCTGTTGAAACAGAAGAGAGATGTTTTTGAGTGTTACAAACAAGTTGACAAACTTATCGAAAACAAATTTGGTTGACCCGTGCAGGTATTGAAGTCTGACAATGGAAAGGAATACTGCAATGGATCCATGGCGGAGTACCTGAAGCAACGGGGTACTCAACACGAGACGACAGCTCCATATACCCCGGAGCAAAATGGCAAGGCTGAATGGGACATGAGGACAATCACAGAATCTATGAGGTCTACGCTGCATGCCAAGGGACTTCTGAAAAAACTTTGGGGTGAGGCGGTAAATACTGCTGTTTACCTCCTGAACAGAACGCCGACAACGATGTTGAAAAACTCCACTCCTTTTGAGAAATGGCATGGACAAAAGCCACAGCTGAGCCACATCAAAGTATTTGGGTGCACTGCTTATATGCATGCACCTAAGGCCAGATGCAAGAAACTTATCCGAAAGCCAGGAAACTCATCTTCACGGGATACCAAAATGATTCTAAGTGTTGATTTTTTAGGCCAGTAAGAAACCATAGTGCAGATATTTCAGCAAATGTTCAGGGTAAGCATAAACCTATAAGCCTAAAAATTTTCCACCAAAATGTACGAAGTCTGAACAACAAAAAACTAAATTTTGAGGTTTTACTTTCACATGAATTTCCCAACTTAGATTTATTATGCTTCACAGAACATTGGATAAAGGAAGAAGAGTTTGAATACTTAAATTTCGAGAATTTTTCGTTACTTGCCAAATATTGTAGGACCAGAAAGAAATGTGGAGGTTCATGCATTTATGTTAGAAACACTGTAGAAGCCAAAGAATATGAGAAATTTCAAAATTTAAATATTGAGGAACACTTTGAGGCCTGTATCGTGGAGCTGCCACAGTTGAAGACAATTGTAATTTGCATATACAGATCCCCTAGTAGTGATTGCCACATATTGATAAACAGGTTAGATTCCATAATTAATTCTCTACATAATAATAATAAAAACATTATTATAGTTGGCGATCTAAACATAGATTTTCTAAGTAGGCCTACTACCATAACCAATCAACTAACGCCAGTCCTAAATTCATATGGCTTACAGGCAGTGATAGAGACCCCAACTAGAATAAGTAATGGGACTAGTTCAGCAATTGATCAGGTAATACTTAATGTAACATCTTGGAATTACAAAACCAGTGTAATTGATACTGGTTTCTCAGACCACTTTGCGCAGGTCATAGAGATAAACTCTAAAGAGTCCCTTAGAAAAAGAGAGAAAATAAACTCACATTATAGGATTAGTAGACCATATACAGAAACTAATA
Organism: Ectobius pallidus; assembly: GCA_964059195.1. NCBI lineage: Eukaryota > Metazoa > Arthropoda > Insecta > Blattodea > Ectobiidae > Ectobius > Ectobius pallidus. The sequence goes on from CAXKWD010000002.1 coordinate 158,049,549, forward strand.
TCCAGTATCTAAACTATCTACTTGACAAAGAATCGTGGAATAATGTTTATAGCAAAAACTCGCCTCACTCAGCTTGTGCAGAATTTTTAGAAACTTTCAGTTACTACTATGAAACAGCATTCCCTAAAATTAAAGTCAAACTACATGAACAGAAAAATAAATGGATTACCCCTGGCATTAAGGAATCTAGCAAACGATTGAAATATCTCAGTAAAATTATGAAATTGGGGAATATAACAGAAGAATTCAAAATATATTATAAACAGTATAAAAAGATATACAATAAAGTACTAGAGGAAGCAAAGAAACTACAGAACGACAAACATATATTGCAATCAAATAATAAATCTAAAGCGATGTGGAATATCATTAAGCATGAAATAGGTAAAAGGAGGGAAACGGAGAAAAACCATAAAATCAATAACAACGGTGTTATATCATCAGATCCAAAAGAAATAGCAGAATTGTTCAACAGTTATTATACAGACATAGCACATAACCTCATAAGTAACACTTTCACTGCCCAAACACAAGACTCAGACAGCAGGAATATTCCACAACAGCGAAATACTATTTATTTAAACCCAGTAACAGTGAATGAAATCACATCAATTATAAAGCGATTGAAGAATAAGAAATCAGCAGGAATAGATGAGGTCTCGGACAGTGTTATTAAAAACTGCCACAGACACATTGTACATCCATTAAGTTACATAGCAAATCTATCATTAAGCTGTGGTCAGTTTCCAGATGAATTAAAAATTGCAAAAGTGAAACCACTGTATAAAAAGGGATCCAAAGAGGAAATAGAGAATTATAGACCAGTATCTCTACTCTCAGGTTTCTCAAAAATCTTAGAAAAGGTTATGTATGCAAGACTTATAGCATTTATAAAGAAATATAATATCCTAACTAATATACAACACGGGTTTTGTCAGGGAAAATCCACAAATACTGCGATAATTGATTTTCTTCAAGAAGTATATGAGGCCATTGATAGGAACGACACTAGTGTAGGACTATTTGTAGACTTATCAAAAGCATTCGATGTAATAGATCATAACATCTTACTCAACAAACTTCAAACTTTTGGAATAAGAGGATTAGCATTAAAATGGTTCCAATCATATCTAGAAAACCGCAAACAAGTTGTAGAAATCGTGCACAAAGATGAAAGGACACACATAATAAATAATGTACTGTCAAGTGAGAGGTATATCAAATATGGGGTTCCACAAGGTTCCATCCTTGGACCGGTATTGTTTTTAATTTACATTAATGATCTAGATATTCAGTCAAATCACACAAAGACAACTCTTTTTGCAGACGATACCAGCATCCTTTTAACAGGTGAAAACAATGAAATTGCTAGGCTTAATATGACAGAAACAATAAGTAAACTTCATAACTGGTTCGAAAGGAATAGACTTATAGTTAACAAAGAGAAAACAGTTGCAATAAACTTTCAGCATGTACAAAATAAGAATATAGAATTTCCTAACATCTCATATGAAGATAAAACTATTAGTTATGTAGATTCAACAAAATTCTTGGGGGTATGGATTGATCAAAATCTTAAATGGTTCAAGCATGTTGATGTCCTCTCGAAAAATTTGAGTAAAATTTGTTATGCCCTACGGTCAGTGAGGAAAGTATCCAGCCTAAACACAGTACGCTCACTCTATTATGCCTACTTTCACTCCCTCTTAACTTACGGAATAATCTTCTGGGGAAATTCAACTAACAATGAAGCTATATTTAAATTACAAAAAAGAGCTATAAGAATAATGATGAAAGCAAACAACACAGCCAGCTGCAGGCAATTATATAAAGATCTTCATATATTACCCTTCCCCTGTATCTACATATTAGAGACACTTATATTTGTAAAAACTAATCTTTCTTCATTCCAAACAAACTCAAAGGTACATTCCTATAATACAAGAAATAAAAATGATTTAGCGAGTATACCACATAAAACTAGCTTATTTGAGAAAAGCTTCACATATACAGGACTCAAATTATACAATGGTTTACCCCAATCCATTAAAGAAATACCTGCACTATGTAAATTTAAAAGAAAGGTATGTGAATTTCTATTAATACTAATTTTGCATAATCCGTTGAGTTCACGAGTTACATCAGATAAATTCACTGCAACTGCATCTGTCTATAAAAGCTTAAACTGTCGTTGGATTACCTTTGACTATCCAAAAAATAACACTTGGAACTGTTCCATCTTTTAATAATTCAAATGGGGGGGGGGTTACAAGAAATTTTCCACACCGGGTACCACCTAAGCTTGCTACGCCACTGAAGTGTGCAAACTCAACCTGAAGAAACCAATGTTAGAGTTTTACAGGATCGAAGCAAGCTGAAAAGACCTTCCACCTGGAATAACTATTATCATGAGTCTAACTTCGCCGAAGTCCAGGTTCCAGATTTTTACCAAGAAGCAATCTCAGGTGAAAACTCAGAGGATTGGAAGGAAGACATCATTGAAGAGCTTGAGGCACGTGAGAAAAACAAGACTTGGACACTCATGCCTTTACCTCCAGATCGCAAGGCCATAGGGTTCACCTGGGTGTTCAAGAGAAAGCAGCTCATTGAAGATGGTGCTGTTTGCTTCAAGGTTCAACTCTGTGCTCAAGGTTTCTCCCAGAAAAAGGACTTTGACCACAGTGAGATTTTTTCTCCTGTAGTGTGGTACGACTCCATCCGTGTTCTGTTAGCAATGAGTCTAAAAACAACTTGGAAATTGGACAATTTGATGTCAAAACAGCATTTCTACAAGGAGGAGATTTTCATGAAGATTCCCCAAGGTCTGAACATCAAGAGAGAAGATCAGGTCTGTAGGCTCAACAAACCACTCTACGGCGTGAAACAAGCCTCCCGGTCATGGAATCAGAAGATGGACTTGAAAAGCTGCGGTCTTTGACAGAGCGATGCTGATAGCAGTGTGTATTTTGGAGATTTGAATAGTGAAAGAATCTATGTTGCTCTGTATGTCGACGATGGTATGATGTTTGCTACGTCTAAAGACTTGGTGAATTCTTTTTTATCAGAACTATCAAATTCATTTGAGATCACAATTGGTGATGCTAGTTGCTTCATAGGCATGTGTTTGAAGTGAGATCGTGAAAAGGGAACTCTTTTTGTTCATTAGTCTCCTTACATTGAGTTAATTCTGTCACGATTTGACATGTCTCAGGCAAATCCAACTAACATTCCCATGGACAGACATATTAATTTGAGTCAAAATACACAGTCAAAACAACTTGAAGAAAATGTTCCTTATCGTGAGGCAGCTGGAAGTCTGAACTTTCTCGCAATTGTTTCACGATCAGATATCACTTTTGCTGTGAGCATAGTTAGTCATTTCTTGTTGAATCACAGTAAGGAGCACTGGCTCATGGTAAAGAAAATTTTGAAATATTTGTCAGGAACCCAAAACGTCGGAATTTTGTATAAATGTTCTAACCAAGCTGATCCTCTCACAGTTTATTCAGATGCGGATTTTGCGGGTGATACAGAAACTCAACGTTCGATGACAGGATATGTGACAATGATGTCAAATGCAACTGTTACTTGGGCTGCACACAGACAGGCCAGCATTAGCCTGAGTACCACTAAAGCTGAATACATTGCAGCGAGTACAGCTACCAAAGAAATCATTTGGTTACGAAGATTGTTGTGTGATATTGGGCATGTGTTCAAGCAACTAAAATTTTCATTGATAATCAAAGCACAATTTGTCTTGTAAAAAAAACCTTGTATTTCACAAACGCACAAAGCATGTGGATGTACGATACCATTTTATTAGAGAGAAGGGGAAAGATTGTGTAATTGCACCAGAATATATCAGTTCTGATGAGCAACTTGCTGACATATTTACAAAGCCCCTATCCAAAGGAACTTTCCAAAGACATGTTGAGAACTTAGGACTTACTCATGCTTGAGCGAGTGTATTCAATCAAGGGATGTGTTAATGGAATAGATTTCATACTACCCGCTTTGTGTGTGCGACTGCGCTGCTACCTTGTCTGCTCTGTGCACGACTGCTGCTCCCTAGTGTTAAAGGTAGTAAAGGACAGTTGTTGGTGGGATGCGGTACGTAATGGACGCTGTTTGGAACATTTCTCGCGTTTCTTTTCTTTTGTATGTACTTTGTGTAAAACCAATTTATTGTACAAACTGTTTTATTTCTCATTAAACAAGTGTTGTGAATTCTGGCCTCTTTCAATCAATAACCTCTGACAATCATAAAACCTTTGACAAAATATCTGCAGACGCCCATGCCCACAGTTATAAAAGTATTTAATAATTTCAAGGTTATTTCGTGTAACAGGTGTTACATATTTCTAACTGTTCAGTTATGTAAACCCTTATTTCATATTAATTTGATCTGTCATAAATTCCTTTTTTTGTCTTGCTCATTTTATGTCAATTTTCTAAAGGTTATCATAATTGTTGCATTGGTCCTTAGGTGGCCTTTTATCATCTACTCTGTTAATTTCACTAAGCAAGAGCCAAGTGTTTTCATGACCTTCTGTGTATATTTTTTGTGACAGCTGAAAGTCACCGTATTTCTTGCTTACCATTCAGCAATAGCTGGTTTTCATTATTTGTTCTATGAGGCTTTGTATCTGAATTAATTTATTTTTTACTAGCCTACACTAATTGGAGGACCTGATGCCAGAGTGAACTAACCACAAAAATGCAAACCATTTTTATCTAGACTTGGTGCACTTAGCCAGAATAACAAAATCCATGTAGCCTACCCCATTTTCAAGAATGCCAACAATTGGATTTACTCTAAGTGCTTTGACTGGATGACTTGGTTCATTGGTTCATTAGACGTCACCTTCCACAAGGTATTAAAGAAGAAAGCAGCAAATCTCACAATTCATAGTTAGTTCACTTCGGCATAAGAGCCTCCAATTATGAATAATTTCATACATACAAGTTTAATTTAAATTAATATTTAAATTTGTTTTAATATAAATTAGTTTCAATTCATTATATTATTGTGAATATTCATTACTTGTAATCTAATTTAAGTTATTACATAATGTTCATTGACTCTGGGGGGCTGTCTAGATCAATGAGAGTTTAGTTTAGTCAGTTCTGCAATCCTTGTAGGTACTCCCATGATTCACTACAGTACTTCTACGACACCTCTTCTTTTAAGACCAACATTTTCAAGGCTAGTCAATCTATTTCACATACATTTATTAAGTGCTATTCGAACAAAGTCTTCGATAGTTACTCCCAGGATGTCAGAATGCATCTACATTCATTACGAGTCATAAGAACTTGCCATCAACACATCATTAATTAACTAAAGGTACATTAAGCTGTTCTTCCTTCTTGGGTATTTCTATACACAGTTAGCCATCTTTACTCAAAGTAAGACCTTTGAATTTCAACAATTTATCATCTACATCTACATATACATCTAAAGAACTGTAAATGTTCAATACATAAAGAATTATTGCTATGTTCATTTGTAATTTGTAAACTTGAATTCACAGTCAAGATACTCAGTTATTGTGACTTTATTATTTTTCATATAAGCATAATACAAGCTGATTATTCATTGTAACTACACAATTTATGACAAAGGGAACTCGTAAAATAGAACTCTACATTTATAGTCCAGTCAATAAAGGTCGAAAACACAAAATAGAAAGAAAAAAGAAAGAAAGAAAGAAAGAAAAAAAAGTGTAGTTTTGAAATTTGGAAGAGTTGTCAGGGGAAGTGTCCTGAACAACATACTAAAAGTCCCCGAGGGTGGGGGGTGAGCGGAGGGCAGGGGGCCCATACACAAAATTTAAGCTGACAAAACTTCCTACAAGTTTGATCCTACTCATATTCTTCTATTCCCAATAGCTTTTGAGATATCCACCAGCGAAAATAGCAAATTTTCAAAAAAAGCTCTTTAGCCTCACGCTTTTCGACACACTTTGCTTTATAGCGCTTCAGCCCTTAGATATAGAGAAATGTTCTCATGAAAGAAGTTGTAAGGAAATAAATTCCCGTTAAAATGAGTAGTCATTTGTTATTTTGTCTTCAAATGTTCAAAAGTTATAACAATTTTACATTTCGGTCAAATTTCGAGATTTTGAAAGAAAACCGTACATCACACTTTCTCTATATTTAGAGGTTATATCTTTGTATATAAGCTGTATATTATGTATTTACATCGTGAAACAAGTATAGAAATATTATACAACCATTAAAGTTGCATTTATTAAAAATCAGATCATGGTACAAGCACAGTAGGCCTAAATGTAATGGAAATTACATTATAGTCCAGGCAACAACAAAAAAATTGGGAGAAAAAACATGTAGTTTTGAAATTTGGCAGAGATGTGGGAGAAAGTGTCCTAAACAACATGGTAGAAGTCCCCAGAGATGGTGTGAGTGGGGGTGGGGGCACTTTTAAATGTCGGTTCTCTCAGTTTTCCCTAAATACACAATAGCTACGGGTTATAGCAAAAACAGTTTATCACAAAATTAAACTACCGGTACATAAAAGTTCTAATGAAATTGATCTGAATGATATTTCTGTAGAATTAATAGTTCAGGAAATAGAGGGATATGACCTAGTTCTGGAAATTCTGTTTTACATACAACTATATAGGCAGTGATGGGAAGTAATTGAGTAAAAGTAATCGGATTACAGTAACGATTCCTTTTTTGGTCCCATTTACTTGTGATCGTTACTTTTTAAAAAATGTAATTTTTACTTGTAATTTACTTCTGGAAATAAAATTGTAATCATTACATTTGAGTAATTGTTACATTTTAGTAATCGAAAAGTATCGAATTGAGAATTTGGCAATGTTGCTTTCTTCTACTCGCTGGCAGTCACTTCAGCAGCGGTAACTTTGCATTCTTTTTAAAGCGAATGTAAAGTGCTTTACAGCTGTTGCAACATCGCTGTATGGTCACTGCAGTAGTGGTGAAGCGAAGTCAGATCTGGCTTTACGGGTTTTGCTGCATGGACTATCAGCCTATCTTTTTACACTTTAGTTTGCTGCAGCGAAACTGTTCTCAGCCTATAAAATTTATTTATATCCCTTTCTTTGAAAAGAAGGTTATGTGTTCCACAGTACAAAACTAAGCTCAAACTAACCTCGACTTTAAAGTTAATTACCGAGCATTAGAGGCTCTGCTGAAAATACTGTTTCTGGCATTGAAAATTCATGTATGCTGTAAGAAGACCAGTGATTTGCAACAAGGTGGCATTCACATATAATTCTGATAGTAGGATTCTGGATCATGGTATTCATCTTTTTCTAAATTTAATCAAATCTAATCTATTGCGATAATGCAATATCACACCATGTGTTGCAGGGGTTTCACTATTGTAAATGTCATTTTATGGGTTTTGCAACATGAACTGCCATGGTCTTCTTTTTAACCCTTGTTTGCTGTAGTGAAGCTGAAGCGATTTACAGATTCGGTTTAAAAAGGAACGCACGGAAAGCATCATGCGCAGACAGAAGAGGGTTCGGTATGCAATAACATCAGACATTTTAAAAATGGCATACGTATATCTTCATTATTATAGTCTGTTTTTCCTAAGGAAGGAAAGATCCCGCCAACTCGTTTGAACACGGCGAGAGAGAAAGCCAATGATGTTTAAGGAGGATGGGGAGGAGTGGGAGGAGTTGAAGTGACCTTGGCTATAGGGTGAGTGATCGCTGTTTACCCCACAGTGAAGGTTCCTATGTGAGTGTTTAGTGCGTGTTTGTTCAATTACGCGACGTTTATGTAGGAAATAGGAAGTTAGTGTAGTTAAAAATAGCGTTTTGTGTGTGTTGTAACAAAATGGATCTATAAAATAGTGCAATTACACAAACCAAAATTTAAAACCTACATAATAGACAATATGGCTAAAACATATGGGCATGATGTTGTACGCTTACCCCCTTATCATTGTGAGTTCAACCCTATTGAACTCATATGGGCACAAGTGAAGGGGTTTGTTAGAAAGAATAACACGAAATTCATTATGCAACACCTTAAAACTGTATTTCAAGATGCTGTGTCATCCGTTACTGCCGAGAATTGGTTTAAGGGCTGTCATCACGCTAAAGGAGTGGAAGAGTATTACTGGGAACGTGATAATTTAATGGATGCTATATCCGATCGGTTCATCATTAATCTTGAAGAAAGTGAATCTACAGACGATGAACGGAATCACTCTGATGACGATAATCCTCATGCAAGTACTTCAAATATAGTTTGAGGTAAGGTTGTACATTTAAAACTCAAGCTACATAATATAACCCTTTTTTTTAACTTGAAGTAACATTAGCTTTTATAATACGTATTCTGACAAAAGTATGGTTTCTTTCTTTGTCAGGTAGAAGTGAGGACCACTCAGGTATAATGTGGGTTTTCGCAGCAATTATCCCTTTTCAATGAGACTTCTATATTGTCATAACAAACTTCTATTCAATAACTGCTCCTGCTTTGACAAATTCTATTTTACCGTTCTGGGAAAAGAAAATGATTTCTACTGAAGAGTTATGACCTTAATGGAATGGAAAGGATTTTGAGAGGATTAAACTTAGGCTACTATAGATTTCCAAGAAACATTATAAATGTGGTTTCAAGCCACACCATAATTTGGTATGTATAGGGTTAATTAATTATTATCTATAGGCCCTAATAAATTACATGTTCAACTATTTCTTGTTCTTATAAGCTATAATTTAAATATAGTTTTGTGCATGGGTATTATAACCACGTATTATGATCTCAATCTTCAATGCAGTTGTAGTTGTAGTCGTAGTTGTGAAACGTCCTATACCACTAACTCCGCCTTAGAAGGGGATCTTTCCTTCCTTAGGAAAAACAGACTATAGATGTTTAAAGCTTATGCATAATATTGTAAGCCGTGGGAAAATAAATAAATATCTATTTCTTCCTATTTAAATCTTTTTCAGGAAAATGTTTTCAGTAAGAACATTTCTTAATTAAGTATATTTTGAAACTTGCTTCTCATTCTCAATGCTATAGGCTAACGTCGTCATTACTGTTTTCACAACTAATATCCAGGTTAGAGGTAATATTAACAAAAATTACTCAATGTGAATGGAAATATTGGTATTGATGTGTTTTGTTTGTTTGTTTGTTTGTTCATTAATAATTTTAGACTTTGTAACGTCCCAAGCAGCTTTATTAGCTGAATGACCCAATAGTTTCTGTCCCTGTGCCCCCCCCCCAAAAGAAGGAATTTTTAGGTACTGCCATTTTGTAAAGTAATTTTAATTTTACTGATTACTTTTTCAAAAAGTAATTTGTAATTGTAATTAAGCAAAATGTTTCTCAAGTACTTGTAATTCAGCCTAATTACTAATTTTTTTGTAATTTTCCCATCACTGTATACAGGCTATTATATTTTTTAACAAAAAAAGAGAGCAAAAATTAGCATGATACCAAGCAAATTGGTTCTTAGAATAATATAAAGACAAAAGGTAAACATTATACATAAAACTCATTATTATTATTGTTATAAAGCTTATAAAAATCGCATAGTATGAGTGCATGTTATAAGAAATATGAACCAGGCCTATTAGCCATTACATTTTTCATTTAAATTATTATTTGGAAAAAATTGTAAAGAGTTAGATATATTTAGAAATTATAAGACCTAGTAGGCCTAACTATTACTTTGTATACAATATTGGAATCCTAGTACAACGTGTGATAAGATAGGATTACATTTTTCTACCTACCAAACACTCAGTATTTATACACATACACAACATTGATTAAAAGAGTGCCTAAATGACTTCTTTTGCTTCAATGTCATCAATTTTAAACTCATCTTCTTCTTCTAATGGTATACAGTTGGTGCATGTACCATGATAGATTCCACAAATGGATGAGCATATAATGCCAGCTTTTCGGCACCCATATCTTCCACCACACTGAGTTGCACAGTGACAAAATATGATGTGCAAATATTGTCACAGGAGCCACATAGACAAGTAAACATTTATTTAAATTAATAGGTAGGCGTACTATTCTCACAATTTCTAAATATATCTAATTCCTTACCATTTTTCAAAATACCGGTAATTTTTTTAACGGAACCAAATGGCTAAGCTTTACTAAGTTTATTTTTCTAAGAACTAGTTTGATTGGCATCGTGCCATTTTAATTACCATCTATTCGCTTTTGTGTTAAAATATAATAGCCTATAATAGGTCTGTATAAAAAAGAATTTCCAGAACTATGTCATATTCAACTCCTCCTATTTACTGAACTAATAATCCTACAGAAATATTATTCGGATCAGTTTTGTGGGAAATTGTATGTAGTTTAATTTTGTGCATAAACTGCTTTTGCTAGAACATGTAGTATTTTAGGTATTTAGGCAAAACTGAGAAAAACTACGTACCCCACCCCCTGCTCACCCCCATCCATGGGAACTTTTATTATGATGTTGTTTAGGGCACTTTCCCTCACATATCTGCCAAATTTCAAAACTACATTATTTTTTCTCCTTATTTTTCCTTTGTTGCCTGGACTATAATGTATTTTCCATTACATGTACTGTGCTTGTACCGTGATTGGGTTTTTAATAAATGCAACTTTAATGGTTGTGTAATGTTTCTCCATTTGTTTTAAGATGTATGTACAAAATATGCAAAGATATAACCTCTACATATAGAGAAAGTGAGATGTACAATTTTCTTTCAAAATCCTAAAAATTTGTCCGAAACTTAAAATTGCCATAACTTTTGAACATTTGAAGAAAAAGTAACAAATGACTAACTTACTCATTTTAATGGAAATTTATTTCCCTACAACTTCTTTCATGAGAGTATTGCTGTATAGTCTATATAATGGTTAGAGTGCTAGAAGGCAAAGTATTCAAAAAGCATGAGGTGAAAGAGCTTTTATGAAAATTTGATACTTTCGCCGGCAGATATCTTGAAAACTATTGGGATTAGAAAAAAATGTGTAGGATCAAACTTGTAGGAAATTTTACAGTCGTAAATTTTGTATATAGCAATGTTTCCTCTATGATGCACCATACAGATATAAGCTAAAAACCTATAAAAGGGATCCTTTACGAGCCCCCGGCCCCCTGCTCATCCCGCACCCTCGGGAACTTTTAGTATGTTGTTCGGGACACTTCCACCGAAAACTCTGCCAAATTTCGAAACTACACAATTTATTTTTTCTACTTTTCCTTCGTTGCTTGGGCTATTAGCATTTATATAAATTACATGAGTTCCTAATATTATAATCATTTCCACCTAAATCATGGTGGTCCTCCGAGTTTATCTACTTCATATACTAAAGTAATTGAATACAATACCCTTGTGCTTCTTCTTGAACATTAATTAAGAACATATATAATGCTGAATGATTTGAATATTATGAAATGTTTTCTGGAAGGCCGATAACGCGTCTTGCTCGCTGCAACCTGAAGATTCTATAAAACCTAGTGTTATTCAAGAAGTATCAAGCTGAAATCTGTAGGGGTACATTTACTCATTGTTTAATTAATGTTGTTACATTGTACTTATTTTTTATTTTCTAATTATGAAAATAATTTGTAAACTGCTTGTAAAAATTGAGTTTATATATTACCGGTATTTAGCTACGTTTCAGAAGTTTTAATAAACTTTGAAGCTATAATCTCTCATAATTTTTCACTTTCTTACCCTCATACTTTTATAGGTTCATTTAAAGGAATGCCCATTACACTACCATTTTCAATTACAAAACTGTTATAGCCTATTTTTAAAATTGAACTTCTTGCTTAGTAAAATCTTCTCTATATATGTATAAAAGCTGAAACCAACTGACTGATCACAGTATCTAAAAAATTATACAGCCTAGAAACATGAATCTTGGTACACATATTGCTCATAGGCTCTAGACGCACACTAAGAAAGGATTTCAAAGTCTTTGGCCTCTAAGGACCTCTAAGGGCCAAAATAGGGTTGTAAAGTTATGTGATTTCTGAATTTACCAAAAGGAATTCATACTGCATGTACACAATCCCCATGACATTTTTTCAGACTGCACAGGTGGCTTTGCATGACACTATGATTTCATGTAGGCCTAATAGATATAAAATGATGAGAAAAGCTATCAATAGAATTCCTATAAATGATTATCAATTAAGTAAATATAGATGGTCCTGGGTTCTATTCTTAAGAGTTGAACTGTTTTCTTATGGTTACCCTAGTAGCACACTTCGTTGGCCCAACAGAGGGATTTGGTTGGCATGGTAGGGATATGTTGGGAAAAGGTTCGTTGTAATTTCCTCCTTTGGGCCAATTCATTTGTTGGTTGGCGTTCGCGCCCGCCCTACCGTTGGGGTTATGATTGTTGGCCCAACGTTGGAATATGATCGCATTTATCTTCTCACCAGTCTTCGGCAATTTCCGGCGTGTTCGTAGGTCATCGGCACAGCGCCCTTGAAGGTAACGGTCATTCCTCATTCGCCATCTTGATATGTAAAGAAGTTAACGCAATTTTGATTCTCATTCATATTTCATACATAATATTAGGTAAGCCCTTTAGTTGTTCTCTTAAAATAACGTTATCATTTTTACACAATACTGTATTATGAGTGTTGCATTCATATTATAATTGAAGGTTCGTTCAACGTTACAGTACTGTAATTTCCTATTGCAAATTTGTTTCAGATGATTTACATAAAGAAAGGCAGAAGGAAGCAGAGAAGGAGCATCATATAAGCAACGAAATTCCAACTGAATTGAAACGCAGTTCAAGATCAGCAGTTCTACAGTTCAAAATCTACATCAATTGCGGGATTTTCAAGATTTCAAACTTGCAAGTAGCCTACATGGAGCATGCATGATTATTTGTCAGAATCAAGTTTTTCGAGAAGTAGGGCCTACCCAGTAAAAATGTTAAGGTATAAATATTTGATTTATTATTAAAATGTAGATGCCCTCATTATATACCGGTAGTCTAAAAAATCCAGGGAATGTTGCCAGTAACATTTAAATATGATGTTAATCTTTATATTCTCATATAAGTTATAATGTGCACTCCTAGCCTTTAATTGCCGGTACTTCATTATTAAGCTCTATCCACAATGTGCAGTTGGGTGCTTGAGAGCTGCCCATAATATGAAGTGAACATTGAGGTTAGGGAAACATTTTACAGTACAAATAATGGGAAGGAATCGATTTATAGTGCATAATATGTAGGCTATAATAAATACATCTTGCTTTTCATAGTAACCTAATCTATTTCTTTGCACTAGTAGGCCTAAATAATTTTCAATCTCGTAATATGTAACTTGCAGTTGGGGTAGGTAGTCGAAGATGAATTTCTCGACTGCTGACAGCAACTGTACTTTGTGAATGGCATACATTACTCACCACATGTTTTACAGTGGTATTAATGAGACGTGGCAGTCCAAGCATGGATGCTCAGTAGATACAGACGAGTCCAATAAACATTCGTACTGCATGGAGGGGTGTATGGGTTAGTTGTGTCGTTGCTTTCAGTGAGGTAAGATCGTATAATGCAGTGAAGAAACAAGAGACATTGTTACAATCGCTTCTCCTCTCTCGCAAGTGGAGTACAACATTCTTACCCCTCCCCATGATTCCCCCTACATGCGTCACCCCTCTCACGCGCATCTGACTGCCACCTCTTATTAATACCACTGTACTTTGATTACCGTCTACAGACTGCCAACTGCACATTGTGGATAGAGCTTTAGGCCTAATACGTTAGTTATATAATCAACTCTATCAAGTAACTTGCATTCTATTTGCCTGTATAATTTTAAAACATAGTTCATGACAGGGTTAAAAAATGCATTTACATTATGTTTGAATAACCGTCTAAATCTGATTAGCTTAACTTGATTGCTACAGGGTCTTTATTAGGTTTGTTCACAAAGCAGTCAGAAACCAGGAACAAATCGTTCGCGCATGCGCTCTTTCTCCACACGCGTTCGCAAAGCGAGAATCCGTTATTCTGATTTCAATCTTCTGTTCGCAAAGCTCTCACGGACAGTTTCTGTACTATAAGAAAAATTTGCAGGCTCTACCATGAATTGTTATCAGAGACATGCGCAGTAACCTATTTTCACGCGCCTGACTCCTCCCTCCAAATCCTTGCTCCAGATTTATAAGCATAGGCTACTTATATGTATGAATAATGGAAGATAATTAAAAGTTTCCCAAAATATAGTTTATATTGCATGTATATTGCATGTATAACATGTTAAAGGGAAATATATATTTTATTTGCATATCAAATCGATTAAACGCAGAAACTATCGATTCCAAATTCTTCTAACCGTTCGCAAAGTGCAAATCACGGGTAAGTTACAGGCTGGACATGTGCAGTACAACCAATTCTCAAGCAGTCACAAATTTGCTTTGCAAACAAACCTATTATAAGTTGAGACCGGGCGACGGAAGGCTTGAAACCGGGCGACGGAAGGCGCACGCAGCCGGTCTGACCTTGATGCAACAGCGGCACGTGCAGTTATTGTTAAAGTGTCAACATGGTGAGACCCATTTCGCTGCAGCATCGTATTTTTGTGTGTAAACATTATTTTAAGTACGAGTCTGCTAGACGTGTACGTGATGAATTTATTCGGACATTTCCTGCTGATGTGCCACCTTCAAGAGCACAAATTCACAGAATTGTTAATAAATTTGTAAATACTGGCTCAGTGCAAAACAAAAAGCATGTGCGCACACGAACAGTGTTAACAGAAGAAAAGCTAGACGAGATTGGCGGTTATCTTGAACATTCACCAAATAAATCACTCTCAAAATTAGCCCAACAAGTAGGGGTTTCAGTTTCTTCTGCACACAAAGCAACAAAGTTGTTACACCTCAAACCGTACAGATTTACACGGGCCCATTGTTTAAAACCTGCCGATCCAGCAGCAAGATTGCGATATTGTGAGTGGTTTCTGTCATCAGTGGATAATGGTTTAATTGACCCCCAGCTTGTGTTCTTTTCTGATGAAGCCTGGTTCCATCTTAATGGTCGTGTGAACAGTCATAACTCACGCCATTGGTGTGCAGAAAATCCTAATGGTGTGTATGAAATCCCTCATTACGATAGGAAGATCGGGGTTTGGTGTGCTATTAATGGAAGGCGAATAATTGGGCCTATATTTTACGAGACTACAGTAGATTCATTGATTTACCAAGATGACATTTTGGTGCCATTCTTTCAGCAGTTGACGGATGAAGAGAAAACGCGCGGGTGGTTTCAACAAGATTCGGCCACCGCTCATACAGCGGAAGTCTCCCTTCTTAAAATTTCGGAAGTGTTTGCTGACAGAGTGATCAGTGCTGGTCTCTTTCCACCTCGCTCCCCAGACCTCACAGTGTGTGATTTTTACTTGTGGGGTAAACTTAAAGATAAGGTTTATCGAACAAATCCTCACACATTGGAGGAGCTGAAAGAAAACATTACGAATGAAATTAGGGCCATTACAGTGGAAGAACTCACTCGCGTCAGCCGGAATGTGGTTTCCAGATACAATGCCTGTATAACACAGGAAGGATGACACTTCCAACATATGTTATAAGGTAAGCCTATATAGCCTACACTTTAAGCAGGGAAGCCGCGCGCGTGCCGCCCGCACGCTGGTTGATGCTGGTCACAAGACAGCTGGATAACAAATTAACTAATCACAGTAGGCTAAAAGATTGCACATTGTTACTTATATGAGAATATAAAGATTAACACCATATAATATTGTAAACGTTAATGGTAACATTCTTGGATTTCCTAGACTATATTGAGGGCATAAGGTGGAAAGATCAACTTACATAAATCAACTATTGTCACATTGCATAAAAATGAAGATTATTAATACATGTTATGTAGTTCATAATATATATATCTGACTTATCCATAACTTGTAAAGCAGCAATAACAATAAACTATTCATTATTCATTTCTCTGAATTTTATTTAGCCTATAGCCAAGATTCTTTCCTTATGTTATACCATGTATCACCATTTTCTGAGATATAGAATTCTGGACCAGGGTGCACATAGCCTCATGAAAACGAGGAGCCACTTGATAAAGAAATAGCGGCTTCAGTCATGAAGACCACCATCTGCCAATGTAGAAGAATGGAGGAAGAAGATGCAACATGGGTAGTAGGCCTTGTCCCCTCAAGGGATGAAGTTCTCGACCATTAGTATTACAGTGCTTTCACTGTACGACCAATCGCACGGGCCGACTATCCGTGACTCATGCATCAAGCGCCCAAGTGATGCCTCGTTGTCTCACCGCTGAAGTCTAGCATGTGATCTGATTGCGTTCACACGTGAATAATTATTACAGCAGTGTTTGTGTTTTTTTATGGTTAAAGTAGTTTTTAGTTTTGCTTGAAGTGTTTTAAAAATGCCACGACATAATTATACATTAGAACTACTGCGTGTGAATAGCAATTTCCTCAAAAGGTGCCGTAGATGTAATGATGCAGAAGGACGGCATTTCCAACATCTCCTGTGATATGGTAAGTTTCTATTTTTATTTTATATTTTCATATTTTATTGTGATTACAATTACGGAAATATATACGATTCGCCGGGAGTACCGTGATATGTCACGCGCCTGGCCCCGCATGCGGTTTATCTGTGACGGTGGAGCGGCCCGTGCGATTGTCGGCCAAGTCGTACAGTGAAAGCACTGTATAACCATCAATAGCCATCCAAATCCAATGATTTCCCTATATTCCTCCATTAGGTTCTGCTTTTTGTCTTGGTTTCATGTTTATTTTATCATAATTAGGTAGTTGATAAAATATTTTCCTCAGCAACTGCAATTTAAGAATGATTAGCAAGTCCATGCAAATCTTTCGCACTTCGCCCCTTTTGATAGGTGCCCAGGAAAACTAGGCATTTAGCTAACTAATAAATTCATTCTTATACATTCACAAAATACAGTATACGGTTGAATTAAGAGCAACATATGAACTGTATACTGTGTTTTGTGAATCTGTATGAGTGAATTTATTAGTTAGCTAAATACTTGGTTTTCTTGGACTATTATCAAAAGGGGTGAAGTGCGAAAGATTTGCATGGATTTATTAGTCATTCTTAAATTGCAGTTGCTGGGGTAAATATTTTATCAACTACCTAATTGTGACAAAATAAACATGAAACCAAGGCAAAAAGCAGAACCCAATGGAGGAATGTAGGGAAATCGTTGGATTTTGGTTGGCTTATGGATGGAATTATGTTGGAATTCGGATGGCAACAGTTGGCATTCTGTTGGCATTACAATGATGGCCCAACAGATCACCAACGAACATTCCCAACTGTTGGGATTTTGTTGGATATTGGTTGGCTACAGTTGGCAATTGGTTGGGTAAAATGCACTTTGCCAACGGAACCCCGACGGACATTCCTAACGGTTGACCAACGAAACATGGCGATCATTTCCCAACATTGGCCCAACGATCTGTGCTACTAGGGTAGTCTAGGCCTGTATTTCGAAAGATAGTTCATACAATATCAATAAATTTCCTGATTAATTTATATTTACCATCTTATCTATCTATCTTTACCTTAGTTTTTTACCTCTCCCTTTTAAGGAGATTTAAGCGACCCAGGCCGCTCAGGCCTTACAGGGCCGCAATCTATCGAGAGAGGGATTATCTATGGATCACATACATACTTTTTTGACCAGACAAGGACATGGAGGGCCTTCCAGATGAGTGATCAGCCCAATGCTGGGGCTACCTCCAAGACAACACAAACACACAGGACAAGACACACCATTCACATACACACTCACTCTGAACAAGGCAAGGATGGGATGAGGATGATAATGGCCTCTATGGCCTGTAATAGGGAACATTTTACCTTTTACATGTGTAGGTGTAGCAGTGCTTGAGTTTTCAAAAATTAAAAAAAAAAAAAGTTTGTAACAATAACAGTGTTAGATTTAGGCTTATGTTTCAGTTTAATTAAAAGTATGATTTTGATTTGCATTTACTTATAGGCCTAAACCTAGCTACTGTTCAAGCAGTTACAGAATTTTTTTTAAATAAGTCAATTATATTGTTCTTGTCCTATACTTAATGTTTAATTTAATCATTCATACAAATTATCTTACTTTAAAATGCTCTTATATATTGATATCTCCATTAATCAAGTACGTATTTGGCCGATTTTGCTGTCAACTATGTAACACCCATTACACTCAAAATAATTAAATAGCAAGAAAAGAATGGTTATTTTAAAATTATATGTTCAGTTTTTCTAAAGTTTCTTTAGTGTGCAATAAAATTTGCAAGTTTCTATTAGCTGTCATATCACAGAGTATATTGATTTTCATAATCTACCTCAACCAATGGGTTGTTTTTATGTAGGCCTAAACCTGTTATAGTATGTTTTTTAATATTTCATATACCGGTACTAGGAAAATTTTTATTACAGGAAATAATACCTCATAGTACACACAAAAGTAAAGGCTACCCTTTGTAATTAATGAGATTTTGATAACTGTTTTTTTAACTTATCAACTGTAACACTCATTACAATGGAATGCCTGTAAAGCAAAGTTCCTAATTTGCAACAACTGACTAGAAAAATACCCAATCATGTTCAAGAAAAATTTGCCCAACATAACTTCTGCGA
Organism: Ectobius pallidus; assembly: GCA_964059195.1. NCBI lineage: Eukaryota > Metazoa > Arthropoda > Insecta > Blattodea > Ectobiidae > Ectobius > Ectobius pallidus. The sequence goes on from CAXKWD010000002.1 coordinate 158,068,202, forward strand.
GCTTCGGGGTAAAAACAATATTAAGGGGAGTCTCAAATATATTCTTAAATTTGGGTAGGTTTTCACCACACATTCTGTAGTTTATGAACACCCTATTTGAAATATGAACAGACCATCCCTGAAAGCATCCAATGAAAGCAGCATAGCATTGGTACAGCAGCAGCAAACCTAAAAGACATGTACATGGACAAAGAAGACCAAATTTATCTAGCACCTAGATTTTTTAACTGGCTCCTGGGTCATTCCATGCCAGATCATCCAGCCAAGCTACACATTGTCCACCCCACCATCTCAGATTTGGATGAAATTTGGTACATGGTATCTTCAGACAAATATATGACCCCGTATTTTTCATTTTTGGAAAATTGGCTCTAGTTTAGAATTTATAGCCTTTCAAAGTTTCACTCTGTTTGGTGGAATTTTTTCAATCCGCAACCAAAGCCAAGTGACACATGTTGCTTCAACTTGCATTTGGGTCATTCCATGTGAAGTGACCCACAAGGTTTGAAAAATAAATTGCACAAATTTATAGGAAACTCCATATCAAAATAAAGATTGTTAATTACTGATTATTAACTTAGTATGGAAATTTGAAATGCACTTCATTTCTTGGTGTAATCAACTTCCAAACTTGAACTTATATATTAAAAAGAAACTGGTGCAGTTATGCATAAGTTGACAACTCTGAGATCAGCAGAACTAACGACTGACTTTTTTATTGTTGTGTTATCTTGAAGATACTACTTCTCTTGTGTTATTCAAGTGATTATATTTTGGAAAAGTAATTATCTACCTTTCCTATTAGTCAAAATAACATTACTGTTTTCTGTCACACCCGGAATGCAAAAACATGTAAAAGTTTGTTTAATAGTGGATATATGTATGACAGCATGTTACTGATTCCCAGAAGTGAGGTTAAACACATGCTCTACAACTTTCAATAACAACTTTTTTTAATATCTGCAATGCAACTAGCTTAAAAATGTGTTCTGGGTGTGACATCTCCAATATATTGGTTGCTTGGCTCTCCACTTCTAATTACAGTATTTTTATATCTTATCACAGAAGAGTTCTAATTAAAAACAAAGAAATTCAGGGACAAAATGAAGTAGAATGAAGATGTTTATGAGGAACATTAAAGGAAATAGCGGCAGAGGGATAAAGAAAGAATACTGAAAGCAAAACGGGCAATAAACCGTGATGGAAAAGCCCTTCAGCTTAAAAGACTAAGAGACAGAGGGAGACAGCCACGTCACAGGGAGAAAGTGAAGAAATCTAAGTCATCTGATATTATCTGAACTCCCAAAGAAAGTCCTTATCAATCTAGACACTTTGTAGGAAAAGCAATTTGTAAAGTTTGCGGCATTAAAAAGGAATTGTTTGCTGAAGTGAGAGAAGTCGACTACAAGAATGATAAACTATTGCTCAAATATATGCAACCATCAGGAAAACCTTGGATTTGGCCAATTAAAGAAGATCATTCACATAAAAGTATGTCTGTGATCGTTCCCAAAGTCAGAACACAAATATTACCATAATTAATTACAGAGGTCAATTTGTTTTCAGTTCTTCAGCAAAATTCTGCTTAAACATTGCTAAACAGTCGTAAAACAGTGACTATGTGTAAACAAATAAAGTATTGCAATATATAGTTTCAAAGATGAATTTAATTCTCACTTGTCCTTTTTTGTCACACCCAGAACATTTTCAAAAATTCCGTTCATCTATAAAAATGTAAATAATATTTAAAACCTTTACATATTCCATTTAAGAAACTTCCACCTTAACTAAAATAAAAATCTATTTGTCTCTTTGATTAACCACAGAACAGAGTTTTTACTTTTTCTATGTTCATATCTAAAAGCACTGGACATTTCAGTCACACTCAGAAGAGTAAGTATTTTTTTTATTATTATTGCTTTCCAGTATTTGTATAAATCTGAAATTTTGTGAACAAGAACATTAGCAGCTCAGGATTACATAATAAAAATTAGAAAACTATAGGTTCATAAACTTAATTAATATAAAATGATAAACTTCTTAAATAAGCTCAAAAGTGTCACACCCAGAACTGTGGAATGACCCATTTGTAATAACAGTTATTAATGTAGAATCATGAAATTCACCATACTTATTCATAATTTCATGTAGATTTCAAATATCACTTGCAAAATAGAATGAAATGCCCAGAAGTAGGTGCAATTTATGTTAGAAGTGGAAAAAGTGAATTACAAAAAATTGTAAACATGAGTTCAGTAATCCTGTTATAACTTTTTTCTATTAATCTTTACAAACTCGGGCTTGGTACCATTAGAAAGAGCACAAAATTTGCTACAAAATGGTGGAATAAAATTTGTGGATATTTACCTTCCCTCTTTTTAAAAGCAAGTTTTTTTGAAAGAAGTGGTTACGATGGTTATAAATCAGTTTTAAGTTTACAAAATAATTTGTACATGCAAAAGTAAATATTTAGTAAACTTTTTTATTGTAAACATGATTGAAATAATTATTTATCCTTGTTGGAAATGCACATTTAATATACTGTAGGCCTATATATGAAAAATACTAATGAAAAGAAGAAAATGTTGGAAGAAAATTTATGGTTCAATTAATGTTTGGTCACTCAATCAGTTTGCATAATATTACACCAGCTTAAATGTAGATGATGCAATATATTGCATCACCCACATGTACATGTTTACTGCAGGGTGATCTCATAGAGCTATTAGTCTGTTGACAGGTCTCCCAGTGTGTGGGAGTGTTAGGAGCTGCTATTTTTCTGTGCACTTCAAGAAGTTTTCTGTGATTGTTTAATCTGACTTAATGTTTGAGTGTTGACATGCCGCTGGTTTATTTTTTTTATAAGTTATCTGCTTTGCATTTTCTACAGTGGGTAAAACCAACATTTTTTTACAATCTACAATGGCTACCAGTTTATTTGAAAAGTGTAGTGTAGGACTTTCTATTAATTCTGTGTGTCATATAAATACATACACAGACAAAAAGATAATTCTTAATATTGCTGACCTTCCTGATGAAGAAAAATAAATTCTGCTTTGAAGGATAGATGGATTTACACTTCATTCAAATTCAAGTATATGTTCACACCACTATGCATCACTCATTAAATACTATGGGGAAGCGTTTAAAAAATGTTGTGACCCAGAAAAGAAACACAAAAGGTCTATAAAAAGTGGCTTAAGACCTATATCTCTTCAAATGGCTAAAGATGCAAAACGAAAAGCTGGTGTTTTGTTAGTTCCTGGACAAAAGCTGTGTTCCAACTGTAGGATGAAGTTATTTCAAGAAAAAGATTTTGAAAATTCACAGAATAATTCTAATGAAGAGGAAGACCCAGACCCTCACAGGCTTATACCTATGAAGGAAGATCTCAGTGATGCTACACCATTTGAAAAGGAAGATTTGAATTTAAGCATGAGTACTCTTGATGTATCACCCTTAAAACTGAAAGCACTTTCCAAGCGTTCAAAAGTAGCGTATGGTACAAGAAAGATAGCTGAACTCAAAAGTAAAATCAAAAGTAGCAGCAGTTTTGAAGCTACCAGAAGATGAATTGCAATCTGAAGGAAGTACTGATGAAGACTTACCTGAAGAGTCAGTTATAAAGAGAAATGCAAGTGACTTAAATTATCTAATTAGTCAGATGAAAAATAAATTGAAATCTGCAACATCCACAAGGGAGAAGTTACACATTTTATCAGTTGCACCTAATTCCTGGTCACGAAAGAGAATTTCAATAGAGTTTGATGTTTCTGAGTACATAGCAAGAAAATCACGCCAGTTGGTGAAAGAAAAAGGAATGCTTTCATATCCTGAGCCTTTGCAAGGTCGAAAAATTTCTGCTGAAGTTGTTGAAAAAGTTATCAATTTTTATCAAGCAGATGAAAACAGCAGACTAATGCCAGGTGCCAAAGACAAGGTTAGTGTACACAAAAATGTTTACGAACAAAAACGCATAATACTCTGCAATCTTAAGGAACTACACACAGCATTTAAAGAGAAATTTCCTTATGATGAAGTAGGATTTTCTAAATTCTGTGAGCTGCGGCCGAAGTGGTGTGTCACAGTTGGTCAGCCAGGGACACATTCAGTATGTGTTTGCTCAATACACCAGAATCCAATCCTTCTTTTAAGTGCTATGAATTTAGACAAATCAAAGCTCAAGGATCTTATCAATTTACTGGTATGTGATAGTGATAACCGTGATTGCATGTTGAGAATATGTCCTAACTGTCCAAATTCTGAAAAAGTACAAGAATACGTAAGAAACATTTTTACTGACTTTGATGATGAAGATGAAATTCAGTGTTCACAATGGGTAACTACTGATCGCAGCCATTTACAAATGTTGGTGCTTCCTTTATGTGAGTATGTTGATCTGCTTTTGAAGAGACTGACTGCTTTAATACCACATTCATTCATCTCTAAACAGCAGTCAAATTATGTGAAACAGAAGAAAGAAAATATTCAGCCAAATTAAATACTAGTTTTCATGGACTTTGCAGAAAACTATTCTTTCATTATCCAAGACAAAATTCAGTCGTATCATTGGGTGCGTTCAGCTTGCACATTACATCCAGTAATTCTGTACTTTAGAAAGGATGGAGAAACTTGTAATATGTCTTTGTGCTTTATCTCAGATTACCTAAACCATGATGTTCTCTTTGTGTATGAGGTTCAGAGAAGATTGAGCTTACTAATTCATAAAGAATTCCCTAACATTAATCAAGTAGAGTATATCACTGACGGTAGTGCAGCACAATACAAGAATTTTAAAAGTTTGGTCAACCTCTGTCATCACTTGGAAGATTTTGATTTAAAAGCTTCTTGGACCTTTCATGCAACAAGTCATGGTAAAACAGCTTGTGATGGTGTTGGAGGATGTGTTAAAAGGACAGTATCTAGAGCGAGCTTGCAAAGACCGTATAAAGATCAAATTTTGAAAACTGAGCAGATGTTTCAATTTTGCAATGAACACTTCACTAAAATTAAATTTCAGCTGATCAAAGAAGATGACGTTCACACAGTGGAAGAAAAGCTTAACAAGCGTTTCTCAGAATTCTCGACTGTGCCTGGAACAAGGTCCTTGCACTATTTCATCCCACTATCTAAAACTATAATAGCAGCCAAGCGAATTAGCACTGATGAGAATTTTTCTTTAGAGTACTCTCTTACTGAAGAAATGGAGAGCCTCAAAATTAAAAACAATTCATATGTGTGTTCAGTTTATGATGACAAGTGTTATATTGGATTAGTGCTTCAAAAAGAAGATGAAGATGCAATGATTAAGTTTATGCATCCTCACTGGCCAGCTAAATTATTTTACTGGCCAGAACATCGTAATTATGGCCAGGAAGATGCATGCTGGGTGCCATTAGTCCATATTCTTTGCACGGTTGATGTTCCGGAACTTGAGACTCAGGTTGGAATTGGGTGCATTATAAACTGACATCCATGAGTGAAAGAAAGATTACATCAGAATGGTCAAAATGGAATCAGAATCTTCAAAGATTACATTGATAAAGAACTTAAGAGTACTTCAGGTATGTAAAACATCAAGTAGGCCTACCGGTATTGTAAAAAAATGCAATTTTCATGAGCACAGCTTGCATGCCTAACTTTGACTACTGCAATTCTGTATTTTGTTTTATTTACTTATACAAACTTATGTACTGTAGGCCTATGTATGTACAGTAGAGCCTCGATAATTCGAGCCCCGGTATTTCGAGGTTCCGTGTAATTCGAGCTGGTCTTAAGAAAATTAAATTTTCTATAAAACTAGAGTAAAATTCCGTTTTTATACGGTGTCCGCATGTAAGTTTTACGCACTTCCGAATGTGTTACATTTTGAGCTTTCTTTCAATTTTTCCATGTACAAAAATGCAGGTAAAACTGTCCCACTTAGGGGTTTCGTTCATAATACACAGAAATGGTCTTTGCTTCATACTGCTAATGCAATTCTATTACAGATTGACAGAAACCGCTAGGTTCGAACTTTCTTTGTCGGGACCTAGTGTCAATCAATTGTACAGTGCATACCATCCTTTCAGAAAAGAATACTGTATTGTTACAGTAATCTCTACTCAGCGACAATGGTAATTAAAAGTGTTTTTCTAGTAGCGCCGCTTTCCCGTTCCACTCCATTAAGGGTCAGACAATGACTTAATCCTTAAAGGATGCCGATGTAGCAAATTGGAAATGTTTGACAATATACATACAGGCGTAACACAGGTATGTAGGCCTACTGTATTGTTTATTTATTTTTTAAGCCATTATTGTGCTCATTAAACATTTACTTATGGTTTACCCATTGATTTAGTGATTTCCGTAAAGTCCGAGTTTCTTGTAATTCGAGGTAGCCTCAGCCCCAATTAGCTCGAATTATCGGGGTTCTACTGTATAGTTAACAAAAATTCTATTATAAAAAAATATGGTTCTTGTAAAGTATTGTAACAAAATTTTATTCCACCAAAACATTTCTTTACGTAGGGTGAGGGTGAGAAGGTAAATATCCACAAATTTTATTCCACCATTTTGTAGCAAATTTTGTGCTCTTTCTAATGGTACCAAGCCCGAGTTTGTAAAGATTAATAGAAAAAAGTTATAACAGGATTACTGAACTCATGTTTACAATTTTTTGTAATTCACTTTTTCCACTTCTAACATAGATTGCACCTACTTCTGGGCATTTCATTCTATTTTGCAAGTGATATTTGAAATCTACATGAAATTATGAATAAGTATGGTGAATTTCATGATTCTACATTAATAACTGTTATTACAAATGCAAGTTGAAGCAACATGTGTCAATTGGCTTTGGTTGCGGATTGAAAAAATTCCACCAAACAGAGTGAAACTTTGAAAGGCTATAAATTCCAAACTAGAGGCAATATTCCAAAAATGAAAAATACGGGGTCATATAGGGTTACTGTACCGGTAGTTGACCATGCACCTATAGTTGACCAAATCAGCATATAATAAGGCATTGTTTTGTTGTGCTAAACCAAAGAGTATAAAATTATATGTCATTTGAAAGAGTAGGGATTGCCTCACCAAATACAATTATCAGATACTGAATCTACTGAATGGTTGCCATTCTTTAGCATTGTTTTCTGGTGGTGCAACATGGCTTGCTTCAGATATTAATAGAGAAGGTAAGCTGCGCATTTTTCTATTATTCTTGTACATCCATACTGATTAATGACATATTCATTTCTTTTGTAATTCATATGATTAAAATGCACATTGCTTAATGCTAATGACGTATTGCTAACAACCAGTTTTTGATTGTTAGGGCAAGAAAAGGCTGGACAACTACTGAAACACCAAAATGGCCGGGTATCTAGTAGTTGACCACTAACGGTCAACAAATGGAATCCCTTACTCTAGTAGTTGACCAGCACCTTACAAGTGATATTTATGGTCCACATAAGAAAAACTGCAAGGAAATATGGCATACCAAATTTTTCATTCCTAATTAAACTAAAATGTACTGTTCCATTAAAAATTTAGGAAAATTTACTTGTTTCTTGGGATATTTCCTTGTGCAAAAGAAGTGCCTTGCAATAAAAAGGCACACAATGTTTGAAACTGCAAAACAAGATTTTAAAGACAAATGCAAATAGAAAAATTCCTTTTAAAAACAACAAACCAGATAGACGTTGGTTCGAATCGTTCATGACGTGGTGTCCAATAAGGTCAGAAAGGTATTTAGAAGGTATTCATACAGCTTGAGCAGATGTGGAAGAAATAGAAACTGGTTCAATGAATTGCATGCTTATGTAAAAGAAGAGAATGTACTAGATATTTTGAAAGATCCTTCAAGAATGTTTAATGTGAACGAGTTAGGCTTTCAAACTTGCCCCAAAAGTGGAAAAAGGAAGGGGGGGGGGAGTTTCCTATTCAGGACATGAAGGCCCTTAAATTTCTAAGGAATTGGTAGATAAAAAAAATGGGTAGATAACAGGTGCTATTTGTTATGAATTGCCTATATTGCAATGTGTTGATTTCATGGGTGGAGAGTTAGCAAATTATGTTTCCAATCCTTCTATTAGCCAGGGGTGCCCACAGGGGGGGGGTTAAGACGCAGACTGCGTCATTGAAATTTCTGGGGGGGGGGCAAAATATTATCGTTTTGTGAATTTTCTGGGGGGGGGGGTTGAAAATTGTTGCAAAATTAGCGTTTTATATGTTAAAAATAAAAACGGCCAAGTTCCATAATTTCAAAAGGTCTCTTCTAATTTTTATAAAGATAAAGATGAAGAATTTTGACAGCCGTGGGCACCCATACCCGGGGGCGCAAGGAAAAAAAATTATATTAACAATTATTATAGTCAGGTGTTTTTCTTTTAAGACAGTTATTTGAAAGTCAGTCAGGGGGTTTGGACCCCCAAAAGTCAAAACCTAAAATTCTATATTTGTATTTAAAAAATAATATATTTATTTAATTAAACGAGATTTGTTGGTGTGTCAAATATGATATAGCAGTTATTTTCTTTTCATAACATAATGAGTAGGCCTATTATGTCCACTGTTCCATGTGTTATTCAACTTTTCTTATAAATAGTAATAAGTATTATAACTTAGGTAACAGTTTCTTGTTTAAGTTGCCATGTCTTAGAGTGTAGTAAACAAATTTGCTAACTAGTTTTTCAGTGCTAAAATAGCGTAAAATGTGATGTTCATTAGTTCAACATTTAAAAATTTCCTGGGGTGGACACCCGACTTAGGTAACATTTTCTTGTTTACATTGATATGCCTTAGAGTATGGTAAACAAATTTCCTAACTAGTTTTGAGTGCTAAAATAGTGTAAAATGTGATTTTCATTAGTTCAATATTTAAAAATTTTCCAGGGGTGGACCCCCACTTAGGTAATGATTTCTTATTTACATTGGCACGTCTTAGAGTATGGTAAACAAATTTCCTAACTAGTTTTTCAGTGCTAAAATAGCGTAAAATGTAATTTAATTAGTTCAGTATTTAAAAATTTCCCGGGGGTGAACATCCGACTTAGGTAACATTTTCATGTTTACATTGGCATGTCTTAGAGTATGGTAAACAAATTTCCTAACTAGTTTTTGTGTGCTAAAATAGCGTAAAATGTGATTTTCATTTGTTCAATATTTAAAAATTTTCTGGGGATGGACCCGTGACCCCCTTTTTGGGGGGGTATTCCAAACCCCCGGGCACTTTCGACCCTCCCCGCAATTATTTTCTGGCTACGTCATTGTTGACCCAAGAAGTTAAAGCGAAAAAAAAATTAATTAATTTAAAAAATTGCCCTCCCCTAAAAAATATCATATAGGCGCCCTTGTCGACAGCCAATTAGGTTGGGGGTGAGCAATGAAGTTGAGGGGGGGGGTGAGTCATGAATTTTGGGGGGGGGGGGTGGGCACCCCTGTATTAGCGAATGGTTGTAAGGCACATGTTACATACAATGTGTCTTAATTTTGTTCTGAGAATGACATTATGCAGTCTGCTTTATTGCCAAATGCAACACGTATTCTGCAACCTGCAAACATATCAGTTTCATATATATTTTCCAACAAAATTCATTAATATAAATTGTGGTCAACTACTGGTGCAAGCGGTGGTCAAGAACTGGGTAGTAGTGGTCAACTACAGGTACATCACAACAAATTATTTTTGAACTGAGATAAGTAGTACACCAATTGTTTAATATTGAAAACTTTTATATGCATTTTGTAAAGCAGCTTTCAAACTTTCTTTTACATAAATTACTTATTCAGTTCTTGCAGTGTTGTGTATTATAGTCTTTATCAAAGAAATAAAATGCCTTAAATGGTCAACTACTGGTACAGTAACCCTATATGTCTGAAGATACCATGTACCAAATTTCATCCAAATCTGAGATAGTGGGGTGGACACCCCTGGATGATCTGGCATGGAATGACCCTCCTGCATCCATGAGAAATCTGTGCCGCTCTGGCTACTACAGAGTGTTCCAGGACTAGGCAACATGTGCTTCCCGCATCAGCACCATCATTCACCACTGAATGGGGTCCCCTACAGTCAGCTTTTAAAAATGTATACAACTTATTGTTTACTAACCGTGTTGAAAATGATGTCCACCTACTGCAACAGTCCTCACATCTCCGAAGGAAATTGGCATTTATACGAGCAAGTTCATCTACTGCAATTATTCATTTTTGTCAGAAGTATGTTGCAGTAGATGGACATCATTTTCAACACCTTCTGTAATCAATACGAAAACTGAATTTTTAGTGGTAAACTGTAGCAGACCCTGTTCACCAGCTAATGAGAGCACTGATGCAAGGAGCGCATGCTGCTTAGGGTACCATAAAGAATCCCACAAAATGAATGTAAAATTAAAATGATTACCTTACTGCTACATTTATTTAGAAGCACTAAAAACAGCCAAATATGATGTAGCCTATGGGTAATGTTCATTAGAATCTACAAGTTTCAGTAAACTCAGTATGTTGCAAGAAAGATGCTAAATAAGTTACAGGTTTTTTAGTGAACAGGCTACACAACAGCATGAAGCATCCTGTACAGACTGGTAGTGCTGCTCAGAGATACACTCTACAGCAAACACATTAACATTTTTTCAACTACGGTGTCAGGCTTGTAACCAGGGTCAAGTTTTTGAGGGGGCAAATCAAATGAGATTTGGAATTTTTTTTTTTTCAAATATCACTACCGGTACTCCAAAACAAAATCAACTAACTGTAAGTAAGGAGATAACCACTCCACCAGATAAAATAATTTATTAACATAAATTAGACACTGAAATGAAGATACTGAAAATTACAGCTTATCTACTTTTAAAACAAATGTGGAAGGATTAAATACTTATCTAGCAGTTAAAATTATGAATATACAAATGTAATACTCATAAAGTTAACTTTCTTGACTTTGATTTTACAAACTGTAATACAAACTGATCCACATCAAGGGTCTTTGTTATAGCTCAAAAGCACAAGCTACACCTTCCTTTCATGTGACATGGAAAGTCTTTGTGGTCATAATAAAAGTGAAAGACATCTTTCTACTGTGGCAGTACCAGCTGGAATAGTCAATAGAAAACAACATCACAAATAAAAGCTGAGCTCGAATAGTCAATAGAAAACAACATCACAAATAAAAGCTGACATAATTTTTAAGCTATTTAAAGAAAATTTTCAAAGACTTTTTATGATTTTAAATGATAAAATCTTGGGGGAGGCAAAATTTTGCGGGGCAGCGCCCCTCTAGCACACCCCTGGCTAAGATCATATATGGTACCAATACTGCATTTGCTATAGCAACTCAACATAAAATATCTTAATCCTTTAGCAATGATGCCATTTTGAAGTTACTTCTTCCATCACGTGTTCGTTACCTGTGTCTTCACAGTTGTGTTGAATTGATTTTAAAGGCACAAGATGTAGAGCAATGCATTATGCAATTTTAACTTAGGGGTCATTCCACACCAAATCAACCAATCGTCCAAACATCACGTCATCAGATTGTTGTGATTTTTTAAAATGAGGTAGTATTAGTTGAGTAGATACAAAATGTAGGTTTTTACCTTTTTAGGACTTATAGTTTTTGAGATAAAATTTTTTGAAAAATTACATAATGACAGTTTTTAGGAGCGTTTTGAGATATTAAAAAGCATGTAACTCAAAAACGGTTGGTCCCAGAAAGCTCAAATTTGTACCATTCTATTTAGAATTACAAGGGCTTTAATTTGACATGTAACTTAACTGTATCACATCACTGTATATTTCTTCCAAAAACTCAAAAAAAAAAAAAAATTATCAAAAACTTAAAATCGGAATTTTTAATTTTTATGAAAAAAAATATATTTTATTCCAAACCTCTTTAGTAAGTTGTGTACAAATTTTCATGATGGCATTTTTCTGGTTTCATACTAAAATTAATTTTTTTATGAATTGAGGCATATAGAAATTCTGGTAAATTCATTCATTGTTATTCTATTAAAAATTAATCATACTGTTGTAATTAAACTTACTCTAATACTAATTTACTTTTTTACATTAGGGCCTGTACCCTAAAAGTTTATTTGAAAAAAGTTAGGTCTATATAATAGGATGATGATGGTCCATATGGTAAAATAACAACTGGAACTGCCTTACTGAATCAGTGACATGTTTCTTTCCTCCTGTTGAAAATTGATATCTTATTTATTTTATTAAAAGACAGTTAAACTTACTTTAAATCATTACACTCTAAATCAGTAGAGGTGGTTTTTCTTCTTTGCCAAAACTTGTGTCGCTTTGGCCATCTCCTCCGCTGGAACTTGGTAGGTTCTACCTGCTGCTGTGGTTGGATTTAGTTTGCACAAAACATAGTTCATTGGCACTGCTAGGGTATCTTTTCTCCTAGGATATGTGAATGACGGTGATGGTCCTTTTGGATGAAGAAAGGAAACATGAATTTTCTTTTCAACATCATCTTTTAAGTCAACATGCACCAACCACCACTCTTTATCATAAGCACAAGCAACAAAACCCACAACATCTTCAAATGGAATGTCTTCATCACCAGGGCTGATCTGTACTCTATGTGTTTCTGAATCATCAGAAAATGAGTATACTTGGGTTTTTACCCTATTTAGGTCTAGAGGAATGAAGGCATGAAATTTCTGGGTCCTCGAGATTGCCACAGCTTCTTCAACCCTTGATTTCAGAACTTTTTCTTCATCAGAATACTCTTCATTGGTTGTGTAGAAAAATGTGATTGTTGGTACATGTTGCACACCCCACTGAAAAAGCTGAAAAGGTGTTAAAATTTGATTTTCTAATGGATTTTGGAGGCTGGCTTTGGCGGCAAGCCTTTTGACTGTACCCCCTACTCCATCACAAACTCCCTTTCCATGTGATGTAGCATAAAAATGCCACTCAGCTTCAAGTCCATCAAAGTCCTCTTTGTGATAGCAAAGGTTCAGAAAATTCTTATGATTTTTGTATTGCGCAGCTGAACCGTCTGAAAAATAGTACAGCTTTTTCAAGTTTGGTAGATAATTTCTTAGATATAGCATTAATTTTTTCTGGAAAGCATGAACAAGAACAGTATTGTGTGCTAGGCAATCTGATATAAATACAAAGCTCCAGTTAACTAGCTCATGTTTTCCTGTTTCTTGATTTCTTTCCTTGAAATATATTACAAAAGGGTGCACAGTAGCCATAGAATTGTTCCAATGAAACCCTTGAGCCTCATCTTGTAGAACAAATGAATAATTTTCGGCAAAATCACAAGTTACTACAGCTTCATTTTCTTCCAATGAGGATTTTGTTTCAGAGAAGAAAAATGATTGTTGTTTTGCAATAAAATCATGTTTTTTAAGATTAGGCCTACTCAGTTGACTGCAAAATTCTTGGACGAACTCATCAACTGGTTTTTTAAATGTGGCACGGCAAGGATATAGTTTCCGACTCACCCTGCTCCCCTTTCCATCGGCCGCTTCCCCTCACCGCCTACAGCGCATCTTCCCGCGCGCAGCTATGGCTCATGCCGGCCGCTACTGCCGCTTCCTGTGTTAAGCCCGCAGCTTGCTCTAATAATTGCAATTACCATTATAAAAAACAACAAAATAAAATTTCACGAATTATAGAAAATGTCGAACAATTAAAAAAATACCCTTGTACCAAACATCACATTTCACGATCTTTAAACACCGATTTGATAATATAAAAAATCGAAATTTACATAATATTTCCCAATTTTTAAAAACGCCGTGTTATGATATAAAACATGGCTCAATCGATGCAGAAAAATTCCCTTGCACCAACAGTACTCTTTTCGTAACAAACAAAACATTTCAAAATTTGAAAAAGCGATTCTTGCGTTAACACTCGCGAATGCATGAAGTCACCCTTAGTACCTATATATACATGAAATCTTTCTTCACTGCTCAACTGTCATTCGCGGCGTAGTGGGTTCAGACTCCTAGCTATAACGCTAGAGGTTCCGATAGATAGGTAGGGTGACGAGGAGGTGAGAGGAAGAGAGGAAAGAGACGGGAAAGAAAGAGAAGAAGAGAAGAAAGGAAAAATAAATTGTTTTTCTCCCCACCCAAAACCCCTACTTTCCACGCGGTAGTGGTGGGGGACTCGGGTGAGTCGCAATATATATTTTTCCCTTAAATGTTTCGAAATTACACCTGTCTACAGTAATCCACTGTTTATAAGTAATGTTGTCAATCATTTCCTCCTCGAAACACTCGGTTAAAGCTTCCTTAAAGTCCTCAATTGTGGGACAATAGTCACATTCATTTAGGAAGCATGCCTGTAATGGTGGATTGCACATAACTTTAGCCCTACATTCCTTGTAACTCGTTAGAGGACTGTCAGATCCAGGCAGTGTTAGTTTATTTAATCTTCCTCCTGAAAACATGAGCTTCATATTCTGGTGTGCAGTGCACACACACACAGAATGAGTGCCAGTGGCACCAGCAATAATGCAGTTCTTGGGCCTCAGTTCTGCAAACTTCTAAAAGCCAATTTTTAAATCAGGGAAATTTGATTTGAAAAGTTTGTAAATTTCACGCAAATTTCCCAAAATCAACCTTTTTTGAACATGGATTGGTTTTCCTTCGATGTCCTTACCCATGGAGACATAATCTTTTTTCCCAGACATTTGCCTACTCACTTCATCATTATTATAAAATTCCTTCACCAAAACAGCTGTTTCGGGAGGTAGAGTTTTTCCAGGTTTTGGATCAGGAGTCAATAGTATCCCCTTTTCTTCAAGAAGTTTTTTTTCTTTCCTTGCCATATAGTTACTAATACCAAATTCACATTTCATTCTTGCACAAGACCAACTTTTAGGTAAAATTGTTAAAATCTGAAGTTTTTCACTCTTGCTTGCTGTTGGAAATTTTTCTTTAAGCTGATTAAGAATTTCTACCTGCGAATTATCTGACGGATTCTTGTTATCCTCTTCTTCGTTAACAGATTGGAAAAAAGTTTCATTTAATCTTGATTAAACTTTCTCAAGCTTTTCTTTGCAGTATTTCTTATTTGATTTACATTTTATTTTGACAATAGGTGATTCTCCTATGGATGTCAATGAAGCATTTAAAAAATCTAAACCTGATTCTACATCCATATACTCAGAATCATCTTTGCTGCAGCCTGGTTTTGTATTTTCAGCTAGTAGTTCATCATTAATATTAGTATCACTTTCAGAACTTGAGTGAGCTTTTTTCTTACTTAACCGTAAGCGGCAAGAAATGCAAATTTTCATTCCATCTTCAATATTGTCATTCAGCTTTATCATCCATTGTGTAACATTCCTAAGGTTTTTAGTGACCCAATGCTTATCTTCATGAAAAGGATTGCAGCAATATTTACCCCACTGTTTATCCATTAGTTTGTAACTCAAGACAACTTATAACAACAGAGAAAAAATACTGATTACAATTTAACAAACCTAACTACCAGTACATGAGTGTAAGTAGTTATCACTTTTAAAGACATTAATGTTAAGGATTTGGTTAAAAAAACATTTTAAATTAAAATAAAATCACCACAGTTCAGTTTGATGAGTAAACAATATCCCAAAATAAAAGACTTGAGACTTTCTCGGCGTTGGTTATATATAATGGTCTCTCGGGCTTCCAACCGGGTTAAAGTACTTAAACGCTCCAAACTCCCAACCGATATTGTTAAAAGCCTTATTCCTCGCTCCTCGGTCCCACCCAGACTTTATGGCCTGCCCAAGATCCACAAGACCGACGTCCTGTTACGCCCTATCGTTAGTGCCATTGGGTCTCCCACCTATACCTTGGCGAAGCACCTCACCACATTACTTCAACCTGTAGTTGGGACTTGTGAGCACCACGTCAAAAACTCTACGGAGTTTGTAAAGAACATCCACAACATCAAACTAGACCCTCAAGATATACTAGTGAGCTTTGATGTAGTGTCTTTGTTCACAAGAGTCCCACTGAAGGATGCACTACAACTTCTAGAGAACAATTTTACTCCGGATGTCATAGCACTTTTCAAGCATGTGTTGACGTCTACATATTTCCTGTATGATGGGCAGTTCTACGAACAGCAAGACGGCGTGGCGATGGGCTCTCCTCTCTCACCGGCAATTGCGAATGTTTACATGGAACACTTTGAACATCTGGCCCTGAAAAGGACCGATTACAGTCCCAAATATTTCTACAGATATGTTGACGACACTTTTGTGGTCTGGCAGCATGGCATCGAGAGACTAAATGACTTCTTGGGCCTTCTAAACAGCATCCATAGTAATATCCAGTTCACCATGGAAATAGAGAAAGACGGGTGCTTGCCGTTTCTTGATATTCTAATCTGCAGAAAAGCTGATGGCAGTTTAGCTCATAAAGTGTACAGAAAACCCACCCACACAGATTTGTATCTAAATGCCAGTAGCCACCACCACCCAGCGCAGAAGAGAGGCATTCTAAAAACGTTGGTGCATAGAGCCAGGTCCATCTCGGATGCTGACAGTCTAACAACAGAGATACAACATCTCCGGAATACCTTCCGGCAGAATGGCTACAGTCACAAGGACATCGCATGGGCCCTGAGAAAGACTGATCGCCTGCCCCCCACAGCATCGGAAACCGGACCAAAACTGGCTTTCATTCCGTACATGCCTCCGGTCTCCAACAAGATAGCCAGACTGCTCCACAAACACAACATCAAGACCATACATATGCCACCACCCAAAGTGAGACAATGGGTTCGCCCCGTGAAAGACTCTCTAGGATTGCGGACTCCGGGGATCTACGAAGTCCCGTGCCAATGTGGAGCCGTCTATATAGGGCAAACAGGCCGCACCATTGAGGCCAGGTGCAATGAACATAAACGCTGCATCCGGTTGGGTTACCCGGAAAAATCGGCGGTAGCTCAACACATGTACGACCATGACCACCACATCAACTTCCAAGGGGTGAGAAACCTGGGCAATCAACCTACCTACTGGGGCCGGGTCGTGGCCGAAGCTCTGGAAATAAAGCTACACCGCAATAATTACAACAGGGACAACGGGCTAGAACTCAGCCAAGCCTGGAACCCAGCAATCAGAATTCTACAGGAACGGGCCAAATCAGGACCAACTTCAGCACCAACCAATAGCATTCCTGCTTTTCACCCCGGGATTTCCTGTGCTCCGATTGGTCGCTCTCTGCAAACTCCACCAGCTATAAAAAGGAGCCAGACACAGAACTAGCGCACTTCTCTCCCAGAAGATGGCTGCAGAGCTGACAGCAGCCGAAAGCTCGGAAGTAAACCATACTTTAACCCGGTTGGAAGCCCGAGAGACCATTATAAATATCCCAAAAGCGTTAATTTATAATTTCAAACTAAGAAAAACTAAATAAATAACACTGAAGTTTGTTAAAAACTAGAGCACTTGCCCAGAGCACTTGTTCACTCAGAAAATTCAAACAACACATTGACTATAGTGAGAGAGCTGACTCACAATCTCACTCAGCTAAACTAACAACACAATGACTGTAGTGAGAAAGAACTGCTGACTGGGGGTTGCAAGTTTCAACAGGAGGAAAGAAACATGTCACTGATTCAGTAACTCTTGTTAGTTCCAGTTGTTATTTTACCATATGGACCATCATCATCCTATTATATAGGCCTACCTTTTATCAAATAAACTTTTAGGGTATAGGCCCTAATGTAAAAAAAGTAAATTAGTATTAGAGTAAGTTTAATTACAACAGTATGATTAATTTTTAATAGGATAACAATGAATGAATTTACCAGAATTTCTATATGCCTCAATTCATATAAAAATTAATTTTAGTAAGAAACCAGAAAAATGCCATCATGATAATTTGTACACAACTTACTAAAGAGGTTTGGAATAAAATATATTTTTTTCATAAAAATTAAAAATCCCGATTTTAAGTTTTTGATAATTTTTTTTTTTTTTTGAGTTTTTGGAAGAAATATACAGTGATGTGATACAGTCAAGTTACATGTCAAATTAAAGCCCTTGTAATTCTAAAAAGAATGGTACAAATTTTAGCTTTCTTGGACAAACCGTTTTTGAGTTACATGTTTTTTAATATCTCAAAACGTTCTTGAAAACTGTCATTCTGTAATTTTTCAAAAATGTATAACTCCAAAACGAAAGGTCGAAAAAAATTAAAACTTTGTACTTTTGGTCATAGTGATGAACAGAACACAATCACTGAATATGAGCCATTTTGAAAACCTCAAGGTAAAAAATTATATTTTTATTGGTTGATTTGATATGGAATGACCCTTAGTTACCAGTTAGGCCCTACCTATTTTCATGTTTTCAGGAATTTATTGGCATAAAAATACCCTATGTAATACAAATATTTCTAGGCCTACATCGCAACCGTTAGGCCTATAAATTCTGTGATTGCAATCATCCTGTTTATTGCTAATTTTCTTTAAAATGTACAGATTGCAATTAATTGAGATTTTGTAATCAGCCTATGTAGCCTATATTGAAACTTGAATTAAAACTTGAATTAAAACTTGATATCAGCTACCATTAGACAGCGATTGCTGTAATAGGTTTTGTCAAAAATTAAAAAATATGTTAGTCTCTAACATATTCATCACCTTCACAAACATTTCATTTATACTGTATGGTGCTTTATCTAAAAGGCTATTAGTTAACCATCTCTTGAACTCATTTACTGGAAGATTAAGTATGTCTGTAGGTACCCAATTCAGTATTTTTTCACCAAGGCCTATATAAGAACTCTTACATTTTGATAGTCTGAAAGGACATCTATCAATTTTATCTGCTCCTCTGGTTTGATATTGGTGTACATCATTGCGCTTCTTGAAGATTGATATATTTTCTCTACACCACACTGCTACACTTAAAATATAGAGACTTGGCACTGTCAATATTCTACCCTGTATGAAGTACCTTTTGCAACTTTCTCTTGGACCAAGACTATAAAGAATCCTTATTGCTCTCTTTTGCTTAATAAACACTTCCTTAGTAGATGATGCATGTCCCCAGATTCTTATGCCATAAATAAGGTGGCAATGAAAAAAAGCAAAATACGCTAGACGTAAACAGTTGTTGTTAACACTTTGTTTGAGTCTACTCAAGAGATAGATAACTCTAGACAACTTGATACATAGTTTTTGAGTGTGCGCTTTCCAGTCCAGTTTTGTGTCCATGTAAATACCTAAAAGTTTAACACTGTCATTCTCATTAATACCATTGTCTCTAATCAGACCAAAATTATAATGGATTGTCTTATCATTATTAAGTTTAAGACCATTGCTGACAAACCACTTTTGAGCCATATCAAACATAGTTTTGGCCTGATTGTCAACAACATCATAGGAAACTGCACTCGTCAATAGAGTTGTATCATCGGCGTAGATTATACTTTTGCCTGATATATTGCGAGGCAAATCATTGATTACTACCAGGAAAAGAAGAGGGCCTATAACGGAACCTTGAGGAACTCCAGTTTCACATTTTAAACAGCTTGAAGATTTATTGTTGACGCATACTAGCTGACTCCTTTGATCAAGGTAGGACTCAATGAGTTTACAAGCTCGTTCACTAATACCATAATATAACAACTTAGAAATCACTATCTCATGAGAAACCGTGTCATAGGCTTTAGATAAGTCACACAACATAGCTCTGACAAGATTTCTTTTTTCAAAAGCATCTAGAATAAAAGAATACATTTCATCCACTGCATCTATGGTAGATTTGCCATCTCTATATGCAAACTGCGCTACGGTACATCAAGCAGGTTATGCATTTCAAAGTAGTTCATGAGTTGCTTGACCATAACGGCCTCTAAGATTTTAGATAAGACCGGAACAACAGATATAGGTCTGAAGTTAGCTGGACCATTTGGATCACCTCTTTTAAAAATAGGAGCCACTTTTGATATCTTTAAAGCCTGTGGGAAAATCCCCTCTATAAGGCAACTGGGCAATTCCACGGGTAACGGACTGACAAAGCACAACATTTTTTTTCAATTAAACATCAAATGCTGCTACTTCTAATTTATTTTCTTAAGATGTGTTTATACTGTTTTAAAGACTACACTTTAAGCTTCATTTTGGTGTACCACTATTTTGAAATATCCCTCAATAAAAATTATTTTCTTACCTTTGAAATTCAGGTAACGGACTGACAGCTTGTCAACCATAGATTCAGGAATATAAGTTCAATCAATTGATGCTCTGAAATGTAGGGAATGAGAATACTGGCTACCACCTTAATTTGTTTGACTAATGTCTGGAAACATCTCATATAAATATCATTTGTCTAATTTAAAATCTTTGTTAGCAATTAATTAGAAAGTCCAAAGTAACGGACTGACATGGCGAGTAACGGACTGACAGTCTCTGAATTTTTTGTTTACAATCTTGTAAATCGGTATGTAATTTCAAGAGTTGATTGTAATTCAGTCAGGCTCATATATTTACTGCTGACACCACTACAAGATACACAATATACTCATAGTTACGATATTTAGATATGTCTATAGGCCATAGTTATTTTATTAAATATTTACAAAATTAATTTAGTCAGTCCATTACCTTTTTAGTAGAGAAATGTGTCTAGTGTTATTACTTGCCTAGAATATCTACATATGAAAGTAAATTTTCATTGCAAATTACATTACATATTATATAATCTTTGTTTATTATTATTATTACCATTATTATTATTATTATTATTATTATTATTATTATTATTATTATTATTGTTATTGTTATTGTTTCATGTAATATTTCACAGAAATATACATTCTGGGATTAACAGCTTTCACGGGACAGATTTCCAAGTGAAGGCTGATGGTACACATTATTCCACAACTCCTTGAAACTGACAACTTTCCTGCATGTAGAGAGAATCGCTGATTTTTTCATCTGGATAAAAGTGTTCCTCGACAAACCAAGTTGTTCTAGGTTCCTGAGTAGCTCATGAGGAACAATTCCTGTAGCAGATATTATAAGAGGGATAATCTGCACCTTCTTTACTTTCCACAGGTGTTTTACTTCTGCAGCCAACTCTATATATATATTTCCGCTTCTTTTCCTTGGAAGTTTCCATTATGTTCTGAGTGTTTGGTACAGCTACATCAATTATCATTGCAGAGTGCTGTTTCTTGTCCACGAATCAGAAGAGCAAGCTCTACTATGACAGAAATATCCTGACTGACCACACGGTGCCACATAACCGGCCTGACATCATCGTCATGGACAAGAAACAGCACTCTACAATGATAATTGATGTAGCTGTACCAAACACCCGGAACAGTTGGCTGAAGAAGTAAAACACCTGTGGAAAGTAAGGAAGGGGCAGATTATCCCTCTTATAATATCTGCTATAGGAGTTGTTCCTCATGAGCTACTCAGGAACCTAGAGCAACTTGGTTTGTCGACGAACACCTTTATCCAGATCCAAAAATCAGCAATTCTCTCTACATGCAGGATAGGTGGTCAGTTTCTAGGAGTTGTGGAATAATGTGTCCCATGAAAGCTGTTAATCCCAGAATGTATATTTCTGTGAAATATTACATGAAACAAAAATAATAAAATTAAAATAATAATAATAATAATAGACTAATAATAATAATAATAATAATAATAATAATAATAATAATAAACAAAGATTATATATGGGTAATATGTAATGTAATTTGCAATGGAAATTTACTTTCATATGTAGACATTCTAGGCAAGTATTAGCCCTAGACACATTTCTCTACTCAAAAGGTAACGGACTGACTAAATTAATTTTGTAAATAATAAAATAACTATGACTTTTCAAATAATTATTACTTCATGGGCTTGAAAGGCACCTAGTATAAGAAGAAAAATGCTATGCATATCATTCATAAGAGTGTTAGTTTTAAAGCAGAAAAACTTTTTTCTAATTTTAAGTAACAGACTGACATTATTTTGGAGCACTCAAAAATTTAGTTTTTTAATACATTTAAATTAATAATTTTGGAAATTTAAAAATAAAATCTTAAAGATTACATATTGTATGTGAAATTAACCCATTTACAACTCCAGAAAGCAAATGAATGAAAGCTCAGCCATGTTGGGAACTTTTACAAAACTGCACGGTGTATCAGTGAACTTTTTTTAATCTCTCTTTAGGGCAATTTTTGGAAAGGTAAATATTTTGGGGGGACAGTATAAAGTGCATAACCTGAAAGAGCAGGTTTTGCTGATTAATTCTATGTATAATATTGCAGCTTTTACTTTGTTTTAAAATTTACTGCTCTGGTTGACATTTCTGTGGAATTGCCCAACTATTAATACAACTGGTTAGAGGTCCAGTGATTTAACTAGCAATCTGTCTTATAAAATCGTTCAACATTTCGTAAAAATCTTTACTTTTGGATATTTTAAGTTTCTGAAGAATTTCTAGGATTGTTTTTTCTTCTACAGGAGCCCAATCAAACTGCAGTTCATGTGTACTGTCACCAAGGAGTGCTTTAACTTCATCACAGTCGGCAGGAACACTCAATCTTATGGATTCCACTGAATCAATAAAATAATGATTAAGAACATCAGGATTAATCTTACAGACGTTTTTCTGTGCAGATTTTCCACTTTCGTGCTGAATCACTGTCCAAGCAGCTTTACATTTGTTTCTTGAGTTACATATGAATTCCTCAATGGCTGTAGGCTTTGTAAGGTCTAATTGTCTCCTATAATTCTTCTTACATACATTGTAGTTATTTTTATCCACTTCTTGTCTTGTGATTTTATATATATATCCCAGTAGGTAATCATCAATAGTCTAAGTTTCTCCAGATCACTATTAAACCAATTCAGGAGTCTTTTACGAGGTTTGTTTCTAAATGCACGTACTGGAAAAGTCTTTGAATAATGTTACTAATGTATTAAAGAAGTTAGAAAATTTTTCTTCAGCATCACCTTTAAGCTCCCAATTGTGACTACTACTGCTGCATGATCTGACAAGCCGGGGTCAACGACCGTCACATGGTATCTAACCCTATCCACATCTGTAACTATATTGTCCAAGCATGCTTGGTTACGAGTAGGCTTGTCATTTGTGACGTGTAGATTGTACATTCTAAGTAAATTACCAAAAGTAAATTACCAAAATTCCTTTTAACATCCACATTTAAGTCTATATTAAAATCGGAGCATATGATTAGTCTGTCTTTAGGCTGCATAGCACTTATATATGTCAAAAACTGATCGAACATTTCAAAAAATGATTCTACTTTTCCATTGCATGATCGATAAATAGACACAATGATGACCTTGTCCTGGGTTAACCTAATAGCAGTTATTTCACAATCCTTCTCGAGGCAATAAAGGTTACAGTCAATCACTTCAAATTCGAAATGGTCTTTTATTAAGATTGCAGCCCCTCCACCGTGGGTAACTGTTCTGCAATAGGCACTAACAAGAACATAACCTCTCATACTGTAGTATGTACTGTAAGTTTTGCGACTGATATTACCAACAAACTAGAGTGTATTTCTCAAAATACTTTGTATTTTTTTTTTATTTGCACGACAGAGATTTCCTTGTTGTTCAAAATCCATTATTCATTGTCAAATAGATTAACACAATACCTTGTAACATGCACCTGCTCGTCATAGAAATGAGCTCAACTGCCGATGGGTTAAGAATCGCCGTAACTTAACATGGCAGGGTCTTTAGGACTATTCAAAAGGCCTGGTTTAACACTAACTGGACAGATAGCCAAAAAGGACTAATAACAACATAATGGGAATATGTAAGGTTTCAGCATGGATGGTCACAGTCAGGAGCGAAACCTCACTCTGTAGGTTAAGTGCCCCATTTGGAGCTCCCAAGAGCCAGACATGTACCAACAATTTTAATACTAATGCAGTAGTAGGGTAATGAACATTACCCATGCAGTACAGTACAATGAAAGGGTATGGTTTCCTTCATTACGCACTCCTCACACTTTCGCCCAGCACTATGTATCAACTTCCAGTCCTAGATAAGTGGCAGTTAAGTTAGGAATATTGATATTGGTAGTGTTATTCTAATGACATGTGGAGTTAGGTTAGGAAGTTATATTAGTGTTGTTTGCCATCAGGTTTACAATCCCCGCCTTGTTTCTGGGTCACGTCGTAGTTCTAATCTTCCAATAACCATTTTCTGTTCCGAGACTGCCATTTCTAGGTTAGAAAAGTGACATCGGTTCATTCTCATTTTCCCAGTGTTTCGGACACTTTCCAGAAAAATTAAATTGCTATATAGTTTCTATGGTTTGTGAAGAATACAAGAAGCTTAACTCACAGATTTCATTCTGTCTTTTGGCTATTACATGATTTGTTTCGAAAGAGGCGAACTTGTTTTGTGTGTGTGTGAATAAACATAGTGCATAATCATGGAAACCATCCCCCCAATGAGAACATCTCAACAAATGCAGCTCTAATAAATACAACACTAACTTTTTCAAAGTCTAATCGATTTTCCCATGCTTTAAAAACATCTTTGCCGGATCCTTCAACTTTCTCATTTAAACATTCAAGGTTTGCAATATCAATTTTTGAGTACAAACTATACTGCACACCCATTTCAGGGGTATCGTCATGGTTGTGATCTCCATCGCAGTCGTGTTTGTGTCCTGACATTTTACTATGGTAAGATTGATGATGTTACAACAAGAACATGCTACAAAATACAAATAAACCAACGAGCTAGAATAGAGATTATAGAGTGACTGTTGCGCCGCCATATTTGAAGCAAATTGAATGTGCATCCGCCATGTTTAAAGCTACCGGGCTGTCACATTACAGCACCGCCGTCTCGAGAATTACACTGCCTGTCCTATGCTTTATTTTAACATGGAGTTCAGAGTATTGTTAAATTGCCTAATTTATCCAGTAGAGGCGACACAGTTCACACCCAGATTGCAGCAATCACTAATCAAAATAAGCATTAAACAGACACAGATACTTGTGTTATTTGTTTAGAACGTAATATTATTCCAGTGTATGACACTTACCTTGAAATGGAATTTTGGAGCAATAATTAAAATAAATGTAAATTAATTAGACGCATTGCTAGACTATATTATGAGCACCGCCGTCTCGAGGAGTAATACAGTTTAGAAGGCAGTGATTATGAGACGGCGGTGACAGCACTACCAAATACTCTCAATAAGAATACCGTCCACTCTACTCTATTCCCTTTGTTCAAAATGTCCACTAGCACAGAGGTGCCATCTGTTGAGTAGGAATGGGCAGCAGTCTCAGAAGCTACTTAATGAACCTATATAGCTGCAGAAATAAATTTGTTTTTCAAAGTCCTGATGACACAGTAACTTATTTTTGTGCTCGATAATGCAGGAATTAGGTCGGGAAATAACATAATTTACACTACCGCTAAACTAACTTAATTAAATGACGATAACGCTAATTTTTTTAAGTAAAACTTCTTTAGCCGCGGTAGGAGTAAATCGAGAGCTTGTATAACGCTCAAAATCGTCACGAAATTAGTGAGGTGTGACGGAACGGACTGCACAGAAAACGATCAACTCAATGATGAAGCTTATCCAAAACTGAAAAAGTCCAAAAATTAAAAATTAAAAAATCCAAAATTTAAAAAGTTAAAAAATCCAAAATTAAAATATACAAAAAATAAAAAATCAAAGATCCAACATTTAAATAATCTAAAATTTCAAAATCAAAAAATTCAAAGAACCAAAATTAAAAAGTCCAAAATTTAAAAAATAAAAAAATCCAAAATTAAAAAATCTTAATATCCAAAATTTAAAATATAAATATCCAAAATGATAAAAATCTAAAATATAAAAATTAAAAAATACAAAACTAAAAAAATTCAATGATCTAAAATGTAAAAAAATTAAAAAATCCAAAATTAAAGATTTAAAAGATCAGAAATTTAAAAAATCCAAAATCTAAAAAATCCAAAAACCCAATATTAAAAAGTCCAACAATCCAAAATTTGAAAATCTAATAATAATAAATTTAAAAAATAAAAATATTTCACTTCTGCCGCATGGCGTTCCACACACACTTTTTTTAAAAAGTATCAAAACTAATTGTATCACTTTAATACATTTTCGTGAAAATTTTAATTCATACGATTTGCAAGATACTTTGTACAATATAAACTTTTATTTTTTAATTTGAAATTTTTACATGTAAAACAATTCGGATGGTAAGCCAATGAACATCTGAATGAATCAGTCTTGTACACACTCTAATTAACGATTTTACTTATTTCACTTTCGTGAAAATTTTAATTCATACGATTTGCAAGATACTTTGTACAATATAAACTTTTATTTTTTAATTTGAAATTTTTACATGTAAAACAATTCGGATGGTAAGCCAATGAACATCTGAATGAATCAGTCTTGTACACACTCTAATTAACGATTTTACTTATTTCACTCTCAAAATAACTATTACAACCATAGACGGCACATATCAAGCCACCTACATAACCGGACATTTTCTTTAGGCCTATGTTGTGTTTCTTATTTTACTCAGCGGTGCCCACCCCCCAAAACTTCATTGCTCAACCCCCAAACTTCATTGCTCACCCCCAAGCCAATTGCCTGTCGACAAAGGCGCCCATATGATATTTTCTAGGGGGGGCAATTTTTTTAATTAATTTATTTTTTGTCGCTTTAACTTCTTGGGCCACTTTGTATTTTATATTAATAATATAATAAGTAGCCAGAAAATAATTGCGGGGAGGGTCGGAAGTGCCGGGGGGTTTGGAATACCCCCCAAAAACAGGGTCGGGGGTCCATCCCAGAAAATTTTTAAATATGGAACTAATGAAAATCACATTTTACGCTATTTTAGCACTCAAAAACTAGTTAATGAAATTTGTTTACCATACTCTAAGACATGCCAATGTAAACAAGAAAATGTTACCTATGCCGGATGTCCACCCCGGGAAATTTTTAAATATTGAACTAATGAAAATCACATTTTACGCTATTTTAGCACTCAAAAACTAGTTAAGAAATTTGTTTACCATACTCTAAGACATGCCAATGTAAAGAAGAAAATGTTACCTAAGTCGGGTGTCCACCCCCGGGAAATTTTTAAATGTTGAACTAATGGAAATCATATTTTACGCTATTTTAGCACTGAAAAACTAGTTAGCAAATTTGTTTACTATACTCTAAGACATGGCAACTTAAACATGAAATTGTTACCTAAATTATAATACTTATTACTATTTATAAGAAAATTTAAATAGCACATGGAACAGTGGACATAATAGGCCTACTCATTATGTTATGAAAAGAAAATAACTGCTATATCATATTTGACACACCAACAAATCTTGTTTAATTAAATAAATATTTTTTTTAAATACAAATATAGAATTTTAGGTTTTGACTCTTGGGGGTCTGAACCCCCCTTTCCTAATCCACTGTGGATTCTGCTTCCATGTTGTCGATTTTGTAAAACTTCTGCAATTCAAATAATTGTCTTAAAAGAAAAACACCTGACTATAATAATTAATAATATACATTTTTTCCTTGCGCCCCCCCCCGGTATGGGCGCCCATGGCTGTCGAAATTCTTCATCTTTATCTTTATAAAGAATTAAAAGAGACCTTTTGAAGTTATAGAACTTGACCGTTTTTATTTTTAACATATAAAACTCTAATTTTGCAACAATTTTCAACCCCCGGCCAGAAAATTCATAACACGATAATATTCCCCCCCCAGAAATTTCAATGACGCAGTCGGCGTCTTAACCCACCCCCCCGTGGGCAAACTGTTTACTAGAATTTATATTATATTTTCGTACACAAAACACAACAGACAAACGTTAACTATATCAGCTGACGAGTAACTGCCCATTCCTGCTCACTGGCGGCGCTAGTAGTAGCGTGTCCCGGAAAAAGACAGGGAGTGGACGGTATTACTTATTGAGAGTATTTGGCACTACATAATCAACAATGTCGTAGCAAAAAACAAGAAGCAGTCTGGGTGTGAAAGGTGCTGCCATCTGTAATGTCGCCGAGTACGCAAAATTAGCCGTATAGGACAGGTAGTGTATACACGATTAATACAATTTAGAAGGCAGTGCATTAAAGCAACGAGCTAGAATAGAGATTATAGAGTGGCTGTTGCGCCGCCATATTTGAAGCAAATTGAATGTGCATCCGCCATGTTTAAAGCTGCCGGGCTGTCACATTAAAGTATTGTTGTATACTAGAACCTGGGACTATACATACTGTGTACTGAAAAATCACCACTGTATACTTCAATATATTAATCACATCACATATTATGTCAAATTAGCAATTAAATTTTCTTTAGGAATAATACGTAAAATAATATAAATCATGTTGGCTCGAAATCCTAGGCGTAAGAGTTGAGAAACCCCATTGGTAGGCTATTGTACTAGAGAAACAAGTCGAAACACAGTGAATTAAAAAAAAAAAAAACTTCAGAAACTCCAGTTCAGAAAATAATGTAGTAATGCAATAGGCCTACTCAGAATAATTTACAATATAGTAGACGCAATATTAGGCCTAGCGGAAATTGCTAAATTTAAGTGTACCATTCACACTCAGACCAAACCAGTCTTCAAAGAACTGAATATTTTATCATTCGGTGGTGCAGAAGAATAAATAAAAATAAAAAAATGACATAAGAAAAATAGGCCTATGTTTGTTGACAAGATACAAAAAAGAAGTGTGCGTGGAACGCCACGCGACAAAAGTGAAACTTTTTTATTTTTTCCACTTTTGGACTATTTGATTTTTTCAATTTTGGATTGGACTTTTTTTACTTTTGGATTTTTTATTTTTTTAATTTTGGAATTGTGGATTTTTTTAATTTTGGACTTTTTAAATTATAGATCTTTAATTTTTTATTTTTTTAATTTTGGATTTTTAAATTTTGGATCTATTAATTTCTTAATTTTGGAATTCTGGTTTTGTAATTTTCGGTTTTTTAATTTTTGAAGCTTTTAATTTTTTATTTTTGGGATTTTTTAAATTTGGATTTTCGATTTATTAATTTTAAATTTTTAGATTTTTAAATTTTGGATTTTTTAATTTTGATTTTTTTGATTTTTTAAAATTTTGGATAAGCCTAATCATTGAGTTGATTGTTATCTGTGCAGTCCGTTCCGTCACACCTCACTAATTTCGTGACGATTTTGAGCGTCACACAAGCTCTCGATCTACCCCTACCGCGGCTAAAGAAATTTCACTTCAACAATTTTCAATTTTACACACTCTTAAAATATTTAAACAGTGACGGGGATTCTTGGCGGTAACATTTATATCTGTACAATCGTATAGATACCTAGAAATTATTTCAAACTTACTGTCCTTTGAACAATATTAATTTTGTAAACATCTGCCTCATAGTTGCTTTCCTCTTTCCTGCTCAGACCTGTTCCTGCAGAAGTCATGTAATCTACAGGTGAAAAACAGTTTCAAAATTAGTTTAAGAAGTGAGGCATAATGAGATTCATCATCTGGTTCCGAAGCGGTAAAGAAGCAGGCATATTTTTTACCAAAAGTATCCACACAAATGCAATCAAAATACATATAAAGATAGCAGACGATACGAGTAACAGGTAGGAGAAAACATGGCGGCTATGTTTCACGAAGGCACCACCCAGAGCGCTGTAAAGGACACAACAGCCACTCTCTATAATCTCTATTCTACCTCGTTGCATTAAAGTATTGTTGTCACAGATATAGAGGAATAGATCGGCAGCGTAAGGGGAGGGACTGAAGCCAACGCGTTCGCTGCGTCGCCATATTGCAATCACCAACAATCTGAGGAAGGAAGGGAAGCGGGCGCGGAAATCAAACAAGAAATGTTTTTTAAAGCTGTTTAAATTGGAATTTCACATTCCAGTAAATAAATTAATAAATACAGTTTAATGTCATTCGGCCATTACAGCAATAGACGTCACACTCTAACTTATAAGAAAATCAGGTAAACTGATATAACAAAAGTGCCAAAGTGCATGTCTTAAGTCTGTATACAAAAGATGCTTAGTAGGGGTATATGCGGCATATCCAGTCGACGTCTAGCGCCGCGACGCCTCAACTCCATCTTAAACTAATTTCAGTTACGCCATCTGGACCATCTTGGCTATCATATGACACCACCCCCACCCCTCTATCATCCCCCTAAACAAAGTTATAGCAAATATAAGATTTGGTCGGTAAAGCAGAGACCTGCAATACCAACCTTGAAACAATCAAACTAAAAACAATAAATAAAATTAACAAAAATAAATAAATGTTATACAAATGAGTTAGGCCCTTATGAATTAATTTTCAACCCCTAGAGGGGTATTTTAAGAAATAAAAAATAAAAATAATAACTTTTAGAATATATTATTAATTTGTATATCTGACAGAGTAGTAACAAAATTAAATAAATAAATCTTATACAAAAAAGGAGTTAGGCCCTTATGAATTAATTTTCAACCCCACTACGGGGGTAGTTTTAAGAAATAAAAATAAATATAACTTTTAAAATCTAGTAGTATAATGTTTAGGTGATAGAATTAAGACCATATGATCACCCGTAACAAGAGGGTGGTTTTCACCCCAACTTCCAATCTAACCCATTTAAAATTGTTTTTGATGTATAAACATCTTACAGAGCAATATTAACTATCTGACATGATTTACACCCCAAAATTATTTAATTTTATGAGGGGGTGGTTTTCAAGGTCACCCATGTTTTTTGCCGATATGGACAACTTGAGCCACTGTAAATCGTCTGGAGGGTAGTTTTCACCCCCACTTGCAGTCTAACCCATTTAAAATTATTTTTCGACATATAAACAACTTACAGAGATATATTGACTATCTGACATGATTTACACCCCTAAATGATTTAATTTTATGAAGGGGGTAATTTTTCAAGGTCACCCAGATTGTTGCAGATATGAACAACTTGAGCCACTGTAAATCTTCTATTTATGTAAAATTTATGTAAATTTATTTTTCAACAATAAAAAATCATACTGAGTGATATCAACCATCTGACATGATTTAAACTCCCAAAAAGGATTGATTTTATGTAAGGGGTGGTTTTAAAGGTCACACAAGTTTTTCCACAGATGGACTAGATAAGCCATTATAAATAATCTAGAGGGTGTTTTTCACCCCACAACCAATCTAACCCACTTAAAAATTATTTTTTAGATATTGATGCTTTAACAAGTGTCTAAGAACAATATTAAACCCTGGATCTCAAACTTCTTTTTTTGTTGTTGCAAAAATGGACATTTTAAGCTATTATAAATGTTTTTTCGCCCCTAACAAACTTGCTTTGTTACGTCAAATGTATGAATAAGTACCACTATAGTCAAAGTTAAACTGGGCAAATCCTAAAAATAAAATAATTTATGACAACTAAGAATTCGTCACAGTTCCAAAGATCTGATTGGTTGAACTTTTGGTAGTATCCCATATCATTGGAGAGTTATATTTTATTTGTGAATATCTGTTCCCTCGTTATAGGATAGGATGAGAGGACACAATATGTATGCAAACAGAAAAACACCATCTGTAGGAAAGAGTATGTTGGAACCATTAGGACAAACACAACTGCAATCAATGCAAACTGCTTGTAAAATAAAAAAGATTTGGGAAAAAGCAAGTGAAAACAAAGCAGAAGATAAAAATATTGTCGTCTTTGTATTAAAATTTAAAAAATAACATAATAAATACACAAATTATGATTGAACATATACATAGACAGAGGAAATGAAGTCATTTATACAATAAAATTACGAAACGATCATCCCTAACAAACTCAGAATTTATTGGTTTGTTATAGCAAATGTTAAACAGGGCAAAAATAAGCCCCATCCCCACTAAAGCTAAACCCTCAAAATAATAAAATGTTATACCCACCATAACCGGATGAAGGCTCAGCAACTCCTAATTTATGACAATGACGTACAAGATGAAAGGAAAGGTTGAACGTAAAAGGAAAGACATACCGAATGGTACATCGTTCCTTTTTAAAAATAAAGACAAAAAATGTTAGTAAAGATTGTTTATTTCAAGATTATCAAGTTGTACATTTTTTATGTATCATAAGAAAGTTTATTTCATTCACAGATGGAGAATCATACAAACATAGTCTATTATTTGCACAATATGTAGGATAGCTTGGAGCACAGATGTTCACATAATTAGTAAAAAGACCAACGATTAAAGTTTAGATACAAGTGATTTAATTTCATTAATCAATCCCTTTTTAGGTGGACAATCTATTCCAAATAGTTCAAGACTATTCTTAAAGGTATTAACAACGGTGTTGTTAAATTCACTATATTGTATTACTCTATTATCCTGGAAGAAGTATAAAAACCCATCTGTATACCTAAACACGTTATCTATTTTTGGGGGAATCCCGGGGAAAATATTCTTAATGTAATAATAGTTAGCTGGTTTTACAGCACAATCGTCAATCTCTAAAACTAAACCATCATCATAAAACAGATATGTTATTCCTCGATACGTGTTGACACCAGCGGTCAAAGAGTTGTTTCTATTATCAAAAGTAGGTACAGGTTTAGGATAGCCGGATTGAAGCCTAAATGTTTTATGTTCAACGAGATACTGTTTAGTACCGACTATCATAACGATGTAGGAATTTGGTTTTTGATAAACAGCTGTCACATTAAACTCCTTAGGTAAGTGCTCTACCCAAGTGGGCATGAAAAAGGGAGAGTTTATTTCCATATCTACTAAATCTATAATCCATACCATTCTCTATAAAACACATATAATGCATTATTAACTACCATAAATGTGTTAACGTTTTTCAGTTTACATAGGTCAGGAACAATACTCGGCACAGGTCTACCGGATTCATACTGAGGAGTTGTTGATGGCGTAGGTCGAGGTGATGATGGCGTAGGTCGAGGTGATGATGGCGTAGGTGGAGGTGATGATGGCGTAGGTCGAGTCGATGAAGGCGTAGGTCTAGGTGTTGAAGGCTTAGGCCGAGGTGTCGAAGAAGGAAGCAGCGGTGGTGATGGCTGAGGTTTTGGTCGTGACGACGGAGGACCATATCGTTTCTTGGCTTCAGCAATATCATTATCGTTCAAATCGAGTGGTGGATGATAGGAATTGTAAAATGCATACATTACAGCGTTTTTATCGTTTATGTGATGTATTCCCAGCGTGTGTCCAATTTCGTGAATGAGTACGGAATACAGACTGTTGATCTTTTCATCACCAGTATAATTCGTTTTCGTAGACCATTGTAAGTCGTCGTTAATGTGAATTTCAGGACGAAGACCCTCAACAGGATGGAAGGCATGTGCTAAAATACGGTTATTTGTCACGAAATCGTCAGAACAATCCATATTGAGAAGTTCAAATGCATGGTATCCTCTCTTATTAGTTATTAAGATATCTGGTTGTTTTATATCTCTTGAGAAAGTGAGGCCAGATATAGATGCCCATTTTTCAAAAGCCTTATATGCAATTTCTAAAGCCTTTAGGTCCATGGTGATATAATTCTATGTTAAATGTGTTTTGTTCCACTTGTTCAACTCTTCAGAGTATGTTATATCTGCAACTCCGCATCGCGGTGTCCTCATTAAAATCAAAGTGTCATTGTCTAATTTTGAAGATACATTAAGTCCATAATTAGCTTGAAACATGGCAAGAGCTTCTTCGAAACTTCGTTTGTCTCGTAGTGTGTTGCTATTACACGACAGATATCCATACTGCTTTAGATATTTAATTGCCATTTCTTGATCGTCGTCGTCGTCCACCCTCATAACCTCCGCCCAGCCACAGAGGGCAATCGTTAAAATAATTGCAAGCCGTAACATGATGAAGTTTCACCAACATGGTCTCGGCAGTGATGCAGCCGCTTATATACCCTATCGATGACGTAAACTGTTGCAATCGACACCTCCCCTCTCCTCCACTTTCCTCTGATGCGTAGCAATTAACATATCTACAGCCTGAAACCAAAGAAGTGTTGAGAAAAAAGGAAATCCTATTTGGTTACTATACAAAAAACTTAACTGTGTTATACCTTTTGTGATGTCCTCTTAAATGTTTCACACTTGGTGTCACATTTTCTGCTCCATGTTCCCATCAGAGGATTGGCAGGAATTAAACAAGTTGTGAAATGTTCCTCTCCCGTGCACACTTCCTCGTGGTGATTGAAGTCATGATCAAATTTCCGTTGCTGACCAGCAATAATTTTGTTTGATCGCCCGCATGGAAACACCTGAACTAATTCCTCGTGAATTTGGTCATACCCTTTGATTCTGGTAAATGTAAAGGGATGATCCACCTCCTTGATAACAACACCTCTGTTGTCATACACACGATAGGTGATAGGTCGCTCCTCGCTCTGCAACATTTGACAACGTTCCATCGTAGCTGATCGTTGTCCAAAAGCAACAAGCCTTTTTATATATCCTGGAAAGGGGAAAAAAAACCTTCACGACCTTGTTACAAGAATAAAACTACGCCACAAAACCTTTATGCACAGTCATGGCCATCTTCCTCATGACGCATGATCATTATCATACTCGTTCAAGGCTAGTTATACTTTAGTGCATTAAAGCCTTAACTTCATTGGCTGAAATAAAATGTCTGTCAGGTGTGGGGTTCGAACCCACGCTCCCCTAAGGAACCAGATCTTGAATCTAGCGCCTTAGATCTCTCGGCCTACCTGACACTAATACTATATAGTATTGCAAACAAATAAACCAACGGGTGTATTCTGTCTTACCCAACCTAACACTATATCCCTCAGGTTCAACTAATTTAAAAAATATTACAAAAACAGCTCTAAACGTTTCAGAATTCAAACAAAAAGACTTTAAACTAACAAAGAAATTATGAAAATAGTTATACTCTAGTGCATTAAAGCCTTAACTTCATTGACTAGAATCCGAATAAAATGTCTGTCATTTCACTAAACTGACAGATAACTTTTGTCTTGCTTTAACATTTCCCTCAGGTTCACCAACAGTATTATAAAATAATATGAGAAAGACTGCAAATTATCAAATTTAGGTATGTATCATATCTTACAGACTTTAAACTAACAAAGAAATTATGAAAATAGTTATACTTTAGTGCATTAAAGCCTTAACTTCATTGACTAGAATCCGAATAAAATGTCTGTCATTTCACTAAACTGACAGATAACTTTTGTCTTGCTTTAACATTTCCCTCAGGTTCACCAACAGTATTATAAAATAATATGAGAAAGACTGTAAATTATCAAATTTAGGTATGTATTAATCATATCTTACATGTCATACTTGTTGAGTCATGAATATGTGTCACTAAGAAAGGATTGCAACACAAGTTGACATATTTCGAATACAGTTTTATTTAACTTTTCTTTCAAAAATGTACAAAATTGTGAGAAACGTTCGTGGTCCCTCCGAGGATCATCTCCCTCATTCCATTGTCCAAGTTCAACCTTGCAAAAAGCACAACGAACAATATCATCGTATCCCGTGTAATAAAATCCCTCGGAGGCCAAAAGCGTTGGATTCATGAAAGACACAGTCCATCTTCCATATGTTTTCAAACGATCACTTTCCTTTTTCATATCGAGAGCACGCCACTTTGTACGAGGACAAGCGTTCGAAGACATGATGACGTTTCTTCTTCACCTTCTGATCTTCAACTCTTCCAAGATGACTACGTATAGGCGATGAAAAGGAATATAAATTTGTACAAAAAAACAGAGAATTGGGTTGAAAAGGGTTGTCTAATACTTCTTGTAGAGCTAGTAATCTAATATAAACATGTTGATACATGAGAAGCTCAGGATAGATTACTACAAAACAAGTATGATTATGTCCGGTCGACAGAGGATATGAAGTCTTTTATACATTAAATTGTGCACAAAAATTATGTAACAATATGACAAAAGCAGCTCTTCAATACTGAGTAGAGAGGCTCAGGACAGGCATCACCCGCAAAACATGATTCATCGTGAACAGCAGATAGAGGAATCGAAACCATTTATGCATTTAAAATGGGCAAAAAATAAAGTCAATTGTGCTAAAATGATGAAAAACTACTAAATTAATCCACAAATCATGCTTGAACATGTCCATCGACACAGAAAATGAAGTTATTTCTACATTTAAAATTACGAAAGTCCTCTGGTTGGGTGACGGTAGGAATGAAATAAAGACAAATAAGTGATGAAACAATATTTATTTTGTCACATGATATCGTGAACAAAACTGGGAAAATTAAAATGGGTCTTCATCCAAATTCTTAACACCATCACATTCTGTAGTGCACATGCCATATGTGAAGCAGTATGAAAAAAACATTTGACGTCACATTGTCTTAATTTACTCAGCTTAGGACAGCTGACATCATCAAGGTTAGTAACACTTCTTTGCAGTAGTTTTTCAAAAAATTTTGCTTTTTCTAGTCCCTTGCAATAAGGGAGTTTGTTAGGGATGATCGTTTCGTAATTTTATTGTATAAATGACTTCATTTCCTCTGTCTATGTATATGTTCAATCATAATTTGTGTATTTATTATGTGATTTTTTAAAATTTTAATACAAAGACGACAATATTTTTATCTTCTGCTTTGTTTTCACTTGCGTTTTCCCACATCTTTTTTATTTTACAAGCAGTTTGCATTGATTGCAGTTGTGTTTGTCCTAATGGTTCCAACATACTCTTTCCTACAGATGGTGTTTTTCTGTTTGAATACATATTGTGTCCTCTCATCCTATCCTATAACGAGGGAACAGATATTCACAAATAAAATATAACTCTCCAATGATATGGGATACTACCAAAAGTTCAACCAATCAGATCTTTGGAACTGTGACGAATTCTTAGTTGTCATAAATTTTTTTATTTTTAGGATTTGCCCAGTTTAACTTTGACTATAGTGGTACTTATTCATACATTTGACGTAACAAAGCAAGTTTGTTAGGGGCGAAAAAGCATTTATAATAGCTTAAAATGTTCATTTTTGCAACAACAAGAAAAAAAAGAAGTTTGAGATCCTGGGTTTAATATTGTTCTTAGACACTTGTTAAAGCATCAATATCTAAAAAATAATTTTTAAGTGGGTTAGATTGGTTGTGGGGTGAAAAACACCCTCTAGATTATTTATAATGGCTTATCTAGTCCATCTGTGGAAAAACTTGTGTGACCTTTAAAACCACCCCTTACATAAAATCAATCCTTTTTGGGAGTTTAAATCATGTCAGATGGTTGATATCACTCAGTATGATTTTTTATTGTTGAAAAATAAATTTTTAACGGGTTAGATTGGAAGTAGGGGCGAAAACTACCCTCTAGAAGATTTACAGTGGCTCAAGTTGTTCATATCTGCAACAATCTGGGTGACCTTGAAAAATTACCCCCTTCATAAAATTAAATCATTTAGGGGTGTAAATCATGTCAGATAGTCAATATATCTCTGTAAGTTGTTTATATGTCGAAAAATAATTTTAAATGGGTTAGACTGCAAGTGGGGGTGAAAACTACCCTCCAGACGATTTACAGTGGCTCAAGTTGTCCATATCGGCAAAAAACATGGGTGACCTTGAAAACCACCCCCTCATAAAATTAAATAATTTTGGGGTGTAAATCATGTCAGATAGTTAATATTGGTCTGTAAGATGTTTATACATCAAAAAACAATTTTAAATGGGTTAGATTGGAAGTTGGGGTGAAAACCACCCTCTTGTTACGGGTGATCATATGGTCTTAATTCTATCACCTAAACATTATACTACTAGATTTTAAAAGTTATATTTATTTTTATTTCTTAAAACTACCCCCGTAGTGGGGTTGAAAATTAATTCATAAGGGCCTAACTCCTTTTTTGTATAAGATTTATTTATTTAATTTTGTTACTACTCTGTCAGATATACAAATTAATAATATATTCTAAAAGTTATTATTTTTATTTTTTATTTCTTAAAATACCCCTCTAGGGGTTGAAAATTAATTCATAAGGGCCTAACTCATTTGTATAACATTTATTTATTTTTGTTAATTTTATTTATTGTTTTTAGTTTGATTGTTTCAAGGTTGGTATTGCAGGTCTCTGCTTTACCGACCAAATTTTATATTTGCTATAACTTTGTTTAGGGGGATGATAGAGGGGTGGGGGTGGTGTCATATGATAGCCAAGATGGTCCAGATGGCGTAACTGAAATTAGTTTAAGATGGAGTTGAGGCGTCGCGGCGCTAGACTGTGACGGACTTTCTTACTGTATGCTATGAAGTTCCCTAGTCTCTTTGATTACTCACAATCGTAGTACATAAGTTCAGTGAACTCCTACAAAACAATGTTACTTATTTGCCTATCATGCCATCATAACACGGCACGCGCAATCCACATTCCAACGTTCAGCACAGTTACCTCCTCTACCGGGTGATTGCAAATTTCCTACACCCAGTTTACTCTCTCTTTCTTTTAACAATTTACTAAGTTTAATAATATTGATGAAAATTTATATTAAGGGCGCCATCATCAATACTCTTCTCTCTTCTTTTTATTTTGCTTCAGCCCAGTCACAAATTAAATTATAGATACACAGGCTATGTACCTACAGGCCTCTCGGCTAGCTTTTTAATTTCACAGTGGAGATGGGAATGGGTTCGGCTCTGTCCTTTTATTATTATACTACTCCACTCTATTTCCTTTTTTTTTCTTTTCAATGACCATTACCAAAATATGTAACTTAGCCCAAAAATCAGTGGCTCTCAAACCATTACAAGGATAGGGGTCAAAAATCTGAACTTCACGATAGTTTACTTTGCATAACAATAACCATAATTTATTTAATATTTTTTTCTCTTTTTTTTTCAACAATAACAATCTGATTTACAATAAATTACATTTGCTCTTGGGTTTTCCCCTTTTTAACAACTACTCATCTTTAAAATCTTCAGATCACCCGATCTGAACAACATTAACCATTCAACACTTTTATTGGGAAGAATAAGATTCAGTTCCCATCTGCAAGGTTAGTATGCCCAGTTTAACTGTATGAATGTGTTCCTTGTTCTACAAGACAAATTCCTAATTAATTACTTTAATCTCTTTCCTTTCTTTATTTCCAGGTGTCTACTAGAACGTCTCACTTTACCCTTATAATTTACTACTAACTTGCGTAATCTTTTCCATTTGCAGTTTCAAAACATTTCAATATACATATTGTACTTTCTTCCGAATAAATAAAGTTTTTCAAT
The DNA here is from genome assembly GCA_964059195.1 of Ectobius pallidus. Classification (NCBI taxonomy): domain Eukaryota; kingdom Metazoa; phylum Arthropoda; class Insecta; order Blattodea; family Ectobiidae; genus Ectobius; species Ectobius pallidus. The sequence continues at coordinate 158,107,432 of CAXKWD010000002.1, forward strand.
TCATAATTCAGTCATTAACTCGACATATTACACTCAATGATCCCACCTATTTCTCCTATACCAGTCCACTAGTCATTTTAGTCCATGAAGAATTGTACTCAAAGATAAATAGGAAAGACAGTGTTATGAAGAAAGAAACGGAAGTTTAGGCCTATACCCACAGAGTGACTGTGGCGATAGACCACCGATACAGGGGCGGCGTCTAGATCTTGAGTTACAAACAATCTGACTCCCCTCCTGCAACCGGGAAAATATTAATGGGCCGCAAACAAAAATACAATTTTGACAATCGATGTCAGAGGTCCCTGACACTCTCTCCTAGAGGCACGTGGGGCCGTTGTTCGCCTCCAACACCGATGACTTTCACAAATTCTCATAAATCTTTTTATACTCCACCAGTATAGGCTTTGCCTACTACTAGATTTATATTTACTTTATTTGGGACACTTCCGGCGCTCCCTCACCTCACCCTTGTTCTTTTTTTTTCTCCTGGGGTAATTTCTAGTACGTGCTACTGAACCACTTATCATCTATTCACTACCCAAAATTACCAATTCTCCTCTTTCTAATCTAACCAGTTATTATTTATTATCTTTTAACTCCTTTTCCATTAAGCAGAGTTCCTTTTCAATTTATACCATTGCTCTAATTTACCTACTTTATGTTACTCTAGTTTCCATACTTTTCAGGTTACTACTCTACTCCATGGGCACCCAATTTTCGTGTTTCTAAATTCCCTAGAATTCTAACTGAAACTAACTCACGCCCCAGGTCAGTAACTCTCTCTTTATAACCTTTGAGTGAACTTCTGCTTCTATCCTAACATGTAAATCTTCCAATGGTATACGCCTAATGTACTGCTACTCATAGGCCCTCTTCTACCTCTCAATATTCACCTTCTTATCCCCCTCTACCATATTCCATACAATTCCTGCCCTTCGATAAATCTCTAAAAAAAACAACTCAACATTACAGGCCAGCATGAAATCCACTTATAGATAATCACCTGTCACCTAACGAAAACCAAGTGGGAGAGGCCCTCGTAAGCAATACTAAGTAAGCCCCTATTATCCTTCTTCCTTACTCCCCTCGCGTCCTGTCTTATAAAAAAACAAAGTTTGTATGAGCATCACCAATTGCCCCGAGCTATGTATTCATTCGTGGGACAATCACCCATAGAAACCCAAAGTATAGAGATTTATCTTTACTATTCAACGGTTTCTCTCCTGACTGCTCTTTTTGTAATTAACTTAGACCAGAAATGGAAACTGATTGGATTACTGTACTTTATTACCTCACCCTAGACTAATCACATCTATATTTCTAACCCTACTCCTTATCATTCATTATGGCGTCTAGTCGCCACACATTTCTTAGAAACAGGCTTTAAACAACAATGCCTCAAAATTTTCCCACTTCCCAAAACAAAACAAAATGTTTATGTGATTATACTCAACGGGTGGTGACCAACTTATCCTCTGATCCTGTGTTGTTTCCATCTACTTCCTGATGTCCACATCTTCCTTTATTCCAGACTAAGCAGTCGTGACTCACTCTTCTTTCCACAGCTGGTGTTCGCTGTAGCGGTCTCTCGTACCGGCTGACGTGATGTGTTCTTCCAACTAACGACTATCTCCATATAGTCGCGTCAGTGAAATTCCCATTCAGAATTTCATTAGATGAAAGTCTGACAAACCATCATGCCAGGGCGCCTCCACCGCTCTCACACATTCCAGTCTCGTCTCCTCACTTCTCTCTCTTCACCCTTCCTCTCTCGTAGTCAGACACGTTCTCACTAACCGTTTTTCAGGTTCAACTCCTCTCCCGTCGATTCGCCGTCCACGCATGCGCACTTCTCCTTTTTCTGTAATTCAAATAAATTCAGGGCAGTATCGATAATCATGAAAGTGTTCAATATCGATTAGTTGAGGTCTCCCCAGCCCTTCCTTTGTTTAGGAATGGTTTCCTACCGTCTATATGGCACGCAGCTATTTGCTTCATTACATTCTTCCCACACTCACCATAAAAAAAAATAATGTTAACACTGTTCACATTCTTTTTTTTTTGTGTGTTTAGTTCACCAGCCTTAAAGAACATTTATCCAGGTACAAAGGGTTTCAAGTCCTTGACGTGCCACTTCTCCAACTGTTTACCAAAACGGTTCGTCAGTTCGTAACTATTCTCGCTAAGCTTTTTCTTTATAATATAGGGGCCGACGAACTTTGCACTTAAGCCTGCTGCATAAGCTTCTGAGGCATCACTTAATTTAAAGTTTCTTCTTAACACAAGATCCCCTGGACAAAATCTCACCTCTCTCCTCCGAAGATTATAATAATGACTTGAATTCTTATAAGCAGTTTCTAAGTTATGTCTGACCATTAGACGTACCGTTTTTAATTTATCAAATCTTTCTATCCAAAGCTTTGGAATTTCTTTCTGTATTTGTTGATTTTCTACCCTCTCAATTCTGGTGATAATTTCAGGCTCTTTCCCATAATTTAGCATATAAGGAGTGCATCCAGTGGAACTATGCTTAGCCGTATTTATAGCAAAATTAAATTCTCTCAAATACACGTCCCAAACTGTTTGATCCTTTTGAATGTAACTGGAAATCATGGTTTTCAATACTCTATTAACTCTTTCTACCGGATTTCCTTGTGGCGAATATACAGGTAAATAACAAGGAGTTATATTAAAAGCTTTAGCTATCCCACGCATTAATTTACTAGTATATTGCGGTCCATTATCCATCAGCAAATATCCCGGAATTCCCCATTTAAGGATAATCAATTCATAAAATGCTTCCGTAACTGCTCTACTGGTTGCTTTCCTTAACGCTTTACATTCTATATATTTTGTAAAGGTGTCCTGAAATACCACTACATATCTATTTCCTTTCTTGGAACGTGGATACGGTCCCAACAAATCAGTAGCTACAGTCATCCAAGGTTTCTCTTTCTGGTAAAAATGCATTGGTCCTGCTTGAGCCGTTTGTAACACTTTCTGTCTTTGACATATTTCACAAGCAGTAACATACTTAGCAACATCTCTAAACATTCCCGGCCAATAATACTTGTTCGCTATTCTAAAGAAAGTTTTAGCTATCCCCATATGCCCTGCAGTAGGTGCATCATGACATTCCTGCAATACTTTAATCCTATAATCTTGCGGTATAACTAATTTCCACCTATTCACTGTTCCCTCTAAAGTTTGTTCTAACTGATCTAATCTTAAATGGTACAACTTCCCATCTACGACCTTCCAATCTGGCCAAAATTTAGGTTTACTCTGTACTTGTGCTTTCCGCTTAATATACCAAGCATCTTGTATATTTTCCCATTCCACTACTTCAGAGTTATTAGTCAACAAGAGGCAAAATTCTTCCTCTACCGTTTTCTCTTGAACTTTCCCTTCGTGTATTCTAGATAAAGCATCCGAAACTATTTGTAATCTACCAGGCCTATGTATTACTTCAAAATCATACTCTTGGAGCAATAAACTCCACCTAGCTAATCGTCCGGTCGGATTCTGTAATGTACTTAACCATTTCAGAGCAAAGTGATCAGTATATACTTTAAAATGATAACCTTCCAAATAAGGACGAAACTTTTGAACTGCCCACAATATAGCTAACAATTCCTTCTCGACTATTGCCCACTTTTGTTCACCTACCGTTAAAGTTCTACTAGCATAAGCTATCACTTTTTCCTCTCCTTCCTCTCCTGTCTGAATTAATGCTGCTCCTAGTCCTGAAAAACTAGCATCGGTCTGTAATACTAGGGGTTTAGTATAATCTGGACAAGTTAATATAGGACTACTAGATAATTTCGATTTTAATTCATCAAAAGATTCCTGACATTCCTTAGTCCAACGCCATTTCTGATTCTTTTTCAGAAGTGCAGTGAGGGGCTTTACAACTTCAGAAAAAAATGGAATGAATCGTCGGTACCAAGAAGCCAATCCTAAAAATGCTCGTACTTCCTTGACTTTTGTAGGGGCTGGATACTCAAGGATACACGAGATTTTATCTGAATCTACAGCAATTCCTAATGGAGTAATGATATGACCCAAATATTTTAATTCACCTCTGCAAAACTTTGATTTTTCTCTATTAATTTTCAGGTTAGCTTTTCTTAATTTCTCTAAGACTTTTTCTAACAAGGACAAATGTTCTTCAAATGTCTCGCTAATAAGTACGATATCATCCAAATAACAAAAGCATTTCTCTCCTATCTCTTCTCTTAATATAGTATCAACTAATCTTTGAAATGAGGCTGGTGCGTTATGGATTCCAAACGGCATAACTCGAAACTGATACAATCCTCTACCAGGTACGGTAAATGCTGTTTTTTCTTTACTTGCTTCATCTAATGGAACTTGCCAATACCCATTTTTCAAATCTATTGTACTGATATACCTAGCATGTCGTAACTTACTCAAAACATGTTCAATGTATGGCAAAGGATAACTATCTCTTTTAGTACATTTGTTTACTTTTCTGAAATCTACGCAAAACCTCCATGTTCGATCTGGTTTCTTGACCATAACTACCGGAGAAGACCAAGGTGAATTTGAAGGTTCTATAACTTTTTCCAATAACATTTTATCTATTTCAGCGTGTATAACTTTTTCAAGAATGGGTGATACTGGATAATATCTTTGTTTTATAGGTTTCGCATCGCCTGTATCAATAACATGAGAAATCAGATCTGTAAGTCCAGTACACTGATCAAATTTCTGTAACTGATTTTCCAAAAATATATTTAATTTGTCCCTTTCCTGAGATGTAGGTAAAGTAAGAATATTATGTAGTTGATCTTCTTCTTTCAAATCTATGGCCTTAACAAATTGAAAAATTTCTGTCGGTTCATCCTTGAAATACCAAGTCCCATCTTGCAAATCTACTACTAACCCAATTTGTTTCAAAACGTCCATGCCCAGAATCATATCTACTGCTAAATTTGGCATAATTTTACATTTTATCTGAAAGATCCTGTCCTGCAATTTCATCTCAAAAGTTCTCTCTCCTGTTATAGAACTATAAGTTTTATCTGCGAGTTGCACTACCCTAACTTCAGATTCTTCCACTGATAAATCTAACATTTTACACAAAAAGTCACCTTTCTCTCCCACATAAGTTTTATCTGAACCTGAATCTATTAAAGCAATAAATGTAATATCCTCCAACAAAATTTCAACAAAACATCTGTCTCCATTAACTAAATCTGTGGGGTTTATATTTAACATCACACAAGCCTGATTTTTAGTTAATTGTCATAAAGAATTTGTAGGCCTAACTTTTCTTTCTTGGGGCATCCTACAATCAATAGACCTATGTCCAAGCTTATTACAATTATAACATTTAATCGTAGTGCGTGGAGTAACTCTACGAGGTGCCTTACACTCGAACTGCCTATGTCCTATTTTATCACAGTTCCAACATCGCTGGTTATTTGAAAAATGCAAAGTGGTGTTTTTACCATTTTCCCCCAACTCATCCTGTCTATCTTTATTTTCTATTGCTTTAACCATTCTAGAATTATTTACATGACTTGAATTTCGTTCTTTATCCCACGTCTTTGCAGAAAAACTAACATTGGGTTTCTTTTGTAACTCGGACGATGGAAGTTCCTGTTTTCCCTGAATTCCTAACGCTGTATGAACTGAAGGTATAACAACTTGTCTCTGAGGTTTATAAGCCGTTTCTTTGATTGTAGCTCTAACCTGCGTTGGAGGAGGAATATATCTCTCAGAATCTAACAATATTTGTTCATACTGTCTACCTACACGTATTAAATCTGTTATAGTTTGAATCTCTGCAGGTCTAATGTACAATTTTACGTCAGGACGCAAATTTTTGATAACATTCTTCATCATTTTTTGAGGACTCATTGGAGTACTCAGCCTCCTCATTAACGTTTGAATAGCATTAACATAATCAAAAATCGATTCTTTAGGACCTTGCGTTCTTTGTCTAATCTCATCCAAAAGCGAGTCTTCCTCATCAATAGGCAAGTAATATTCTCTAAATTCTTTCAAAAAAGTTTCCCGTGTAGGCCAATCTGTTAATCTGTTCCTGTACCAAAGTAAAGCTGACTCTTGTAAAATTTCGGGTAATACTGACAAAAACTCTACACCCTGCAACATAGAACTTTGTTTTAAATCTTCCAATCTCTCCAAAAATAACTAAATGCTATCCCCAGGTTTGAATTTAATGTTCCATTTACGAACCAGATCCAAAATATTTGGTTTATGCGGCTCTAACTGAATTGTAAAAGATGGTATTACTGGTACAACTTCTTCTGAATCAGCTATCACCATGGCCTTCCTACGCATTAACTTAACCCATGTGTACACTACATCTCCATATGAATCTTGTGGAACCGTTATATTATGTTCAACTAAGTCTTCTTGCAAAACTTCCTGACTCAGAGCAAAAGCCGTAATTAGCACTTGAAATGACTGAGGGTTCTTGCGGGCATAATCTAACAAGCGTTGTCTTAACTCATCCCTGGTACCCGTGATCGGTAACTTAACTCTATCACATTCTGCCTCCAGATCCGCCTTTCTCAACTTCCTAATAGCTTGGGTTAACTCAGCTGCTCTTATTTGTGCATACGGATCAACGTAAGTGGCCATATTTATATATTAACAATTCCACTGACTGAAAAAAAAGATTAGAACACAATAGTTCAGTCGTCTGTCTTAGTCATCTATAGAAGTCCTTAATTTGTCAACAGTCATTATTCTTCTCCCAAAAATATATTATTTTTGAAAATAAATTTCAAGTTATACTAACCCAACTCCCAAATTTCTTTCACGTAATAGGCTCTATAATCTCTATAACCTCTATCCCTGCTAACGTCAAAATCGGTAACGTTGGGCAACCACTACGGCATCAAATTTCTCCTAAAGCCACACGTATAGGATATCAAACTATGCTCCTTTTTTTATATTAACCAAGCCCTAAATTTCTATTGTTTCGTTTTAACACTATTCAGCCCCACGATATGGGCGCCAAAACTCTGTGACGGACTTTCTTACTGTATGCTATGAAGTTCCCTAGTCTCTTTGATTACTCACAATCGTAGTACATAAGTTCAGTGAACTCCTACAAAACAATGTTACTTATTTGCCTATCATGCCATCATAACACGGCACGCGCAATCCACATTCCAACGTTCAGCACAGTTACCTCCTCTACCGGGTGATTGCAAATTTCCTACACCCAGTTTACTCTCTCTTTCTTTTAACAATTTACTAAGTTTAATAATATTGATGAAAATTTATATTAAGGGCGCCATCATCAATACTCTTCTCTCTTCTTTTTATTTTGCTTCAGCCCAGTCACAAATTAAATTATAGATACACAGGCTATGTACCTACAGGCCTCTCGGCTAGCTTTTTAATTTCACAGTGGAGATGGGAATGGGTTCGGCTCTGTCCTTTTATTATTATACTACTCCACTCTATTTCCTTTTTTTTTCTTTTCAATGACCATTACCAAAATATGTAACTTAGCCCAAAAATCAGTGGCTCTCAAACCATTACAAGGATAGGGGTCAAAAATCTGAACTTCACGATAGTTTACTTTGCATAACAATAACCATAATTTATTTAATATTTTTTTCTCTTTTTTTTTCAACAATAACAATCTGATTTACAATAAATTACATTTGCTCTTGGGTTTTCCCCTTTTTAACAACTACTCATCTTTAAAATCTTCAGATCACCCGATCTGAACAACATTAACCATTCAACACTTTTATTGGGAAGAATAAGATTCAGTTCCCATCTGCAAGGTTAGTATGCCCAGTTTAACTGTATGAATGTGTTCCTTGTTCTACAAGACAAATTCCTAATTAATTACTTTAATCTCTTTCCTTTCTTTATTTCCAGGTGTCTACTAGAACGTCTCACTTTACCCTTATAATTTACTACTAACTTGCGTAATCTTTTCCATTTGCAGTTTCAAAACATTTCAATATACATATTGTACTTTCTTCCGAATAAATAAAGTTTTTCAATTCATAATTCAGTCATTAACTCGACATATTACACTCAATGATCCCACCTATTTCTCCTATACCAGTCCACTAGTCATTTTAGTCCATGAAGAATTGTACTCAAAGATAAATAGGAAAGACAGTGTTATGAAGAAAGAAACGGAAGTTTAGGCCTATACCCACAGAGTGACTGTGGCGATAGACCACCGATACAGGGGCGGCGTCTAGATCTTGAGTTACAAACAATCTGACTCCCCTCCTGCAACCGGGAAAATATTAATGGGCCGCAAACAAAAATACAATTTTGACAATCGATGTCAGAGGTCCCTGACACTCTCTCCTAGAGGCACGTGGGGCCGTTGTTCGCCTCCAACACCGATGACTTTCACAAATTCTCATAAATCTTTTTATACTCCACCAGTATAGGCTTTGCCTACTACTAGATTTATATTTACTTTATTTGGGACACTTCCGGCGCTCCCTCACCTCACCCTTGTTCTTTTTTTTTCTCCTGGGGTAATTTCTAGTACGTGCTACTGAACCACTTATCATCTATTCACTACCCAAAATTACCAATTCTCCTCTTTCTAATCTAACCAGTTATTATTTATTATCTTTTAACTCCTTTTCCATTAAGCAGAGTTCCTTTTCAATTTATACCATTGCTCTAATTTACCTACTTTATGTTACTCTAGTTTCCATACTTTTCAGGTTACTACTCTACTCCATGGGCACCCAATTTTCATGTTTCTAAATTCCCTAGAATTCTAACTGAAACTAACTCACGCCCCAGGTCAGTAACTCTCTCTTTATAACCTTTGAGTGAACTTCTGCTTCTATCCTAACATGTAAATCTTCCAATGGTATACGCCTAATGTACTGCTACTCATAGGCCCTCTTCTGCCTCTCAATATTCACCTTCTTATCCCCCTCTACCATATTCCATACAATTCCTGCCCTTCGATAAATCTCTAAAAAAAACAACTCAACATTACAGGCCAGCATGAAATCCACTTATAGATAATCACCTGTCACCTAACGAAAACCAAGTGGGAGAGGCCCTCGTAAGCAATACTAAGTAAGCCCCTATTACCCTTCTTCCTTACTCCCCTCGCGTCCTGTCTTATAAAAAAACAAAGTTTGTATGAGCATCACCAATTGCCCCGAGCTATGTATTCATTCGTGGGACAATCACCCATAGAAACCCAAAGTATAGAGATTTATCTTTACTATTCAACGGTTTCTCTCCTGACTGCTCTTTTTGTAATTAACTTAGACCAGAAATGGAAACTGATTGGATTACTGTACTTTATTACCTCACCCTAGACTAATCACATCTATATTTCTAACCCTACTCCTTATCATTCATTATGGCGTCTAGTCGCCACACATTTCTTAGAAACAGGCTTTAAACAACAATGCCTCAAAATTTTCCCACTTCCCAAAACAAAAAAAAATGTTTATGTGATTATACTCAACGGGTGGTGACCAACTTATCCTCTGATCCTGTGTTGTTTCCATCTACTTCGTGATGTCCACATCTTCCTTTATTCCAGACTAAGCAGTCGTGACCCACTCTTCTTTCCACAGCTGGTGTTCTCTGTAGCAGTCTCTCGTACCGGCTGACGTGATGTGTTCTTCCAACTAACGACTATCTCCATATAGTCGCGTCAGTGAAATTCCCATTCAGAATTTCATTAGATGAAAGTCTGACAAACCATCATGCCAGGGCGCCTCCACCGCTCTCACACATTCCAGTCTCGTCTCCTCACTTCTCTCTCTTCAACCTTCCTCTCTCGTAGTCAGACACGTTCTCACTAACCGTTTTTCAGGTTCAACTCCTCTCCCGTCGATTCGCCGTCCACGCATGCGCACTTCTCCTTTTTCTGTAATTCAAATAAATTCAGGGCAGTATCGATAATCATGAAAGTGTTCAATATCGATTAGTTGAGGTCTCCCCAGCCCTTCCTTTGTTTAGGAATGGTTTCCTACCGTCTATTTGGCACGCAGCTATTTGCTTCATTACAAGACGTCGACTGGATATGCCGCATATACCCCTACTATGCTTCTATAGGATTAATGTTAATGTTGTTAATGTTAATTTATAGTCACATATCTTTTACATTTATTCAGCTTTGGCTGGTAAACTGGTGACTCGTAAATTTGAGCTTACTTGCTAAAGTTACTAACTAGGAATATTCTAGCTTAGGCCTACACTATATTACTTGTAAATCACGATTACAAATAAGGAAAATCTAACACCAATGTATTTATTTTTCTAATGCTATAAATGCCTGCTTGAAAATGGAATGATTTCTTTTACTATTTTTTGAAGTGGTAGGAGTAAATCGACAGCTAACCCAAAGTTGCGTTACGGACAAGATCGTCACGAAATTGTTACGCTCAAAATCGTCACGAAATTAGTGGGTCTGTGACGGAAGGGACTGCACAGAAAACAATCAACTCAACGATTAGGCTTATCCAAAATTTAGAAAATCCAAAATTAAAAATCCAAAAATTCAAAATTAAAAAATCCTAAATTAAAAAATCCAAAATTAAACATTGAAAATCCAAAAATAAAAAATTAAAAAAACAAACAATTCAAAGATCCAAAATTTAAAAAATCCAAAATTCCAAAATTAAAAAATTCAAAGATTTATAATTTAAAAATCCAACTATACAAAATTTAAAAATAAAAAATCCAGAATTTAAAAATCCAAAATTTAAAACATAAAAAACTCAAAATTAAAAAATCCAAAATTTAAAATCCAAAATTAAAATATCCAAAAAATAAAAAAGATAAAAAATATAAAAATAAAAAAATTCCAAATTTCAAATTAAAAAATTAAAAGATCAAAATTTTCAAAATTCGAAAAATCAAAAATTTAAAAAGTCCAAAAACCCAATATTAATAAAGTCCAACAATCCAAAATTTAAAAAGTCCAAAAATCCAATTTATAAAAGTCCAACAATCCAAAATTCAAAAATGTAATAATCCAAAATTGAAAAAATCCAAAAATTAAAACTAGTTTCACTTCTGTCGCATGGCGTGCCACGCACGCTTTTTTTATTTATTATAATTATATGTTAACCTCATATTCAAGGAATTCTCTGATTGAGTAATATGTTCTGTGCTAAATCCAATTTTTATTTTGAATAGTCAGCTATTTAATGCTTTTGTTTCGTTTGAAATTTTATTGTATGTTTTTATGCCCCTGTATTGTGGTGTATGCTCTAGGTGGGTTATTCTATGGGAACAGAATTTTAACAGCTCTGTTTCTGGTGTTGTATTCGTGAGTATGTTGGGTGTTCTATTGGTCAAAATTAATGTGTACATGAGTTTGGAGCTCTAGTAAATATATTGAAGGAAATGTTAATATTGTACATTTCTAAAGAGTGGCCTTCATTATTCCCTGTAGGATGAATGGGTCATAATTCCCCCCCCCCCCCATTCGCTGCAGTTTCCCCAGACAATTATTCCGTAAACCAGTATTGAATGAAAATAGCTGTAATAGATCCAGTTTAAGCAATAGTAATTTGGCAAATTTATAAGTGAATGTTAATTTGGCCTCCAATATAGTGGTATAGTCTATATTTCAAATTACAGGGATTCTCAAACAACACTGTGGTTCACCATTTCGGGATTATGTAGGAAGAAAAACAATTTTCCGTAATGAATACGTGCTACTTAAAGCGGACACGTTGGTGATACCAATATGGCGTCGGCACTGCTTCCCTTGCCCCTCTTCATCCCTGACTTGGCTTCACTACCACCTGCAGTTAAGGATACGACACTGCCGATCTATTCCTCTATATCTGTGATTGTTGTATACTAGAACCTGGGACTATACTTACTGTGTAATGAAAAATCACAACTGAATACTTCAATCTATTAATGACATCACATATTATGTCAAATTAGCAATTAAATTTTCTTTGGGAATAATACGTAGAATAATATAAATCATGTTGGCTCGAAATACTAGGCGTAAGAGTTAAGAAAACCCACCAGGTAGGCTATTGTATTAGAGAAACAAGTCGAAACACAGTAAATTTAAAAAAAGGCAGAAACTCCAGTTCAAGAAATAATGTACTAATACAAGAGGCCTACTCAGAATAATTTACAATATAGTAGACGCCATATTAGGCTTAGCGGAAATTGCTAAATTTAAGTGTGCCATTCACACTCAGACCAAACCAGTCTTCAAAGAACTGAATATTTTATCACTCGGTGGTGAAGTAGAATAAAAAAAATTGTTACAAAATGAAGAGGTTACAAAATACTGTAGTCTATATACAAATCTATGCTGCATGCCCTCTCTGTGGATGTATGCACTACTAGCATGTACCGGTCACATGGATGCAACAAACTCTTATAATATAAGATCGTAGGCTTCCGCGGCCCGAGTTGACAATAAAATCTTCTTGGATTCCGGGTATCTGCCGTTTCATATTTGAGAAATATGCCGACGTTTCGACCATCTTGCCGTGGTCTTTATCAAGGCAACTGCAGCTCGCAGAGACCAAATAAGCTAACTGAGATCAAAGCATTGCGGGCAGAGCCCGCAATGCGATGATCTCGACTCCGATTCCATACCTGCATACGAAATGCATTGCTGGAAATGAAAACGGGTTCCTATCCTATAACTTAAATTTGCTTACGCTAACGGTGTTTCGCATAGGACTTGAACCTATGCAGGGCAACTACAATTAATTTAGGGGTTCGGGCCGTGGCCCTTTCTTGTTTAAGTTCCGGTATTCACCTTACAACCAGGGAAAACCACGGAAAACCACGGAAAACCCTGGTCGGAACTAGCAAAGGGGATTTGGTCATGGTCCTCCATTCTGTAATGCCTGGTAGGGGTTGAACCAACCAGTTGGGATACGTGTCAGCTGAAGGCTTATACGTATTGGGAAAGGGGATTGTTAGGCTGAAGGCCTCAAAAATTCTGACGAGTTTAATCGTCCCCTGGGAAGCGCAGGCGCTTTCCAAGTTGCCGTACTAAAGGGTTCTAAGCATCTTGAAGCTTAGAGTCGAAACTCTGTGCAAGGCTTCTGATGTGTGTGGCAAGTAGTGGAACCTTTAGGTCTTCATGGATCTGCCTGTTACTGACGTACCAAGGTGCGCCCGTAGCGAGGCGAAGACATTTCGACTGCACGGCTTGTAGTCTTGCGACATGCGTGCGTGCTGCGGCCCTCCAAGCTGGACTGGCATAGTCGAGCAGAGATCGGATGAGTTGCTTATAGAGCAGCGCTCCATTCGCAGGTAAAAGTCCTCCTCTGCCGTCAAGCAGAGGGGATAAAATTCCAAGCCGTTGCATGGCTGTTCGTCTAACCTGGGTAACGTGGGGTTTCCAGGTCAGCCTTTTGTCCAGGGTTACCCCCAAATATCTGGCTGTTTCGACCCATTCGATTGGCCCTCCGAAAAATTCTACAGGCCTAGGCGGCGCCGTTCTTTGTCTTCCAGTAAAGAGCAAAGCTGCGCTCTTAGTGACGTTGATGGAAATTCGCCATTTTGTCAGCCAGAATCTCTAGCTCTTTGAGATATTACTCGAGATACTTGACGATTAGTGCACGCCGTTTCGACGTTGCCAAAAGCGCAGTGTCGTCGGCATAAAGCGCCAAGTCGACGTGGCGGTGTGGTGTGGGCATGCCATTCACATACCGGCTAAAGAGGACAGGGGAGACCAGTCCCCCCTGAGCAACTCCAGCTCGCATGAGACGACGTGAAGATGTGGCTGACTGGAAGGACGCTACGAACGTCCTATTGGTAAGGTGGTGGTGATAACTTTCACCAGGTAATATGGGAAGTTGAGGAGAAGGAGTTTGTATAGGAGACCTTTGACCCAAACTGTGTCAAAGGCCTTGGCCACATCAAGGAATACCGCGCCGGTTAGTCGCTTTTCGTCAAAGTTCCTCTTGACTCTCTCAACCAGGCGGGCTATCTGCTGAGTCGTGCTATGTTTGGGTCTGAACCCAAACTGCTCATCACGAATAGCGCTGTGCCTGTTGACGTGCCTTAGGATTCTGCTTAGCAGAATTTTCTCGAAGAGCTTCCCCACCGAATCAAGAAGACCTATAGGTCTATAAGACGATGGAAGTGTCGGATCCTTTCCGGGTTTCCGGATAGAGACAATCCTGGCATGTTTCCATGCAGGTGGGAAATATTGTCTCTTAAGGACCGAATTAAAAATTTTGGTGACGTAGGTGATTCCCCGTTTTGGGAGGTTTCTCAGGGCCCTATTGGGAATACCACTAGGACCCAGAGCCTTACCAAGCTTGAGCTCTTTTATAGCCTTGACGACCTCTGATGGAGTAGTTAATTCGGGTTGACTTGAAGGAGCAAACTCAAACGAAGTCAGTTCCCTTTCAACCAGCTCAATCACGGCTGGATCCGAAGGATAGTCAACCGGCATAATTGAGATTCAAGATTGTTGGCCAGGGCCTCAGCTTTCTCAGAATCTGATAGAGCGAGTCCTCCTGGCACTCGTAAGGGGGGTGTGGGATCAGAGATCCGCATCATCCTCTTTGTAACCTTCCAAAGGGACTGATCCTCTACGTTTAAGGATGAGAGCGTCTCAGACCAAACGCCGTTCTTCCACTTCTTCAGCTCATAGCTAATAGACCGCTGGAGACTATTAACTTGGGCCTTGTTAGCGGTGTCCCTAGTTGCCTGCCACTCCCTTCTCAGCCGGTTTTTCTTCTGAATATAAGAAAGAATTGCCGGCGGTATTGAAGGTCGTAAACAGGTTTTCGGTCGACTCTTTGGTGCTGATGCCTCCAGAGCTTCCGTAATCGCTTTGGACAAATCCTCAATCCTAGCATCAATATCCTCCTCGGAGTTTACCACGGGATTCCCCGGGAGTCTGCATTGCAAGTGGTTCTGGAAGCTAGTCCAATCTACTCGTCTAACGTCTGGCCTGTCTGGAAGGGTTACGAAGGATGTTCGACCTCTGAGGTCGACAAGGACGGGCAGGTGTTCTGAGCTGAGGGCTGGGCACACACTGGTAGTGTGAGGTCCTTGACAACCACTATGTCAAGTACATCGGGAGAGTGTGTAGTACAGTAAAGATCGGTTGTAGGTTCATCCGGTCCATGGACGATACAGGAAGTCCCAGTTACATACTCTGCCAGTTGCAAGCCCCTGGCATTGTTAGTCCTTGACTTCTAATCCGTGTGCTTGGCGTTGAGATCACCTGCTAAAATCACAGGTAGTCCGCCCCCAAGACACTCGGTCAGATCTGTATCTATCATGTTCCGGGTTGGAGATAAATAGACAGCCACGAGTTTGATAGGCCTACCTGCAATCACAACGTGAATAGCAGTGGCTTCCAGTTGCTGCAGACCCGAGACCGGCACGGTGCAATGATCAATGCCCTTTCGGACAAGGATCGCTGTGCCACCCCCCTGAGTGAGTCTGTCATTTCTACAGCAAACGTAATTTGCTAGTCGAAATCGCAAGCCCTCACGAAGGTGAGTCTCGTTCAGGAGGCATATATCAATGCCATGATGACTGAGGAATATCTCCAGTTCCGCCTTCTTGCTGTGAACTCCATCGGCGTTCCAGTAAGCGAGCCTCAAGAAGGGCCATGCGCTCCTTGCATTAGTTTGTACTGCCATATCCAGCTAGGAAAAGGGTGATAACTTTGAGGACTGCCTTGGGACGGGCATCCCCAGTGGGAAGGGATGGAGCTTCTTTAAGTAGACACTTTGTCACCTCAAAACCAGCTTCCATAGGAAGGTCGTCGATAAGTTGACTCAACCTCTCGATATAGTCGTCCGGAGTGGAAGGTGCGGGTTCCAGAACAGTTGGATTGCTAACAGGTGGCATCTGTGATGCACCTGAGTCGCTAGAGGTTTGGGGATGTGGTGTGGGTTGCTGGACATGGACAATACGCCCCCGCTCGGTGACATGGCTCCAACCTGGGCCAAGCTTCTCCTGCTCAGAGGAGAGACTGGGTGCAATGCCTTTTGGCACAGCAGAAGTGGTGCGTGAGTTCCCAGAAGCTCTGGGCCCCGCTTAGTGCGCTTCGCCGCTGCCCCTTTAACTTTCTTCCACTTACTGCAACCCTTATAGTTGGCAGTGTGAGAGGAGTTGCAGTTAAAGCACCTCAGGGCCTCCTTGGGCGTACTACAACCCCCTGAGGGGTGGTCTCCGCCACAAGCGACACACCTTGGAGTGTAACCACAATTACGCTTTGTGTGAACAAAGCGTTGGCAGTTGCGGCATTTTAGAGGGCCGCTCGGAGCATGGTAAGCTTCCACTCTTATGTGGAGACCACACAATGTGGTTAAAGCTCTCACCTTTGCTACCGAGGGTCCACGCGACACTGTCACAATAAAGTGTGGCGTTAAGGGCCTATCCTTTTGGGGATCGGGGTCGCGCCGCTGCGACCGAAGTTGCAGTACAGAGAGCACGGGAACTCCAAGTGCAATGAGTTCCTCGCGAACATCCTCTGTTGGCATGCGACGCCCTAGGTTTTTCAGAAGCAGTCTCACAGACCGCTCCTCCGGCAGTTAGGCGCGGTTCGATGGCGCGGAGAGCAGAGATGGTGGCTCGGAAACAGTCGGCAGTATCCGGAAATAGCATAAGAGCATCGCCCCGCATAGCCGCCGTGCCGTTACCACCAGTCTTTTCTCGCAACCATCTCAAAAAATTGCGAGTGTTTGTCACACCAGTGACATACACAGGGACTTTGTTGCGGAGCTTCCCTGCGGGAATGGCAGCAACATCCGCTTGGGCGTGAGGTGTGGTGCCAAGAGGCGTGCCTAATGGACCGCCGGACTCGCTGCGCGAGCGCCCTAATGCAGAGTCCATCGACTCGCCCAGGCCCACATGCCTGGCTTGCAAGACCGCGGCATACGGTGCTCTTTCCTGGGTAGGACCCAGTTGGCTTCCACACGAGGTGGATTGTTCGCCCACGGAGGGAGAGGTCATGGAGACCTCTAGACCTTGAGCGATGTTTTCAGCCACAGTCAGGGACGCATTCCCGGCTATGGACAGTGGCCCAGTAGCCGGGCGGCTGGTTCCATTGAATCAGCAGAGTTAGGTGAACCTAACTTAGTAGCCTTGCGTTTGGCTGTGGCCTTCGCAACTACCCCGGACGAGCCAGGTTGCTGCCCAGCTGGCACAATGCCAGTGGGTCGTTCGCTCGGCCTCGGTGCCGCTTTGGCGACTGCCTTAGCGGGCTTCTTCGTAGCAGGAGTCCTCTTCCTTAGTCTCTGTTGCTCCTGGTAGAGGTCCTTCATCACAGTCGCCAGCTGGTCTCGCAAAGACGGCGGAATCCGCGAGAAGTTCTTCTGGAAGAACGCCATGAGGTCCGGTGGACCGGCCATGCTGGGCCACAGGTAGCTGCGACGACCTAAAGAAAAGAGAAAATGGTGGGTAGGGCAAGGGAAGGTTGCAACAAGCAAGCTCTTTTGTATCCGCCCTGAAAAGGGCCGTTCGTAGAGTTCTGAAAAGAACTGCTACGACGGAAGGTTAGGTAAGGAAGGCCAAGGGGATATGGTAAAGCTCTTTCAGAAAGCCTTGACAAGGAAAGACGATGAGTTCTAAGAAGAACTCTTAGTTCAAGCGGGCTGCGCTGAACCATTAGTAGTCGGTAGTAGAGGCTTCCCTCTCCGCCAACTGAGGAGATCAGAATCAGTAGTCCCGAAAGCTCAGATGCTCTCTGCTCTGCTGTCTGCTGCTGACGCCTGCAGCTCGCACCAAAAGTCTCCTGTATATATAGGGGCAGTGAATATTTCCTTCCCAGGCAATCACATCTCACTATCCAATGTTCTGTTGTGATTGGTTCACACACATGGAAGGAAAAACGGTCCTTTTTAGGCACAATTATTTCCAGCAGGACGCAGATGTTGGGTCCATATCCTTCATCCCGGTTGATGTTGTTCGGATGCTTGGTGATCTCTATGGCCTCCCTTATTTTTCTGTGAGTCCTGTATGTGACCATGGCTAAAATCTTACTTTTGTCGAACTCAATGGCATGTTTCGTGTCTTCAGAATGTTCAACTACCGCCGACTTCTCCGTTTGGAGAGCCTTCATCGCTCTTATGTATTCTCTTAATCTCTCTCCTACCGTTCGACCGGTCTCTCCAATGTACTTACGTTGGCAGCTGCAGGGAATGGCGTAGACTCCAGGTCTTTGTAATGGTGGCAAGCGGTCTTTCTCTTTTCTGATTAAGTTGCCAATACTGTTTGTAGAGTAGAAGATGGTCTTTATACTGTGTGATCTTAGCAACCGTTTGATCTTGTCTGTGGTTCCTTGTACGTATGGAAGATATGCCGTCTTGGGCTTCTCTGTGGACTGAACGGTCCTTTTAAGGGCCACTCGTTTATTGGTCACTTCTCTTACAGCTCGTGAGACTGTATCCTTCGGGAACCCGTTTTTCTGCAGGGCCTCAGACAAATGAGAGAGTTCATGCCATTGGTATGGTGCTTTGCATAAGTTTACCGCCCTGGTAGCCAGTGTCTTAATGATGCCTCTCTTCGTCGCTGGTGGGTGATGAGAGTTCCAATGATGGTCGAAACGTCGGCAGATTTCTCAAATATGACGCGGCAGATACCCGGAAGCCAAGAAGATTTTAACAATCTCTTATGTTTATTAATATTTTAATTTCATTACACCTTATAGCAATAGGCATTAGACAGCATCATATGGTTACAATAGCATAAATAGGAAATAGGCAAATGAAAAGAAAGGAAAAATTACAATAATTATCAGCGTAAAAGTAAGAATAACGAGAATAGAAGAGAATAAAGATAATGTGAGAGAGTTTACAAGAAAAGTAAGTATGGAGAATATAAAGAAGAAGAAAAAGTGTTGGTAGTAAAAAGATATAAAATGACATGAGAAAAATAGGCCTATGTTTGTTGACAAGATAAAAAAAAGTGTGCGTGGAATGCCACACGACAAAAGTGAAACTTTTTGTGTTTTTTTTTCAATTTTGGACTATTGGAGTTTTCAATTTTGGATTGCTGGACTTTTTTACTTTTGGATTTTTAATTATTGATCTTTTAATTTTTTAAATTTTGGAATTGCGGATTTTTTAATTTTGGATTTTTAAATTTTAGATCTTTGAATTATTTTTATTTTTGGATTTTTAATTTTAGATTTTTTAATTTTTAAATTTTGGATTTTTTATTTTTTAAATTATACGATAAGTAGTAGATTTTTGAATGTTTTTAATTTATATATATTTTTTTTTAATTTTGGATATTTGGATTTTTTAATTTTTTAATTTGAATATTTGGACTTTTTAATTTTTGATCTTTTATTTTTTAATTTTGGGATTTTGGTTTTTTTAATATTGGATTTTTTAAATTTTGGAACTTTGAATTTTTTCATTTTTTGGATTTTTTAGATTTGGATTTTCGATTTTTTAATTTTAAATTATTAGATTTTTAAATTTTGGTTTTTTAATTTTTCAATTTTTTAAATTTTGGATAAGCCTAATCATTGAGTTGATTGTTTTCTGTGCAGTTCGTTCCGTCACATCTCACTAATTTCGTGACGGTTTTGAGCGTAACACTGATTTCGTGACGATTTTGAGCGTAACACTGATTTCGTGACGATTTTGAGCGTTAAGGTACGGCCACACTGCAAGCGGTGAGCGGCACGTTGCTACAGTCGAAAACTTGGGGAGTAGGGAGAAAAGTGCGTTGCTACGCGTTGGTGTGTCCATACAGTCAGCTGCGCGGCGCGGCGTTGACAGGTAATGGCACTCTCCGAAGTGTCTCGTCTGTCTATGCTTTTAGATAATTCTTATCTAAAAACAAAAATTCGCCAATGGAATAGAAGAAAATTTGAGATTCATCCTATTAACAGACAACGAGGAATGTATGGGGAATTCCATCATTTATATCGAGAATTAAGGAGATTTCCTGATAGATTTTTCGAGTACACGCGTATGTCTATCCAAACTTTGACTTTTTGCTAAATAAAATTAATGAGCGGCTGGAGAAGCAGATTACGACCTTCAGGGCACCCATCAGCAGGGCCGTAGCTAGGCGGTGGCGAGGTGGGCCCCCGCCAAGGGCGCAGGCACAGAGAGGGCGCAAAATTAACCATGAAAAATCCCGCCTTGTTTTAGACTGGTGCAATTTATCAAGCAATAAAAATTTCACGTTAATGGAAGAAATCTTTCAGGTTAATTAAAAATGACTGCACGTAAACTATCTGTAGTATTATGCCGATTGTCTACAAACGAAAAACAGTCATGCACGTTTTTTATTGACAGAGTATAACATAAATCATGAACAGTATGGAATGATATAACAATAAAAATTAAAATGTACGTTATTATTGAGATGAAAGTGGTTCAACTATTCGAAAAATACTTTTACCTATATTAACGTGTTAAACATTTTAGTAGGCCTCAGGCCTATTATGTAATTTACTTTTGATACTAGATTTTATTATTTAATTCTTTTTTAAGTAGTTAAATCGTCTGAAAATAAGGTTTTAGTACCTTGAAGGTCAAATTGAGGTTTAGGTTTACTTTGATAATAACAGTGTTTTTATATTAAAATAATAAACAGTTTTACAGAAATTTAAAAATTGTTCAGACCCCCCAGTATTGGAGGGCGCAGATTTGTCAAACTCGCCAAGGGCGCAGAAGGACCTTGCTACGGCCCTGCCCATCAGTCCTGCAGAAAGGCTAGTCATTACATTGAGGTAAGGATGTTTTAAAACTAAAAGCTCCCATAAGACTATAAATAAGTCTAATTAGAATAAATTTGTTTGTGGATGAAGTTAAGTCACATTAATTTCAAATAAATGCACAGGCGGTTTCTTACATGACAAGAAAAAAGAATTCAAACAATTTTCCTTTTTTGTTGTAATGGGCTATTAAAGAATGTAAACACAATGCTGATGCAACATGTGCTGGTTTAAGCATAACATAAAATGAATAAAAAGAAGTATCATAGGTCATATATGTATGCATATTTAAAATTATAAAAATACAGTGTACCTGAAAATTTATTAAAATAATTAGAATGGACAATAAAAAAATATGAACTCAAATAATAAAGAAATAAATTTAAAAAAATACAATTGAGTCTTGTGATAAAACGATAGGCCTACCTGAAGGTGTTAATTACATCTGTTTTAATATTTTATAGAATTAAAAATTTAGAAACTTAAAATTTTGGTATAACTCCATACTAAAATAATGCCAATTAATTAAATTTGATATTGAAAATATTTTAAGAAAAAATACTAATACAATACTAAATACTATTTAATTTTATATACACTATACATATTAGGTTCTAGATTGATTTTTCACTGCACTCAGTACTTCAAGCAGCAATTTGCTTTGCAATGTTTGCTTGTCCACAGCATTTAAAGTTTTTCCTATTTCTTCCCAAGCTTTCTTCGTCAATGAAACATCTTTGAAATTCTTCTCCCTGTCATTCCACAGGAAAACTCGAGTTTGCACCTCCGAAATTAATATTTCTTTTTGTTCTAGAGTTAGCTCTCGGCTTGCCATCTTGAGCGTCACCGCAGAAATTTCAAACAAGACTGAGCGGCGTGCGTTGCAGAGCGTTGTCCTTGAGTTCCCTTCCCCTTAAAATTGCCGCGCCGCGCCCACTATGGCCAGCTGCACTTGTTAACACAGGTTTGACACACCTTCGCGTCGCCGCTCAACGCGCACCGCTTGCAGTGTGGCCGTACCCTTACACAAGCTCTCGATTTACCCGTACCGCGGCTAAAGAAGTTTCACTTAAAAAATTTTCAATTTTACACACTATTAAAATATTTAAACAGTGACGGGGATTATTGGCGGTAGCATTTATATCTGTACAATCTTATAGATGCCTAGAAATTATTTCAAACTTACTGTCCTTTGAACAATTTTGTAAACATCTGCCTCAGTTTCTTTCCTCTTTCCTGCTCAGACCTGTTCCTGCAGAAGTCATGTAACTTAATCTACAGGTGAAAAACAGTTTCAAAATTAGTTTAAGAAGTGAGGCATAATGAGATTCATCATCAGGTTCCGAAGCGGTGGACAAGCAGGCATATTTTTTACCAGAAGTATTCACACAAATGCAATCAAAATATATATAAACGTAGCAGACGATACGAGTAACAGGTAGCTTTAAACATGGCGGCTATGTTTCACGAAGGTACCACCCAGAGCGCTGTAAAGGACACAACAGCCACTCTATAATCTCTATTCTAGCTCGTTGCAATAAACCACAGATATAGAGGAATAGATCGGCAGCGTCGTATCCTTAACTGCAGGTAGCAGTGAAGCCGACTCAGGGGCGAAGAGGGGCAAGGGAAGCAGTGCCGACGCCATATTGGTATCACCAACGTGCCCGCTTAAGTAGCACGTATTCATTACGGAAAATTGTTTTTCTTCCTACATAATCCCGAATATATAGTGAAATGATGAACCACAGTGTTGTTTGGGAATCCCTGTAATTTGAAATACATACTACACTACTATATTGGAGGTCAAATTAACATTCACTTATAAATTTGCCAAATTACTATTGCTTAAACTGGGTCTATTACAGCTATTTTCATTCAATACTGGTTTACGGGATAATTGTCTAGGAAAACTGCAGCAAATGGGAAAGCAAACAAAAAAAAAAAAAAAAAATATGACCCATCCTACAGAGAATCATGAAGGCCACTCTTTAGAAATGTACAAATATTGACATTTCCTTGAATATATTTACTAGAGCTTCTAACTCATGTACACATTAATTTTGACCAATACAACACCCAACATACTCACGAATACAACACCAGAATAAGAGTTGTTAAAATTCTGTTCCCATAGATTAACCCACCTACAGCATACACCACAATAAATGGGCATAAAAACATGCAATAACATTTCAAACGAAACGAAAGCATTAAATAGCTGACTATTCAAAATTACAAATAAAAACTGGTTCTTGCAAAGAACATATTACTCAATCAGAGAATTCCTTGAATATGAGGTTAACATATAATTATAATAAATAAAAAAAGTTTGCGTGGAACGCCACGCGACAGAAGTGAAACTAATTTTAATTTTTTGATTTTTTAAATTTTGGATTATTACATTTTTTTAAATTTTGGATTGTTGGAATTTTTAATATTGGGTTTTTGAACTTTTTAAATTTTGGATTGTTGGACTTTATTAATATTGGGATTTTGGACTTTTTAATTTTGAATTTTTATAATTTTTAAATTTTTGATCTTTTAATTTTTTTAATTTCTAATTAGGGATTTTTTATTTTTAAATTTTTTATCTTTTTTATTTTTGGATATTTTAATTTTGGACCTTTAGATTTTTAAATTTCGGATTTTCGATTTTTAATTTTTAATTTTTAATTTTTAAAATTTTTTATTTTTAAATTCAGGATTTTAATTTTTTTAAATTTTGGATTTTTAAATTTTAAATCTGATTTTTTATTTTGGAATTTTGGATTTTTTTATTTTTGCATTTTCAAATTTTGGATTTTCGATTTTTAATTTTGGATTTTTAAATTTTAAATTTTGGATTTTCAATTTTTTATTTTGGGTTTTTTTATTTTTTAAATTTTGGATTTTTAGATTTTAATTTTGGGTCTAAATTTTGGATAAGCCTAATCATTGAGTTGATTGTTTTCTGCGCAGCCCGTTCCATCACAGACCCATTAATTTCGTGACGATTTTGAGCGTAACAATTTCGTGACGATTTTGTCCGTAACGCAACTTTGGGTTAGCTCTCGATTTACTCCTACCGCAGCTAAAGAAGTTTCACTTCAAAAAATAGTAAAAGAAATCATTCCATTTTCAAGCACTCATTAATAGCATTAGAAAAATAATTACATTAGTGTTAGATTTTCCTTATTTGTAATCGTGATTTACAAGTAATATAGTGTAGGCCTAAGCTAGAATATTCCTAGTTAGTAACTGTAGCAAGTAAGCTCAAATTGACGAGTCACCAGTTTACCAGCCAAAGCTGAATAAATGTAAAAGATATGTGACTATAAATTAACATTAACAACATTAACATTAATCGTATAGAAGCATCTTCTGTATACAGACTTAAGACCAGGAACTACATGCACTTTGGCACTTTTGTTATATCAGTTTACCTGATTTTATTATAAGTTAGTACCTAAGTGTGACGTCTACTGCTGTAATGGCCGAATGACATTAAACTGTATTTATTAATTTATTTACTGGATTGTGAAATTCCAATTTAAACAGCTTTAAAAAACATTTGTTGTTTGATTCCCGCGCCCGCTTCCCTTCCATTCGTCAGATTGTTGGTGATCGAAATATGGCGACGCAGCGAACGCGTTGGCTTCAGTCCCTCCCCTTACGCTGCCGATCTATTCCTCTATATCTGTGCAATAAACGATATAACTATCAGGGTTGCCAGATCAGAAGGATAAAACAGTCGTACCAACAATAATAATAATAATAATAATAATAATAATAATAATTATAATAATAATAATTTATTTGCTGTCAATTGCTGACAATTGATCGTACGCTAGTTAAAATCGTCGTACACTTTGTGAATTGTCAGGATGATAATGATAATAATTAGGGATGGGTCGATACCAGATTTTCTCGATTCTCGATACCGATACATGATTTTTCCCTCGATACTAGATACCGTCAACATTTCCAGTTTCAATAAATAGGTACATTAAAAATTAAAAGTTGAGGGTAGGCCTTCTGTGTAACCTAATATCAACTAAATTAATTAGGTGTGCATATTTAATGAGACAAAATTTAATATCACCAGTAGCCTATAATTATTTTTAAACTCTACATTAAAACTAAAATTAGTTTTTGAAACTGTCCACTTATTAGTTTTTGTTAAAAAATACTAGCATTCTCACTTAATTGCAGAATTGCATGATCACCAAAGTATCGAAAAAGTACCGAGCGAGTTTTCTGCAGTATCGCTCGATGTAGATGTAGATGTAGATGTAGATGTCTCGTTCTGTAGATCCTGTGTTGAGCAGGGCTCAAGGATATAGAACACGTCAGATAAAAACATACATGCATGTTATAAAAAAAAAAAAAAAACATGATACAAGAATTGTTATGTCACACTTACTCAAGCTGAAAAGAAATCATCCATATTGTAGAAGGTGTGAGTTACTAAATATTGCTTCAGAGCTCTTTTGAAAGATTTGCATTTGCTTTTAATACATAGTGATTTAATCTCTTTTGGAAGGTTATTGTATATTTGTATTGCGGAATAATAAGCACCTTTCTGAAAAAGTTTTAATGAGTTAGCTGGTCTATGTAAATCATTCATGTTTCTAGTAGTACGCCCGTGTATACTGAGATTACTTTGAAATTTATCAATATTATCTACCATGTAACACATAACAGAGTATATATACTCTCCGGTGAGAGTGAGGACTTTTAATTTTTCAAACAGCGGTTTACAAGATTCTCGTTTTTTCTTTCCACATATTATTCTTATTGCTCGCTTCTGTAATCTAAATATTTTTTCCCTATGTGCCGAGTTACCCCAAAAAATGATTCCGTACCTCATAACAGAGTGAAAATATGCAAAATATACCGTGAGTAATGCGTCCTGTTGTAATATATCATTCAAAGTTCGTAGCGCAAAACATGCTGAACTTAGCTTAGAACTTATCATTACAATGTGTTTCTTCCAGTCAAGATTTTGGTCAATTTGTAGTCCTAAGAATTTTATGTTGCTAATTTCCTCTATGATTTGTGTTTGATAATTGATTACAATGTTTGAGATATATCTATTTTTTGTTCTAAATTGAATAAAGTGGGTCTTATCAATATTAAGTGACATTTTATTAGCTTGAAACCAAGTATTTAATTCGTGAAAAGTCTTTGTTGCTAGTCTTGCTAAATCTTCTTGTGACTTTCCTGTTACGAGTACACTAGTATCATCTGCAAAAAGCAATGCCTTTGATTCGTCACTTAAGTTATCTGGTAAGTCATTGATGAAAATTAAAAAGAGCAAAGGTCCCAGTATCGATCCCTGAGGTACTCCATTTTTAACAGTCCCTAATTTTGATTCATTTCCATTTATTATTACCTTTTGAGTTCTATCAGACAGGTATGATTTGAACCACTTTAGTGTTATATTATCCAACCTATAGTGTTTCAGTTTTTGAAGTAGAATTTCATGATTTATACAGTCAAACGCCTTAGCTAGGTCACAAAAAATTCCTAGGGCATGTTTCTTTTTATCTAACGCTTCCAATATTTCTGTAGTGAGTTGAAATGTAGCATTATCAGTGGACATGCCACTTCTAAATCCAAACTGAGATGGTGTAAGAATGTTATTCAAATTAAGATAGTGTATTAAGCGGTTGTACATAACTTTTTCAAAAACTTTTGAAAATGAGGTTAGGAGTGATATAGGTCTATAATTTGATGGAACATTTTTGTCACCTTTCTTAAAGAGGGGCTTAACAATAGCATGCTTTAGTCTTATTGGAAATATTCCACTTTTTAACGAACAATTACAAATATGACTAAGAGGTTTACTAATTTCAGATGAGCAGCTTTTTAACAACTTATTACTTATCTCATCCCATCCAGAAGAGTTTTTGCTTTTGAGTGACTTGATTATATTTTCAATTTCTCTAGAGGAAGTTAATTTGATTTGAAATGTATGGTTCTGGACTATAGGTGTTTTAAGTAGGTCTGCTGCATTAATGCTAATATTAGTTGTAGGAATACATTTCTCTGCAATGTTTATAAAGTGATTATTAAAAGCATTTGTGATATCTGATACATTATCTAGCTTTTTGTTCTGGTATGTTAGTGACATGCAATCATTGTTTCCCTTTGATCTCCCTGTTTCGTTTTTAATTATATTCCATATAGTTTTAATTTTATTGTCTGATTTATTAATTATTTGTGAGAAATGCCTACTCTTTGCCTCTTTAATTACTTTCTTCAGTGTATTGCAGTACATTTTATAGTGTTCTTTATGAGCTGGGTTGTTACTGGTTCTACATTTTAAATATAGCTCTCTTTTGTTTCTACATGATATTTTAATGCCAGTGGTTAACCATGTTTTATTCCTTACATTAGGTAAATTAGCAGTTTTCTTTTTTGGAAAGTTAGTTTCAAAATGCCGCAACACAATATTTAGGAATTCATTTAATTTACAGTCTACTTTGTCATAGGAAAATATAGATCCCCAGTTTTCATTCTTCAGATCTTGTTTGAAGTTTAAAATTGAAGCATCATTCATTACTCTAGTCATATGGGTATGTTTTTTAGTTGCGTTTACCTTACTATCGTTTAGCACTAACATTTGTGCATCATGGTCCGATAATCCATTTAATATTGGTAATATTTTAAAGTTAGGGTGCTTTTCTATGTCTATGAATATATTATCTATTATTGTTTGAGAGTTGTTTTGGATTCTAGTTGGAAAGTTTACTACAGAGTCTAAATTATAACTACCTAGTAGGGATATCAGTCTGATCTTTTTTTCACTATCAATTGAGAAGTCTACATTAAAGTCGCCGCACAGTATAATATTTACATTATTACTATACAGATAGTTAAGAACCTTTTCTAACTGATTTGTAAAATAATTGAAATTACCTGTTGGTGCTCTGTAAATGGTCAGTATTACAAATGTACTGTTATCCGTTTCCACTCTGGCTGCGCAGCATTCAAAATCCTGTTCCTTACAGTAGGAACTGGTGTCTATATCACTAAAATTTAAGTTACTTTTGATAAATATACTCACACCTCCGCCTTTCATGGAACGTCTAAAGAAATTTGAGCACAATGAAAAATTATCAATTTTTAATTGTTCCAGCTCTGTTTCTGCACAGTGGTGTTCCGTTAAACAAATAACTTGAATTTCCTGCTTGTTAGAATTATTTGTATCCTGAAAAGCTAACTTAAATTCTTCAAATTTACATTCAAGCCCCCTTATATTTTGATGATATAATGCAAATGATTTACTAGTTCTAGTTGCAGGCTTGTATATATGCCGATACCATGCAAGTATCCAGAGTATCGAGGTATCGAAAGCATCGAGGACCCATCCCTAATAATAATAATAATATTATAATAATGATTGCCAAGTGAGGTGCTCTTTTCAGACATTTTTTCTATAAATGCAAGCTTGGTGGTTAAAATATGCTTTTGTAAGTTCTATAACGTGCCACTGCTCCAATAATAATAATAATAATAATAATAATAATAATAATAATAATAATAATAATAATAATAATAATAATAATAATAAATTATAATCCATAAGAAAGTAAGATTTCTCAATATTATTTAAAGAAAAATATACAGCCACTTTCGATATGCACGTGTCAACATATAATATTAATAATAACAATGATATGATTATTATGTTTGGTTAAAATAAAACAATAAGACTAGCTGCTCTTTATCGGTATAATTTCTTTAGAGATTTGAATTGCTTCGTTTTGCACACGTGCGGCTAAAATATAAAATGTCTGGAAAATAATAATAACTTAAGCAAGGTACGGCACCGGCCCGTGAAAGCCTGTAATAAATAAATTAACTGAGTTTTATTTTACAATGGCTATTATAACATTCTGCCATTCATTTAGCGACATGTAGCCCGCATGTATACAAAATAAACTACGAAAAAAACAAAAACACTTCATGTTTATCCAAATTGAAAATTCTGCAGTAGATTGCAAAAAATAAACAGAAAATGGTAGATAAAATACTAATATTAAAAATAGTCGTATAAATAGGCATACGACACATGGTTGCGTCGTACGTCGTACAAATATATGAAATAGTCGTATGTGTACGACCAGTGGCGTACCAGGGGGACAAACGGGGCGGACGCACCGGGCGCCCTAAAGGGGGGGCGCCAAAATTGAAAAACATTTTTTTTGGTTTAAGAAAAAATATTTTTTTTCAGGCAAAATATAAGGTTTTATTGGTCAAATTTTCTTTATTACTTTGTTAAATACTGCAGTAATATTATTTAGAAATGAAATAAACGTTTCGTTTTAAGCTATTTATAGACAATACGAAATAGGTCGTGGGCGCCGAGCACACAGGAAAAGTTTACGGTGTAATTTAGTAATTTTATCAATTGAAAGTGATGTGGCTGCTACTATAGACTTCATCTCTATTATAAATAAGTTTGCATCCATCAAGAATAAGAGGGCACATTTTTAAATTTTTGTTATGACTCTGAAACTTCTTTTCTCTTAATTTTTTTTCAAACAAACTAACCTTATAATACTTACAGTTTTATTTCATTCATATTTTTCTCTTCATAACGTGTTAAAGTAACAACTACTTATTAAAAATAAATAATTGTGACCATTAAACTGTGTTTCAATTAAACTCATTGAACCTTGGACCTTTTAAGTGATGGGGGCGACTACCATCTAGTTAGCCCCGGGCGCCAAATAGCCTTGGTACGCCACTGGTACGACTATAGTCGTACGTATGGCAACACTTGATGACCGTGTCAATACCTATTTTTTCAGCATAGGTTTTGGCATATTCTCAAAAATCGTCGCAAGATGGCATCTAATCTTACCTAACCTAACCTAACCTAACTTAACCTAAAATGACAAAACCTATACTGAAAAAAAATAACTGCATGTCGATAGGGGTAGCCTGCCAAACTTCTCCGACAGATAGCGTGGGTGTACAAAGCCGGTATGCGGTAGCCAATCGTCACTTGTTTTTCCAGTTGTCGTCTGCTGGTACCATGCTTTTAAATTTCGTTCCATCTTCCCAGACCAAAAAATATGTTTGTAATTTTCTATTTTTATAGAGGGCACGAGGCTACTATACATACTTCCTTGTTTACTGGGCCCTTCTAGAATGTTTATGTGTCAATAAGACGAAAGAAAAATTACAGCAGTTAGGCTCTAAATAACACAAAAGGAAGGATTAACTAACAAATATTGAGAGATATTTCCGATATAGACAACATTACTTTGTACCGGACTTGCAATAATATGTTATCAATGTATGAATATTTATATGCAGTGTGGCGATTGGATATTCTTTTAATTTTTTAATTAATATTAAATTTGCCGTGAGCATCGAGAAGATGTTATGGGCCATTTAAAAATAGAGTAAATTACAAATACAAATAAATTAAAATTACGCAGTAACGCAATGATAATTACAGGGAGTGTATTGTGTTAGTGCTATACTTTTGTTATATTGTATCCTTAGTGCACCCTTTATGTTTAAGGATCACTTCCCTGTTTAATTTATTTAGTTATGTTATGCCTATTTATTTTACTTTGCTGTAAAATACGTGTATATTACTGTTATTATAGCCTTCTATTGCATCTGAGATCAAAAAATACATTATGTGATGTCTAAATAGCAAAGTTAGGTTGATTAGTCCTGGCAACGAACGAAAAATAGAAAAAAAATCGTGTAGTTTTGAAATTTTGCAGAGTGGTCGGAGGGAGTGTCCTGAACAACATACTAAAAGTCCCCGAAGGTGGGGGTGAGCGGGGGGCAGGGGGCCCGCAGAAGGTCCCTATTTTAGGGTTTTCGCTTATATCTAAACAATGGTGCATCGTAGAGAAAAAGTTGCTATATACAAAATTCAAGCTGATAAAATTTCCTACAAGTTTGACTCTACACATTTCTTTCTATTCCCAATAGTTTTTGAGATATCCGCCAGCGAAAATAACAAATTTTCGAAAAAAGCTCTTTCGCCTCGCGCTTTTCGACACACTTTGCCTTCTAGCGCTTCAGCCCTTAGGTATACAGCAATGTTCTCAAGAAAGAAGTTGTAGGTAAATAAATTATCTTGAAAATTAGTAGTCATTTGTTACTTTGTCTTCAAATGTTCAAAAGTTTTAACAAAAGATTCGGTCAAATTTCGAGATTTCGAAAGAAAACCGTACATCGCACTTTCTCTATATTTAGGGGTTATATCTTTGCACATAACCTGTATATTGTGTATTTACATCATGAAACAAGTGGAGAAACATCACACAACCATTAAAGTTGAAATTATTAAAAATCCGAGCACGGTACAAGCAATATTGCAGGCAAGAAAGGAAAAATAGGGACAAAAAAATCATGTAGTTTTGAAATTTGGCAGAGATGTGGGGGAAAGTGTCCTAAACAACGTAGTAAAAGTCCCCAAGGATAGGGGGTGAGCGGGGGGTGGGGGGAACTTTTACCGGTAAATGTAATTTCCCTCCGTTTCCCCTAAATACACAAAAAACTATGGGTTCTAGCAGAAAACAGTTTATGCACAAAATTAAACTACATAAAAGCTCTTATAAAATTTATCTGAATGATATTTCTGTAGAATTAATAGTTCAGGAAATAGAAGGATATGAAGTATGACAGAGTTCTGGAAATTCTGTTTTACATGCACCTATATAGGCATATTATATTAAAAAAAATGAGATCAGATGTTAATTAAATTAGCATGATGTCAAGCAAGCAAACTAGTTCTTAGAATAATATTTAAACTAAAGGTAAACATCACACATAAAATAAATATAATAATAATAATAATAATAATAATAATAATTATTATTATTATTATTATAAAGCTTAGAAACAACACGTGGTATGAGTGTACTTCATAAGAAATATAAACCAGGCCTATTAGCAGTTCTATTTTTCGCTTAAAATATCATTTGGAAAAATTGTAAATAGTTAAAAATTGTAAATATTTTGAAATTATAAGACCTAATAGGCCTACATAGTACTTTAAATAAATGTTTAGTTGTCTATTTTTTCAGTCTCCAATACTGGAATCCTAGTACTGTACATCGTATGATAAGTTATGTATTTTTCTATCTACCGAACACTCAGTATTTATACACATATATAACATTAATTAAAGAGTGCCTAAACAACTTATTTTGCTTGGACGTCATCAATTTTAAATGCATCTTCTTCTTCTTCGAATGGTATACAGTTGTATCAAGACAGGTTCCACAAAAGGATGAGCATTTAATACTAGCTTTTCTGGATCCATATCCTCCACCACACCGAGTTGCACAGTAACAAAATATGATATGCAAATATTCTCAGGAGCCACATAGACAAGTAAACGTTTATTTAAAGTAATAGGTAGGTCTGCTATTCTTAGAATCTTTAAATATAATTGTCTAATTCCTTACCATTTTTCATAATACCAGTAATTTTTTTAACGAAACAAAAAGTCTCAGCTTTACAAGAAGAATATTATTAATAATAATAATGATAATTAGTTTTATATGTAACATTAACCATTAGTAAGTATATTTTTCTGAGAACTAGTTTGCTTGCTTGGCATCTTGCTAATATCCTTTTATTTCCTGAACTATTAATTCTACAGAAATATTATTCAGATAAATTTTATAAGAAATTTTATGTAGTTTAATTTTGTGCATAAACTGTTTTATGCTAGAACCCATAGTTTTTTTTGTGTATTTAGGGAAAACTGAGGGAAATTACATTTACCGATAAAAGTGCCCCCCACCCCCCGCTCACCCCCTATCCATGGGGACTTTTACTACGTTGTTTAGGACACTTTCCCCCACATCTCTGCCAAATTTCAAAACTAAATTTTTTTTTGCCCCTATTTTTCCTTTCTTGCCTGCAATATAATGTATACCTGGGTCGTTGTAAGTTTGCACTTTCCATTCTACAAGTTAAGTTGCCAGTATCAAAGATTGACAAATGAACTACTCGACTTCGTTCTGTACTGACAAGGAGGTGCCGATCGGCAGTTTTCGGCTGTATTCGGCCTTGAACATTCGAAACTATTTCTAATCCCTCAATTACTATTTTTCTGTTCTTCCGTTCAGTAATTTTCGATATTTATGTAATATAATATTATTCTGAACCTATAGTATCACAAAAAAAAACCCTTATCGTTCATGTATACAAAGATTTATCCTCCTATGTGTGCGACATGGTACTCCTTTAGATGATAATATTCACATCTCAACTTCGTGTTGTCGTAGCTCAATGGTTATAATGCTGGATAGTTACGCAGAAGTTTAGGTTTCGATCCTAGGCAATGCACTTTTTTTATATACTATTTTTAAGACGCAAATATAGTTCATAATTTTTAATTTTTAAAATTAGCTGTCTTATATTTTATTGTATAATATAATTTGTATTGTATAAAACATTATCAGTAGTGTAACCTTAACCTCGGCCAATTTGAAGATCTCCTTTAGCGGCGAAACCTATTAAAACTCTTTTCAGGTAGAGGGACAAGATGTCCCATTTTTCGCACGATACTCCTTTACTTCCTCTGTCCGTGCCATAGGTACTATAGGTAGAGGAAGTGTCGTTTTCGATCCCGAAATTCCACTTTAGTTTTTAACATAAATGCACGTTTTGAGGCTCCCGAATCAAAAAATACTATTTTGGAAACATGTCTGTGTGCGTGTCTCAGTGTGTGAGAGTGTCAGTGTGTTTGTGTGTATGTCTGTGAACATCCTAGCTCGAGAAGGAAAATTGTATGAAAACAACATTTTTTTGGGCTCAGGTACTTTTCTCAGGAAAGAAGAAATAAGGTAATAATTTTTTTAGAAAATCGGTAAAAGAAGCACTTTTAATCTTGAATGATATTAATTAAAAGGAGAAAATTAAGCTAGTGGGTGGTATGAAATTATAACATTCCAGAGTAACCAACTTTGATTGCTTCACATGGAAAAACTCTTTTTGTTAAAAATATTGACATATGATTATTAAATAGACTCAGTTTGATAAAAATGTTAAAATTCACTAAGCCTTTTTAAATGTGAAAGTTCTCAGAAATTGTAGGATTGCTGCATTCGTTCTTAAGGGCTCGTTTCGCAAACATAGCCAACTCGCAATTAAAAATCTCGTTTTAACATTTGGATCATTAATTCTTTTGTTCTAAAATATTTGTTTTAATATATGGTAACTGTAATACATAGACTATGTTTTATAAACATATCTTAATTTAAATTAGCATATGTTTTATAATTACCAAATAACCTAGTCTATATAAAATATTTTTAAAGTTTCAAAGATCGATTATATTACATAATACAATATATTGTCAGAGGTTTTAGGTAATTGTTTTTCAAATGAAACTGCAATAGCAATCATGCATTTTTCTCCAAAACATAATTACTTTTATTTTTTAATAAATGTTGTGAAGCCTGGGATTACTTGCAATAATAAAACGCTATCGGGATACTATTGGTTTATACTTCGGTAAAACTCAAACTTAACACTAAAACAGTAACTTCGGGGTAGGTGGTAAAAGTAAAAAATTAAAGGGGCTATTAACAAAGTTTTGCCCAGGGTGCAAATTACGTGAAATCTGGATCTGCCTTATAGATTTGACAAAAAGTATAAGGCAGGTAATTTTAAAAATTAAAAATTAAACACTGCATTTAAATCTTAAAAATATAGTGAAAAAAATTACA
Source organism: Ectobius pallidus (assembly GCA_964059195.1). Lineage (NCBI taxonomy): Eukaryota > Metazoa > Arthropoda > Insecta > Blattodea > Ectobiidae > Ectobius > Ectobius pallidus. Next base: position 158,141,809 of record CAXKWD010000002.1, read on the forward strand.
GCATAGGGAGGGATTTGAACCTAGGACCTCCAGTTCCACGATCTAGCATCTTAACCATTACACCACTTATAACTTTGTCAAAGAACGAGAATATTAGGGATGTAAAGCTTTCTGCGATACCATAAGCCTTTGTATATGAACAATACGATTTTTTATTAATAGTGTATTTGTGTTTGTATTTGTATAAATACTATTAATACTGAGACGAAATACATTAATTACGGAAAAATGAGAGAGAATCCCCTAATACAAGCATGCAATGTTCGAAACCGAATGGCTTCTGTCTGTCAGTGAATAGAATTGCAGTGCAGCCAACGTAATTAGGCATATAGTTGAAACTGGAAAGTGCAAAGTTACAGCGGCCCAGGTATATTTTCCATTACATGTACTGTGCTTGTACCGTGATCGGATTTTTAATAATTTCAACTTTAATGGTTGTGTGATGTTTCTCCACTTGTTTCATGATGTAAATACACAATATACAGGTTATGTACAAAGATATAACCCCTAAATATAGAGAAAGTGCGATGTACGGTTTTCTTTCGAAATCTTGAAATTAGACCTAATCTTAAAATTGTTATAACTTTTGAACATTTGAAGACAAAGTAACAAATGACTACTCATTTTCAAGATAATTTATTTACCTACAACTTCTTTCATGAGAACATTGCTGTATACCAAAGGGCTGAAGCGCTAGAAGGCAAAGTGTGTCGAAAAGCGCGAGGCGAAAGAGCTTTTTTCGAAAATTTGTTATTTTCGCTGCTGGCGGATATCTCGAAAACTATTGGGAATAGAAAGAAATGTGTAGAATCAAACTTGTATAAAATTTTATCAGCTTGAATTTTGTACATAGCAACTTTTTCTCTACGATGCACCATTGTTTAGATATAAGCGAAAAACCTAAAATAGGGACTTTCTGCGGGCTCCCCCCGCTCACCCCCCACCTTCGGGGACTTTTAGTATGTTGTTCAGGACACACCCTCCGACAACTCTGCAAAATTTCAAAACTACACGATTTTTTTTTCTATTTGGTGTTTTTCGACGTTTATTGACTGGACTATGATGGCCTTGAGTAAAAATTGTGACAATACCGTTGCCAATATAATAGGCTACATAACTTAAAGTATATTTCTTAAATTTAAAATAGATTGAGAGCCTCTTTGCCTTTATATTCTGCTATGTCATGTAATGAAATACCTGTATTATTAACAATATATTGTCTCATAACTAGAAATGGAAATCATGTAACGATGGTCTAGCATGCCGATAATAAAAGGAATAAGGAAGAATGAGGAATGACAAGAAAAAATAAAAAGGTATAATCGATTCTCAAGTTCCCATCTTTTTTAACCATTCTGGACAGGAAATGGTAAGTTTTCGTGTTGTAAACATATTTTAGTATTGTAATTTGTAATACGTTTTTGATATGACGGTAGGCCTATAGGCTAAATGTGCATTTGATATAGAAAATAAATAATATTTAAAAAGTCTGCGAATACACACCGCATATATCAGTGTATATCACGTATATCAATTAGTATTTTTCTGTCTGAACCCTAGAGATATATTCTTTTAGTTACTTTGAATCATTCCCAATTGCCAAATTAGCAGCACTGTATATACAGGGTGTTAATGAATAACACCGAAAGATTTTACCTGTGTATAGAGGGGACATAGACAAGCAACTTTTATTAGGGGATTTTTGCTCTATGACGTAAAATGTGTATGTTACAGGGCATTAAATTACTTAAAATTTGGTGCTCATAAGTCAATAATTGAGCGAAATAGGGTTAAAATTTTCATTAAATTGACTTCATGCCTTCTTAGCGATCGATAAAAACCTGATTCTTAATAATTCATCAACAGCTTTACCATAACTTAGAATTTTCATAATCTGCAAAATTTACTGACTAATCACATGATTTGCCCGCCACTGCCAGGGCCGCCACAACCAAAGATTTATAAATACACTGGATTGCTGACTGAGCGGTAGGAATTCGGTCCAGTCTGCTCGGGCGCTCCCCCCACCATCGAAGGGCAAGACGCGCGGGCAGCTGCATTATTTTAAATGGCACAATCTTTATGTTGTCGTTGTTTTATGCTCGCTCCAATTGCATATTGCATTATTTAAGTGGTATGAAGGTAAAAAAGGACAGACTACACTTATGTAACAATCATGATTATTTTTACACATTACTAAACAAGATCAACTTCGTACATTTCTATCGAAACCCAAACTTCGTTGAAATAGCAGTTTGTTTTCTCTCTAAGTAAATGACCGCATACAATTTTAAGGAATAAATTTCCAATGAGCTTAATTAGAGTAGGCCTAAGTGTTGTGTTGAGTAAGTTTCACCAAAGTCATTATTACCTACATGGCATTTAAATACTGAATCCTTAAAAGGCATAGGCCTACATGTTTTTGTGACGATGAACTTGGTGTTAAGTTTACAAAACTGGTATGACTGGTGAAATACAATGTTCTACGTAAATTTAACAATTGTTATTACATCTTCAGATGCCCTTAACAATTTTCCTCTTGATACAAAATCTGTAAAGAGTGTGTATTACTAGGGTTCCCAGAAATATGAGGAAACAATATGGGACACTAGGATCTGTGTTGAAAACAACAATACAATCTCAAGGCATTGGGTACCACATGTGAGTTTGCCCTAGTTTATTTCAAACTTAAAACAAGCAACAACAAAAGATAAATAATAGGCTCACTTTTAATTTAATTACAAATCACATTCATGGATCATACTTCTTTAAGGAATGAATTTCATTCAACAATTGCTTATTTTGAAGCACCATGTCATGGAAATCGGAATGCCACACAATCTTCATTGAAAAAAAAATTGCAATAGACAATGCGTTTACTGGTTTTACACACAGTTTGTCTTTCTGATATTCAACTTTTCCATTTTTATTTTTCAAAAATAGAAAATGAGCTATTAACACGTCAGGATATTCACATTTCCGTTTTGAAATTTTCTAATTAAGTCACTGGTGCAACAAGTTCAGTATTTTATTATTAAATAAGATCATTAAAATTTTACAAATTAGAGCTTAAACAACTTAAATAGAATTTTAGGTTTTGATCTCGGGGGAGGTCCGGACCCCTGGACCCACCTTCCCTACGCCACTGGGTGCAACAGGATTCAGTTACAAAGATGAAATTCCAACGGGGTTTTCCTAAATACAACAGTTGGCGGTTCTCTGATGCAACATTTCGAGTCAAATTGTTTTTGTGTTTTGCCGTACTGCAGTGCTGTTGCACATTAAATCGCTTTTTAGATTCTACCTTAACTTCGCACAGTTTACAGAACAGAATTGTGCCATCTGTACTGAAATGCTTATCTCCAAACTCCCGTACAAATGCTCTCAGTTTTTCACTTATCGAACCCTTAGTTTTAGGCATGATAAACCAAGAGTATTGAGATTGCGATGAAGCACACCATGCAGCGAAATCTTTTCAATAACTGAGGGATGGTTGTTCCTTCCTATCACCCCTTCCCCTTGGCACCACTAAGAAGAACTTCTACCTGCTTAAGTTATTTACAGAAGCAGTTAGTTGACCTTGCTATGAAAACTGACAATAGCCATCCTAATATCTCCGTTCGCTTTCTTTGCATCTGTCCCTTTTTACGCATCTCTCTCTTTCTCCTATTTCTCAGAAATATACGTAGGCCAACGTATATTTTGTGAAAGTATTTTTATAAAGAAAATACTGAGAAGTTACAAGCAACAATTCAGGGGTGTTCAAATCCCATCTCTAAGACGGCTGTAAGCAAATAAATGAAAATGGAATAAAAAAAAACAAAAGCATGGGAAAAAAATGAAAAATGATTGAAAATATGACCATAATATGAAAAATGACGGAAAAATGACAAAAAATACTGAAAAAGCTAAAATATGACATTATATGACCAATGAAAATTGCATAATTCTAATCACATTATATGATATCATGTTTAAATTATATTTGCTATGGTAACATCACAAAGGAAAAAAATATGACATGTCATAAACATCCGGGCCCTAATGATCATACTCATGCTAAGTATGCCGAATGGTCCCGCAAATCGCAGTGAAGCTAGCAACTGTTAACCAGCACTGCCGTCCCATTTATTCTGGATTGTCTCTGGAGGATAAAAAATAATTACAATTAAAATATGAAAATACGGGACAAAACTGCGTCCCGAAGACTTCTTTCGGGACAACGGGACGCATTAGCGAAAAAAGAGACGTTCCCGTACTTTAGGGGACGTCTGGGAACTGTGTATCTACTTAAGTTGTCATTCCTTGTCAATAACAATTCACAACATTCCTCACACTTTAGTCTTTTCTGAATGGTTTTATCTACAAAACCTGAGATATAATACAAAATGTTATCTTTGTAATAAGATTCCTCACAGTTATTCAAAATATCTGCTATTTCTAGTATGTCAAGAGTCAGTATTATTTTCTTCTACTATTTTATCTACCATTGCACACTCTGAGAATCTTAGAACTGAATTCTGATGGTTTATGTCAAACTGAAACAATTGTTGTTAGAAGATGGCCTTACACTATTTCTAAACATTCGTTTTCTAACGGCCCATAAAAACTGCCTAACGTTGGGATTGTTATTATGACCACTTGCACTTCTAACAGGAGAAAAAAATAGCTCTACAGGGTCTTGTGACAACTTTAACTAAGCTAGTACTTAAAATCGTTCATCTGTCTCTTAACTTTTGAATAGAGCATATATCAATTAAAAAAACCAATGGCAAATGTTTTCCTTGGATAATCTAAAATAGAAATACCATCAATTTTTAATTTTGATACGCTATTTGAAGCATCAGACAGCATTTTGTTATCATAATCTTTGTTTGATAGCTTAATGGGTCCTTTAAAGTGTGTCCCAAATGGATCACGGCTATTCAAGTAATCAAATAACTGATCAATTACTCTTATAAACTTAACTGTCGGCTTGCTACCAATAAACTGAGGGTGATTGTTTGCACACAACCCTGTTGAATGGGTGGAGAGGTGTCTCGTGAGTGTTTCGAACTGCTTATAAGAGCTCTGTTCTTGCCCACCGGTGGTGGGGGGAGGCGCGTAGTGGCCGAACCGTTTTCTGGCGCTCTGAGCCACTGCTGGTAGCGATCCAGTGTATTTATAAATCTTTGGCCACAACTCGGGGTCGGGCCCAGGACTAGTTCGTACTGGTCGCGGGCCCCTCACTGACCGCCGACCATTCTCATTCAGCTTTCTGATTTAAGTAATAAAAAAAGGACAGTTTGCTCTGGCCATATTAATTGGTGTAAACACGCAAACTTATGTTACGTTGGTCGTTAGTTATCAAATGATACCAGAAACCATATTTCCAACATTTTTTATTACTAGTCCATTTAATTGTATTCATTTTTTGTTCTAAATTATGTTTATCCTCATTAATAAATCATTGTGTTCAAACATATAAATACAAAACATGACACTGCTTTAAATCTAATGTACTAGGTATGGTGTTTTTATTACAATCAAAACAATTTCAAGAACTAGTCTACTGGAATAAAAAATAAACTAAATAGGGACTGTAAATACCCAAAAAGGAAAAAATAAAACTAGAACATTACAAATATTATACCAATAGTTGAACATTAAAATAAAAGTAGGTCTCTGCTAAAATAGGTTACAAACATAATAACTTACAAACATAATACAAAATATGTTTTTCAGTTTTCAACCCGAAGTTTCCATAGAATTATATCACATCACCGGAATCGAGCCGGGCCCCTATGGGGGCTGGGCCCGGGTCCCTTGGGTCCGGCAGTCCCCCCATGTGGCGGCCCTGGCCACTGCATTATGTTTTTATTCTTAATTCCAGACCCAACAAAGATGTTTCGTTTGTCTTTTTTTCCCCTCAGTGTTGCAAGATATCGATCGTCATTTTTTAACAGTTGATCATTCTGTGTACAGAGCAAGTAAATAGTAAGGTTTTACTCGTACTACGTACAAAATCTCGAAGTTAATTTAAAGAAAAGAAAATGGAGAATGGTTACACTTTCGCTGAACTTGCTGACATGCATCTTATTTATGGAGAAGCAAGAGGTAATTCTTTAATAGCAGCTGAGCTCTACAGAGAAACATTCCCGTATAGACAGCATCCAAATCATTCAAATATTCTGTCTGTTGATTTGCGTTTGCGGGATTCTGGAACCTAAGCAAGGCAGACTGCGGCAGAAGACGAACTCGCCGTACACCACAATTTGAAGACCATGTCCTCAATCAAATTGAAGAGGAACCTTCTACTAGCACCCGTGCTATCGCAAGTGCAATGGGTGTGAAGCACATCAGTGCATGGGAAGTCCTACATGAAGGTCACCTCCATCCCTTTCACCTTCAAAAGGTACAAGGTTTAGGTCTTAATGATTTTGGTCCTCGCCTACATTTCTGTAATTGGGCAGTGGAACAACAAACAGATTTCTTTTCTACTGTGTTGTTCACTGACGAGGCTAATTTTAGTAGAGATGGACTGGTTTTAAATTCAAGGAACAGTCATGTCTGGGATTACGAAAATCCTCATGCCACCGTGGAGGCAAGTCATCAAGAGAGGTTTTCCGTCAATGTATGGGCTGGCATAATATCTAATCACATAATTGGTCCATACCTCCTTCCGCAACGATTGAGTGGCCATGTGTATAAGGTATTCTTACAAGACATGGAAGAAGTTCCGCTTCATATTCGGCGGGAAATGTGGTTTCAACACGATGGAGCTCAGCCTGAACGTGCGAGACCATTTGGACCATGTTTTCCCTCACCGTTGGATTGGAAGAGGAAGTCAGACCACTGAATGGCCAGCACGTTCTTCAGAACTCAATCCTCTAGATTTCTTTTTATGGGGGCATCTGAAGGCTTTGGTGTATGAAACACTTGTCATTTCCGAGATGGAATTAGTCGCCCGCATAATCGCAGGGTGTGAATTTATTCGTAATACGCCAGGAATCTTTCATAGGGTGCGAGAATCTTTTCTGCAGCGCTGTCGTCTGTGCATTCGTGCTGGAGGGGGCCAGTTCCAGCAATTCCTGCTTAAAAAAAGATCGTGTGAAATACGAGATATTTACATTAAGATAAACTGTTATTTCAACAGATGTGAATACACAGTTCGAAGTTTTCTGTCCATTCCATTATTATCGGTGAATTAAAACAGAAGCTTCACGAATTATCATTGAGTTATCATTTTCTTTATCATTCTTTGCAGTATTTCAATGTATTCGAACTTAAATTTGTCTTCAAAGCGTAACTACCTGGATACTCTGGTTTATTTAAGAATTCTCAAGTAAAAACATGTGCTGTGCATAAATAATAAATCGCATTATACTATCGTATCGTATTCATAACATTGTCAACAATGAAATTCCATTTGTGTTCTTTTTCTAGTATTGGAAGATATCGATCGTCATTTTTTTAAATTTTCCCGACCACTACACAATATTCACTGTTCCTTTGTTTCCCATCGTTTCAAGTATTATAAGTCAGTGGCGTGCATATTCTTGGGAGATTTTATGTTATAACAGGAAGAATTGAATCCATAGAGCAAAAATCTCCTAATAAAAGTTGCTTGTCTATGTCCCCTCTATACACAGGTAAAATATTTCGGTGTTATTCATTAACACCCTGTATATTCATATCTTCATAACATTTTGTATGTCGGGAATAAAGTAATGTAGTTAATAGCGGGCATTTCTCACAGCATTTGTCAGCTAATTCTTCCTTCTTTTCGACTTATATAGCGTCTATCTTCTGCAATTTTTCTTTAAGCTTTTTCACGTAAATATATTCTGGAAGTGTCCAATATACAAAGAAATGCGCTTAGTAGTGCCTTACCCGCTATAAAAATAGAAAAGTTCGAACGTATTATTCAATCCGCTAAGGTGAAAATGCCATTTAAGAGCATGGTGCCAGCAGACGACAACTGGGAAAACAAGTGACGAACGGCTAGAGCATACCGGCTGGAGCAGTAAAGAACCTGCTGGTTCAAGTTCCCTACATCCCTATTTTATAATTTACAAAACAGGTTATCTTAAAACATCGAAACAGCTGGCGCCACTAATGACCATTGACCATTGAGCGCTATTATAACTGAAGGTAGCACCGGTAGCACTCTAACTGAAGTGTGTAAACCGGCCGTTACTACTAGTTTCGCCAGGATTTCTTGGGTCTCCTACAACAACTGATTTGGCGGCTCGTAGCTAAAATTAGTGGGGGTGATGCTCCAGAAATTTTTAGCCTCAGTTTTAAAATTTTGTAAAAGGAAACATACATATATAAAAAGAAAATTTATTCACAAACTTGATAAAACCCCAAAAGAACAAAATCAAAAAATGTTTTTTTACTTTAATCTAAATTGTTACAGTTCAAGCTTGATCTATTTGTTTAAAAATGAAATCCATTCTTCTTGATTTAACTTCCGCGAAAAGATAAATAATTTCCTCCTTGATCTGCCAGGGTTAAAGTTTTCTGTTAAATTTTATTCTTTTAGAACCGAAAAAAGAATAAAAAAGAATAGCTGGAAACAAGATAATAATCTAATTCTACACTTTATCAAATTTTAGAATATGGTACATGGTCTTTAAGCACAACACATACGGAACAAAAAACAATACCTTTCCATCAATACACCGCGGTCGGCATTGTGGAAGCCAGTGCGCCGGCCGCGGCATGCACCTTCCTGTGAAGCGCACAGTTCCATACAAAGAAGTTCTTTTCTCTTTTTAATAAACTGGGGGATTGCTACTGGCATTAAGCTTAAGGATTATGTATTGTACGAGTATAAAGAAATAATTAAAGAAAAAAGGGCTCGTTATATTAAATTTTTTCGATAGTATAAAGTGGAAATAGGGGGTGCTGAAGTTCCATAGTGCCTATACACGAGCAGCTACTGTTGGTCAATAAGCTAGATAAATAGTAGATAGATAGATAGATGATAATCATTTCAGCCTTTCACATACCGATGATGTATGGAATCGTCAAATAGAATGAATTCATATAATAACATTATTAAATTCCTGAATGATATATATGAATACATGAATGATATATGAATGAATGAATGAATGAATGAATGAATGAATATATGAATAGATCAATGTTGACCTGACCTTCCTCCTAAATATTTTACACGATACGTTTCTGGCACTGTTTGGAGACTGTTATAAAGCTTCAATGAAGTAAATTCAAAAATATTCTGAGTTAAAACATACTTACATCTGTTTATATAGACATTATAATTATTTCGCGTTGCATGACAATGTATGGTATCACATGTAGTAAAGGTACTTAATGTTTCTCTTTACATAAAGGAGATATGTCAGGATGTACATTAACTGTAGAGTAAGTAAACCTGATTGCATAAAAAGTGGCTTACAATGAGTCCTAGATGAACCTCCAAAGATTAATCTGAATGCTCTCTTTTGTAAAATAAAAACTCTACAAGAAGACGTATAGTTTCCTCATAATAAGAGTCCATAATTGAAATGACTATGTACAGGATGGTCCATATGTCTTGTCCCCCATACTTTTACATAACTTTATAAGAACAAAATATAATATATATTATATAATATAGTATAAGGTAGTATGGATTCAACGTGACCAGGATAGTCCATATTTACGCATCCAGAAGGTGACCACCAGCGACCGTCAACGAGCTCAGTGATGATAACATTCATCATGCGCTCATGCTGACACTCCAGCAGCGGGCTGACCTTTTCTTCCCCGATGAATGTGCTATTTATCGAAGTGCACATGCGAGGAATGTTTATGTGTGGTCCAAGGAAAATCCCCATTATTACGAAGAGCTGGAATATAACCCCCCCCATGTGATGATCTGGGTTGCTATGTCCGCTAAACACTTGATAGGTCCCTATTTCTTTGCCGGCCGAATCAATCAACACTCTTATCTCGCCATGTTACAGACATTTTTTGTTCCAGAGCTCCAGAGAATGAATCTTCTGGAACGTTCCTGGTTCACAACAGGATGGAGCACCGCTCCACTATGCCATCACTGTGAGGGAATATTTAAATGAAGTGTTTCCCAATAAGTGGATAGGACGCAGATCGGTACATCTTCCGGCGCCTCTGGATTGGCCTCCCAGAAGCCCTGATCTCTCGTCTTGTGACAACGCCCTCTGGGGCATTATTAAGGAGAAGGTATCACAACAAGGATACCAAACAACAGAACAATTGAGGGACGCTGTTAGGACTGCCTTTAATACAACAATCAACAGAAATGTGCTTCGTAAAATATCACACAGGTCATGGTGACGAATCATTTTGATGACACGAAAATAATGGTGGTCACCTTCTGGATGCATCAGTATGGATCATCCTGGTTGACGTTGAATCCATACTACCTTGTGCTACATAATACCTCTCTCGAATCCTATGCTCCCATGTTGGGCCGAAGGGCCTCCAAGTGGAGGTTTCTGTTTACCGATGTGAATTTGGTTACTCTTATTTTCCTAGAGGGACAGGTGGTTAACCCATCGCCCCTTAACCCCCTCCGGAAACTTAGGTATTACTTGGACTGAAAGGGCCGAGCAATTTTGTCCAGAGGCTCTAATTTAGGCATGGAGTTCTTTTACGTGCCGTAAATCTACTACACGGGCCCGCCAGCTTAAAGTCCCTCCCGCAGGACTCCGTGCCCAGGATTTTTACGTCCTGAAAAACCCATTGACTGCGGCCGAATTTGATCCCGCGACCTTCGGATCTAGAGGCGTGCTCGCTACCTCTAGACCACCGCAGCCGACCTATATAATATAATATATTATATTATATTGTATTGTTATAAAGTTATGTAAAAGTATGGCGGTAAAAAGTCATATGGACCACCCGGTATATTGGCATAGTACACAATGGACAAGGAGTCATTTTATTGTTACATTAGCCTTGGGTACCCTAAGCATAAATAAGCCATTACTTATTTTCTTAGCAACAAAATCTACATGGATTTGCCATCCCAGTCCTGATTCCACATGCAGACGACGGGGCATGAAGGAGCCTCCCGGATAGCAAAGCATTTTGCTCTGTGCTATACTTAAAAAAACGTATCCATTAAATGTTTTGCATGTGCTAAAACGCTTGGGCTCACGTCTTAGAAAATTGAGAAAATGCTACAGAGGTTAGAGCTTTGAAGACAACAACCCACTTACACGACATGCAAGTCTAGTTCTACCTTCCCGTGAGTAGATGGCACAATGTGCCATGTACAATTTTACAGCTGAAATGATTGTACATCCAACGGCGTGTTTAAAATGTTTCTCACGGACATCAGCTTAGTATAATTATGCTCTCATATCTACCGACTGATAGATGTAGAAAATTGTTCTCTAACACAAAAACAATGATTTCCAAAATACATATTCATAAAAATTAGATACATTTTTTGCATATCCCTCGCTTATAGTGTGCGCAGAAGTGAGCTAACTATATAATACAGTTCGCAAAGAACTTTTCTCAATCTTAGTATTGTGTCTTCCTGGCCAGATGACTCAATGTTCCCGGAGTGTCCGGGGTTTGAGAGGTTCTAGATGCCTGTGGAACTGAGGTGGGAGGGCGCAGGTAAAATAAGCGGTGGTTGGCACGTCTGAAAGAAGACGAAACATGAAGTAGTCTCTCGGATAGCAAGATATTTTGGTCTTTACTAGACTAAAAGAAGTATCCATTAAATATTTGCATGTGCAAAAACGCCTTAGAGAATTGAGAAAAGATTACAGAGATAAGCGTCTTGAAGACAACAAGCCATTTGCTATTTGTAAACTCCCCTTGAAAATTATCACAGATCACATACATTAGTAATAATGATAAATATAATTAGTATTTGCCTATTTTAAGGTATCGTTATATATCTTTTGTGTTTCATTGTTTATATTGAAAAATTTGGACATTCATTGATGTGCATATAATTCATTATAGGTTAGATACATAGATAGATAGACAGACAGAAAGACAGACATATACAGAGAGGAGATAGATAGATGGATAGGTAGATAATTATTTCAACCTTTCACCTACCGATGATGTAAAGAATTGCCAAATAGAGTAAATTGATATAATAACATTATTAAATACCTGAATGTTATATGTGGGTTTCTTTACTATTTCTGAAAGATTTCATACGATAAGTTTCTGACACTGTTTTGAGAATTTTATAAAGCTTAATTGAAATAAATTCAATACCGTACTATACTGGTTAAAGCATACTCACATTTGTATATATAAACATTAGAATTATTTCGCGTTGCATGACTATGTACGGTATCACATGTTTTAAAGGTACGCATGTTTTTCTATTCATAAAGAAGGGAGACCAGGATATAAAATGGTTGGATAAAAAGTGGTTTAAAATGAGTCCTAGATGAAACTCCAAAGATGAATCTGATTGCTCTCATTTGTAAAATAAAAAGTCTACAAGAAGACGTGTTGTTTCCCCATAACAAGAAACCATAATTTAAATGACTATGTATATGGACATAGTACAGAGTGAGCAAGGACCCAATTGTTACGTTAGTCTTGAGTACCCTAAGCATAAATAAGCCATTACTTATTTTCTTAGCAACAAAATCTACGTGGTTTTGCCATCCCAGTCCTGATTCCACATGTTGACCCAAAAACTTGGCTGATTTGATGTCTGTACAATTAACTCTTAAATTAAAATTTAATGTTTATGTTATGTTATTATTATTAAATACTAAATAATTAGCATCCACATTAGCATTAGCATTAGGTGTATATGACGAACAAAATGGGAAGGTCATTAAAATGTATTAGGAATAATAGTGGCCCAAGTACAGAGCCTTGTGGTACACCATACGTCAACATTTTATAATTCTAGATATAATTCTAGATTTCTATTTCCCTTTAAAAGTACTGTTTGATGTCTATTGGTCAGATATGATGAAATTAGTTCACAGCTAACATTTTTAAAACCGTCAAATTTGAGTTTATACAAAAGAATTGTGTGAAAATCCGTGTCAAAACCTTTGGTAAAGTAAAAAAAAGCGACTATATACTACATTTCCGGACTCAAAACCAAAAAGACAACCCTTATAAAAGGATATTACTGCATCAGTGGTGCTACGAGCAGTCCTAAACCCTTACTGTTTATTAACTAATAAATAATTATTTTAAACTTTATACCTGTAAATGTGATTATTGATTAAAATGTCAAGTACTATTGACACGGTCGGTATTGTACCTATTGGCCTGTAATTCTAATATTCTGTTCTGTCTCCTTTTTTGAAAACTGGAATGACTAACATAGGCTACTTAAAAGCATCAGGGAATGTGCCAAGATCAAGAGAACAATAATTCAAAATGGTTCAGAAATAAAAGTACTTGCCAATTTTACTTTCTCGCATATACGTAGTATAGAGAAAGTATTGCGATCGTGACAGAAAATCGAAATCGAAATAACACCGGGAAAAGATGTTTCACGTTGCCAATCATTAATTACAGCTTGAGCGGTCATCAGAGAGATTACTTTCCGTTTCACAACTGGACTAAAAGATTCCCAGTAACCTATTCCTTTAATCTGATTAAAACCCTGTGCTACAAGGCGGGCCTTAAACTGTGTAACATTTCCATCTTGATCCTTTTAACTTTAAAAATCCATTTGGTACCAATTAATTTACAATTGATGGGCTTCTTGACTAGATCCCAAGTTTTGTTTCCCATTAACATAGACATTTCCTCTTCCATGGCTTTAACCCACTCAATTCTGTGTGTACTACTTAACGCCTCCTCTACAGTTCTAGGTTCACATAATTCACAACTACTATTTAAAACAGCTGACTGACAACAATTACACACTTCTTTGTGTTTTCTAACCCTCTCAGATCTGCGCAGTATAGTTGGTTCAATTACATCAAGAACAGCAGGTAATTCGCCTACTCCTCTTAGATTCTGAACGTCAGGTATAAGAGGTTCGATTACTTCATTAGGAATATCAAGTAATTCACCTGGGCCTACTCTCCCTAGACTCTGAGCATCAGATAAATTCTCACCTAAAAATTATTTCCCCAGTATCATCATCATCATCATCAGACTCGTCGTTTGTTATTTCTACATCAGAATTATCACCATTCTCAGTAACATTTATTATAACAGGTGTTTCTACTGAATTGACCTATGAATTGCCTTTAACTTTGTCTTTCATTGGGAAAATGCTCTCTTCAAATCTGACATCTCTGGATTGTATTACATAGTTACTAGTTACACTCCATAAACGATAGCCTCTTTTGTCTTTAGGATAGCCTAGCATAATACATCTTTCTGCCTTAGACTCCATTTTACTACCTTTTGCAGTGTTCTTAAATACCCATGCTTCACAACCAAACACTTTCATTCTTTGAAGCTCCTCTACATTCAATTGCATTTTGAACCACAATTCGTAAGATGTTTTACCATTTAAAGCTGATGATACACACCTATTCTTCAGGGGTGCCCACCCCCCTCAAGCTTCATGACTCACCCCCCCCCCCCAACTTCATTGCTCACACCCACAAACTTCATTGCTCACCCCCCAACCTGATTGGCTATCGACAAGGGCACCCATATGATATTTTCTGGGGTGGGGGTTATTTTGTTAAATTTATTTATTTTTTGTTGCTTTAACTTCTTGGGCCACTTTGTAACATTATATTAATAATTATAATAATATAATAAGTGCAACAAAATAAGTAGCCATAAAATAATTGCGGGGAGGGTAGAAAGTGCCGGGGGGTTTGAAATACCCCCAAAAAGGGGGTCGGGGGTCCATCCCCAGAAAATGTTAAAATATTGAACTAATGAAAATCACATTTTACGCTATTTTAGCACAGAAAAACTAGTTAGGAAATTTGTTTACCATACTCTAAAACATGCCAATGTAAATAAGAAATCATTACCTAGTGGGGCCTCCACGCCTGGAAAATTTTTAAATATTGAACTAATGAAAATCACATTTTACGCTATTTTAGCACTCAAAATCTAGTTTGGAAATTTTTTTACCGTACTCTAAGACGTGCCAATGTAAACAAGAAAATGTTACCTAAGTCAGGTGTCCACCCCCGGGAAATTTTTAAATGTTGAACTAATGAAAATCACATTTTATGTTATTTTAGCACTGAAAAACTAGTTAGCAAATTTGTTTACTGTACTCTAATACATGGCAACTTAAACAAGATATTGTTACTTAAGTTATAATACTTATTACTATTTATAAGAAAAGTTGAATAACACATGGAACAGTGGATATAATAAGCCTACTCATTATGTTATGAAAAGAAAATAACTGCTATATCATATTTGACACACCAACAAATCTTGTTTAAATAAATAAATATTTTTTTAAATACAAATATAGAATTTTAGGTTTTAACTTTTGGGGGTCCAAACCCCATGGACCCCCCTTTCCTAATCCACTGTTAGAAGAAACCTTTTGAAGTTATAAAATTTGACCGTTTTTATTTTTAACATATAAAACGCTAATTTTGCAACAATTTTCAACCCCCCCCCCAGAAAATTCATAAAACGATAATATTTTGCCCCCCCCAGAAATTTTAATGACGCAGTCTGCGTCTTAACCCCCCCCCCCCTGTGGGCAACCCTGTATTCTTTATAAAACAGGGAGTGTCTATGGCTTCTCCCCAGAAAGTAGCTGTCATGCCAGCTTGAATAAGCATACATCTAGAAAGAGTTAATAACTTTTGATTTAACCTCTCAGCTACTCCTATCTGTTGATGAGCACTTGCCATAGAAAATCTATGAAAAAAACCTTCAGTCTTACACAAAGATTTAAATTTTTCATCATTATACTCCTTCCCATTATCAGACTGAAAATACTTGATTTTTGTACCCAACACGTTATCAGTTCTATTTTTGTACTCTAAAAAACTGTCAAACACATCATTTTTCCCTTTTAAGATACTAACTTCACTATATCTTGAGTAATCATCAGTGAATGTACTAAAATAATTACCACTCCCTTCACTTTCAGGCTTCATGTAACACACATCTTAATAGACTAACTCAAGCAATTCGGATGATTTTCCCTTTCTTTCTGGATATGGAAGTCTTTTCGCTTTACCCTGATGACACACACTACAGTCTACAGTATTTTCTTTCGGGATTACTTCACAGTCAGGAATGTTGTTTGCATGCCCAAAACGCTTATGCCATATGTCCCGTGTAACTGCTTTCATCACGTCATTCCCTCGATGCATGGTTTGGTCTCTGTTGAAAGCACAGATGAACTGCTCTGTCCAATACAATCAACTTTGTCTATCTCATACCAATCACAGTCAATGTCATACATATCGTCCTCCACAACTCGGGCAGAGAACACTTCTTGGTCACCATTCAGTTTATCATAACCACAAAATAACCCATTGTCAATGTTGAAACAAAAACCTGATTTTTCAAGTTGACGCACTGACAAGAGATTATCGCTCACTTCAGGTACCCATAAAACACGTTGCAGTCCAAGAGTCCATCCACCGCATTTATCAGAAACTTTCATTGTAACAGTTCCATAACCCTTAACTGCACATGGTTCCTCTTTCTTGGCCACCTTCACACTGCCACACAGCACAAAAATTGTCTAATAAATCACGATGAGGGGTCATATGAGCATTGCACCCACTATCCAAAAACCAACGGTTAGGGTCACTACACTCATATTTATCGTTATAGTTCAGACGTAAATATTTGGATTTCCCTACACAGGCTCTATATTTAACTCTCACCATTCCGCAACCAAGGGTTTTCACTGAATCAGTTTCCTCATTTTGCTCAGTATCTTCACTCTCCATTTTTGCCTCCTTACTTTTGAAACTTTTCAGCACTTGTCCTCCAGGTTTAAATCCATTTCGTCCCCATTGAAATCCTGTCTTCCTTCCCTTTCGGAAGTTGGTACTGGTGTGACCTTCCTTTCCACACGAATAGCAGATTACTGTTCCTCTCGATCTTGCTTCCACATTCTTAGGGCAATCCCCAGCTTTATGACCAGTTTGATTACACAAAAAACAGGATACATTTGCTTCATCTCCAACTCTCTTTACAGTATTCCTAGTCAACAGTCCCTTTAACTCTTCTTCACCTTTTGTTCTCTGCTCAAACTCCCTCTGGTTTCTCTGTTCTTCAATCAGCAATTTATTCTTGACATTTTCTGTAGTCATATTCTCTTGATTCAATTCCATGATGTGAATGATGGACTTGTAGCGTTCCTCCTTTAGGCCTCTCGGCATAAAACCAGCAACAAAGTTTTCATCCAATTTAGTTCCCTGTTGACTCAAAAGATCACACAGGTTCTCCACTTTCGAAACATAATCCATCATTGACTCAGTCGATGATTTAGACAGAGTACACAGTTGCTCCAATGAATTAACGAACTGCACTGGACTCCTCTTGCAGTGAATATTCCTTAGTCTCTCCCAAGCAGTATTTGCTCTTATGCATTTACCCACATCATGTAAGTAGCAATCACTCACATACTGAACCAAATAAGATAGAACATCATCATTTCTATTTTTCTGTTTTTCGGTGAGTTCGTCCCAATCGATATTGTCGTAACCAGGTTCGATGCTTTCCCATAATCTCCTTTTCTTCAGAAACGCCATCATTCGGGTGCTCCATTGTACCCAATTTCTTGTATTCAATCTCTCAATGCCCTCCGACGACATAGTATTTCACACAATAATTCACAAGAAATGCTCAAATGTTACACAATCTGTTTATGCTCTCGTATTCTCGGTGTCGTCTGGGGATGATCTGGGCTATGTGGCATTGATCTGGGCTACCTCGCATTGATCTGGGCGCTTACCTGGGCCCATAACCTATCAAAAGTCTTCTTGTTCTCGTAGAATATTAAGACAACAAATTGCAGAAACTCTTTACTCAATTTATTTATGATACTCCATACCTTACAATGAACTCTGTACATTTATCCTCTCACAAGAAATCACGCTAAACATATTGAGAACAAGATAACATATTCACTGCAATATATTTGCTGCGTCACTACTTCTCGCCATTACGCGCTCTTTCTATTGACTTCCAGAGAGAAACGAAAACAAATGAAAAACAAAGGAACTATCTGGAAATTACTTGATAATAAAAAGAGGGAAATACAAAATCAAGAAACGCCTATTACATAAACAGTATTTCAACGATTTATAATGCTTTATTGTATTGTTAATTATTGCTTATTTCTTTTTCAGCCCTGCATGTATATTACTTTGCTTTATGTAATAAACTGAAAATCCTATATAAGGAAAGATGACTATAATTAAATAGTAAGGGATATCAAATTAAAGAGCGTGAGGAAAAGAACCAGAAGCTGTAGATCTTTTTCTTCAAGTTGCAGAACAATGTCCAAGAGGACCAGGGAGAATAACATCTAATAGTACCAACCCACAAATTATTGAAAATTTTTCAAATAATGTAATTTAATATTAACAAAGAACGTCAACAATAATACATATTAAATAATTTAAATTAAATAATGCAGTTAAGCATTAAAATACTCTGTGAATACCGAATCTTAAATAATACTCTAATACACTCATAAATACAATACCTACCAAATGACTGAACTCTTCAATCACTACTATATATATATATATAGTTAAGTTTGCTCACAGTTAAATATACTGCCCAATAGTATCTGTAGAAAAGCTTTTAATAAATAATGACATACAAATTTTGAGGTTTATTAATAGCCATACCTAACTGCAATCCTAATCCAAACTCACTCTTCATCAGTGCATATTCTTCAAAATGAACAGTAAGAAAGGTTTGACAATACTGAGCATAAATAAAGTAACTCAGAACAATGTTTACCATTACATTAAACTTGAATAAATTCTTTTCCAAAATAGAATACTATAGACAAAACCACTGAGCGAAGGTCATAACTCGAAGCAAGGTTAAATATATAATTTATGTAAGTAAGCTCAAAGGACAAAGAATCTACATGTAAGTACTGCAACAAGAATTTCCAGAAATAACCTCGCCAAAAACTATACTCAAAGGTAAATAATCTAAAGAAAAGAATTCGGAATAATACAATACTCGAATAGAATTTAATACCAAAACCCCCCCCCCCCAAAAAAATCAAAGGCAAAATCAAAGCTGAAGAGGAGTGACTTGAAAACTTCAAATAATCAGAGAAAATTTCTTTCTTAAGCTTTGTTACTTAAATTCAAAATATATTTAATAATTGTCAGAAAACAACAATGCAAATACAATTTGGAATTTGAAAAATGAAATTTCAAGCATATATTATATAAGATTTTATAAATCCAAAGTATTAAATTTTGAATAAGAATAAGGAATGACCCAAAGTACTATATTATTTATAAAATTTTAAACTGGAAAGACAGAGTGTATCTTCACTATAGGGGAATGTATAAGAACTAGGAGATGCCCGTGGCTTCGCCCACGATAATTCATTTAAAAATAAAAAATTAAGAGTAGGCTATAATAATTATTAAAGCATTATATTTATTAACACTTGCACGCGAATCATTCATAAACAAAGCCATTAATAATATTAATGAAAAACTAAAATTCCGGTTTCAGAGTACATTCTAAAATTAGAAAGAGCCCCCTGAGAAAACTATATCAGAATCGATTGTGCAGTTCCAAAGAAACCTGTGAACACATAATACGTATTGTTTCTCAACTATTTATTGACATGAATATGATGTGAATATTATTTTATCAATTCAGCGTAATTTTCAGAAATTATATAATGTTTCAAGGGAAGGAATGGTTTGTTTGGATTATTATCAGCGATATTTCAAGAGTTAAACCATCAATATTTTACTGCTGGTCCCCACGGTGCTTTGCCCACCATGATTCATTGAATCCAGGATTTTAAAGAAATTTACAGTGGTAGATTATTAAAAATGTTTGTGGTTCAGAGCTATGAAAATTGTAAGTAAAAATAAATTTAGAATATTTTTTCATTGTGTTCATTTCACTTAGACCTTATATAATAGCGGTTTACCTAATTTTGTAGTCGTCATGAAAGTTTAAACTGCGAGAGACGAACATCGCCGAGTATACCCGATGTCTCACGAAGCGGGCGAGCGAGCAAGCACGCTATTTAGGGCCGTTGAATTGTATAAGAGTAGATAGTATTAAATTTTAGGAATGATTATAACTTGAAGCTTGTGCTTTATAACAAGTATAACAAAGAATATAGCAAATGGATGAACAATGGTGGAGATGATTACTGACAGTCTTCAAATGGTAATAAAAATGAATAGTTTTTTGATTTCAAATAAATGGTATATGTATATTTCCTTTTTTATATAAAAAAATATGTAACTTGAATAAGAGTTCTGAATTTATAACCGAATAAAAAACTTCAAAAGGCTAATATAACAATTTTCAAAATAAGGAAATTTTCAAATAAGCAAAGTCTTTATGAATATCTTGCTATATATTCTTAGAAAAAATATGAACTGTGAAATAGACACCAAATACTCATGTAGTATAACCAACTAATAATTTATCCTTTTTTTATTTAGAATTTTCTGGGGGAAAAGTATGAATATAGATAGGGCAAAACATCAAGTCAAATCTGAAGAAAATGCACCTGATGAGATTTATTAGCTTACAGGAGAATTTATGCTTGTTGAACAACTGAAAATACCAAGGCAATAATATTTTGATTCTAATAATGAAATATGCCAAATGAAAGGCTAGCATACCCACTTGCTCATTTGCACATAATAGAACATCCTAAAAAAGGTTTGTCAAGAAAATCCTATACCAATTATTCAATATAGGAATTTTGCTTATTAATTATAGCCGATATAACTACAATAGGTAAAGTACATTAAATTCTTTTGAACGATTAGTGACCAGAATGTAGTCAGAACATTTGCCAAAAGGGTTTTTATCGCACTCACAAAATAGACAAGCTTCACCATACTTCAATATGGCGGAGACAAAAAGTATAAAATTTAGACAAGGGGAAGATATAATTAAAGTGAAAAGATTCCGATGTGGCTAAAAGAATCCATTAAGCACGGAATATAATTTATAACATGACTGGAAATACATTTCTACATAGCATATGGCAGAAAAATTTATCGTAGAAATATAGGACATTCCATACAACAGCTGACACAATGAACAAGTCTATGACGTCAGCATCGCTTACGATTTGATAGAGCATGGCGTGACATAGTGGGTTGCCTTTACTTTTCTTAAAAGCTTGTTTCTGACAAGAGAATAGATTTTTCATTATCCAGTATAATAGGACAACATTTCATGTTACATTTATTATGGTTAGGGAGTTATGCCTTTTTAATTTTAACTGGCTAGTTTAGCTTAAATCTCATAACAGAAAACTTTACTAATATGAACTGTGCTCATCTTCATAGAATCTGATACTTCGAAATTTACTTGATAATATTAACTTCTTGTGCTGAAGGCACATTATATATATTTTATAAGAACATAGTGATGAACTCGCTTACTCACACTCACGGGGACAGGAACTCCTCCGGACTCGCAGCACTCAACTACACTAGGCAAGGGCCCAACACAATCAGAAGCGCACAGCAAGTACAGATTAGGAGTCCGTCTGCTCTATCCTGTCACAAACAAGATGAAAGAGATGGAGATAGTCAAGAACTACCCCCTACTGCAACACAATGCGAAATCCTCATCAGGGTTAACGGTACACCCACTCTGTTGCAAAAATTCCTGGTGTCCGCCCCCTTCCTTGAACACCATAAACAAGTTTTGATGAACGTTGTGGCAGCACTGGTGCGAGAGAGATGGTGAGTACTTTCATCTCTTTCCTAAATGTTTGTGACAGGATAGACCAGACGGACTTTAGTCCCCGACCGTTCCGCGTAGAGGGCGGCACATACACGATATTCCAGAACAAGAGCAGCCAGAGAGAGGGAAACCGTGGTAAATTTAACCACGTTACACCTTCAGATAAGGTTAGAGGAAAAGCTTTATCAATTACATAAAGAAAGATCAAAATAAAATAATTAACTTTTCATATATGTTAACAACAGTGTATAAATAAATTCAACACAACTGTTTTAAAATAAGTACCAATTAAATCTCACTAATATTATTTATTACTCGTCTATAACTGAAACGGTCTGATTTATCATTGTTGATGGAGGGATTCAGGATCATACTATTTATATTAACGCGCTACTAGCGCATGTTTAAGGGGAGGTTGTAGGCACATATGATAAATAAATGTGAATTTTCTGTTTATTGTATGTTTTGATTGTTTATTGTATGATTTGATTGAATTAAGTATAATTTACATGTTACCTAATCGTTTTGTGCCATAATGGCACAGAAAATATCTTTAACTCATCGGCACAAATTACCGGCTGCGAGCCGGGCACAATAATGTAAGTCCATTCATACTTTCCGGCTGCCAGATGGGACCGATTCCTTTTCCTTTTAGTTCTAGCTTTTCCTGAGTAGATGGCACAATATGTCATGTATAATTTTACAGCTGGAATGATTATATATAAAACGGCGTGTTAAAAGTTTTTTCACGGACATCAGCTTAGCATATGAAGACCACAGGGAAAGAACGTGGAAAGCTTAGCATATGTCCATTTTTAGCCCAATTGAGATAGGAATGAAATCTTTTTCTTTTTTGAAGGGTCTTTATAACTGCTTATAAAGCAAGAAAGAACCGTGCTTATTCCACACATTGCAAGCAGATATTTATTTCATGTACAGTGAAAGAACGTGCTTACCACCATGCAAACAGTGAAAGAATGTGCTTTGTCCCACCATAGCCCAGTAGTAAGAGCCTACAAAATGAATAATCTATTTCCTTTAGCTATAAAAAGACCTGCAATTTTATGCCAACAAAGCACTTTTGTTATGTTTTCATTGTTTTAGAGTAATTTATACCACTATTCCATCATTTTGGCAATCCACAATTTTATTTCTCCTTTGTCTGACTTATGTTGCTGGTGTGTGAAATGTTATGAAATTGTTCTTTCCAGCTAAAAGAAGGTTTGTTTAAAATTAAAAAGGTGACGTACTTAGTTATATACTTAATGGCAATATACAATTCCTCAGCAAGCTATAGGAATTAAATCTATTTTATTGAACCCGAAGGTACATTGCCGCCCTTACCTGAATCCGCCATTCAACCCTATTCTGTGCTAACTCCATCCAATCATCCCTAGCAAATCCTACTTCCCTTAAATCCATTCTTAGATTGTCCTCCCACCCACGTCTAGGTCTTCCGCATGGACTTTTCCCTTCGGATCTCCCAATCAGTACTTTTGAGATATGTCCCTCCCCATGCGTGCAACATGTCCAGCCTACTTCATCCTTTGCGATTCAATTACCCTTACTTATATCAGGTGAAGCGTACAACTCATGAAGCTCGTCGATATGCAATTTTCTCCAGTCCCCATTTTCATCCCAAATATTTTTCTAAGGACCCTGTTTTCGAACACTCTCAGACTATGTTCTCCCCGATCAGTAAGCGGCCATGTCTCACATCCATATAATACAGCCGGCAGGATAATAGCATTATAAATCTCAATTTTTAGATTTCTGGACAGAAGACGAGAAGATAAGAGTTTCTGAACTGCATAAAACAAGCATTTCCAGGTTTGAGTCGAGATTCAATATTATTTCTGTCTGTAATTGTTGTTCCCAGATATTTGTATTCCTCCACTTGTTCGAACAATTTACCGGCTATTCTAGTATTTTGTGGAGCATTATTTTGATAATCCATGACCATAGACTTAGTTTTTCTGTATTAATTTCCAATCCAACAATCCTGCAGGTATCAAAAAGGCTTTCAGCATTACTCTCGATTGTGTTTACGTCATCGCCCAACAAGCAAACGTTTTCTGCATAAGCTAAAATCGGGTGACTGCCATTTATTTCTGAGCCTACCTTATTTTCCTGAACTTTCCTAATGGCATATTCCAAAGCTAAATTAAAAAGTAAAGGTGAAAGTGCATTTCCTTGCTTCAAGCCACTTATAATGGCAAAACTATCTGATATAAATTTCCCTACCCTCATTCTGCTATAGGTTTCATTTAGACACATTTTGATCACCATAACTAACTTCTTTGGTATCCCAAACTCAATGAGGATATTGTACAGTTTGTCTCGCTTAACAGAATCATATTCTTTTTTAAAATCTATATACAGCTGGCGAACAGACTTATTATATTCCCACTGTTTCTCCAAGATTTGGCGAATACAAAATACATGATCAATGGTTGATCTATTTCGTCTAAATCCACATTGTTGATCTCCAATGATTTTGTTCGCATAAGGGGTTAATCTTGACAACAGTATTTTTTATGATGTTGATAAGAGAAATTCTTTGATAGTTATTACATTCGGCCCTATTTTCCTTTTTATGGATCGATATAATAATAGATTCTATCCATTTCTTTGGCAATTCCTCCTTTCTCCAAATCATAAGGATGAGCCTATGGATCTTTGAGTTTAATCCATCCCCACCTGCCTTAATTAATTCTGCTGGAATGTGGTCAATGCCTGGAGATTTGTGTGTTTTTAATTACACTATGGAGTTGGTTCAGCAACCAACGGCTCTGCTGTGAATATTTCACTTTCTACATTTTAGACATCTCCAATAATTGATTAAAGAAAAATGTCCACCTATTCAAAATATAATTTGGAGCTGTGAGTATAGTGCCATCAATGTCCTCAATTATGTTTGTTCAAGATTGAAAACCTTTCTTCAACTCATTTATTCCCTTGTAGAGATCCCTAACATTTTTGTCTTTACTATTTCAGTCTAATTCATTTACTTTATCTTTGAGATATGTTTTTCTTTGTTCTAATGATTCTCGAGGTTTTACGTTTGGCATTGTTGCGATTTTCGACCGTAGTGTCATTCGGATTCTGCAACCACTGTAGTTTTGCCTGCTTTCTTGCATTTACTAATTTTTACGTCCTCATAATCGAACCACGGTTTATTTCGTTTCAGTTCAAGTGGTCCTAATTTTTCTTTTGTGGCCACTTTAATATCGTTTTTAATGCATTCCCAGGTATTATCGATATTCATATCGACCCTATCTTGTTATTCGGCGATGTTTTATAGGACTAAAAATCTATTAGAAATCTCGACTTGGTAAGTATTCCTACTTTGGTCTTCACCTAGCTTTTTCAGATTGAATCTCTCTACCTCGAAATTTTGCCTAGTTCCCATGTTTAATGAAAGTCTCTCTCAAACAGCCGCAACTGTCAGATAGTGATCCGAATCGCAGTCAGCACCCCTAAAGTTCGAAGTCGATTATACTAGACTGCCTTCTTGCATCGATTAGCACACGGACGATTTGATTATAAGTCTTTCCATCTGGCGAGGTCCAGGTGTATTTATGAATATCACGATGTGGGAATTTTGTACTCTTTACGATTAAATTTTTAGCGGTGGCAGAATTAAGTAGTCTAAACCCATTGTCGTTGCTCTGGAAGTGAAGTATTTCGTTCCCAATAGTGGGCTTGAAAATATATTCTCCCTTCCTACTTTAGCATTGAAATCTCCTAGCACAATTTTCATGTGATATGCCGGAAACTCATCAAATGTTCGTTCTATTTCCTCATAAAAACTGTCCTTGCCAACATCTTGTTGGTGCATGGACATTCATAACTATGATGTCACATCACTGTCCTATTAGAATAACATAAAAAAGTTTATCTTTAATAAATTCTACTTAATTCTTCTATGTAGAATGTGAATTGCCTGAAAATTTGTCATTGTATTTTTTAAATTTTTTGTATAAAGATCACAAAAGTCATCACATCAAAGTGGTTTGATCTCCATGACACCTGCTGTGAGTAGATCAAGAAAGGGGGTGGATGAATCTAAATTTTGTTACTGTAACTACAATTATCGAATAAGGGTGAAGAGAGGAAATGAAGTGATTGGATTTCCAGTTTGCAGAAATGCTTTTACTAGTCTTCACGGTATTGATGACCATATAGAAATCTTTGAAACATCAGCTTAGCATCTGCTTTTATACAGTGGCGGCTCGTGGCCGGAAAATTAGGTGAAGAGGAAAAAAATGCCACATGCTTACGTTAATAACCGAACTCACCTATGTCTTGTATAGCAAATCAATCCTTCAATAGTCCTTTAAGGCTGCAAACTTGTCGGTGATATCATCATAGGACGGCTGCATTTCTTCTAGCTGCAGTAAAGGTTCTTTCTGAATTGAAATATTCGCTAAACAAGATACTTGTCTGGCAACATTTTTGATCCTTCATTTAGTAGGCCTACGTCGTGATCTGACAGCTGGCACAATGATGATTTGATTTTAAACAATGCGGGAAAAATATAGTTATTATTTATAAAATCTGATACATTTTATTCATGGAATACTCTTAATAAATCCCAATCGGGATTATGAGTTTCATTAGATAAATTCGATCCTGCTTTTCCGCCGCGAATCTATTGATGTTTATCGTTATTATTATTCTCATAATCAGATTATTCAGAATATTCCATTCATGCGATGCGGACTTGAAATTGACTAATAATCTTTAGCAATGCCTCGGATATCGACCAATGACTATTGTTTATCTTATAAGTTAATATGCTTGCAAGGGTCGGAAAGATGCAATTTTATCTGATAAACTTCAGCTCGTTACTGGATACTTCAAGGCATTAATATGCAGTGATTAATATGTCACATGTCATATGATTGCCTATGAAAAAATATGCATTGTAGGAATGAAACGTCGTGATTCAACGTTGTCGTCCTATGGCGTCCTATCGGTGACGATCTCCGAAGATGGTTCAGTGTTGTGACACGTGACAGTGGGCTTTCATCACAGTACACAGTAGTCTTGGTATATGGTGACAAACATTAAATAAATTAACTTCTAGTCTCATCCCTATGCCTCACTTTTGTGCTATACAATCGAACGCCTATGATTTTTTTCCGTTAATGATATTTAATTTTATGAGAAAGAATCCAAGCTCCTCTACCATTCATACTTCAATGAAGTATATGGTTGTTTATAAACACCTTTTAAATAATTAATTGAAAATTGTTAAAAATAAAAATTCTAGCTCTTTAGCGTCTATGCAAATTGTGTGGAAAATTTAAACAAAATTGTTATTTTTTTTATTTTTTTTATTTATTAAATCGTGAAGAATGAAAGTCTGTTCTAGCCTCGCCCAAAGATGTAAGACTTAAAAGCATGAGTTTGTACAAACGATAACTGGCTTATAACTACCCTTCAAATTATAAGGATACCGTATAAAAGTAAGAAAAAGTCGTCAATCTCCCCAGAAGATATCTAATCCAAATACGTTTTATTTATACACGATGTTTAGTTCTCAAGCCACACAGACACGTTCCTGAAAATATTATTGGACATAGGAGAATTCAAAACAGGTATTTATGTTAAAAACATTGATTTCGAACATTTATTACCTTTGGTACGGGTAGAGGAAGTGAAATTGGTGCTTTGTTATTAATGGAGCTGTTAGCAGAAGAGGAGTAGGTATGAAACCCGCCACACACAGCTTGCTGTGGTAAGCACACGCATCTTGAAGCCGAAGGACGACACCTTCGTGGGTAGTCTGATCCCTTCAGCATGGACGTGGGATAAGCGAGAAAAATGCTGCTTGCAGCAACAACTAGCATCATTTTTAGTGGACCAGACTACCCATGGAACAGGGGAAGTGAATCAAGGCTGCTTCGTGCTTCTTTGCAAGACTCGAGAGCTCTCTGGCGCCTCCTCCTTTAACATCACTCGTGGCGGGCAATGCAAAATTACATAAATGCATTTATAGTAAAAACCAACATTCGAGATATGGGAAATAAACTTTAAAAATACGTATTGTAAAGGAAAAATACTGGTGAAGTGCTACTTCACCTACTTCACCTGAATAGCCGCCACTGCTTTAATATCTACAGACTGAAAGATGCACACAATTGTTATCATTCACAAAAACAACGATTTTCCAAATATATGCATAAAATTTAGATATTTATTTGTTGCCTAATGTAACCCCCTCCCCACACTTCACGGTCATCTAACAACAACATACAACTCTTCTTCAGCTAGGCTCCATCTTCTGCTACCCAGAGGCTCTGAAAATATGACCTAGGGAGAGGGAAACAAAGAAACGAAGAGCTTGGAAGTCTCTTCCAGCCTCTTCACCAACAAAGAAGTAAACCTTACTTCATATGGAAGCTAAATTATAAAGTATATAAAAATAAATTTCATTACATAAACTAAAACTTGCTTTAACATGACAAAGATAAGTTTTTGACAGTGGAAAATATAAGATGTGTGTACAAAAATCTGAAAGGAGACATATGGTATTTTACAATGAAGACTACAGATAAAATGGACTGAAGGTCCCAATTAAAACATTTTAGGGTGAAGCCCTCTTTCTTTTACAATAAATAAATCCTGGAAAAGAAGTAAATTAATATACATGCAAAATATTTCCATTTACAAACAAATAGCATACTTCGGTGTGAAGCACCATAATAAATGTTACATAGTTTAAACCTGAAAGAAAAGACATAGTAAAATTTCAGATACAGATTTCATAATCAGGTGTGAAGCACCTCTTTAAAATGTTTCAATTAATTTACATTCTTTAAATAGTATTAAATTTCAAACGGCCAGATGTTTACAATAAAATTCAAAACCCTATCAAATTAAAATAAATATATAATATACAAGCAGTTAAAATATAATCACAAAATAATTTCATAAGTAATATCAATCTGACCTAACTTTAATTTTATTGACAACATGGCTGGCATAATTTAAAATGTTATACATCAAAATTACAAATTCACAAGGGCAGCTAAAATACAGAGTTCCTACATACCTCATATTTCCATGCATACCATATAATCTGCGCAGACACATCACACATGCCCCTCTTCACATCATGCTCAAACAGACATGGCCTAAATAAAAAATACTGCTCCCCTTTGAAGTAGGATAGAACAGGCTCATTTGCTACATGTAATCAAATACGGAGAACAAAGAATAAAATACAAAAGAAATAAATTTAGAAAAGAACCACATGTTTCAAGGTAAGAGGAAGCCGTAGGAACTGCACACAAATAAAATTAAGATCAAACCTCAACAACAAATATCCCAGCATGCAATTAAATTAACAGTCTAGCATGATTTACATTTTATACAAATGGTGGCCACACAATTTATCTACTTATATCACAAACATCTTCCATGCGAAATCCTTTAGGTTAATATTATTAACATACACAACGCCACCGTCACCTGACAAATTGCAAGACTGACAAAACGCATGTTTGGGCAATCCTAAAATCACACTTTTACCCTACAATGCAGTCCCCACATATCAACAACTTAAATCATATTATACCAAGCTACGACATACCCTAAAACATGGTGTAACAGAAGGAAGACATCGAAAGCAGCCTACATAATTGGCGGCATAAACACACTAAATCGTTACATGTTGTTCCCCGGATCCATGGTAGGCAAATAAGGACGAGAAAAAGGAGCTATTCCCTTTTATAGGATATTACCAAATGACGTCATAGCCCATACTACAGAACACCGCCATCATCATTGCTTAACCATTCGCACATACTCTTATAAACTCGAAAAACAAAAAGGTAACGCAATGCTAACTTCCAATCAAAAACATTAATATATACAAATAAGGCAGATCACGTCCGACTGAACCCAAATGCAAACTGCGACAAAAGCCAGCAATGATGCCAAACCGTATTTACTAGGACAGGGTTGCCGAGTGAGAGAGGAAGGGAGAGCAATAACCCACTGCCAGCAGTCGTCAGCTGATCAGCTGAGAGTAACCTAAATACTTTCTCTCTGCCTAGCTCTCATCATTCTATTGTTGCGTAACTCTGGGCTAGTTAAATTCACCATTATAAATGTAAAGCCCTCACATAAGGAAATAATACGAAACTGTAGCAATTAAAAAAACATTTGAAAAATGAATTGCTACAATCTCTAGCCCCCCAAAGAGGAATATATGGTCTACATAAATTCCACACACTAAAGTCAGAACTGTAGCAAATAAAATATCATGTGAAAAAGAACTGCTACAATCTCTAGCCCCCAAAGTTGAATATATGGTCTACATTTATTCCACACACTAAAGTCAGAACTGTATCAGTGAAAGTATGGTGTCCGAAAACTGACAAGGCACACACCAAGAATTGGTCCGACCACAATAGGAGCACCGAATAACTATGAAGTATCATACCTGCATACAAGTGCCCCCTTTACTTGCATATCAGACTTCATGTTTCACTTAGTGTCCAGACTTCGTGCTCACTGACCGCCACTGATGCCTTCACAGAGACGAGACGCAAGGCGAGATACGTCTGCAAGCTTCAATCAGCAGACAGGTCAGCTGGTCAGAATCCAGATTCTGGTGGTAGCCCACAGCTCAAGGCACCTCAGTGATACAGGATCTGCTTCAGCGGACAGGCCTTCCTGAGAACATAAACTTAGCGGCAGATAACTGAATTCACAAAAAAAAAAAAAACATGAGAAATAACCCTTCCTAACCTATCCACTAAAGAAAATTCAATTTAAACTTTTGAAATCTTATATCCAATAAAGTTACAGTGATCATGAGTGCCAACTCAAATAAATTTTACTGTTTCTAACAATTAAGAATTTCCTAACCTTATTCCATTCATGCACTCTCTTTTCTCACAAACTTCACCCAAAATTTGATTCAGAAATTTAAATTACAAGTTATTCTAACCAACATAATCTACAAAATAATTACATGTGACATAACCTATAAATAATAACTTAACTTTACCAGTGGGTTTGTTTCCAGAAAAAAAAGGAATATATTATTCTTGGTTTTACTCCAGGTTAATAGTTTACCTCCATTTATATACAATGTCAAATCGGGAAGTTACTTTGGACCAAGAGATGAGAAAAGATAACAGAAGGAAGCCTCCAGACTACTCCTTCTACTGGAGTCCTTCACGGCTTACTCATACTGCAAATCTCAACATATAGTATGGCCAAAGAACATAAAAGACAAAATCAAGGCTGTGGAGAAAGTCACAATCATTAATAAGCATTTATAACTTCGCAGCAGCTTTCCTATGATTCAGAGTGGACCTTACCACTCCGACATGATGAGCGGACATTCAGAAAGTTTCCTCCTAACTAACGAACAAGACCACAACATCTCTAAGAACATAACTATCAAGGCAAAAGACAAAACGATCTAGTCCTCCGGACATTAAGAAACAGTAGGAAAGTATTCCTCTCCATTCTAGGCAATAGAAATCCTACAGTACGGTTAGCATTTACGCTTAAAGCAGCAACAATATCTCTAGGACCTAAGTGGGCGTTCTCCCTACAATAGACATGATTGGAGAAAACTCAGAAGGTCCCCATAAAACCACTGAGCCAAACTCTCCCCTAGGGAATTGTCTATGAGGCTGCATTCAAAGAAAACTCATTCCGAGCATCTTTGAACAGATACAATAGAAAGAGTGCTCCAAAGGTCACTGGTGGCCTATCATGACCCGACTGGAATCCTTCATCAGTCTAAGCCACTCAATCCTACAGTACAATTAATTCACCTGCAACACATGCAGTTCTGCTACACCCTCCAGGTGCAGGTAAACAAAACTTCTACATAACCTAACTCTTGACCCCTCACTTTACATTTATAAGTTTGTTTAACCAGAAAACAGCTGATCTGTGTGTGCTCCACCTCGGAAACGGTATTATAAGTCACACAGTCAGTCCTAAGTCAGAAACGTCCGTCACTAGTCTACTCCTCAGCTTCACAACACACAAAACAGATGCAAACTATAGTCTAAACAAACTTCAATTATGTATTACTATTTCATTATTTTAGACAAATCCGGGATATAAAATTTAACTTTAAAACTCCCCTGGCAAAAAAATCTAGCCAGGACAGCAAGGCTATACTTAGCTGCATTAGAGCAAAGCCTATCTTAAATTAAAATTTCCTCAATTAACTTGTGCTGTGACTGAAATATAAACAGAGTGACTACCAAGGAGATGGCTCACTACACATCTGCCACGACACTGCAGAGTTACATTTAACACTGGGAAAGCTAGCTTTATAACAGGTCTATCCTATACACAAATAATAAAAAAAGAAATAAACTCACCGAATAGGCTACTACTGTAGACTGGGTGAACAAGATAACTCCTACAGAACACCTGAAGTTATAGGAACTTCATATTCCACTGGAAATGACCACACAAGCTGCTGCAAGCTTTATCCCTGATTAGCTGTAGGCTAGTGTCTACTGGTGCCTACTGACAGCTAGCAAGGCTCAGGAAATCCTCACCACAAACAGCAAAATGTTACATGAAAAATAATATATACAATATTAAGTTAAAGTTCATGGAAACAAACCCCACAACACAAATATAATAATACCCTTTCATACATAAATAAATAAAATTCCTACATCAAATAAAATTCAAATTTTGCATAATTTTTACACAAATAGATGCACACAAAATTTCCACTGTCATAACTACTATATAACAAAAAGGGCACAAGAAAGCAGCAACATGGAGAATCGAACAACCACGCTACTGCTTACCAGTTGTAACCCCCTCCCCACACTTCACGGTCATCTAACAACAACATACAACTCTTCTTCAGCTAGGCTCCATCTTCTGCTTCCCAGAGGCTCTGAAAATATGACCTAGGGAGAGGGAAACAAAGAATCGAAGAGCTTGGAAGTCTCTTCCTGCCTCTTCGCCAACAAAGAAGTAGACCTTACTTCATATGGAAGCTAAATTATAAAGTATATAAAAATAAATTTCATTACATAAACTAAAACTTGCTTTACATGACAAAGATAAGTTTTTGACAGTGGAAAATATAAGATGTGTGTACAAAAATCTGAAAGGAGACATATGATATTTTACAATGAAGACTACAGATAAAATGGATTGAAGGTCCCAATTAAAACATTTTAGGGTGAAGCCCTCTTTCTTTTACAATAAATAAATCCTGGAAAGGAAGTAAATTAATATACATGCAAAATATTTCCATTTACAAACAAATAGCATACTTCGGTGTGAAGCACCATAATAAATGTTACATAGTTTAAACCTGAAAGAGAAGACATAGTAAAATTTCAGATACAGATTTCATAATCAGGTGTGATGCACCTCTTTAAAATGTTTCAATTAATTTACATTCTTTAAATAGTATTAAATTTCAAACGGCCAGATGTTTACAATAAAATTCAAAACCCTATCAAATTAAAATAAATATATAATATACAAGCAGTTAAAATATAATCACAAAATAATTTCATAAGTAATATCAATCTGACCTAACTTTAATTTTATTGACAACATGGCTGGCATAATTGAAAATGTTATACATCAAAATTACAAATTCACAAGGGCAGCTAAAATACAGAGTTCCTACATACCTCATATTTCCTTGCATACCATATAATCTGCGCAGACACATCACACATGCCCCTCTTCACATCATGCTCAAACAGACATGGCCTAAATAAAAAATACTGCTCCCCTTTAAAGTAGGATAGAACAGGCTCATTTGCTACATGTAATCAAATACGGAGAACAAAGAATAAAATACAAAAGAAATAAATTTAGAAAAGAACCACATGTTTCAAGGTAAGAGGAAGCCGTAGGAACTGCACACAAATAAAATTAAGATCAAACCTCCACAACAAATATCCCAGCATGCAATTAAATTAACAGTCTAGCATGATTTACATTTTATACAAATGTTGGCCACACAATTTATCTACTTATATCACAAACATCTTCCATGCGAAATCCTTTAGGTTAATATTATTAACATACACAACGCCACCGTCACCTGACAAATTGCAAGACTGACAAAACGCATGTTTGGGCAATCCTAAAATCACACTTTTACCCTACAATGCAGTTCCCACATATCAACAACTTAAATCATATTATATCAAGCTACGACATACCTTCAAACATGGTGTAACAGAAGGAAGACACCGAAAGCAGCCTACATAATTGGCGGCATAAACACACTAAATCGTTACATGTTGTTCCCCGGATCCATGGTAGGCTAATGAGGACGAGAGAAAGGAGCTATTCCCTTTTATAGGATATTACCAAATGACGTCATAGCCCATACTACAGAACACCGCCATCATCATTGCTTAACCATTCGCACATACTCTTATAAACTAGAAAAAACAAAAAGGTAACGCAATGCTAACTTCCAATCAAAAACATTAATATATACAAATAAGGCAGATCATGTCCGACTGAACCCAAATGCGCACTGCGACAAAAGCTAGCAATGATGCCAAACCGTATTTACTAGGACCGGGTTGCCGAGTGAGAGAGGAAGGGAGGGCAATAACCCACTGCCAGATGTCGTCAGCTGATCAGCTGAGAGTAACCTAAATACTTTCTCTCTGCCTAGCTCTCATCATTCTATTGTTGCGTAACTCTGGGCTAGTTAAATTCACCATTATAAATGTAAAGCCCTCACATAAGGAAATAATACGAAACTGTAGCAATTAAATTAACATTTGAAAAATGAATTGCTACAATCTCTAGCCCCCAAAGAGGAATATATGGTCTACATAAATTCCACACACTAAAGTCAGAACTGTAGCAATTAAAATATCATGTGAAAAAGAACTGCTACAATCTCTAGCCCCCAAAGTTGAATATATGGTCTACATTTATTCCACACACTAAAGTCAGAACTGTATCAGTGAAAGTATGGTGTCCGAAAACTGACAAGGCACACACAAAGAATTGGTCCGACCACAATAGGAGCACCGAATAACTATGAAGTATCATACCTGCATACAAGTGTCCCCTTTACTTGCATATCAGACTTCATGTTTCACTTAGTGTCCAGACTTCGTGCTCACTGACCGCCACTGATGCCTTCACAGAGACGAGACGCAAGGCGAGATACGTCTGCAAGCCTCAATCAGCAGACAGGTCAGCTGGTCAGAATCCAGATTCTGGTGGTAGCCCACAGCTCAAGGCACCTCAGTGATACAGGATCTGCTTCAGCGGACAGGTCTTCCTGAGAACATAAACTTAGCGGCAGATAACTGAATTCACAAAAAAAAAAAAAAAAAAAAAAAAAAAAAAAAAAAAAAAACATGAGAAATAACCCTTCCTAACCTATCCACTAAAGAAAATTCAATTTAAACTTTTGAAATCTTATATCCAATAAAGTTACAGTGATCATGAGTGCCAAATGAAATAAATTTTACTGTTTCTAACAATTAAGAATTTCCCAACCTTATTCCATTCATGCACTCTCTTTTCTCACAAACTTCACCCAAAATTTGATTCAGAAATTTAAATAACAAGTTATTCTAACCAACATAACCTACAAAATAATTACATCTGACATAACCTATAAATAATAACTTAACTTTACCAATGAGTTTGTTTCCAGAAAAAAAAGGAATATATTATTCTTGGTTTTACTCCAAGTTCATAGTTTACCTCCATTTATATACAATGTCAAATCGGGAAGTTACTTTGGACCAAGAGATGAGAAAAGATAACAGAAGGAAGCCTCCAGACTACTCCTTCTACTGGAGTCCTTCACGGCTTACTCATACTGCAAATCTCAACATATACCCTAGTAGCACACTTCGTTGGCCTAACGGAGGGATTTTGTTGGCATGGTTGGGATATGTTGGGAAAACGTTCGTTGTAATTTCCTCGGTTAGCCCAATATACGTTTCCGTTGCGTCATGCGCTAAGTCCTACCGTTGGGTCTATGACGGTGGCCCAACGCGCGTTCGCCCTACCGTTGGTGTTATGATTGCTGGCCCAACAAAAAATGTCGTTGTAATGTGATCGCATTTATGTTAAAATTAAAAAGTGTTGAAATAACATTATAAGCGTGAAATTTTTAATTCTCATAAAATAAAATAGTGTTAGTTCATTAATTATTCGAACTCATTATGTGTAACCTGTATGCGAAAAGTTATAATCACACGAATATTCGGCAATTTCCGGCGCGCCTCGTACCGGTGCATTGTGGGGATTGCCGGGGATTTCCGTTGAAGAGACGCATACATGCTAGCGTGCATTCGCCATCTTGAGCTGTTGAGTGGAAGAAGCCTAGAATATGTGTTTGAAGATCAGATAAGATAAGGTAAGTTTGTTTATTCTCTGAATATTACCGGTACGTTAATTTCATTTAACTCTACTGGAAGATGAAAGAATCATGGGATCTATGCATTTAGTTTCGCAGGGGCATAGCCAGGAATTAGCAACCAACATATAGGCCTCATTCCAAACACACTGATTAGGGAATACGTGAACAACTTGAACAAAATATCTACAACGATTCTTATTTATTAGACTGAAAGATGTGGCAAGCTTTTCGGCAAAAGATAGATTTATGCTGCACCCCAGCCAAGCTCCGCTGTTTTGTTAGGTTAGGAACGTTTATGTTAGTTTAGGAGCAATATAGTGAATAGCACGAGGTTTATTATGTCTCACATTGAATTTCTTCTGTGACGAAATTTACATTATAATTGTTTATTTGTTTCAGATGATTTACTGAAATCAAGGCAGAAGGAAATCAAAGCAGAGGAGGAGATTCCTCAGTTCTCAAGATCAATTGGGATTTTCAAGATTTCAAACCTGCATATATGGAGCATGCAGTTATGTGTCACAATCAAGTATTTCGATTTATTATACCGTGCATGTTACAGTAGGCCTTAGTATTTCATGTAAACGCATGTTATATAAATTTATGTAAGTCTTTCCACGTTATGCCCTCATTATATAGTCTAAGAAATCCAGTAAATTGATTCTTGGGGTATGGTCCACGACTCTACTACAATTCCACGCGCCGTGCTGCAATCGTTATGCGGGCCCTCGGTTGGGAACCAACACTCCCATTGGCCGGCAGCCATTTACCCAAAGGCTTCTCCAGTGCTACCAGTAGTTCTATATTCTCATGCTTTCCATTTGAGTTATATGGTTAGGTTCCCCCGTTAGTTTATGATAAGTACCGCACTCCAAGCTCCCGGTGTGAAGGGGGTCTGATGGAAGCACGGAAGGGGGTCCTGGTGGGGCTTGGGGGCAAAGCCCCCAAAAAAAGAAAAACAAGAAAGGGACCCGGGGCTAATGCAAAGTTACCGTCCTCGGTTGAAGGGGTCTGGTGGAAAGCAGGAAGGGGGTCCAGGGGCTGCGGGGCTTGGGGGCGAAGCCCCCAATACAGAAAAACAGGGAAATCTGGGGTAGATATGAAGTTACGTATACGATAGGTACCTCGGCCTCGATACCGAATGAGCCATTGAGACCGGGTTTTTACCGTTAGGTTTCCAGTATTGGATTATCAGCACGTGACCAATTGCATGAAAACAGAACATCGGCCAGCGCATGGAGATTCGTGTTTTGACAGCAGTTCCCAGCGCCATTTTAGGTTAATTTTGTCCCTACTTCTTCACGTTTTTACTTGTATTTAGGACCTTTGAACAAATATATGGTGCTTATAAATGGAATCTATAGGTTTTAAAGGATAATATAACATCAAATTTGGTCGTTTTCCGTGCTTTTAAAATTAAAATATCACTTGTAGTAGAGAGGTGGACCATCCCCGATTCTTGATTCAGGGAATGTTGCCAGTAACATTTAATTATGATGTCTTTATATTCTCATATAAGTTATAATGTGCACTTTTAGCCTTTAATTGCCGGTACTTTGATTAATTAATTTGTTACCCAGTTGTCTTGTGACCAATTATGCCATCATTATTAAGCTCTATCCACAATGTGCAGCTGGCTGCTTGAAAGCTGCAGTTAACATTGAGGTTAGGGAAACATTTTACAGTACAAATAATGGGAAGGAATCGATTTATAGTGCACAATATGTAGGCTATAATAAACACATCTTGCTTTTCATAGTAACCTAATCTATTTCTTTGCACTAGTAAATAATTTTCAATCTCGTAATATGTAACTTGCAGTTGGTAGTCGAATATGAATTTCTCGACTGCCAAATACCAACTGCTGACTGCAACTGTACTTTGTGAATGGCGTACATTACTCACCACATGTTTTACTTTGACTACCAACTACAGGCTGCCAACTGCACATTGTGGATAGAGCTTTAGGCCTAATACGTTAGTTATATAATCAACTCTACCAAGTAACTTGCATTTACATTATGTTTGAATAACCGTCTAAATCTGATTAGCTTAACTTGATTGCTAGAATTCTTTTCCATCAAATTGTTTCATCTATCCCTATAGGCCTATATGTGCACTTAATAGATTAGGTTATTTAAAACATCTTTACAAAATCATGTAAAATCTCTTCACAAATTTCTAAAGAATTCTATCTGTTCTATTCTTAATTTAGGCTTACATTCAGTCACAATTTTGGTTATAACCCCAATAGGCTACAGTTTGTAGAATTCAATTTAAAATGAACTCTAAAATGTTGTGTTTAGGCCTAATCAATTTCGCTAATGATCTTAACATCAGTCTTTGTAAAAGTAAAATATTACTAGTTTATGGAATAAAATGGGAATAATGGAACTTTGTGCCCCACGCGTTCCCCTTTCCACTCGCCTGGCTGCTTCCCTCATGCCACCTGCCACGCTTCCCCGCAGGTCATGCCGTCATGCCTGTAGCCGCTGCTCTACGCCAGTAATGCGTAATTGCGATTGGCATGTCACCTAATATTTCGCAATAAAAATAAAATACCCTTGCACCTGGCATTCAACCCAATTCTGTACTAATTCCATCCTACTATCCCCCACAAATCCTATTTCCCTTAAATCTACATCCTAATATTTTCTTTCCACCTACGTCTAAGTCTTCCAAGTGGTCATTTCCCTTTGGGTCTCCCACTCAGCATTTTTTAGATGTCTTTCCCCCCCATACGCACAACATGTTTAGCCCATTTCATTCCCTGTGATTTAATTTCCCGTACTATATCTGGTGGCGAGTACAGATTATGAAGCTCGTCGTTATGCAGTTTCCTCCAGTCCCCATTTTCATCTCTCCCATAGGCCCAAATATTTTCCTAAGCAGCCTGTTTTCGAACACACTCAGATTATGTTATAAACTGCATCTTACAGTCAAAATTGTAATTGAATGTAAATTAAGAATATAATAAATAGAATTGTTATGAATTTTGAAGAGATTTTACACAAATTTTTAAAGCTTTTTTAAGCCTATATTGAAGTCTTTTAAATATTATTTGATAATGAATAAGCTAATCTAAGTGCATAGGTCTATAGGAATAGATGGAACAGCATTTTAGAAATAAAGCTCTTACAGGTTAAGCTAATCAGATTAGACTGTTTTTCAAACATAATGTAAATATGCCTTTTAACCCTGTTATGAACTATGTTTTATAAATTATACAGGCAAATAGAATGGAAGTTACTTGATAGAGTTGATTATATTTCTAACGTATAAGCCTAATAATGGTGATGCTATAACTGGTCACAGACATCAACCATCCCGGCAAACTATCTATTGGAACGGCAGTAAAACTCTTTAACCTGAAAGTCAAACCAGTGGCGACCTATGGCATAGAACATGTATGGCCTCACCTACGAGCTAAACAATTGGAACTCTTGGAGAAAGTGAAGACGGGATACCTAAAGAGAGTGCTCTGCGTGTCGAAATATACACCATTACATCTTATTTATGAACTGGCAAGAGAACCTTTCTTTATTGAGGAGCTGCATGTTAAAATGTTACTGCCTGTGACGAAGGCGTACGTAAGTGCCCTGGAGGCCTTGAAATCAAAGAAGGCAACTAGGCCTATATGGGAGGCATTCTACAACACGGATGCATTTGTGAACCGTGAATGGATGCAGGGGGATATAAGCTGAGGCATGCGGCGACAAGATTCTCAGTCCACGGTGTCCATTTTAAGTTTTGTGTGCCACTAAACATTATCACGACCCAGGAGCGGGATGCGTGTGCACTAAATGTGGTGAAGCATGCGACAGGTACCATGCACTAAACTGCAAGAGGCGAAACGAATCCCTAACCGCTTTCTGCTGCGAAGACTGATTTACTCACAATGCACATTGTGCGCAATACTAATTTATTATTAAAACTGGTCACAAGACAAATTAAGTAATCACAGTAGGCTAAAAGATTGCACATTGTTACTTATATGAGAATATAAAGATTAACACCATATAATATTGTAAACGTTAATGGTAACATTCTTGGATTTCCTAGACTATATTGAGGGCATAAGTTGGAAAGATCAACTTACATAAATCAACTATTCTCACATTGCTTAAAAATGAAGTTTATTAATACATGTTATGTAGTTCATAATATATATATATCTGACTTATCCATAACTTGTAAAGCAGCAATAACAATAAACTATTCATTATTCATTTCTCTGAATTTTATTTAGCCTATAGCCAAGATTCTTTCCTTATGTTATACCATGTATCACCATTTTTCTGAGGTATAGAATTCTGGACCAAGGTGCATATAGCCTCATGAAGACGAGGAGCCACTTGATAAAGAAATAGCGGTTTCAGCCATGAAGACAACCATCTGCCAATGTAGAAGAATGGAGGAAGAAGTTGCAACATGGGTAGTAGGCCTTGTCCCCTCATGGGATGAAGTTCTCGACCATTAGTATTACAGTGCTTTCACTGTACGACTTGGCCAGCAATCGCGCGGGCCGACTCCGTGACTCATGCATCAAGCTCCAGAGTGATGCCTCGTCTCACCGCTGAAGTCTAGCATGTGATCTGATTGTGTTCACACATGAATAATTATTACAGCAGTGTTTGTGTTTTCTTATGGTTAAAGTAGTTTTTAGTTTTGCTTGAAGTGTTTTAAAAATGCCACAACATAATTATACATTAGAACTACTGCGTGTCAATAGCAATTTCCTCAAAAGGTGACGTAGATGTAATGATGCAGAAGGACGGCATTTCCAACATCTCCTGTGATAAGGTAAGTTTTTATTTTTATTTTATATTTTCATATTTTATTGTGATTACAATTACGGAAATATATCAATTCGCCTGGAGTACCGTGATCTGGCCCCGCATGCGGTTAACCTGTGTCGGTGGAGCAGCCCGTGCGATTCCCAACCTAGTCGTACAGTGAAAGCACTGTATAACCATCAATAAGCCATCCAAATCCAATGATTTCCCTATATTTCTCCATTAGGTTCTGCTTTTTTGTCTTGGTTTCATGTTTATTTTATCATAATTAGGTAGTTGATAAAATATTTTCCTCAGCAACTGCAATTTAAGAATGATTAGCAAGTCCATGCAAATCTTTCACACTTCGCCCCTTTTGATAGGTGCCCAGGAAAACTTGGCATTTAGCTAACTAATAAATTCATTCTTATACATTCACAAAATACAGTATACGGTTGAATTAAGAGCAACATATGAACTGTATACTGTGTTTTGTGAATCTGTATGAGTGAATTTATTAGTTAGCTAAATAGTTGGTTTTCTTGGACTATTATCAAAAGGGGTGAAGTGCGAAAGATTTGCATGGATTTATAAGTCGTTCTTAAATTGCAGTTGCTGGGGTAAATATTTTATCAACTACCTAATTGTGACAAAATAAACATGAAACCAAGGCAAAAAGCAGAACCCAATGGAGGAATGTAGGGAAATCGTTGGATTTTGGTTGGCTTATGGATGGAATTCGGATGGCAACAGTTGGCATTCTGTTGGCATTACAATGATGGCCCAACAGATCGCCAACGAACATTCCCAACTGTTGGGATTTTGTTGGATATTGGTTGGCTACAGTTGGCAGTTGGTTGGGTAAAATGCACTTTGCCAACCGAACCCCGACGGACATTCCTAACCGTTGACCAACGAAACATGGCGACCATTTCCCAACATTGGGCCAACGAAGTGTGCTACTAGGGTAGTATGGCCAAAGAAAAAAAAAGACAAAATCAAGGCTGTGGAGAAAGTCACAATCATTAATAATCATTTATATCTTCGCAGCAGCTTTCCTATGATTCAGAGTGGACCTTACCACTCCGACATGATGAGCGGACATTCAGAAAGTTTCATCCTAACTAACGAACAAGACTACAACATCTCTAAGAACATAACTACCAAGGCAAAAGACAAAAGGATCTAGTCCTCAGGACATTAAGAAACAGTAGGGAAGTATTCCTCTCCATTCTAGGCAATAGAAATCCTACAGTACGGTTAGCATTTACGCTTAAAGCAGCAACAATATCTCTAGGACCTAAGTGGGCGTTCTCCCTACAATAGGCATGATTGGAGAAAACTCAGAAGGTCCCCATAAAACCACTGAGCCAAACTCTCCCCTAGAGAATTGTCTATGAGGCTGCGTTCAAAGAAAACTCGTTCCGAGCATCTTCGAACAGAAACAATAGAAAGAGTGCTCCAAAGGTCACTGGTGGCCTACCATGACCCGACTGGAATCCTTCATCAGTCTAAGCCACTCAATCCTACAGTACAATTAATTCAACTGCAACACATGCAGTTCTGCTACACCCTCCAGGTGCAGGTAAACAAAACTTCTACATAACCTAACTCTTGACCCCTCACTTTACATTTATAAGTTTGTTTAACCAGAAAACAGCTGATCTGTGTGTGCTCCACCTCGGAAACGGTATTATAAGTCACACAGTCAGTCCTAAGTCAGAAACGTCCGTCACTAGTCTACTCCTCAGTTTCACAACACACAAAACAGATGCAAACTATAGTCTAAACAAACTTCAATTATGTATTACTATTTCATTATTTTAGACAAATCCGGGATATAAAAGTTAACTTTAAAACTCCCCTGGCAGAAAAATCTGGCCAGGACAGCAAGGCTATACTTAACTGCATTAGAGCAAAGCCTATCTTAAATTAAAATTTCCTCAATTAACTTGTGCTGTGACTGAAATATAAACAGAGTGACTACCAAGGAGATGGCACACTACACATCTGCCACGACACTGCAGAGTTACATTTAACACTGGGAAAGCTAGCTTTATAACAGGTCTATCCTATACACAAATAATAAAAAAAGAAATAAACTCACCGAATAGGCTACTACTGTAGACTGGGTGAACAAGATAACTCCTATCAAACACCTGAAGTTATAGGAACTTCATATTCCACTGGAAATGACCACACAAGCTGCTGCAAGCTTTATCCCTGATTAGCTGTAGGCTAGTGTCTACTGGTGCCTACTGACAGCTAGCAAGGCTCAGGAAATCCTCACCACAAACAGCAAGATGTTACATGAAAAATAATATATACAATATTAAGTTAAAGTTCATGGAAACAAA
Source organism: Ectobius pallidus (assembly GCA_964059195.1). Lineage (NCBI taxonomy): Eukaryota > Metazoa > Arthropoda > Insecta > Blattodea > Ectobiidae > Ectobius > Ectobius pallidus. The sequence goes on from CAXKWD010000002.1 coordinate 158,185,152, forward strand.
CCCCACAACACAAATATAATAATACCCTTTCATACATAAATAAATAAAATTCCTACATCAAATAAAATTCAAATTTTGCATAATTTTTACACAAATAGATGCACACAAAATTTCCACTGTCATAACTACTATATAATAAAAAGAGCACAAGAAAGCAGCAACATGGAGAATCGAACAACCACGCTACTGCTTACCAGTTGTAACCCCCTCCCCACACTTCACGGTCATCTAACAACAACACACAACTCTTCTTCAGCTAGGCTCCATCTTCTGCTACCCAGAGGCTCTGAAAATATGACCTAGGGAGAGGGAAACAAAGAAACGAAGAGCTTGGAAGTCTCTTCCTGCCTCTTCGCCAACAAAGAAGTAGACCTTACTTCATATGGAAGCTAAATTATAAAGTATATAAAAATAAATTTCATTACATCAACTAAAACTTGCTTTACATGACAAAGATAAGTTTTTGACAGTGGAAAATATAAGATGTGTGTACAAAAATCTGAAAGGAGACATATGATATTTTACAATGAAGACTACAGATAAAATGGATTGAAGGTCCCAATTAAAACATTTTAGGGTGAAGCCCTCTTTCTTTTACAATAAATAAATCCTGGAAAAGAAGTAAATTAATATACATGCCAAATATTTCCATTTACAAACAAATAGCATACTTCGGTGTGAAGCACCATAATAAATGTTACATAGTTTAAACCTGAAAGAGAAGACATAGTAAAATTTCAGATACAGATTTCATAATCAGGTGTGAAGCACCTCTTTAAAATGTTACAATTAATTTACATTCTTTAAATAGTATTAAATTTCAAACGGCCAGATGTTTACAATAAAATTCAAAACCCTATCAAATTAAAAAAAATATATACAAGCAGTTAAAATATAATCACAAAATAATTTCATAAGTAATATCAATCTGACCTAACTTTAATTTTATTGACATCATGGCTGGCATAGTTTAAAATGTTATACATCAAAATTACAAATTCACAAGGGCAGCTAAAATACAGAGTTCCTACATACCTCATGTTTCCATGCATACCATATAATCTGCGCAGACATATCACACATGCCCCTCTTCACATCATGCTCAAACAGATATGGCCTAAATAAAAAATACTGCTCCCCTTTAAAGTAGGATAGAACAGGCTCATTTGCTACATGTAATCAAATACGGAGAACAAAGAATAAAATACAAAAGAAATAAATTTAGAAAAGAACCACATGTTTCAAGGTAAGAGGAAGCCGTAGGAACTGCACACAAATAAAATTAAGATCAAACCTCCACAACAAATATCCCAGCATGCAATTAAATTAACAGTCTAGCATGATTTACATTTTATACAAATGTTGGCCACACAATTTATCTACTTATATCACAAACATCTTCCATGCGAAATCCTTTAGGTTAATATTATTAACATACACAACGCCACCGTCACCTGACAAATTGCAAGACTGACAAAACGCATGTTTGGGCAATCCTAAAATCACACTTTTACCCTACAATGCAGTTCCCACATATCAACAACTTAAATCATATTATATCAAGCTACGACATACCTTCAAACATGGTGTAACAGAAGGAAGACACCGAAAGCAGCCTACATAATTGGCGGCATAAACACACTAAATCGTTACATGTTGTTCCCCGGATCCATTGTAGGCTAATGAGGACGAGTGAAAGGAGCTATTTTCTTTTATAGGATATTACCAAATGATGTCATAGCCCATACTACAGAACACCGCCATCATCATTGCTTAACCATTCGCACATACTCTTATAAACTCGAAAAAACAAAAAGGTAACGCAATGCTAACTTCCAATCAAAAACATTAATATATACAAATAAGGCAGATCACGTCCGACTGAACCCAAATGCGCACTGCGATAAAAGCTAGCAATGATGCCAAACCGTATTTACTAGGACAGGGTTGCCGAGTGAGAGAGGATGGGAGTTCAATAACCCACAACCAGCAGTCGTCAGCTGATCAGCTGAGAGTAACCTAAATACTTTCTCTCTGCCTAGCTCGCATCATTCTATTGTTGCGTAACTCTGGGCTAGTTAAATTCACCATTATAAATGTAAAGCCCTCACATAAGGAAATAATACGAAACTGTAGCAATTAAATTAACATTTGAAAAATGAATTGCTACACTAATCATCTCTTATAGTGTGCGGAACAGTAAACTCATATACAATAAAGGTCGCAGAGAACTTTTCTCAACCTTAGCATTGTGTCTTCCTGGCCAGATGACACAATGTTCCCGGAGTATCCGGGGTTCGAGAGGCTCTGGATGCCTGAGGAACTTAGGTGGGAGGGCCCGGGTAAAATAAGCTGCGGTTGGCACGCCTGGAAGATGACGGGGCATGAAGGAGCCTCTCGGATAGCAAGGTATTTTGCTCCTTACTATATTTAAAGAACGAATCCATTAAATTTTTATATGTGCAAAAACGCATGGCCTCACACCTTGGAAAATCCATATAATAATATTATTAAATTACTTAATGTTACATAAGGGTTGTTTACCTATGTTTACCTGGTCTTTCTCTTAAAGGAGACCGAAACACAAAATGCATGTTGATCTTCAAATACTCTTGATAACGAATAGTGCAGATTGGTGTTATTATTGCTGCGGAATGATGCTCCGTTTATTTGCAACACGAGGAAACATATTTTCCCGTGACGTCACTGGAGCGGGCGGCCACGCGCGCCAGTTACCTACCTGCATGCAGTGGTGGGATAAGAATATGCTTGTTCGGTCAGTTCTAGTGTTTCTTTTCAAGTTTTATAGTCTTATTAATTCAGGACAACAATGCCATTCTGTAGTATGTTTGGTTGCAATATAAAAGTTGAATCTAAAATATTGAGAACATGAGAGAGAAAGATGTTTACATTCATTGAAGACAGATGATAAACGTGTATGTTTAGCAGAAGACGGCCAGTACGACTCCCCTGGGTTTTCATCAGAGTATTTGATTTTTTCAATGATGGATTTAATACCGGCAAAATCATTATTGAATTTAAAATATTACAAAAGGGGATGGTGACAGGTGACTTAGAAAAGGCTGCCTGTTGTGCCAGATTTGAAAAATCTGCCACTTAATTTCACGTTCTGCCGCTAGGCGGACTCTGTACTTCTGCTTCTGCTTCTGCTTTGGTGGCGCCACCTATATTGGCCTTGCTGAGTGGTCGATGTTGTCGAGCAGGCAGTGTCGGTGGAGTTATTGAAGTGAGTGGTTGCTGGTTGGAGTCGTTCTTCGGTGGGCGTGAGTAACGAAGTATTCATGAAAATCCATTATAATGTTGCCTTATGCAAATGCTAGTTCGTTATCCTTTGACGATATCGGTAATTTCCTAAATTGGTACTCTGTTGAAGTATGAAGCACGCAATGTTCGAGATTAAGCTTTTTTATGCCACATTTCAGATAATTTAGCCATTAGTATGATAAACCTGTAATTTCAGGGATTTCCCCCCTAAATTGTACTATTGTAGTGCTGGTAGAGTTATTTAATCTCAAGGGGACTTAAAGTAATATTTGGTGAAAATTGCATAGTCATTACGGAATATTTTCTTGTGATGTTGGATCTCTATGCTGCCTGTGCAGCGGATCTTCTTATTCGCGCTCAGTGAATTTGTTGGTCTCCGTGATGCGGCGCAGTTAATAATTCAGCCTAGTTATGTCGGAAAAGAATGTTTGGATTTTCAAGTTTAGGTAACGTTCTGTGGAGCCTGTATGTTTTCTTACGTAAGCTCGTCGGGACTAGTAGTAACCCTATGTTCTCGTGTGTGTAGGCTTACATAACGAGGCCGACTTCTGTGCTTTCCTGATCCCTTTAGGTCCTTCTTATGTTAAACAGTAAAGTGCTATCGTAGTATTAAACATTACTTAAACTTGGTGGCCACAACTAGTTTCAGCCCTATGCTAAATATAGCCTTTGATGAATTTGAAATATTAAGAGAATATCCCATACTGGGAGAATATCCCATACTGGGAGAAAAACCATTCTCATCTGAGCTCTGTAATTTAGCATAACCTTTGTTGAAATTGGAATTGCTTGCTATAATTCTGTATTGAGTTAAATATTCCCTTTATAGTGAATTAATGTAATTATATCTTTTCCACAACTAGTTTCAGCTCTATGCTAAATATAGCCTTTGATGAATTTGAAATATTAAGAGAATATCCCATACTGGGAGAATATCCCATACTGGGAGAAAAACCATTCTCATCTGAGCTCTGTAATTTAGCATAACCTTTGTTGAAATTGGAATTGCTTGCTATAATTCTGTATTGAGTTAAATATTCCCTTTATAGTGAATTAATGTAATTATATCTTTTCCACAACTAGTTTCAGCCCTATGCTAAATATAGCCTTTGATGAATTTGAAATATTAAGAGAATATCCCATACTGGGAGAAAAACCATTCTCATCTGAGCCCTGTAATTTAGCATAACCTTTGTTGAAATTGGAATTGTTTGCTATAATTCTGTATTGAGTTAAATATTCCCTTTTATAGTGAATTAATGTAATTATATCTTTTCCACAACTAGTTTCAGCCCTATGCTAAATTTGATGAATTTGATATATTAAGAGTATATTTCAAATTAGAAACCCAGGAGTATAAATTAAATTCCCTATTTTGATGTGGATTACAATATCCCATACTGGGAGAAAAACCATTCTCATCTGAGCTCTGTAATTTAGCATAACCTTTGTTGAAATTGGAATTGCTTGCTATAATTCTGTATTGAGTTAAATATTCCCTTTTATAGTTAATTAATGTAATTATATCTTTTCCACAACTAGATTCAGCCCTATGCTAAATTTGATGAATTTGATATATTAAGAGTATATTTCAAATTAGAAACCCAGGAGTATAAATTAAATTCCCTGTTTTGATGTGGATTACAATATCCCATACTGGGAGAAAAACCATTCTTGTCTGAGCTCTGTAATTTAGCATAACCTTTGTTGAAATTGGAATTGCTTGCTATAATTCTGTATTGAGTTAAATATTCCCTTTTATAGTGAATTAATGCAATTATATCTTTTCCACAACTAGTTTCAGCCCCTATGCTAAATTTGATGAATTTGATATATTAAGAGTATATTTCAAATTAGAAACCCAGGAGTATAAATTAAATTCCCTGTTTTGATGTGGATTACAATATCCCATACTGGGAGAAAAACCATTCTTGTCTGAGCTCTGTAATTTAGCATAACCTTTGTTGAAATTGGAATTGCTTGTTATAATTCTGTATTGAGTTAAATATCTCCCTTATAGTGAATTAATGTAATTATATTTTTGCCATAACTAGTTCAAAAATTAGTTTGAATTTTGATCTGAATTCTTGAGTAATAGTCTATTCTGGAGGAAACCCAATTTCATGTTAGGCGTGCAATTTAGCATAACTTGTTAATTTTTTCCTATCCTACCTTTATTCGGTATTGGGTTAGGCATTGTTTTTTTAAATTGATATAAATATAATATTGTTACAGTTCTATTGTGGGTTATACCTGTGGTTAAGAAAATTATTCTAACCTTGATAATAAAAACCCCCACCCCCACAGTTGGTAGGAGGCATCTTTTCGGCGGTCAGAGGGGGCTGCTCTCTTCTTTCGCATTTGTGGTAGCAGACCCACTGGTCTGACTCTTTGCCTTGTTTTACCTTTGGTCTAGGATAGCTATCAGACCTCGTGGAAGTAATTGGATTAGCATTTCCAGAACCGTTTGCTTAGCTTTTAGCCCTTAGCAGTTCGGGTTCTTCTGGGCAGTCAGGGGGGGGGGCTGCTCTCTTCTTTCGCCTTTTTTTTCTATCTATTTTGGTAAACTTGGTTTATTCTTGTTATTTCTACTTATCAAGATGGCCCGGCGTAACCATTTGTCTTTTCTCTGCTCTTTTTTGTGGCTCTGTTGTGGCTCTTTTTATATATATATATAATGTTGTGTTTCATACTTCAGGTGTGCTATTGAGTTGTTTGTTGAGTTAATGTTAACTATTTTGTCAATTTGAATTTAAAATGTAGAATTTGATGTGATTTTCATGAAATGTTTGTTACTCTTGCCCTTCCGGGGGAGATTTCCTGTCTCCAGTTGCTCTTTGCAACCACTCAGAACAAAAAAGACACTCAAAAAAAAAATATATACATGTACATGTATACACATTACCCCTAGAATTGACACTTACAATCACATGAGATCTCAGTTACAAAAACAATACTAAACAAATAAAAGTGAATTATCATTTTAGTATGGAATTTGAAGTATTCTTCATTCAACTACTCAATTTGGACACAAACTACAAAGAGTTATTACAAAATAACAAAAATTTGAAGAAAACAAAAGAAAACTTATTTTTGTAAAAAAGGAAAAAGAAAGGAAGAAATATTCCTTATATAAAATTAAAAAAAAATTATTATAATGATACACAAGAAGAACTCTTCAACAGAAATTTATCTACTTGTAAAACACAACCTTAAAATACATATCATAAAATTTTGTCGGGAGTGTTAAAGGTGATCCTCCCGACTTCATAGAACTTTATTCTCATCAATACAACGCTTTGTTTCATGTGATCAACTATTCTTCTGGTGGATGTGGGGCCATGGACCCCATCCTATTCTGCTGCGGATGTCTGTCCCTCCTCCTGCTGGGAGTCTTCTAGGGCATGACCTAGGGTGCCCGGAGGATTCTGTGTGTACCTGGCTTATGGGGATTGCAGCCCCTATTGATTTTGCTACCATAATTTTGGGTGGCCGAAGCCTCGTCTCCTCTTAGTGCCAGCAGTTCTCTTTCTTCGAGCTATGGGATCAGCAAACTCCTATCCCTTACCTTATCAAGCACCTGCATATCTGGGAATGTGAGTACACGGCTACTGATGGACCTCTGCTGTGTTACTTCTATCAACCATGCATCGAGTGCCTCATTTGGACATGCGGCCTTCTCTACGATCATCGTTTCCCAGTGATATGTGTATCTGATGGGTCTGTAAGTTACCCAAAATATATATAGCCTAAATAGTGTTCACCCATCATTCATGCGTGTGATCCTTTTTTTTTAGGCTATTAGTGAAAGATTCACTGCAGTCTGAAAGGTTCAAATTTCTACATTCTCAGTATTTAAACAAAGCAAGTATAAAGGTGCAACAGTTTTCAAGAAAAGCGTTGTCTCAGTGTTGTTCACATGCTCGCCTTATATCAGTTTAGAGCAGGGCATGGAAAGTCTAAATAAAAAGGTGATATTCATGCTGCAATATAGCATGAATTTAAGTGTTGTGTCCAGTGCAAAAAAAAAAGGAAGGTATTTCCATATTAATATCTGTGTGTGAGATGAGGTCTCATATATGTGAGAAAATAATACAGGGTGATGAGTAAATTATTATATGTCATTCCTTAAAAAAAAAAGAGAAGAAAAACATTTTAATTCTTATAGACTCATAATAGTATTCATGTAACAAGATTGGACATTATCGATGAATTGAAATTTCAAAAACAGAAGTTATGAACTTTTACAATTATATCATAAAAGAAGCTTTTACGATGAATGGGACTAAGTTTCACCAAAGTTTACCGACATCAAGAATTCTTATTGTTGATTCAAGTGTTTTAAGTGTTAGTAAATTTGATATGTCTTAATAGGCATTAGGTTGCAATATATGATATGATATGATGTGATAAGGTATACTTATAGGTAAGATTTTGATGCTGTTCTATCGTTTATATACAGAAATGGTTGTGGTTACTAAAGTTAAATTTTCCAAAATCTTTGTCCAGAGAGGGAGGTGACTGTGCCAGATTTGAAAAATCTGCCACTTAATTTCACGTTCTGCCGCTAGGCGGACTCTGTACTTCTGCTTCTGCTTCTGCTTTGGTGGCGCCACCTATATTGGCCTTGCTGAGTGGTCGATGTTGTCGAGCAGGCAGTGTCGGTGGAGTTATTGAAGTGAGTGGTTGCTGGTTGGAGTCGTTCTCCGGTGGGCGTGAGTAACGAAGTATTCATGAAAATCCATTATAATGTTGCCTTATGCAAATGCTAGTTCGTTATCCTTTGACGATATCGGTAATTTCCTAAATTGGTACTCTGTTGAAGTATGAAGCACGCAATGTTCGAGATTAAGCTTTTTTATGCCACATTTCAGATAATTTAGCCATTAGTATGATAAACCTGTAATTTCAGGGATTTCCCCCCTAAATTGTACTATTGTAGTGCTGGTAGAGTTATTTAATCTCAAGGGGACTTAAAGTAATATTTGGTGAAAATTGCATAGTCATTACGGAATATTTTCTTGTGATGTTGGATCTCTATGCTGCCTGTGCAGCGGATCTTCTTATTCGCGCTCAGTGAATTTGTTGGTCTCCGTGATGCGGCGCAGTTAATAATTCAGCCTAGTTATGTCGGAAAAGAATGTTTGGATTTTCAAGTTTAGGTAACGTTCTGTGGAGCCTGTATGTTTTCTTACGTAAGCTCGTCGGGACTAGTAGTAACCCTATGTTCTCGTGTGTGTAGGCTTACATAACGAGGCCGACTTCTGTGCTTTCCTGATCCCTTTAGGTCCTTCTTATGTTAAACAGTAAAGTGCTATCGTAGTATTAAACATTACTTAAACTTGGTGGCCACAACTAGTTTCAGCCCTATGCTAAATATAGCCTTTGATGAATTTGAAATATTAAGAGAATATCCCATACTGGGAGAATATCCCATACTGGGAGAAAAACCATTCTCATCTGAGCTCTGTAATTTAGCATAACCTTTGTTGAAATTGGAATTGCTTGCTATAATTCTGTATTGAGTTAAATATTCCCTTTATAGTGAATTAATGTAATTATATCTTTTCCACAACTAGTTTCAGCTCTATGCTAAATATAGCCTTTGATGAATTTGAAATATTAAGAGAATATCCCATACTGGGAGAATATCCCATACTGGGAGAAAAACCATTCTCATCTGAGCTCTGTAATTTAGCATAACCTTTGTTGAAATTGGAATTGCTTGCTATAATTCTGTATTGAGTTAAATATTCCCTTTATAGTGAATTAATGTAATTATATCTTTTCCACAACTAGTTTCAGCTCTATGCTAAATATAGCCTTTGATGAATTTGAAATATTAAGAGAATATCCCATACTGGGAGAATATCCCATACTGGGAGAAAAACCATTCTCATCTGAGCTCTGTAATTTAGCATAACCTTTGTTGAAATTGGAATTGCTTGCTATAATTCTGTATTGAGTTAAATATTCCCTTTATAGTGAATTAATGTAATTATATCTTTTCCACAACTAGTTTCAGCTCTATGCTAAATATAGCCTTTGATGAATTTGAAATATTAAGAGAATATCCCATACTGGGAGAATATCCCATACTGGGAGAAAAACCATTCTCATCTGAGCTCTGTAATTTAGCATAACCTTTGTTGAAATTGGAATTGCTTGCTATAATTCTGTATTGAGTTAAATATTCCCTTTATAGTGAATTAATGTAATTATATCTTTTCCACAACTAGTTTCAGCCCTATGCTAAATATAGCCTTTGATGAATTTGAAATATTAAGAGAATATCCCATACTGGGAGAAAAACCATTCTCATCTGAGCCCTGTAATTTAGCATAACCTTTGTTGAAATTGGAATTGTTTGCTATAATTCTGTATTGAGTTAAATATTCCCTTTTATAGTGAATTAATGTAATTATATCTTTTCCACAACTAGTTTCAGCCCTATGCTAAATTTGATGAATTTGATATATTAAGAGTATATTTCAAATTAGAAACCCAGGAGTATAAATTAAATTCCCTATTTTGATGTGGATTACAATATCCCATACTGGGAGAAAAACCATTCTCATCTGAGCTCTGTAATTTAGCATAACCTTTGTTGAAATTGGAATTGCTTGCTATAATTCTGTATTGAGTTAAATATTCCCTTTTATAGTGAATTAATGTAATTATATCTTTTCCACAACTAGATTCAGCCCTATGCTAAATTTGATGAATTTGATATATTAAGAGTATATTTCAAATTAGAAACCCAGGAGTATAAATTAAATTCCCTGTTTTGATGTGGATTACAATATCCCATACTGGGAGAAAAACCATTCTTGTCTGAGCTCTGTAATTTAGCATAACCTTTGTTGAAATTGGAATTGCTTGCTATAATTCTGTATTGAGTTAAATATTCCCTTTTATAGTGAATTAATGTAATTATATCTTTTCCACAACTAGTTTCAGCCCCTATGCTAAATTTGATGAATTTGATATATTAAGAGTATATTTCAAATTAGAAACCCAGGAGTATAAATTAAATTCCCTGTTTTGATGTGGATTACAATATCCCATACTGGGAGAAAAACCATTCTTGTCTGAGCTCTGTAATTTAGCATAACCTTTGTTGAAATTGGAATTGCTTGTTATAATTCTGTATTGAGTTAAATATCTCCCTTATAGTGAATTAATGTAATTATATTTTTGCCACAACTAGTTCAAAAATTAGTTTGAATTTTGATCTGAATTCTTGAGTAATAGTCTATTCTGGAGGAAACCCAATTTCATGTTAGGCGTGCAATTTAGCATAACTTGTTAATTTTTTCCTATCCTACCTTTATTCGGTATTGGGTTAGGCATTGTTTTTTTAAATTGATATAAATATAATATTGTTACAGTTCTATTGTGGGTTATACCTGTGGTTAAGAAAATTATTCTAACCTTGGTGAGAGTAGTGTTTTCGGGTGATGTCACACTTTGGGTGTGTAAGAAAATAGTCTTTCTCCTGAGAGAAGACTTTCTTGATCTTGTCCTGGTTTTGCATAATTAAGCAGTTTTCTTCCACTCTAGTGGTTTTACTGAATATTGTATAACATTTATATATTTCTATTCTTGTTATTGTTCAAAGGAATGTTATTAAAGATACTTCTTTAAATTTTTCCTTTTCTTTAACGTTTGGTGGGGAACGTTCGACTGCCGTAAAGATAAAGATCTACTTAAGGACCCCCTGTTCCATCACTTATCATTATTAAAAAAAACCACCCCCACACTGTGAACATTTAATGAACCAATTATCAGAACAGGAAAAACCTAATATCAACATCTTTCTTTCTGACAGACACAAAGGTGTCAGGCATCTATTAAAAACAAAGTACCCCAATATTGAGCAAGAGTTTGTTGTTTGGCATATGTCGAGAAGCCTCATGAAGAATCTAAAAATTCATGAAAAAAATTCCGAAATCATTCGCTTGGAAGAATAGCATAAACAATCATTTGTGGTACTTCAGTCTCGGGAGCACAAAATCTGTGCAATTTTTGTGAGCCATCGGAGTTATTCCACAATGTTCGTCATTAACAGGAGAAAGCTGACAGGGTGTCATCCCTTCGTGGGCGGGACTATTCAGGTCTGGCTTGCAAGCACGTGAAAGTTATTTTTGTGTATATAGGCCTACTCACATCAGTACGAGTTTCTTGTTGAGGGTTAGTAACAGTATGGAGACCTTCTTCCAGTAGAAAAGCTTATTTCAGGCGGTCCACTGATATTCGCTTTATTAACCCTCCGATATTAATGTCGAAGAACTTATCAGTTCGACTCTTTACTGGGTAGGGACCATCGTACGCAGGTTGGAGTGAGGATAATGGAGGTCCATGGTGTATGAAAACATGAGACCAGTCGGCGAGATGTTTGGACACAAAAACAGGTCTTTTGCCATGGGTTGATGTCTGATTTGGTTTAAGTCCTCTTACTGTCTCCTGGAGATGTCTCACGAAGTCAGACTGTGATACAGTAGGCTGATCGGTGAACAGTTCTCCTAGAAGGCGGAGCGGTGTACCATAGACCAGTTCGGCGGCCGAGTGGCCCAAGTCTTCTTTTACCACAGATCGCATGCCCAATAAGACTAGAGGTAATGAGTCTACCCACGACGAGGATTGTAGTAGATGGCATTTGAGTGCTGCTTTCATAGTGCAGTGTTGGCGTTCGATAAGACCATTACTTTGTGGATGGTATGCGGTTGTCCTGATGCTCTGGAAACCTAGGTACTTGCTTAGGGATTTGGATAATTGGCTTTCAAACTGTCGACCTTGATCAGTAGTTACTCTTACAGGAATAACAAATCGTGAAAACCAAGTGGTTATTAGTGCCTGTGCAACAGAGTCAGCTGTTTGGTTTATTATTGGTACAGCTTCCATCCATCTAGAGTATCTGTCTATAGCAGTGAGGAGAAATCTGAATCCTTGGCACACAGGTAGAGGTCCCACAATGTCAACATTTATGTGTTTGAATCTGTCGTTGGGAACTTGGGATTGTCCAACTGGATATCTGGTGTGTCGATGAATTTTTTTATCTTTGGCAGTCGATACATGCTCGTGTCCACTGTTGCCAGTCTTTCTTCATATTGGGCCAGAAAAATCGTTCAGTGATCATTTTATTTGTTGCTCTGATTCCTGGGTGAGAAAGGCGATTAACAGATGAAAAGGCTGCTTGTCGAAAGTTGCGTGGAATATACGGGCGTATATGCTTTGTTGATATGTCACAATATAATTGCTTTCTACTATCCGGCAAACTTAGTTTTACTATTTTCATTCCTGTATTCTGTTGCAGTGATTCAAGGTCTTCATCCGATTGTACATCTGCCAAATGATCATAATTTAGAGGTGAGGGAGATTCTATGGTGGCTAAACGTGACAATGTGTCAGCCACGATATTGTCTTGGCCAGCATTGTCGTCGTGAACTGTGCAATATACTGTAATTGACGAGCCTGTCTGGGTGATGCCTTCTCCAAGTCCTGTTGAAAAGCATATACCAAGGGTTTATGGTCCGTGAAAATTACAAAAGACTGGCCTTCTAAAAGATGCTTGAAATGTTTAATGGCGCTATATATTACTAACAGCTCGCGATCATAAGTACTGTATCTGGACTTTGGTTTAGTGAGAGTTCGTGAGAAGAAACTGAGAGGTCGGGCTGCGCCGTCATTATCCTGTTGAAGAACTCCTCCTATTGCGACGTCCGACGCATCTGTTACCAAGGAGATTGAAGCACCGGGAATAGAATGTACCAGGGCCGCTGAGCTGCAGAGGGCTTCCTTCATTGCAGAAAAAGAGGCTTGTGCTTCTTCGATCCAGTCCAGTAGTTTTGTGCTATTCTTCTTGTGTCCGCTAAGTAATTTTGAGAGGGGCTGTTGCAGCTTGGCGCATTCTGGGATGAAGCTGTGGTAGAAATTGACCATTCCCAAGAAGCGGCGCAATCCAGTGGCTGACTGTAGCTCTAGAAAATTCTTAATGGCAATAACTTTCTCGGGTAGACGCTTCAGACCTTGAGGACTGATTTCGTACCCTAAGAATTTGATCTGCTGCACACCGAAATTGCATTTGGCAACATTGATGCATAAGCCGTATTCATTTAGTCGTTCACAGAGGATGCGGATATGCTGACGGTGTACTTTATCGTCTGGAGAAGAAACCAGGATATCGTCTAAGTAACAAAAGACAAAATCTAACCCTTTGAGTACCATGTCCATAAATCTTTGAAAGGTCTGTGCTGCGTTTCTTAGTCCGAAAGGCATGAATGAAAATTCAAATAGTCCAAAAGGTTTGTGATGGCCGTCTTCGGTATGTCTGCTTCGTGAACAGGTACCTGTTTGTACGCAAGTACAAGCTCAATGGATGAAAATATGGAAGCTCCGTGCAGGATGTGGTTGCAGTCGGTTAAAAAAGGTATAGGGTATCTGTTGGGAACTGTGATATGATTAAGTTTCCTATAATCCCCGCAAGGCCTCCAATCACCAGATTTCTTCTGGGTTAAATGTAGGGGACTAGCCCAACAACTTTTCGAAGGTCTACATAACCCTTGCTGGAGCATGAAGTTAAATTCCTTACGAGCTGCTATGAGTTTTTCAGCCGAGAGTCTTCTAGTTTTGGCAAACACTGGTGGGCCTTTCGTTTCGATGAAGTGTTCAATGTGGTGGCTAGCGATTTTTGTGTTTACAATGTTAGGTCGCAGAATGTCAGGAAATTCATGTATAATCCGCTGATATTGATTAATTTCCGTTAGCTGGACCTGAAGTCTGTAGTTGTGAGAAGAGGTACCATATGCAGTCAAGTTTGTGTTCCCGTCTATTAAGCGATGTTGAGAACTGTCGACGAGTAAATTGAAATGCGACAGGAAATCGACTCCTATTGTGTATTGTGTATCGACACAATACACTACACTTGCATTCTTCATAACTTGTGGTTACTGTGCCTTCTGTTGTCTTCACATTGGCTATATATTTTGCCTTCCCCTTTTGTTTTTCTGTCGCAATATTATATAGCGAGGCTTGTTAATCTTCGATGCTACTTTTATTATTTGATCTAATCATTGCACCGTCCAGCATGGATGCTTGAATCTCACATATTTTCTTTTTTACATCGTACATTTTTGTTTCTACATTGTGTCCTTCCTTCTGTTTTAGATTAATATCATGTAGAAGCGTGTAATAGTACTGCATTTTCTGACGCCTTTCTTTGGCTTTGTCTATTCCCTTCCCATTAAAGAAGGACTGGATACCTGGTTTATATATTAAGAGCCATTGTTGCAGGTGACTTTTCTTAGATAATTGTGCTCTTCTTTTTAGATTATTCCACTTTTGTACAAAACTCTCCTTGATGTTTTCATCTAGGAGCAATGTTTCACTTATCTTCCAGTATCCTCTACCGTACAGAGTAATTACTTTGTTTATTTGAACGGTTAAAATAACACTATGATGGTCACTTATTGGCGAGGGAATAACGGTTATATCATAAATGTCGTCTTTTTGATCCACATAAAATCTATTAATTCTTGATGCGGAATTTCCTCAGTGGAAAGTGAATTGAGTCTTATTTCCATATTTATGTTCTTAGGCATCCGTCAATTTAAGGTCTTGGATCAATCGGTTTAGAGCTAAGGATGGATGAAACTCTCCTCTTGAATCATTCGCACTGAGTGCACAATTAAAATCTCCACCTAGGAAAATTCTTTTATATTTGTTTCGAACATAATATGGCAGTTGCGTTAAGCTGGGTTTACACTATGTAACTTGTTTAATATAACTTGAGTTATATAACATGTTTTCCAAAATTGTTACAAATGCATGCCAATTGTTACATATAGCATTGTGTTATATAACTGATTTTTGTGTTATAAAACCAGTTTTCTGCGTTTACACTCCGTTAGCTGCGTTTACACTATGTAACTTGTTTATAAAACTTGGGTTTTATAGCACGTTTTCCAAAATTGTTACAAATACATGTAACTTGTTACAGATAACATTGTGTTATATAACTGATTTTTGTGTTATATAACAAGTTATACCTTTCCCACATGGGATGGGAAATGTGTAACTTGTTGCATAAAACCTGCTACATGTACATTTTGCTGCGTATATATATAGTAACAACAAACTGTCCACCTAACCACAAATAATTAGATTTATCCAAAAGTTCAATCTATGCGTACTCAATTACACATTCAAAATAGCAAATGATGACATAACCACTTATAAATTGTTAAAATAATTAAAATTGTATTACATTTATATATCTTGTATAACAATTGGTTGGTTAGGTTAAAAGCTGTGCACTATCATACCATTGTCTGTTGCATCTCTATTATGCATATGTAAATTTGCCAACCACTTCTCAGCAAATTATTGCCATAAATATAAAATAATTCGCAGGCGCACTGAAGCCCAGTAATTGTAGATTAATTGAAGATTAAAATTAACCACATTGGTGATGGTTCATGGTAGTATCGCATTGCATTAATTGAACTTTGTGGCATTTTTAGTATCACAGTTGTACTGAGGCAATCCGGACGTCGAAATTTACAGTCATAAATAGGGACTGCTGTAGATCAAGATATGATCGAAATGAGCATATCCAAGAGAGAAATAAATTCCACAAAGCTCAATTAATGCAACGCGATACTACCATGAACCTTCACCAATTTGGTTAATATTAATCTACAATTATTACTGGATTTCAGGGCGCCTAAGAGTTATTTTGTATTAATAACAACAATTTGCTGAAATTTTACATATGCATAATAGAGATGCAACACACAATGGAATGACAGTGCACAGCTTTCAACCAAACCAACCAATTGTTATAAATGATATATAAATTTAATACAATTTTAATTATTAAAAAAATTTATAAGTGGTTAAGTCAACATTGGCTAGTTTTAATATGTAATTGAGTACAGTGTGATCGACAATAGCTTTTACTACTATATGTTCTGTGATAATATTTGTACATATCCATTTATACGATATATCAGCGGGGATGCGTTCGCTCCTCTCACGCAGCGGGCCCGGGTTCGATTCCTGGTCGGGACAAGTTACCTAGGTGGTTTTTTTCTGAGGTTTTCCTCACCTGTGAGACAAATGTTGGGTTACTTTAGGACCTTGTGGTCCCCAGATACCATCTGGCCGTAATTATCATCTTCATACCATTTTCGCCTTGCTCGGAGTGTTCGTGTTGTATTGGAGGTGGCCCCGGCATTGGGCTATTAACTCATCCGGGGTGGCCCTCCATGCAATTATCTGGTAAAAAAAATATGTATGTGTCCCAAAGATAATTCCTCTCCCGACAGGTTGCGGCCCTGTAAGGCCCGGGCGGCTTGGGTCGCTTAAATCATAAAAGGGAGAGGTAGAACTAAGATAAAGGAAGAGAATCAGCGCCATCAAGATATGGAGCATTAATAAAAATTGTTAATATTATATATGAGTGTTTTGTAGAGGGGCATATGTGTGAGATTAAGATATACGAGGGCGATTCAGAAAGTCTTTGCCCCTATTTTTTACTAGCCAAAATAAGGTACATACAGGTAATTACAGATATACATACTATTCTACAGACCTTACACTATTTTTCCATATAGTTCCTACACTGGATCAGACATTTGTCCCATTGCAGCACTAAATTTGAGATGCCCCTGTCGTAGAATTTGTCCGGCTGACTGCAGAACCACCGCCAGACTGTTGTCTTGGCTTCATTGTTGCACTTTAATCGCTGTCCTGCCAGGAACTTCTTCAGCAGACCTAACACGTGGTATTCACTAGGGATGAGGTTCGGACTGTATGGTGGGTGGTGCAGACTTTCCCAGTGAAATGACCGGAGCTTGTCGGCGGTTCTGATTGCCTTGCATTGTCGTGGAGCATAACCATGTTGTCCACATGAGAATCCCTCGTTTCATTCGAAATCCACAGGGAATTGCAGCCCACAATTTTCCAGTGCCACAATGAAGCCAAGACAACAGCCTGGCGGTGGTTCTGCAGTCAGCCGGACAAATTCTACGACAGGGGCATTTCAAAATTAGTGCTGCAATGGGACAAATGTCTGATCCAGTGTAGGAACTATATGGAAAAATAGTGTAAGGCCTGTAGAATAGTATGTATATCTGTAATTACCTGTATGTAGGCCTACCTTATTTTGGCTAATAAAAAATAGGGGCAAATACTTTCTGAATCGCCCTCGTAATATTATTATACTATTGTACATCTGAAAAGAATAGTAAAGGTTACATGGATTGAACTTTTGGATAAATCTAACTATTTGTGGTCAGGTGGACAGTTTCTTTATACAAACAAACGGAAAAATTAAATTCATGAATATCTAGTAACAAGTTACAGAAGATAGTTGAGATAATATTGTGATAATATTATAAGAGAAAGTTACTCTGACACTGGGACTTGAACCCAGGACCTTTGGCTATCCGTGTCAATGCTCTTACCAACTGAGCTACGCCAGAGTTCAGTTCACAGCGCCATCTGTCGGGAACCTAATCTCGAGGAAATATTCCCAGGGAATGTTCCCGGAAATGTTCCCACAATTTCATTAATTCCCTGGAATTTATTATTTACGAGCAAGACAACTCAGATTACCTATTTGTTACTTAAATTTAATCATGATTAGGTTAAAACTAAAAACTATATAAGTTCAAAGATTAATATATAATTAATGAAAGAACAAAAAATGAACATTAATTATTTACGTATAAAATATTGTAATACTGGGTTTTCACATAGTTAACAATGAAAATAGGTGAATTAAAATTTGCCCTGGTTCTTGAAGGTCAATACAGAAGATTAACAAATGAGTTCATGAAGAGATTGACTATCAATTAGATACAAATTACAGTACGAACCCAAACAACTTTTGGGGATAGGCCTACTTGTTTTCTTTAAATGTGTGACCTTGAATTCACCTTAGAAGTTGGCCTAATCGCTTCCATTGAAATCCATTGGATTTTCATCATTATCCTCTTCTTTTTCTTCTTGATCAGAAAGGATGCCAATATCATCACTGTCATCATGGCCTTCATCAACATCATCATCATCTAGATTTTCTTCTTGGTCCTTCCCTTCATCTGGATCGTCTGGATTACCAGCACTTTGGGTTTGAACTTCAGTATATTCACTCTTCTTTTTCTTCTTCTGAGGTTGAGCATTCATCAGTTTCCAGTTGTATGAAAGATAAGTGAGTTTAGCTGCACGCTCAGATGATAGGCGGTTCCTCTTTTTAGATTGCATCCATGAAAACGTACTGAATGTACGTTTTGTGGCGGCAGAAGTGACTGCAGTTCCTAAGATTTGGATGGCCACATCTGCCAAGTCGCAGGTTCCTCTTAGCCTTCATAAATCATGAAAGAACTAAATTTTCCCCTAAACTACAGTAGGATTAGCCTAGACCGTGGGACTGATTTATGGTTAATTATTAGGCTGTAAACTAATTATATTTTAGTTTGTGTTTGTGTAATATTGAAGGTGTTGGTTTCTGGCATTTTATTTTAAATACCAACACAATCTATTAACAATTATGTTAAATTACTTATCTTCACTCCTGTTTAAATAAGTGTGAGGTATCACTTTATAACATATAGGTTTATAAAGAAAACCTAAGAGATTATCACGAATTATTATTTTTTAAAAGTACTTCTGTGTACTTCTGCCGGGGATGGACCTGCTGTATTATTCACTGGTTCTACCTCCAACCCATTTCCATCTATTTGTTGTTCTTCCATTTCCACTATGCCTTTTTCTGGGTCAGTCCCCTCCACCGCTCTTTCCACGCTCGTTATGTTTGGGTCGGATCCCTGTATGTTTTCTACCGACTGCGACTGTTTAGTGACCAGATGCTCAGCCTTATTGTTGTCTTCTGTAGTCACCGTTACTTCTTTATTTATTGTTAGGGGTTCTCTCCTCGGGGGAAGATGACCTTGCACTAGCCGTGACCATGTAAACTTATCTTGGTCTTTTGAGACTTGCGCAATCCGTTTGCGGCATTCGCTACGTATGTGATTTTCCTGATTACATATCGCACACGTTATGGGTTGACCTTCGTAACTCACAAATCCTTTATATCCTCCAATTTCTATAAAGGAAGGTATATGCTTCTTCAATAATATCTTCGCAACTACGTACACCATTATTCACTTTGTACCTATAAGTTAATTGTTTCCCCAACTATCAGACATAACTGCTGTCACTGAGCCATATTGTTCTAAGGCAGGGGTGCTCAAACTTGAACTGCTGGCGATCTACCTCAATATTTTTAGACTACTTACGATCGACTCTGAGAGACTGCAAGTGTGTGTGATGCAGGGTTGTCGTACATACACGATACACCCTACCTACCTAGGTAGAGCGTACCGTAGCATATATAGATATTAGCTTTCTGCGCAGTATAGGTACATTATTTTAGTCAAGGTTTGGGTTAGGTTTAGTTAGGTTCTTCTCTACAATATCAATGAAAAAACTCATAGTTATTCAAAATTGCGAGTTTATTGGTTGTTACAAAACAAAAGAGTTACATATGGTGTTAAACTTAACTAAGGAGTGGCTTTGGATGTTGAAGCGTGGCACTGCATGTCCTCAGCATACTTTTCATAAGATGGTACGTAACCACTGAGTGCTAATCGCAAGCATGATGACATATGATCGTCAGTTAGTCGATTGCGATATTTTGACTTAATTATCTTCATTTCAGAAAATGCAGACTCGCACAAGTAAGTTGACCCAAAAAATGCCGTCAGTTGAAGGGCGATTTGCCTTACATTCGGATATTTATCTTCAGATATAAAACACCAGAAATTTGTATCAGATGCTGTAGCTTTGAGATGTATATCTGATATAATCTGCACCAACTCATTTTCAACAGAACATGAGTTCATATTAAACTGACTGGCTATTTCAGTAGCTAATTCCTCAATGTTTTTACATGAAAAAGGATAACTCATAAATGATGCTATATTTTCCAATTTACTGCAATCATGAAAACGCATTTCGAATTGTCCCAAAATATTTGATAATTCAGCCTCATACGTATCATAATTCAACTGAGGAATCCTTGCTTTCAAAGACGGAAAATGTTTCAGATCCTTTCTTTTCAGTTGATCTATCATAAGTTGCAATTTACTTTTGAATGCGTTTACTGCGCTAATCATCTCAATAATAGTTTTTCCTTTACCTTGAAGCTCCAAGTTAACGGTGTTTAAGTGCATTGTGATGTCAGTCAAAAATGCCAAATTATTTAGCCATTTTTCGTTTTTCAAAATCTGAGTGTCATCACCTCTTTCGTCTAGAAAAGCTGTTATTTCGGGCAATAATTCTTGAAACCTTTCTAGGAATTTTCCGCGACTCAACCACCTGACGTCCGTGTGAAGAACTAAATCAGTGTGTTCAGCTGACTCCCTATCTTCCAACTGCAACTGAAAGAGCCGCCGTTGCAAGCTACGTGCACGGATGGAATTCACAATTTTTGTCGCAATGCCCATAATTTCCTCCGTGTTTAAAACTTTTGAACACAAAACTTGTTGATGTATAATGCAATGGAATGAAAAAAAAGAAGGGAATTCTTCATTAGCTCGACACAATGCCACAAAACCGTTTTTGTTTCCAGTCATTGCTGGTGCTCCATCGGTTGTAATGCACACTAATTTATATATTGGTAGCTCGTAGTTTTTTACAAAATTGAAGAAAACGTCAAATATATCTTCGCCACGGGTCTTCCCCTTCAGAGGTATGATTGTCAAAAATTCTTCCTTAGCCAACATGTCATTGAATACCATCCGAATAAAAATACACAGCTGGGCAGTGTCTGTCATATCGGTGGATTCGTCGAACTGTAAAGAAAAGTATGTACATTCCATGATATCATGTTTTAGTTTATCTGCGATGTCCTGGCTCATGACTTCAATACGCCTTGTGACAGTCGGACGAGATAACTGAAGTTCTCTAATAGCAGACATGATTTCTGTTTTATTTTTAAAATCTCCAAATAAAGTCTCACCCGCTTCAATAAATGCTTCCTTCACCACCGATCCATCTTCGAATGGTTTCTTGTGTTTCGCCAATATATGAGATATTTTAAATGACGCGATCGTAGCAGCTTTTGATTGTTTGACTGGTCTTGTGAACATGGATTGTTCTTTTTTCAAACAAGATATCAAATCACGTACCTTTAGTTTTCTTAATTCACTCTGTGGCGGAAAATCCTTTTCATAGTTTTTATGAACCGTTTTATGATGCCTCTCTAAGTTACCACGCTTAGGTATTGCAACTGACGCACGACAAATAACACAAATGCACTTATCCTTCACCATACAAAAGAAAAATTCTTCCTCCCAATCCTTATTAAAATGATACGTTTTAGATTTCTTCACTGCACTCATTTTCCACTATTTAATAATAAACTTTGTACTTATCGACGTAGTATCGCCATCAAGTTACAATTCAGAATGACTCCAATTCCTGCAGGCGCAACATTTATATCGGCGTGAACGAAAGTCTCGAATGTTCCCGTCAAACGCGCCGCCCGAAACTAGACTGTACTGTCTCTCGTTGTTTCTAGACTAGACTCCACTGTCTAGTCTAGAAACAACGCGGCTTTTCTTTGACAAGTGCCGCGCGTTCCTTTGATAAAGCCACCTTTTGCCGCAAGCAGTGTTATTTTATTAGTTACCTACCTACTTATTAAAATTTTTTTTCTTCTCGAGATCTACTCAAAAAGCACTCGCGATCGACTTGTCGATCGCGATCGACCGTTTGAGCACCCCTGTTCTAAGGTCACTTTCACTTGGTCCATTGTAATGTCTAAAGGAATGTTATAAATTTTCACCAATCTTGATACTAACCCAGCTGCTCTGATTGTTACTTTACTGATTTGGCCATTACTATGCAGGAATTTTCCCATGCCGCCCGTGTTCGTAAAAACTTTATCCATTGTTCCGGAATTACATTTAATGTACACTTGTCTATTGAAACTGATTAGTTGTATCATGTCTATTTCGTGTTCCTCTAATTTTAGCACATCATAAATCCATTCATGTATTTCATATGCTGATGGTTTTGGTATGTCTCTTTCCACGAAACTTACGATAAACGTATTCTTCCTTTCAATCATTTTCTTTCCTGAATCACACCACACTTAGTAGATCTTCTTGTATTTTCTGTTAATCGTATCACAAAACACTTATTTATTGTCTTTCACACTATTAAAATGCAACCACAAGGTTACGAACGAATGTAAGGTATTGCTCTACCAATCTCTCCTCGACGACGTCGCGGAGCACACTCTTGCCTTCAAGCGGTCACGACTACATTTCTGTTCCTTGTCACACTAACCATCGAGCCATATCGATCAACTACCGCCGAAATACTATCGGGAAGAATGAAGTAAAATTTCGCTCGCTGACGAAGAGGTGTGTTTGTTGCATTTCGATCGGCCACCGCTTGGTGCGACAATTCGATCGTATTGTTTATTTGTATTTACACAATTAAATTACATAAGGACATATAGTTTTAAGTGCATTAATCGATTTGTGCAATTCTGTGTCATTCAAACGTGAGCCTAAAACCGCATTATTGTGTGAGTAAATCGTCCTGCATCAATTCTGAAATTCAGGTGGCAGCGGTGCTTTGGAGTGCTGACATCTTCAACCGCCATTTGCCATCGACTGTCACTTGAAAAACGGACAGGTTTGATTTCAAAGACCAGTTTATCCCTCACGCTCGTTGTTGATCGCTGTCGATCGATGCTGTGTGACTGGTACCACTGCTGACTATTGGTTCGTTATATCGGTCGGCTGATTGCTACCACTCGATATGTTCAGTGTGAAGCCATTTATAAGGTTTCTTTGCCTAGCCCCAAAAGTTGGAAGCCATTTATAAGCGCTCTTTGGCTGCCCCGAAAGTTGGGAAGCCAATTTATAAGATTTCTTTGTGTTATGCCTATAGATTTTATCGCTATTTGTGGTGGTTCGAAGTATGTTTTACGTTGGGTTCGGTATTTTCTCAGGATTATAGGTTTAAGTGGAATAAAATAGGGTTGCCGGCTAGTATTCTCAGTTGGTAGGTAGCACTCGTTCTTATCTCAAGATCGTGGCTCGATAAATGTATGAGGTACAGAAACTAGGAGGTTAACGATGGGAATGTTCAGGTTATACACAACAAATGGATAGTTTTGAATATTGATTTTACTGTTCTTAATGAATTAAAATCTGATGCTGAATTACTTAAGTTCGGAAATACAGATGTTGTAAGTCCTATTTACTGTGAGTTATAATTAGTCACTGATTGTTGATGTTGCACTTCGTTGTTAAAGTCTACTTATAATACAATTCACTTGCTTCCTACGCGCTTTTATAACTTCGTAGTTATGTATTTAAATTACTTTTCGTCGTATTCCATTTACTAGAGCGCGGAATTAAATCACATTACTATACTGGTATACTGTTATATTCAATGGGCGACGAATTATATGCTCTGCTCCGTTATTGAATTAAAGTTTCTATTACTTCAATTAATATATTCGCATTTTACTCGTTTGCTGATATTTTCACAATATTAACGCGCTGCGATGTTACTTTGTATACTAATTATCTATTTCTATATGCGCGGATTATATATTATTCGGCAAGTTATTATTATATTATTAGGTTACGTCGGAAGTCGATGTGTTTAGGTCGATGTCGTTTCGCCAAGTCTCTCTCGTCTCTCCATGTTAGGGGTAATATTCACTTCTCTTCTGGTCTGTCGATCTGTTATGATTGGTCAAGTAATTTACGTCAGTTTTCTCTGATTGGTTCAGAGTCGATTCGTCTGCTATTTGTTTCAAAATAGTGTCCGTTTTAGTGGCGTGGTGAAGCTAACTTGTAGAGTGGTCATTAATTTAAAAGTGTCAAACTTACTGTTCGCACCTCTCAGACTGTCACACCGGAAATGTTAACTTTTGAAATTAGATTTCTATTGATAACTATGATAACTGTTCTTGTTATTTTCCTCTAATAGGGTATTTTAATCTGCGTCGATTGATGTAAATTTGTACTTTGTCCGATCAAAATTGTAATAGTTGTAGATATTGTCCGATTAAATTGCTATAAAGGGGTTATTAATTATATGATGTCATATCTCAAATTGTAGGTAATGTTTTAGTCTTTCATCTGGTGTAATCTGTTTTGTTGTGGTTATTAATTGTCATTAGTTATTAATGTTTGAAGTTGTATGTGTTGTTTGGGTAATCTATCTTTAGGAGTTAAGTCTCGGTGTGGGGGGTCGTAGTTGTCGTGCAAAAAGGAGGTATGTCGTAACTGTTACACAGGCCACCGAAAGCGGAGTTTAGCTGAACTGAGCTGAGCGGAGTGGAGTCAGAGGGGGTCGGCAACCGATTGCGTAGTGAACCCCAGCTCAACCAGCAACTTGTCTTGCATCGGTATCCTTCTATATTCCGTAAAATTTATAAAAGATCGTAAAGTTTGTCATGTCGGAGTTGAAAAGAAAAAAGATAATATTTGTACCTTCGTTCTGAATCTGATGATTCAGACATCGAATTTACTTATATGACATCATGTTTTATAGGAATTTGCAAAAAGTGACAAAGTCTCTAATTAAAAAGGAGGAAAGAGTGTGGAGAATTTAACACCCTTTTCGATGATTTAACAGGAGAACAATTTAGAAATTACTTTCGAATGACTCGTGATCAGTTTAACGAAATTTTGGAAAATATTCGCAGTGATATTACAGGGTGTAACACTAATTACCGAAGGGCAATAAACCAGAAGAGAAACTGGCAATTTCTTTAAGGTAAGTTTTTATTAGTTATCATATTTATATTACATTGTTATTAGTGAAGTACATAGGTATTTATTGAAATACATAAAAGAGAACATTGAAGAAAAGTTAATAATTTTAAGAAAAATTTGGTCCTGCTCCACCGTGCTGTTCTACATCATTTTTGTCCCAGTTATCATAGTGGTAATAATGAGGAACCTCAGAGTATTCGTTCGAGGTGGAAAGGGTTAGCTGCGGGCTGGTAAAGATCAGTGAATACTGGAGCGGGATTTCATGCTGGCGACAATGAGCGAGACATCGCATGAGATGAGTCTGATGAGCAAGTTGCATACCCTGCAGCTTGCTCTTCAGCCTCCATTACCATTAAAACTATTCATTTTTTATTTTTCTTTGAACACGCACAGGCAAAGGTTTGGTTGTACCATACATCGAATCAAAATATGTTTTTAGGGGGCCATCGTGTTGCAGAAGGGTTCGTCTCATTTCCTCTCTCGAATTTGATCTTTCTTCTTTTTTCTTTGCCTCTTGCTGCAAAAAAAATTAAGGACTGTTTTTTTTTTTTTTTTTTTTAAGAATGCATTGTTTGTTCTGCCCTGGATGACGGTAATGGTGCGTTGTCCTCCTCGGATGAAAGATGTTGTTGAGCATCCGTTGCAACAGAATCTTGCAGAGGAACAGAGTCCTGCATTTGTTGTGTTTGAATTTCTTCACCACTTTAACCTCCTCACTATTCGTTGTCCATAGTTTATCTTTCTTAAATGGTTGCAAAAACGAAATTTGCATTTCATACTTTCATCGACTCGTAGATGAAGCTGCAGAACCGCTTCCTTTTCGTTTTTTGCATGAGCAATAACCATCCCTCAAGCCTTTTCCAAATGTTCTTGGCTACATCTCCTGCAAGAACCCAAAATATGTGGATTATTTTATTTGTTCATATTAAATGCCTTGTAATCCATAAGTGAATTCTAGAAAACGAAGGAAATTATTCTCGTAATTTTTCAATACAAATAATTTGTTGAAATATTAAAGAATATTGTAAAATGAACTCCCCAACACGCCTAGTTCGCTAATTTAGCGTTTTTGTTGCAATTTTCAGATATTTGGCGACAGGAAATTCTTTCATGAGTATGGAATACAGCTACAGCATCAGTCCACGGTCGGTTTCAAGAATAACTGTGCAAGTGTGTGATATTATTTATCGTCGGATGAAGAGTATTGTGATGCCTGCGCCTACAGTACAAGATTTTAAAGAAGTGGCGAAGGATTTTGCATCAAAATGGAATTTCAACAATTACATAGGAGCTATTGATGGAAAGCATGTTTTATCAAGGTACCAACAACTCCGGAACTACAAAGGTAGAATTTCATTTATACTACTTGCTATGGTAGATGCGAACATGAGAATACTGAATGTGGATGTTGGAGCCAAAGGGAGATTTAGAACTGGTGAAATATTTGCGACAAGTTTCATTAGTTCGAGATTGAAGGATTCGACGTGACTACCAGAAAATCAACTATGTTCGAAAGAGGGACACCAATGCCGTTTGTTGCAGTTGCTGGTGCTGCTTTCCCTCTACAAAAACATCTGATGAAACCATATCGAGGAAAGCAATCTCAAGAAGACCGGGAAAAAAGAATTTATAACTACAGTCACTCGAGCGCAAGAAGAATTGTGGATAGTACCTTTGGAGTACTTGCTGCTAAATGGCGAGTTTACAGTAAGCCCTTCGAAATTTCTGTGCAAGAAGTTGATAAGATCGTATTAGAAACTTGTGTGTTACATAACTTTCTATTGAAACATACAAGTGGAGCAGCAAATCAAACACTTGATGATGTAATTGACAATAAAAAACCATGTGTTGGTGACCTCTCTGTCTGAAATACTTCTGCTAGAAGAAAATATTTTGCTTCTCGCGGAGATTTTAAGGAATTTTGCAGTTCTTCATTTGCTCAGTATCTTGGCAAAATGAAACACAGTAAAATAATTGCTGCATTACCGTTCTGGAATATCAACTTAAATTGCTAACGATTTGGAATATAATTAAATTACTAAAATAGCTTGTCATAGAGATTAGTGATAAACATTCATTTCGACAAGGTATTACAAATTAAAATAGAAATATAACCACATAATTGTATACTACCTGTTTGTGTTTGTGTGTTGTATGTCGCAACTACCTACGCCGAACATTTCATTCACTTGCTCCAGAAGATGGTAGAGAAATTTATACCAATGATTATTATGTTGTTCTACAAACCGTATATAATTCACTTAATAAAAGGGATTATATAATAGTTACAGGAGATCTTAATGCCCGTGTACGAGCACAGCCTATTCCTGGAGTAGTTTGAACATATGAAGAACAAACGGATTAACAAGAATGGTAAAACGTTAATTAAATTTCCGGCATATAATGAATTTCTTTCGTAAAAACTATAATAATAAGTACACATGGTCTGCTGGATGCACACGATCACTTATAGATTATAGCATTGCAAACAAGAAAGTAGCACCCTACATCCAGGATGTGCATGTATATAGAGGTGAGGGTATACTGTGGCGAATTTGCAAATTCCGCCACCTCGATTCACTTTCTGACGCTTGGCGGTGTCTTTTGCTTCTGCCTTTGTGGTGCCACCTACATTGGCTTTGCTGAGCGTTCACTATGTTGTAGAGCATAGCAGTGTCTTTTTGGTGTTTGAAGTGAGTGGTGCCTGGATGGTTTTCTTCTTTCAGTGGGCGTGAATAACATGTATTCATGAAAATTTATTGTGATGTTGCCTTCTGCAAATCCTTTATCCAAATCCATTATCTTTGAAGAAAAATGTAATTTCCTAAGTTATTAGCGACATGAAGTATGGAATGCTTGAGTTTAATTTTTCTCCCATGCCACATTTCAGGTAGTCTAGCCATCGGTGCTATAACTCGGTAATTTGAGATATTTTCCTCTAAATTGTAATATTGTGAAGTTCTCTAATCTCATACCAAGTTCAGTCATATTTTGTGAATTTACGTAGTAATTATGGCAAATTTACGTTTGATGGCTGGTCGCCATATTGCCTGTTCAGTAGGTCTCTTTATACGCAGTTAGTAGATGCAGTGTGTGGGTCATTGCTCTGTGAAACTGACCGTTTATATTAATCTCACCACACCAGTATTCGTCGAGTGTTAATCATTTTGGGCATTCAGCAATTCAGGCAAGGTATGGTTGCGAAAAGAATATGCATTCCGTTTTAGGTAACATTCTGCGCAGATCGTAGGTCTCCTTCATGTAAAAGTTCTAATTCCGTAAAATCTCCTTTTTCATGTTTTCTGGACATTATGATCTTGGACTCTACATAACGAGGTTCCTGGTTCTATGTCATGCTTACCTCCTTAATGCATATTGCTCTGTTAATTAGTAAAAGTTGGTAAGATAATTTTATTAAACATTTCTTGAATTTTTGGTGGCCACAACCAGTTTCTGTCAATGCTAGGTATAGCTTTATGACGTATTTGAAGCGTCATTATGATATTTGACATGGGTATTCAAGAGTATAGTCAATTGGTAGTAATTTCATTTCCTTATTCGATTTGAATTCTTGATTAATAGCATATTCCTGAAGGAAAACCCACTTTCATGTAATCTGTGTAATTTCTGTATGTTAGCATTGCCATTTAGAATTATTCATGGTGGCATTTCTATATAAATTTAGATGGCAATTTTGGCTATTGGCCTTTATATTATGAATTTTTTTTATAACTCAACATCCATTTAAGTATTCAGCCTGGCATTGAATTAACATAATTAAAATTAATTCACTACTATTTCTCAGTAATCTATCATAGAAAGAAAACCCTCCTTCATGTAACCTGTGTAATTTCGGTTTGTTAGCATTGCCATTTAGAATTTATGGTGGAATTTCTATATAAATTTAGTAGATGGCTATTTTGGCTTTTGGCCTTTATGTTATGAATCTTTTTATAAATCAATATTCATTTAAGTATTCAGCCTGGCATTAAATTATCATAATTAAAATTAATTCACTATTATTTCTCAGTAACCTCTCTTTGAACGAAACCCCACTTTCATGTAATCTGTGTAATTTCTGTTTGTTAGCATTGCCATTTAGAATTTATGGTGGCATTCCATATAAATGTAGTAGATTTTGGTTATTGGCCTTTATATTGTGAACCTTTTTTTTATAATTCAACATTCATTTAAGTATTCAGCCTGGCATTAAATTAACATAATTAAAATTTATTCACTACTAGCTTAAAAGGCCCGGCGTCGCTCGGGTTTTGTATTTTGTAAATGCGAAAATAACTTATGAAGGACTTTCGATTTTCAAACTCTAGGTCTTTAAGGTCTTTATATAGGTATTAAGAATTTGAAATGGGGAAGAACGACTTATCACACACAAACTATTCCCTCAGAAAACGCTAGATAGGCTATAGCTTATTATAGCTTATAGCAGATCCCCACGGCTTCTCCCAAGACAATTAATCGAAAGATTAACAATTAAGAGCAAAATAATTAAAATATTATATTTATTAACACTTTGCACGCGAAACATTCATAGGTGTAAACTAAACGATTGATAGGCCTGATTAATGAAACAGCTATAAATCCGGCTTTGAAGTGAATTTCACGATTAGAAAGTAAATGGAAAAATGCAGTATTCGAAAGATTATGAGAATTGAAATCGATTAAACTCACGATAAAAAAAGTGCGTAAATGTATTTGACAGACAGACATAGTACATTAGTTTTTATTTATATAGGTGAAGAACGGAATAGGCCTAAGCCTACTGAGGCCGTGATTTCTATATTCATTTGTCCAGACTTATAATTCCGTTACATTTCAGGCAGATTTAACGACCCTGCATAACATATTTTAATTACGATTACATATAAAAACGTTGTAGCCAGGACCCCGAACTAAGCAACTTCCCCGGAATTTTCTGTAAACTATATTCCATGTCAAATAAAATATGTTTAACATTACCTTATCGACATCTCTAGCTTTTATAATAACATGAGATATCCATTGCCTTCCATAACGATCGCGACGATATTATTTCCAAGGTATGACAAAAATAGACAAAGCCTTCTGCAATTGATTTGACAACTGAAATGAATAACTGAAAAGTGATGCTTCGAAAGCTTTAAAAATGCACGTTTTCTTGCCGTTTTTCACTCATAACTCGCGAACGAAGGCTAAAACTAAAAATGTAGTATGACAGAAACCTTCCCAAAGTTTCATGGCGATCGGATGAATGGTGTGGTAATGCATAAAGGGCACACACACACACATACATTCATTTTTATATATATAGAGATTATTTCTCAGTGTGGGCTGCGGTGGTCTAGAGGTAGCGTGTCCGCCTCTAGATCTGAAGGTCGCGGGATCAAACCCGGCCGCAGTCGATAGGTTTTTCAGGATGTAAAAATCCTGGGCACAGAGTCCTCCGGGAGGGACTTTAAGCTGGGGGCCCGTGTCTTACATTTACGGCACGTAAAAAAAACTCCAAGTCTAAATTAGAGCCTCTGGACAAAATTTATCGGCTCTTTCACGTCCAAGTAATACCTTAGTTTCCGGAGGGGGTAGATAGGCGATGGGCTTACCACCTGTTCCTTTGCCCTCTCTAGCAAAATAAGCGTAACAAAATTCACATAGGTAAACAGAAATCTCCACTTGGAGGCCCTTCACCCCAACATGGGGGCATAGGATTCTAGAGAAAAAGAGAAACTATTTCTCAGTAACCTCTCTTTGAAAGAAAACCCACCTTCATTTAATCTGTGTAATTTCGGTTTGTTAGCATTGCCATTTAGATTTTATGTTGGAATTTCTATATAAATTTAGTAAATGACTATTTTTGCTTTTGACCTTTATATTATGAATTTTCTTTATAATTCAACATACATTTAAGCATTCAGTCTGGAATTAAATTAATATAATTGAAAGTCACTATCATTTCTCAGTAACAGATTTATGAAAGTAAAACTACTATCATGCTATCTCTGTAGGTTGTTTACCTACCTATTAGCATTTTCATATTGATCTTTGCTACGACTACCATTATGGCAAAACCCAGTGGAACAACAACGTAAGTGTTTTAATTTTTTTTTTTAATTTGACTTTAGATTTTATTTCGTATTTTGTGCAAGACCGTACTATCTACCATGTTTTAATTTCACATTGGCTATATTTAATTTTTATTCGCATTTTGTGCAAGACCGTACCACCTACCATTTTTTAATTTCTCATTGGCTATAATTAATTTTTATTTCCCATTTGTGCAAGACCGAACCAACTACCACTTTTAATAGTTTATTTCGACATTGCTTATCAATTAAAATTCTGTTTCGTGTTTTATTTCGACATTGGATATATTTTCTACAACATCGGTCGATGCCGCGGTGATATTAATGTCGTTCGATTTTAAATTTAGTATTCAGTATTCAATACAGTCCCACCTCAGCGGGAGGTCTGAGAAGAAGTCCTATCCTGTCTAGACCGGACGTGGTCAAGGTCAACCTATCTATAATTATCGTCTCCAGACACATGCGTTGAAACATCTCGGTGGGAGGTTCGAGACCAAGTCCAGGTTCAGGACCTCAGTGTGAGGTCCGGTTCCAAGCCCAACGCGTGCAGTGTTTAAATATATCCCCACCAACGGTTTTTTGTCACAAGATAGCAGTCGTCAGTGGAGGGATCATCGATCCATGTGTCCATAATGGAGAGGCGTTACAGAGTTCTCAATATGAATTCAGAATCCGATGGTAAAAAAGATTTATAACATGGTCGCTACCGTTTATCGACCCCAATAAAATGGTAAAGTGTGGTTTTTACTATACGGGCCAGAGCAATATAGCAGAGTGTGCGTATTGCCATATAAATATTGGTTGATGGGAAGAGACGGACGATCCGCTCCAAGAGCATAAAAATGGTCCCTCAATTGTGTATTTTAAAAGATAGGTGGCTTGGGGATGGATGAATTCGAAAAAGGCGACATGGTTGAAGATGTCTGTGGCAGGATTTTAAAAAAGCAAGAGTATAAACTATAAATGTATTACATATTATATGATTATAATATTAAAAATTCTATACTATTTCGTAAACGTTTTCTGATGTGGTATGTGGAGGGGAGACCGCACCGCGTTGGTGAAAGGGAAAGATGCGTTGGTCAAGAATGTACAAAACCGATTGGTGGATCAAATTTTACTGTCCGTTCTAAAATAGCCACGAGAGAAGCGTCATATCCCCAGTGTCCGACAAGCCTGCGAGATGTCCACATCGAAGAGAGTTCTTAAACAGACGCCAAAACCAGCAGCTGAACTGGACATCGCTCTACAAGAGTCATTAAACTCTATCCACACCTCACAACCGCAGACGACTGCCGAGGTGCCAGACACTCATGGCCGAGTGCACCATTCTCCGGTTTTCTCAGCCGTTTCGCTACCGCGGTAAACGTAATACCGGGGTATTCTCAAAATCTCTGTGCACCATTGCTAAAATACCGCGGTTTGCTAATGCTTGGAAATATTGCGGTTACTCTGCTCCGAATCCATTTTTCGTTGATGGTTTCTTCCATGGCCGCTAGGTTCTCTCTCTCTCTCTCTCTCTCTCTCTCTCTCTCTCTCTCTCTCTCTCTCTGCACGTCTGCCAGTCACGGTGACTCACCTAGGCTATTGGTTTTCCAAATTCAATTTATTTGTTGTCTTATTATTCAATAAAAATATTTTCATAAAGATAAAAGGTAATGATATACTGCTTATATATGTCGTCTGAATTCATACTTTGAATTCAAGCACCATAGATACTGTACCAATCGTTTAATGAGTTCGTTTCGCCTACTACTGGTTTGGTTGAGGTGAGAAAGGAAGGTCATTTCAATCGATGTTACAGCACAGTATTTGCAAAGATATGTACCATCGTTCATTCTTCAAATAGATCCCACCTGTGTGTACATTTCAATAAAATAACATTCATGTTTTAAAGAATAATTCTCACACGTGTGCAATCCAAGGCAAAGCAACACCACGAAATCTCTTCTCTAGTTCGACATAGCCTCGCTTTTATTCCCGTAGCCTACGACTAGTAGAAATTTTAGGTGCAAAATCATGTGCACAGCCATGAAAGGGCTGTTATAATTATGTTCGTGTACGTGCAGTTATGATAAATTGATTACATACCCTATATACCGATACACAGGCTATATCGTGATGCATGCAGCCATTCACTTAAATTTGGCCTAGGACCACTGGTTTTCCATATTTCATTTATTTGTTGCCTTATTGTTCAGTAATAAATGTTCATAAGGATAAAATGGAATATTATATTGCGTATATATGCGGAGTAGATGGTCTCCCATCGGGCGCCTCCCCAGGTGGCGGATAGGGGAATGCCCACCAGATATGGAGGGTACCGGGGAAATAAAATACCCGGGGCGGACCAAAACCACCCCCTTGTCATGGTTATGATGAATAATGCCGGGCAGCAGCGACATTATTATCGACTGGAGGCATAGAACAAATTATGTTCTTGATGGCTACTGATCGAAAATCTTCGGGCGCAACCTGATGGATGGGTGTGGCGGCCGTGGTACTTCGATGTGGAAAGGAAATGGGAAGACTACCACATTATTTTTTCCCTGAAGACACTTGGGATTAGCGAATATGATGGCTGCTCCTGAAGAAAAATATTCCGGAGGTAAAATACTTCCCCAGTCCGACTGGGGAAGTGTTTCAGGGGGAGTGATCGATATTGAAAGAACAAACAATAGAAGACAGCAGCTTAAAATAGGAACATGGAATGTTAGGACACTTAGACATGCAGAAAAACTGGACAACTTAACACTGGAATTAAATAAATGTGGTGTGAATATAGTAGGTTTAAGTGAAGTGAGATGGACTGGACAAGGTGAAGTGGCTTGTGGTAATTATACGATGATCTATTCGGGTGGAAATTGTAACGAAAGATGCGTAGCTGTAGTGGTGGAAAATAAACTAGTGAATAGTATTACAAAAGTGGAGTGTGTTAGTGATCGTATAATGTATGTAAAAATAAATACAGATCCAGTGGATGTTTTGATAGTGCAAGTGTATATGCCAACTTCAGATCACAACGATGCAGAGGTTGATAAAATGTATGAAGACATAGGCGAAATATTGTACCAAGAAGGAAGAGGTAAAGTGAATGCCATAATTATGGGAGATTTCAACAGTGTCATAGGAGAAGGACAAGAGAAAAAAATTGTGGGTCCTTATGGATTAGGGAAGCGCAATGACAGAGGTAATAGGCTTGTTGACTTCTGCCAACAATATGATATGGTGATAACCAATACCTGGTTCAAGAAGAGAAAAACAAAGTTGTACACCTGGAAAAGCCCTGGGGATATTAATAGGTACCAGATTGACTACATTCTCATCAAGCAGAGATTCCGGGGCAGTGTGAAAGATGTGAAGACTCTTCCAAATGCTGACATCAACACAGACCACAATCTTCTTGTAGCAGACATAGAGACTAGGCTGAAAAGGATTAGGCGGACATGTAAAAGAAATCCAAGATGGAACTTAGAAAAAATGCGAAATGACAAGGACTCGATTAAAGAGTCATTGGAAACACAGTTACATGAAATAAAAAATGTTGGTGAATCTGTAGAAAGTGAGTGGGAAAGTGTAAAAAATGTTTTGTTGGACACGTTGAAGAACAAAGTTGGAAAAATAGACAGAATAAATAGGAAACCGTGGGTAACACAAGAGATGTTAAAGAAGATGGAAGAAAGAAGGAAATACAAAAGTACTAATGCTGTGGAATATAAGAGATTGAATAATGAACTAAGAAGAGAGACAGACAGAGCAAAAGAAAATTACCTTAAAGAAAGCTGTGATGAAATTATGGAGCTTCGACGAAAAGGAAGATATGATTTAATGTATCAGAAAGCGATGGAGTTAGAATCTAAAGAAAATAAAGGAATACGGACTTTTGGAATAGAAGACATTCATGGAAATTTAATTACAAACCCTGGAAAAGTTCTTACAATATGGGAAAATTACATAGAAAAGCTTTACGACAAGCAAAATCGACCACAAGACATCGAGATGGAAACAGAAGAACTAGTGGATAAAGATAATACAACTTTCTGAGCTGCCCCTAAATGATAGTTGTCTTACCATTATGCAACTGTACATTTTACTTTACTTATTATAAGTTTATATTTATTCTAACCTATTCACACACATCTCCAAATTACCCGTATAGAGTATTTTCCTACAGTGTAACCTCTCGCTCTTGAGGTTGGAAAGAGATTCATAATCTTACATTTCCAAAATACACTATCTAGCTTATTTTGGAAATTTAGTTAACGCCTACTCTCTAATTATTTCAATTAGAAGGGCTGGATGCACAGCTTCTGCTGCATTTCATTGGTTAAGCCTATTAACAATCTCGGCCAATAGAAAAATTACATTTACTTGTAGAATCTTCTCACACTGCTTAGACATGATTACGCATATATTATTCCCGCATGGGAAAATCGAAACACATAAATATTTTATCTGATTTTGCAAACTTAAGAACTAAATTACCCCTATATACTTATTGTTAAACATGGCCAATTATTCTTTTTCGGCGTTCTACACAATATCCCAATAAACCTTCTCTCTGCCTCTGAAATTCTACAAAACACTTAGGTTCCTACTTTTATTGCCTTCTTTCTTGCTATTGAAAAATGCCGAACTACCTGCTAAAAGATTCCGTGAGAAACTGTTTAAAATCTAGCTTACACCATATCTAACATGAAAACTAATTTAATTCCCTTATTTCGCTAAAATGAACTTATTTAGAATTATTACTAAATGGTACGTTCCTAACTAAGTAAAATAAGTATTCCAATTATTATTTGATTAATTACCTCATAATTAATTTACATTGCTTTTAAATTCCATTTCATATTTAATTAGCATTGCTTATTAAATTATGCCTCATATGCCCGATCAGTTGGGTGCAGAATCTTAAAATAATCAATTTATTTTGGAGAATTATGTAGACAAGTGATCTATTCCCCCAAAATGGAATTGTGACACCATTTTTAAAGAACTATCCTGCCTACAAGCACGAGTTCATTCATCTGACTTACTACCTGAGTGTTTTGCAACTTCTTATTGTAAACACCATTTCTAGTATACCTGTGTAACAACTTCCTCCTTCATTTTCCTTGTAAAATCTTAGCATGTTATTAATTCACTAAACACTTAAATATTAACTAAAGTACCAACAAAACCATACATCACCCATACTTCTTGTCGTATACATCACTCTTGTAATATTCTGGAAATCAGAAATGACTATACACTATTATAGCTTTATTTCCTTTTGTAAAATCTTGGGTTCGATTCCCGAAAACTTACACTCGCAGAGGATTCTTCACTCTGTTCACTCAAATTATGTAACGTGTTTTCACTTGACCTAAATATATTTATAAAGCATATATATGCGTAGTAATCGATGCCTTTAAACGTCCCCATATCTGTTCTATAAAATATCTTCACTCAATGTTACATCTCACATTTTTCACACCACATACTTACATCAATTTGCTTACAGATTTTTCTTAAAATTCATGTGCTTGCAAACCCAGTTGTGTAAAATTTTAGACTAACTAGGAAGCAATAGTTATTATAGGCTTGTTCGCCATCCAATATTTACTAACCTGTTTTTAATTAAATTATTCCATCATTTGATAATAATTTTCCTTAATGAAATGAAATATTACTTATTCATTCCAGAGTATTTCTTAATATGAAACTCGATTTCTCCCATCTATCTACTTTTCTTTTTATACATAACAATTAACTTGTAACGTTAACATTTAGCATACTGAACTATTTATTCAGTTATTTATTCAATTAATCCACTTCCAAGTTTACATCGTTAATATTATCCCCTTGATTTCATACCGCATAGTAAAATCAAAATTATTCAATGATCTCATTCTCCTCTTCGCTTTTCTCAGTATCTGCTTAACTTCAAAACTTTAACTTTCAACAACTATTGTTGCTTATCAGCTTATCCTGTATCGATTTATTTCATCACAAACAACTTTTCTATGTTACCATTTTTAGTTATTCTACGGCTTTCCGTTTACTATTTAAACTCTCTATACCATAGCACAATAATATTATTGGAAAATATTTTCTTCAATCAGCAATTCATTTATGAATTAATTTCTCATCTGCTTCTGCTGAACATAATACTTCAATCATCATAACTGCATTTTTCCTTTCAATGCTTAATAATCCTTCATTTTATTCACCCCCATTTCTCTCATGTACCATAAACTACTCCATAAACTAATCCTAGTGAACACAATTCCAACCTCTCATGTTATCAACAACTTTGTTTTCAGTGCCAGGTGTAACCCACAATTCTTTATGAACTATTTGCCATTATCCAAAACTTATCCTTGACATTTTCTCTTTAATTTCTCATTACACAAAATGTTCTTCATTATCCGCCATAATAGCATTCATATGTACTTTATATAAATTTATTTCATAATATTTCAACTATTTGTCTCCTTGCCTTCCAGTGCATTACTTCATTTTCGCTAGTTTTCCACTATTTGAACGTGATTATCTATTTTCAACTACTTTTCTGTTTAATGGACATATATTTTATTATCTTAGAATCCACATCTCTTTATAATCCTTTCTTTCAATAAATATTTATTTAACTTTTTTTGTATTGTTATGTAGCTGCGAGGAAATCTCTCTATTCTTAAATTTCAATTATTTTTCTTTTCACATCACATGCATTTCGTACGCAATTATTTGACAGGTCAACTCTCTTATTTAACACGGTTCATTATTTGTTAATGCTCTATAAAATTCATATTTTAAATGATTTGGCTGTTAAAGGTTTCTATCTCCATTATCTGACTTCGTTTTATTTGATTCAATACAGTATTTGTTTCAACACTTTAATCACTGTTACTTTTCTCTAAGTTTCGTATTTCCAAGTATACCGTATTTTAATTAATTGCGTTTTCCCCTGAAAACTCACCATCTAACTATCCGTTCAATTCTCCATTTTCTACGAGGGCATAAACTTCCTCTACAACAATAAACCAAGTGAGCTCCTTAGCTTCACTGTCTAAAACATTTCACATCGGCAGTCGTCCTCGACTCTTTTGCCGGAATAAAAACTTCGCGCGGGCGTATTCCACAACCTCAACGCATTCAACTATAAAATCGCTCGTCCATCCGAGTTATTTTCTCCTCATAACACCTCTCTTCCTCTCAATAACATAATTATCATTCAAAAAACGGTACTTGGATAATACTTCCCTCCTTTGATTAATAAGAGTGATACATTTATCATCTCGATCCCATTCTATATTCCAATTAAAATAAAACACAGCCTTATATTTTATTTAGAGCTTATTATTTAACTGTCAAGAAAAATACCGTATTACACTTCACATTTTCCAATCAAACATTTTTTTATGACCTGATTATTGACTTTTGTATTGTTATTCCTTGTTCCCTCTCGCTAGCTTATAAACAATCCATTGACTACCAGATTTTTGCATATCGATCTCATTTTCTTCTAATTTATCATAGATTTATCAATCATCTCTGGGAACTCACATCCCGTACTACGAAAATGTCCATCTCTATATGTGCTATTCTGTTTCTAATTAAAAGGGTATTATTGCGAAATTTGCATTGCGTAAATATTTATTTTCATCTTCTCCTATCAACTTTATTTTTCTTTGGCATGTCGCCTAGTTCTTAATATTTACTATGGTCAACAACCTTGTTTATTTTGATTTACACCTGTCACTCACTGAAAACGTTTAACTGTGTCACTAGTTAGTTTTAAAGGTCTCTCCCCTCGGATATCTGGGCTCCCTTTATTCCGGTCATTCCTACCTGGAATTTACTTGAATCCCTACGGTGCAACGTTTCTTCTGAGGAATTTTGTTTGCATATTTTTGCACGATGTTCTTTTACGCTATTCGTACCGTTAACATATTTCTTTGAGATCTCCCCTGTGAAGTGTATATGGTTCATCTGATTAGGTTGAATGTACCAAAGATTGTACTCATTTACACCCGCATCAAACAACTTCCTCACATTACGCTCAAAGAGTTTCGCCAACACGAACATTCTACGTTGCTTTAAGTTCACGCATGATTCATAGCTTTCATCTGAATCCATAAGAAAATTATTTGAACTAATTACCCTTCTCCCGCGGAATTCAACAACATTCACCTCACTTCCTAGTAAGTTTCTCAATTTCATACAGCTAGAGTTCTTTACAGAAACCTGTGGCACCCTACACATTTTACCGTTTGCATACATTTCGTCAGTATTCTGATCAGTATTACCTTCAATGTAATTTGCTACAAAACATTTCTGAGGAATGTTAGTGTCATCCCTTTCGTTTTCACAACTAACCCCTGCTATTATTTCATTGGCATCACTAACTACCCCTTCATTTATCAAATCAACTTTCTGAATAATTATACTTTCTGATTCCTTTACCTCTACTAACGTTTCTTTCTCATTATTTTTACAAGTAACTTCTCTGTTAACTAACTCTAGGTCTACTTCCTCGTCAATTTCGCCCTCTAATTCAAGTTTCTCAATTTCCTGATGTTCTTCAGGAGTCCTGGCTTCAATGTTTTCTACTAACAGACTTTCTTCGGACAAACAATTATTTAGTTCACCCCTTAACTCTTTTACTTCATTCTCGGTTCCCTGAATAAGATTCACTCCAGTTTCATCAATATCTCTTGTTACTTCAGTTATTTCCTTACTAAATTTCTCCGTATAGTGGTCAATTTTATCTCCTATTCTTTCACTACGCCCTAAGATCAGCATGCTAGTGTCTGTTATTTTCTTACTAAAATTGTCATTCATCGCCTGTATTTTCCTGCCTGTTTCCTTACTAGTGGCCTCTATTTTCTTACTAATTTCCTCGAAGAATCTATCGCACATAGCCTCTATACGCCTATATTGTTCGGGTGTTAATTCATAATTTATTTCACACTCAGAGTGGACAACACTATTTCCCAAAGCGCTTTCGCTTTCATCGACACCTACCTTTGGTATATCCATCTTACTGGCCTCCGACTTTTCACCTGTAAACATATTATTCCTACTCTTGCTGTCCATCTAACTAATCTGATTATTTTGTGTAATTCTGCTCTAATTCCTGACCGACTAACGTCTGCCCTCCCCCAAGCTCATTAATAAGGTGCATTTTTCTAACTACCTTACTATTTGCATACTCAAAACAAGTCTACCCTTCACTCTTAAAGTCTAACATCTACATAGCAAGCACAATACAGTATGTTTTTACAAAAATATCTTTGACTTAAATTTTCCATAATAATGATTGGATTTCGATTTTAAAGAAATTGCAGATTATTTATCTAGCTTTACCAAGTGCTGAATATATGTATATATTTTAAATCAGTGTCACTTTCTTTAAATTTTCAATTTCAAGACTATATTTGTCTTAAAAATTATATTATTTGTACTT
Source organism: Ectobius pallidus (assembly GCA_964059195.1). Classification (NCBI taxonomy): domain Eukaryota; kingdom Metazoa; phylum Arthropoda; class Insecta; order Blattodea; family Ectobiidae; genus Ectobius; species Ectobius pallidus. The sequence continues at coordinate 158,225,780 of CAXKWD010000002.1, forward strand.
TAATAATTACTAGATTCTTTTTTTTTTAACTAATATTTTACTTTAAAAACTATTTAACAAAACAACATTTATTTTCTTAATTCAGCACTTAGTAAAAAATATTTAAATTCTTATCTGTCATTTTTGTTGTGAAGTGGTCCCTCGATGTTTTCAATGATGTACCACGAACTTGCATATCCTCTTCATTACAGCAGATTATTCCTCCCGTCTTCGTCCCGTCAGTTCGTCGTTTTCGTCGTCCTAGCGCTCTCTGCATTCTTTATCATCTCTAGGTTATTTTTCGTCTTTTTCTGGTATCATACCAATTTTACTCGTGCGACACGTTGGGCTTGCCAGATGCGGTAGACCCAGGCTATCAGCGGTGCGAGCAGTCGATCCTTTCTCAGAGCCGATGTGAATCTTGCAGGAGTACTATTCTCTACTAAATCAAAGTCCGTAGCACTGGTAAAATTAACGACTTTATTCCTTTTGTTTGTCTAAATATATGCAATATAATTTGTCACTTACACTGTTCTGAAGTACAGTGGTATCCTAGGTTAATAATCCCGGTGGTAAACACTTTGAAGTTATTTTATGTGTGTGGCCTACTGCAATCTTTACACTGCACAAGTGATTTGTGCTTCTACCTTACAACTTTCTGAGCTGCCCCTAAATGATAGTTGTCTTACCATTATGCAACTGTACATTTTACTTTACTTATTATAAGTTTATATTTATTCTAACCTATTCACACACATCTCCAAATTACCCGTATAGAGTATTTTCCTACAGTGTAACCTCTCGCTCTTGAGGTTGGAAAGAGATTCATAATCTTACATTTCCAAAATACACTATCTAGCTTATTTTGGAAATTTAGTCAACGCCTACTCTCTAATTATTTCAATTAGAAGGGCTGGATGCACAGCTTCTGCTGCATTTCATTGGTTAAGCCTATTAACAATCTCGGCCAATAGAAAAATTACATTTACTTGTAGAATCTTCTCACACTGCTTAGACATGATTACGCATATATTATTCCCGCATGGGAAAATCGAAACACATAAATATTTTATCTGATTTTGCAAACTTAAGAACTAAATTACCCCTATATACTTATTGTTAAACATGGCCAATTATTCTTTTTCGGCGTTCTACACAATATCCCAATAAACCTTCTCTCTGCCTCTGAAATTCTACAAAACACTTAGGTTCCTACTTTTATTGCCTTCTTTCTTGCTATTGAAAAATGCCGAACTACCTGCTAAAAGATTCCGTGAGAAACTGTTTAAAATCTAGCTTACACCATATCTAACATGAAAACTAATTTAATTCCCTTATTTCGCTAAAATGAACTTATTTAGAATTATTACTAAATGGTACGTTCCTAACTAAGTAAAATAAGTATTCCAATTATTATTTGATTAATTACCTCATAATTAATTTACATTGCTTTTAAATTCCATTTCATATTTAATTAGCATTGCTTATTAAATTATGCCTCAAGGAAGGTCATTTCAATCGATGTTACAGCACAGTATTTGCAAACATATGAACCATCGTTCATTCTTCAAATAGACCCCACCTGCCTCTCATTATTCTTTATTTTCAATTAGCTTTTGGCCTAGATATCGTAAATATGCTACATTACGCTGATCTCCATCTTGGAAAGAAAACCGCGGTTTTGTCACTTTACAGCTCCTTCACGGCCGGTTTGCATCTTACCGCGGTAAAAGTCGAAACCGAGCACGGTGCAACGAAAGTATGACTTTACCGGGGTAAACTAAGTAACTTTACCGCGGTATTCTGAATACCGAGGTTGGTGCACTCGGCCATCAGTTTGACCAGAAACCGGACCAGACGGCCGCGGAAAACCCTAAGAAACCTATATTATCGACGTTGGAGAGATATAAAAATATGGACATTTCTACGGGTTGTACCAAGTTGATGCAGGATTTAGAAATTGGTGCAGTGTACCCTATAAGACAGGCTATATCCACCTACGCGAGGTATGGACGCCGTATGGTACTGGACTTATTCAATGGGGGACTGTGTTTTTACCACACAGATTTGGTAAACTGAGCGAAGACCAGCACCAACAATTAAACGAAGTACATCTCTCTATCATTTATTACGTTAGAGAAGTTAACCCTAGCAGTTATAAAACTTATCTACTACTAAGAGTCAAGTGAAACAAGTGTTCAACTAACATAAATCATAAACAGAAATCTATAGAAGAAAATAGAAAAAATGCACTAAGCAGAATGAATAATTACCAAAGCTCCTCAATAAGCAAGGTGAGAGATATATGAAGCTACTATTGTCGGTATTGATGCCGAAAACGCTCACAATATTTAAACTAACTAGAATTCATACAAGGGCATGAATATAAGAATAACATTAAACACAACCTGGAGTAACAGCTAACATTAGAAATTACCAATGGTTGCCTCCTAACAATGAAGCTAATGAGGATTAGATAAGAGTGGCGAAAAATAAGGTCAGAACCATTAAATAAATTACAGGCCCACACTACGTGACACAAACAATGAATTGTCCCTAAAACTGGTTAAGGACAGAATGTAATATACAGTTTACTCTTAAGGGACAAGTTGTACTGAGTACTTATTTCAATTCATCATCATAGAATCTACAGACCAACACGCTTTCTATAACCTCAAAGGTTAAAAAGAACTGAAAGGCCTACAGTTATCCAATTTATTACGATTTGAAAATCTTTGTATTAACAGTTAGGCCAACATTAATCAAAGCGAATCTCAAATAGTGACATACCTACACTTAATGCAATGAAATTTTACCCAAATCAGAAAAATCTGTCTAAGAATAGCTAGGCCTACATCAATCAAGGGCTAAGCTCAAATAGTAAAGACCTACACTTCTTGCAATGAAAATTTACTCAACTCAGAAAAATCTGTGTAAGAGTAGCTAGACCTACATTAATCAAGAGCTAAGCTCAAATATTAAAGACCTACACTTCTGGCAATGAAAATTTACTCAACTTAGAAAAACCTGTGTAAGAATAGCTGGGCCTACATTTATCAAAAGCTAAGCTCAAATAGTAAAGACCTACACTTCTTGCAATGAAAATTTACTCAACTCAGAAAAATCTGTGTAAGAATAGCTAGGCCTACAATTATCAAGGGCTAAGCTCAAATAGTAAAAACCTACACTTCTTGCAATGAAAACTTATTCAACTCAGAAAAATCTGTGTAAGAATAGTTAGGCCTACATTAATCAAGAGCTAAGCTCAAATAGTAAAGACCTACACTTCTGGCAATGAAAATTTACTCAACTCAGAAAAATTTGTGTAAGAATAGCTAGAATAGCTAGGCCTACATGAGTCAAGAACTAAGATCAAATAGTAAAGACCTACACTTCTTGCAATGAAAATTTATTCAACTCAGAAAAATCTGTAATGGACAATATAGTAATTTTAATATCATAGTATATCACTACCAGATTGTTAATGAGAACGAACTAATGAAAAGTTAACATGCTAATGAAAGGCAGGACTGAAATATATCTTCAATAGCAGAATAATTACTAGTGGAATATGCCCAATTTCAGCATATATCAACTTCGCGCATAAGGCAAACTGAATTTGCTAACAAATAACTATAAAGCTTCAAAGCCTAGCTAAATGCAGTACAAGGACTAATTAACACGAAAATTTTCAGAACAGTCTAGGTTAATAATCACAGATAATTAACATAAGATTTTCCTAATAAGGCACGGGCATTAGTTTAACTCACCCTACTTGACATACAAATGTTACGTGCTCGACCATGAATAATGTAAGCTATTTTCGTCAACCCAAACATCCACAGACCAGCAAGTAACTGGTTAAACAAATACGTAACAACATATTAGAATACAGGTCCCTTGACCAATTACTTTTAATTGATAATATCGCGTATTTGTACTATGAATGTTCTGCGGCAGATACAGAGTACGAACAGATACTCCAAAATAAACTGAAGCAATCGTACATTATCTTACATTAAAAACATGAAAGACAAGCGCCATGAAAAATGGCTACAGAAACAACGTGAGATACTGATTTAAATTCTTTTAGCAAGGGAATTAAGTTCTTTTTGGTGGAAATACAACAGAAACATCTTTAATTGAGAGATGATACTAGGGGATTGATAATATATAGGGCTGTACCGATTAATCGATTAATCGGCTCGATTAAACATTTAATCGTCGATCAATTACATTTTCCGATTAATCGGTTTAGTCGAATTATGAAAAACGTTTTTTGAGAAATGGGTCAAATGACCGAACTCCTTTCTCTCGCTTCTCCGGCCTTGGCAAGGCAGTGGCCTTGGCACATCATGTGTCATTCAGCCTATTGTGTCCAAACAATTCCCGTTATTCAGAAACCTGATTGGTATTCATTAATTCAGGATTTCTTCTGATTATCTGTAGTGTAGTAATTATTAAACGTGTAAAACAATATTAAATGTACACTTTGGTTTCGTTTAAAATACCGACCTGTTTGTCGATTAATCGATTAAAGTCAAGCGTTAACTCGATTATAAATTTTAATCGATTTTCAGCCCTAATCTATATTAATAAAAGGAAGTGTCTGTCCTCCGTCTGTCTGTCCTCCGTCTGTCTGTCTGTCTGTCCGCGATGCCCAGCGAAATCTACTCAACGCAGAGATCTGAAATTTTATACATAGGCGGACTAAAGGGTCGGAATGTGCACCCCGAAGCCGGAATTTTAATTTTCGCTTTCGTTCGTGTGTTATGAGTGAAAAACGGGCAGAAAACGTGTATTTTTTTGCGATTTCGAAGCATCAGTTTCAGTAATATATTTCAAATGTTAAATCAATTACAGTTGGCTTTGGCTATTTTTGTCATCATACCTCATAGCCTACCTTGGGAATAAAAGCATCGCGATCGCTTGATTTTGTAAGTCCATCGTGGACGATTCATTTGTTTAGAGTGTCAAGGCCCGCAGATATATGAAATTTTCAACCTACACGTAAGAAGGATATCAACATAGGCTTAATTATGGTCAAACATTGTTCGATTTGAACGAAACTCACTATACAGGGGTTTTCTGAGCCAAGGAACTGGAACCTGAGGTAGCTTTTTCTACCAGGGAACGCTACCTAATCGTGGAATACACTCCACGTGATTTAGGTGTTAATAAATATAATGATTTAACTATTAAGCACTTAAGTATTGAAATAATTATCGCGGGGGAAGCCGCGGGCACATGTTATCTTATAATAATAAAAGGACGTGTTTGTCTGTCTGTCCGCGATGCCCAGCGAAATCTACTGAACGCAGAGATCTGAAATTTTTAACATAGGTGGGCTGAAAGGTGGGCGAATGCACCTCGAAGCCGGATTTTTAATTTTAGCTTTCGTTCGCGAGTTATGAGTGAAAAGCTGGCAGAAAACGTGATTTTAGCGCTGTCGAAGCATCAGATTTCAGTAATACATTTCAATGTCAAATCAATTGTATTTGGCTTTGGCTATTTTTGCCATACCGTGGAAATAAAAGCATCGCAATCGCTTGAATGTTGTAAGCCCACGCTGGTTCAATTCTTTAGAATGTCAAGGCCCGTAGACATACGAAATCTTCAACCTACACGGAACAGGGATAATCAACATAGACCTAAATATGGTTAAGCATTGTTCGATTTGGACGAAATTCACTATACAGGGATTTTCTGGGTCAAGGAACTCGAATCTGAGATCGCTTTTGCCAGGCGACGCTATCTAATCGTGGTAAGTAGTCCACGTGGTTTAGGTGTTAATAAATATAATGTTTTAACTATTAAGCTCTTAATTTTTTATTTTTTATTTTTGAAATACCTAGGTAATTATCGCGGGCGAAGCCGCGGGCACATGCTAGTAATATATAAACTCACTCAAACTCGTCCGCCATGGCGCCCAGAAGCATTCAGCCGCTACCAGCAAACCAGAGGCGTCTCCTGCATAGGATCACATGAGCACGTGAACCCCCTAATAATTCTTGTCTTACCTAATTTTGTCAGTATTATTGAATAAATAATAATTCTTGTATGGTTTGCCGTCTCGCTGTATAGAAAGATGTGTATTTTGTTCCCTTTTGCGGGCTTCCTCGAGGTGGTTCACTAGCTAAGGGGTGAACCTCTTAGTATTGCGTTTTGCATTACCTTGTGCCACTTGTTTGTGGCCCATTGTTTATATTCTCTTATTATTATTATTTCTAATTACTAATATTTATTCTAATTACTTACCTTGTTTACTTTCACGGTTTTTAGGTTAGATTATTATTACCTTCAGTAATAGCTTCACTGTGTTTTGGTTATGTATTACTACTTTCAGTTGTTTACTATTCACAAACTTCCTAGATATTTCCATTGGTTCACTTTAACTGTTCAGAAATTTCCATGTACGAATATTATTATTACCGTCAGTTGTTTGCCTATTCAGGAAATTTCCAGATATTTCCATTGGTCGTTCAAATATTAAATTCAGCTGTTTGATAGTTATATATTTCTGCTTTCTTTTTATTGTTTATTAATGTTTATTTATTTTTCTTAAATTCTATTTATTATTTTCTTACTTACTAATTATGTATTTAATTTTCGTAATATTCTCGATGTAATATTGGTAATAGCCTCGAATATTCTGAGAGATAGCATCACTTCCGGTTCGCCATTTTTTCTTTTCCTTGGGAGTTGTGTTCCGGTATTGTTTTTGCGAGCGAGGAGATCGCCGTCAGCCGTCGCCATGGACAGATCGGAAGAATAAGCCTGCTAGCTTCGCGTCAGTTATCTTCGGGCAAACGCCCGTCATTGCTTTACTAAGTGAGATCTCTACAGTATAAGGAATATGTAGTGTTTTTTCTATAAGTGAACTCTACTCCCGTCTTCTGTCTTTTTCATGTAAGTAATGTTACAGTGATGAATTAATACATTTTTCTAAGCCTTAAGCAAGTGTCCGCTTGGATATTTTTCTTGTTTTTCTTTATTAGTTTTGTTCATTCTATACTTCATTATGCTCCGTTTTTGTTAGTTTTCTGTTTTCGTCATGTTAAGTTATTCCTTTATCGATGCTATCACTCAGAAGGTAGGGCATATTGCTTTCCCACGGCAGGAATGTAGCGTACCAAGGTTCAGTTATTTATAGCTACTAGTCACCACTCCTTACGTAAGTCAGTGATGTAAATTCTATTTTGGCAATGTTATTCTATATTACACTTTAAATATATATTTAGGGCAAAGCATTATCTTAAATTTATATGTAAAATTTGTATGTACCTTTTATATCAGATATTTTATCTGTAGGCCTTTTATTTAATATAATTATGGAATTGTTGTAAATGTGATTGAATTCATACTGATTGAAGCCTATTGCTATTTAAATGTCTTTTTGGGTAATAAAAACCCCTGTTAAGTATTTTGTGCTTTTAATTATTTATTAATTATAACTGATTTTTCTCCGGTTCTGTTTTCTTCCATAGTCTACGGATCTGGGAACTAATAAAATAGTTTTGGGTAAAGTAACCGGTACAACCTAAAGTTAGCAGGGGCTCCGCAGCTAGCAAGTGTGACAGGATCACACGTCATTCGTGCACCCGACCTTAAGAGGGCAGCATCGGGCAACGCATCTGATTTTTTCCTACCACCCCTCCATCTCATCCAACTTGCGAGCTGCCAGAGGGAACTTGTTTTATGACCCATCCATCTTCCCTTATTATATAGGTGTGAACAGTGTTGTCGTATTGTCACAATTCACAGTGAAGCTTTGATTTGCTGTTTATTTCCTCTACATTCCGTCGTTTATGTCACAATTACCTACATCAATATGCCATTATTATAATTATTCATAAATAAATAAATCTTTACTTTAGTACATTGATACATAGTCGAAGAGTGATTTCTCTTTCACCCTCAGCTGGAAGGAATAAGTTGCAACACAGCCTTCTATCCCTGTCTATACCATGTGTTTTGCTCAAAACTTCAAAATATGATTTTTTTCTCGCCAGCAAAGATTAACCAGCGGGTGATAGGTGGTCTGCTGTTCCTGTTTGTAGTAAGGGGTGCGAAGTTTACAGTTACATTCTCTCCCAAACAGGAATTCCGTATCAGTTCAATTGGAATTCTCACAGCGTGAAGTAGTAGTTTCTTTGTGATGTTGCGATTGTTTGTTTAGTTTAGTAGTGTATATAATATTAATAATTCTAGCCAAGTTTAAAGAATAGTTATAGTAGTTAAAGAGTTGAACAGTATATATAGTTCACTACTATAACCATTTGGGAAATGCATTCAATAGGCTAGTTCGTTTTCTACCAGTGAACTTAAAAGTAAGTTTGTTTATTAATGTGTGAATACCGTGCAGCACTTGCAATGCTGGCAATAGAGAAACGTCTAATGCGTGAGAAGAAAGACTTCAACTTTAAAGTTATCGAGAAGTTCGCTGCACAGAAAGAAAGAAGAGTACATTTTCTCTACAAGTGATGAGATTCGTAAGTCCTGTATTTTGTTTTTCTACTTTTAGCCCCATGTGAACACCCAAATATTTTACCCACGTGACGCCACTGCAGCAAACATTTTTACTTCTTGTTCACTCTCAAGCTTGGTACTGACAACTTCGCTAGCTGGCAACCAACCCAGGCATTGCTCAAAGATGCGCACAATAGCTGCGCACAGGGAATCCGGGCAAAGATAATACAGAAACAAAGCAAGGGAAGATAATTAATTAACGCGCTTGTGACGTTACACTGTCTTCTGTCATGCACACATTGGCAGTTTCGCTGCGCGTCGAGTGCGCACAGTGTCTTTTTAAGCGTATCCACAATGTGATCCGGTATTTTCATCCATATTAAGCGGAAATACGGGAGTTCCCGGGAAATTCGGGATAGTTGGCAACCCTCTGAGAACAAACCTAAGGTCTATTCCCAAAGCTAAGTCATGTCTGTCATTTGACACGACGAATGCGCACACTGTCAGTTTCGCTGCGCGACGTATGCGCTTAATGTCATTTTTCAGCGAACTGCGCAACGTATGCGCATAATGTCATTATTCAGTGAACTGACAATGTGCGCATGCGTCGTGATGCATGACAGTATGTGAATTGACTTTGTGAACAAAAACTTATTTCCTGTAGCACTGAACCAAGGGCACAGACCAAAGACAAGAGACTGAAGTGTATATTCTAGTAAATGTAACGAATGTTAGTGCCAGTAATGCATCTGTCACAAAATATGGAACTGGTACATATTTATACCACTTTGTGCAATATTACAATGCTACTTTATTATTTGATTGCTCCTTCTGAAATAAAGAGCTACGAGCATCCCCGGATATGATACTACAGCAACTTCTTCGACCCAGGTGTGCTACGTGTAGTCTGAGCTGAGGGAGAAAAACGCTTGATTCATTCGTTTCTCATGAAGACCGGCATGGGTATGGGTATGTCATCTATTACACTGCCTTCTAACTTAACAGAAAATTAGCTAACAAAACTGTCAACATAGGACTACATATAATGATGCCTTCATGGAGTTGAGAGTTATTATGGCTTCACGAGTGCCAATTCAAGATGTTAGCAGTCTCAGCTCCAATCCTTGTGAGGGTACTTAGCTAAATACGATGGTAGAATGATAACTTGTTAAACCACAATAAAAATAAATATGTGAAACACACAACTTTCTCTATCCCTAATATATCCTAGTACATGGATGTATTGCAGTAATGCGCATTCATTTGTCTCAGCCTCAGTGAGTTTAAGTGAGTGGTTTATAACAATTCTTCAGATAATTTATTGGGAAAATATTTGGAGTCGATTTCGAGAAAATCGCGAAAAAATGAAATTATCTTCATATAAAGTTGTAAAACTGAAGAGAAAATTGTTGCCAAGCCTTGTGTCGCACCTCAGAAGGTAATACATCCTAAATATATATGATATTGGCTAATGCACACATATAACTTTTTTAGCCTAAGCATGGACAATACAACGTTCTCACTTCTCATTCTGATATTATAGAATATGAGGTTGTTTGCAAGGACTGCGTAATAAGTTGCCTCATCCTCGACCTGTATTGTTATCCACGCAATACTTCAGCTTGAGTTCTTGAGAGCGGTGGCTGTCTTATAGCTACTCTTGATAATATTTTATCGAAAAGTATCAAATAAAAAATTTAGCTCTTGGTATTAACACCTTGAGTACAAAATCCAAACAATATCGTCAGAGACATTTGCGAAAAAATAACAAAAACTTTTTCTCATGTAAAATGGCATTAAAGAGAAAATCATCGTCAATCTAGAAGATATCTAATCCAAATATAATTTGGTACAATTTTTCGTTTTTGAGATATGCTGATTCATGGAACCTCTAAACGTGTACTTATGTTGAAAACCAAACCTAGCCTTGGATGATATTGAATATTTTCGTTCCTGTTGTTGATTTTCTTTCAGTAGATTGTCTTTAGTCTTTAGTTTAGCCAACGGGGAAATATGAACTAAAGAGTCCAAAAATGTATTTTATTTTAACATTACGTGGGCGTGGTAATTCTACCCTGCACTTTTTAAAGTTTGACAAAACGTAATTAATTAGATCTGGCGATATTGTTAAAGATGTTCTTATATGGTACCTTACAAAATATAGGGCACACATCTCTGAATATACTGAAATATTTGTTGTTATTATTATCAGTATTATTATTATTACTTAGTTTAGAGTTACCAAAGAATGGTATATTTCGTTATTACTTAAATATTATTTCATTTAGGTAATATATGCCACTTGTAACAATATTTTCAAAACTCAGTTCAGTGCTTACGAGTATGTGTTCGGTTTATTTTATTATTATTATTATTAGTATTATTATTATTATTATTATTATTATTCCCCCCGAGGGATCGCCACCTTGTCGTGGTGGGGTCTTAGTACCTATGACCCAGACTACCAAATCCAGAAAGTTTACCATATGCTAGCTTGTGGGCTGGTAAGAGGAAAGAGAACTAAGAGTGATCCACAACGTGGGAACGGCGTCTGTACCCAGATTGGGCGGCCGTGAACAAGGAAGCCCGTGATGGCCCCTATCTAGGGTTACAGATACTGCTGCCTTGTTGGTTGGCGTTGGATCGTCAAAGGCTAGAGGAAGAAAACCTGGATCAAAGGTTACCTGGTCCTCCTGGTAGGGGGTTGTAGCGAAGGGCCAGCTCCTCATCCTACATAAGAATATACAATGCTAAACGTCCCAAAACGAATGAAGCCGGACAGATTTCCTTACGACGACTCGGCAAGACTAATAGGATATTGGATATAGGATGTTGGAATATATAGGGAATAGCAACAAAAGTTCACTCCATACCGATGGAAGCAGAGAAATCCAATTTGGATATACGTGTTATCAGAAACAAAAAGAAAAGGGATAGGAGACGAAGATGTGGGAAAATATGTGCACATATGGAGTGGAGTGGATAAGGGGGTTAGAGCTCGGGGAGGAGTATCTATTATGATAAAAAATGGATTGAAAAATAAAATAAGAAATTGGAAATGTATAGACGAGAGATTATTAATAGTAGAGATGGACTTATTTGGAAGTGAAATTAATATCTTACGTGTATATGCACCTACAGATGATACAAACGATATTGGAAAAGAGAAGTTCTGGGATAAAATGCAAGACCTCTGGAAGACATTCCAAGGAAGAAAGAAATAGTAATTATGGGAGATTTGAATTCCAGAGTAGGATGTGCAAAGAATAGCGCAGTAATTAAACAATATGGAGAAGACATCAGGAATTACAATGGGAACAGATTAAGAAGCCTATGTGAACAATTTGAACTTAAAATAGTGAATGGTTTTTTTCAACACAGGAATATGCATACAAATACGTGGATCAACAGGTCAATAAATAGAAAATCTATAATTGATTATATCATTACAAAACAAAATTGCTCAGTTCAAGTCTTAGATGCCAGAACTTATCGAGCAGCTGAAAGTGGATCTGATCACTTCATAGTAAAATCACAAATTCACTGCCTATGGAAGAAAAATTACGATGATAGTCAGAAAGTGGAAGAGTTGCTTAGTACCGGGAAGGAAATAGATCATGATCAGTTCAAAATTCACTTACTACAGTATGATAATATAAGAACACTGTATACACATAGATTAGATAAAGAACTAGGTGAGAATTACAGTGGGAATATATATTACAGATGCAGTGAAAAAGATTGCATATGAGGTATTGGGTACGGAAAACAAAAAGGAAAAATAAATGAATGGATGACAAACGATCTTTTAGCAAAAGGAAAGCATACCAGAATTGGTTAAGTTCAAATAAAAAAGAGGACAGGAAATTATATGATGAACAAAAACATAATGCCCTGAAAGAAGTAAGAAAGGCAAAAAATGAGTATTGGGAAAGAAGATGTGCAGACATAAATAGCCAGTTAGGATTTAAAGGAGCCTTAAAACAAACGCAAATCATAAGGCACATATACAAATGATATCTATGAAAAATGGGAACAATACTATAAATCCCTCCTTAATGAGGAAAGAGGAGAATTTAAAGAAGAACATACATTTAGACATGAAAATTTGGAATGCGAATTATCAGATGTTGAAGTGGGAAAATGTTTAAAGGAAGTAAAATACGGGAAAGCGACTGGTCCTGGAGGAATTAATTTGGAACTGTTAAAATACGGGGGAAGGAAACTGATTAAGATAATCACAGCTTTATACAGGAAAATATTAGAAGGGGGTCAATACCAGAAGAGATGAACCTTGGATTTATAAGTTCTATATATAAGAAAGGGGATAAGAGGGAATGCACTAATTATAGAGGAATATGTGTAACAAATCCATTTATAAAAACATTTACAAGAATTATTAAACATCAGCTGGAGAAAGAATGCAGAGGACAAAGAAGAACAGAGTGGTTTCACTCCAGGACGATCTTGTGTAGACAATATATTTATTCTCAGACTCATGATGGAAAAATATCGCGAGAAGACAAAACCCTTGGGAATGATATTAATTTATTTGCTAAAAGCTTATGATAGTGTGCCAAGGATATTATTATGGGACGTTCTGAAGAAAACAGGCATAAGTGACAAAATTATCAACATTATAAAATCAATATACGGTACTCTCAAAACAAATGCCGAATAAAGATGGGTTTCCAATTATCAGAAGTATTTTATACGTCAAAAGGACTTTTACAAGGATGTTGCTTATCTCCGACATTGTTCAAAATATATATTGATACGGCTCTTCAAAACTGGACTAGGAAATGTCGATATATGGGAATTCAAGTTCATCCAGATTAGTACCTGCATAATCTACTTTTTGCGGATGATCAAGTAATAATTACTGAGGATACAGATGATGCGTCATATATGATCAGAAAGTTAGTAGAAGAATACAGGATATGGGTATTAGAAATAAATTTCAACAAAACTGAATATTTGACAATGGATTTGGAAGAAAATTTAATATGTAATACAGAAGAAATTGCACATGTTGAATATTTTAAATACCTAGGGTCTATTATACAAAATTTAGAGATTCAAAGAAGAATAACGGATGGGAAGAGAATTATAGGAATGCTAAATTCAATCTTATGGAGTAAAAATATTTTACATAGAACTAAAAAATTAATATATCAGGCAGAGGATAGAATACCCAAGAAAATTTTGGAATGGAAAGTAGAAGGAAAAAGAAGAAGAGGGAAGCCCAAAGAGTGCTGGATGGATGGGGTGAAAAGGAGTGTGGCGAGAAAAGGATTAAATGAAGAAGATGCTATGGACATGGACTTATGGAGGCAAAAGATTATGGGATGAAGGAAAACCATTGTATTGTGGAATATTCCTTAGTAAAAATATTATTATTATTATTATTATTATTATTATCATTATTAAGATCTTTTTACTTGGTTAAGTACTAATCGACGACATATGGTCACGAATCGACTAAAGTGCACATAACAGTAACGATCAGCACAAAGAAAGGCGTGCTAACAACTCAGCAAAAACAGTTACAGCATTGTTATTGGTTGATTTCATATTCATTCCTATATTATATTCTTCCAGATCATATGAAAAATGTATGAATTTACCCTTATCTTGACAAATTGGTATCAGTGCTTTAAAAAATATTGTACGGGTTGAATATGCTAAATGATCTAGGCTAGGCCTATATTTAACATAGTAGCAACATGATAGGATGAATTAGTTCATTCTTGTCAATTTTATAACTGTATGATACAGTTTACATTGCCAATTTTATATTCTGTAAAATCCAAACAAAACATATGATTTTTATTAATGGACATGTATTGTTATTTTATTATTAGTCTATATTGCTATTTTGCCTTATATATGCATGTGTTAGGCCTTTACAGTTGTATAGTCTGTTATGAATTAAGTACAGTATTTAATTGCAAAAGGCTATAAAATCATTAAAAATAAATACAATGTCGTTATTAGCAAAAATCACACCTCTAACCTGCAGAAGTCAAAAATAAATTATATTTTAATTTCACTAATATTTATGTTGGCTAGAGTAGGCAATGTATGCTTAGCCAAACATACATGGTAAGTGGCATTTTTATGTATAAAAAGGGATTTTGGAATCACAATTATTACATAAACAGTGTTATTAACTGTCAAGCTATATGCTTAAAATAAATACCTTAAAATATATGTTTTTGAATGCCTAAAAGATAGAATTTGCAAATGTGCATGTGATAGGCCTATACTGTTCTACAACCGGTTATGAATTAGGCTACGTATAGTAGTTAAATAATAAGCTATAAATCGATTAAAAATACATATAATATCATTATTAACAAAAATTACGTCTCTAATCTGTAGGAAGTCAAAAATTATATTTTCATTTTACTAATATTTATGCTGGTTCGAGTCACCAATGCACAGTGGTCCAGAATTGAAATCTAGAGGGGAAAAAACTAAAAATTCTTACTTGTTGTAAAACTTTTTATTTTTGCTGGATCTTCATCCCAGACAACCCCTCTTCACTAAACTCAGCCTTTATCAACTCTGCTGTAAAAGGATATGCAACTGCAGCTCTTGAAAGTTGTGGGTTGCTAAGGAGTAGAGGCATCGTTCTTATAACAAGTTGCGCGACGTCAGAAGTGTGAAGTCATTGTGTGAGTTGTGAAATGTTATTTTGTTGTTCTGCCAAATGAAATTCACATCTAAAGGTATGCACTTGCGATTTATATAATATTTATTGTAATAATACTACATAAGAAATTGCTGATGTCATATTTATATGGATGTGTCTAGGTAGGGAAAATTTTTTATTTTCTAGTATTGTAGAAGGGTTTTAAAAAAATACGTTAGAGATGGCACTATTAAATATATGTCAACATGTAAAGAAAAGGGTTGGGTTTAATTACAAAAAGAATAGTTTGTCGCAAACGATCCGTTTTTTTAAAAATCGCATTTGTATTTCGAGGTGTAACCGGCAAACACAGCCAGTGGTGACACGTATGGAACTTTATGAATTACCGTGTCAGACGAAAAGTTCTACAAACTCATTGTGCAATTATGTATTTGATAAGTTAGGATTAAAGGAACATCCCAACGATTTATCAAATTATTAGGAGCAACTATGGCTACTTTTAGGTCAAATTTTGAAAAGGTCTGGAAAAAAGTAGAAAGAATTCTTTGAATGTCTTCTTCACAATTCATACAGACTAGATGTAAAGAAATGGCAAGTTAAAGGAAATGAATAAAAAAGTAAATGAAAGGAAGGAAGTAATTGTAAAACAATTCCGCAAGAAAATGGGTTTGATAGTCGACAAGTCAAAGTGGAAATTCTAGCGATCGAAATGCGGCTCGACGCTTTTTCAGAAATCCACAATTGTCTGCTACCTTCATCGGGATCGAGGAAGAACTAATTCATCGATTCTCAGTAATTTTGCTTGTAATTTCCAGTGGTTTTCAAATCAGTATTGACAAATTTGATAAATATGCTACAGACACAACAAAACTCTAGCTGAGTCTGTACCCGTGGTATTATATGCCTGCAATGTTCATAAAGTCGTAATTCATGGTGCACGGGTTATATTTTTAAAATAATTTTTATTTTTTATACAACATACTGATATTGAATCAACCATCTTATCAATTGGTATGCTTTCTGAAGAAGCGCTAGAAGCAAGGCATAAGCTCTTAAGAAAACTTTGCGAAGGACATCCCAGTAAATTTTCACGAAAGGAAAATATGGACTCTGCTTGATTCTGCTTGTTGTCGGTTCTGATCCCATAATCTCTCATTATTCCTCGTTTAGACAGAGCAATAGTGGACCCTTATCACAAGAAGTATGCGAGTTATTTCAAGAACCAAAAGTGCCAGTAAGCAAGTCGAGTAGGGAGAAAGATGAGCAGCAAGAAGAAAAGCAGCAGAAAGTAGATGAAGAAGAAGAAGAAGAAGAAGAAGGTAATAGTGATGATGATGGTGATGATGAAGCAGACGCAGAAGAAAGTGATGATGCAGGTGACGTAGAGGACGAAGATTCAAATTTATAGGCATTTACCTCTTGTTGTAAAATGTAATGAAGACTCTTTGCTATTTTGTGCATTTAAAATTAAAAGAAAATATTTAATTTCGCAATTTATATTATAATTTTGTTTCGTGGTTTATTATCATTTATATATCAACTTTACAGAAGAAAAACAATTAAACAAATAAAAAAAGTTACTTATGTGCGAGAAATAATTTTTTCCCTCTAGATTTGGATTCTGGACCACTGTGCAATGTGTGCTCAGCCATACATACATTATAAGTAGCATTTTTATTTATAAAATGGGTTCTTAAGACCACAATTATTATATGAACAGTCTTGTTAACTGTCATAACATATTTTAAAATAAATAATTTGCAAAATCGTAATTTTTAAATGAATAAAACAGTTGTCTTGCCTCTGCACAACCTGCCTTATTCACGTGAGCAGACATTTTCTAAGTTCTATGTCTTCAGCTCCCAGGATATTCTTTCAGCAATGGTGTGAAGATGGCAGCGCAAGCCAGTTTGCTTTCTCAAGATGTGTTTTATACCATACACTTGCAAGGGTTGCGTTGTTTAAGATCACGTGTGATTCAGAAAGCAAATAAAAGAGTGTACGGAATATCATACATTGCGAAGTTAAGGGTTAATTAATCATTTTAATGGTAATTATATTCAAATTCAACTTTACGCTTTGAGAACATTACCTAGCAACTATGATACACTCTGATCGCAATGGCAACTGACTTTTTTTAATTTAATTCAGCTGTATTTATACGCCTTTCAGCTGAGGAAACCATGAAAAAAACAGTGTCAAACTAAAGGATTTGAACCTAGGAGCTCCCGAATGCAAGTGGAGCTGAATTTCTATATTTAAGGAATAATCGAAAAATGTCATCAGTGAGCTCGAAGTTTAAAATCAATAAAGAAAAAATTCAGTGGAATAGCTGGTTTCCGTAAATGTCAATCCTACTTATGAATAAAAGATTCTCATATTTTATATAAAGAAATACTCCATCGATCTTATATATCTGCTTTTATATACAATTTTTAAGGTGACGAATTTATACGTCATTCGCAATGAAAAGGTTAACCTTCATATCTGAGATGCTTACGGATAACGTGACGGTCTCATGCCTTCCATTCTCTCCCGAAAAGTAGTGAAACCTTGTAATAACGAGAAGACCCTTAACAAGGGTTCCAGTATTGACGTCCTTTAGTTCCAAGTTCATTGTCCTCCTGTCAGCAACCCCCCTCTTCCGGTCTCAGCCAGCAACTAGAATTTTCAATGCATATAAGTTAACTCCCCAAAAAGCCGGATAGAGAATAGCGTTTATATACACACTTGTTGTGCCGTGTCTTTATGATGCATTGGGGAGGAGAAATATTTCCCGCTGCTTATCGATTTGCCCAATTTTAGGGTTGCATGTTTTACTCTTGCGCAGTCGCCATTGCAACATCAAGTCTAGTAGGCGCTAAGGGAGACGCCACTCAGACATGGACGTCATAGTTACTACAGTTTGCTTAGATACGTTTGTAAACCGGACTGACCATTACAGTATTATCACAAACACTGGGTAAGTGTCAATATTTCGTGTGCGAATTAATTTATTATCATGCATGCGCTCCCGGAATTACTGTTTTGATTTATGTCCAATTGTGACAAAAGTATTACGGATTGTGGCTTTTGGGCGATGTTTTAAAATGCCATCACTGTGCCTCCCCAACCTGTCTGTCTATCGATGTTAACTTGTCCACTAGTGACGTTACGTTTCGGCGTGTTTTATCACAATTCCGTAAAAAAAAAAGAAACATGGAAAATGCTGTAATTACGGATTTATTGAAAAGCACTCGAATAGTGTTTACAGAGAAGTATTTTCTTTCAATAATCATTTTTCTGAGATTAGTGAGTCATAAAAGCAACCGATGACTGCGCTATAGGAAGTCTTTAGAGCTGCATGTTTTGATTTCTTTCATTAGAAAGAATCATATGACTAACATATAAAACTTATTTATTCATTATTTATGTAAAGTAAAGTGACCAGACGTTCCGATTTTGCCGGGACAGTTCCGATTTTAAGAGTCAAGTCCTCTTATCCCCATCGGGTTCTGCCAGGCTGCCTAAATGTTCCGGTTTTTAGAAACAAAATCGAATTCCCGGTCACTTGAGGTTTTAACATATAAATCTTATTTTTATAGCAATGTCAATCATGAATTCAGTTCGGGATCTTCAGGAATCTTTACACTGAACTTGGTATCACTGGGCTGCATTTGCTAACCCTTGCGTTTTCTGTTGGCGTGAGTATTGTGGGACGTATAGAATACCTAATAACTTCTTTATAGTGTATTCACTATATCTAATTCAGTACTAGTACGTAACCAGTTCCGGATTTCTCTCGAAGAGTGTATTAATATGCTGCAATTTGTTATACCTCAGCAAATTTACAAATAGAGCAGAGAAAAAAAATTGACTGATATGTGTTGGGTGCAAAATATGTTTAGCACTTCACATTTAAAGAGATTTTTTATAAAAATATTTCTCAGATTGTAGAATTTAGCCTATGTCTTCTCAGTACATATGCAGCAGTCGAGCGATGAGTAAGGTGAACCTGAGGAAACTCAAATGAAAGTAGACAATTTAAAAGCATCACTGATGGTGATAGTTAATTTGAAATTCAATTGTTTAGAATTATATGGCTTCTTAAAGGGAAGCAGATATCTCCCGACTCAATTTCACTTGTCACAGATGTAAGAGGGCATTAAGAACTGACGTGAGTGTTAAAAACTATGTGTATTTACCTAAGTACAATGCCATGTATAGAAAACATGTTATAGTATCATTTGGTGTCTTTCATTCAGTTCGTCATAAGAACTTTTTTAATTGGTTCCAGTTTCGACTCCCAGAAATATGGTAACCTTATGTAAATTTACTCTATTATAAATAGGCTATGCTACAATATAGCTCCAAATATTATCACTAACCGAATCTTATTCTTTACTGCGTTACAGTAAATCAACTACACATAAGATTAATTTTGTTTATTACCACATATAGAAACCACTCTTTCAAATTACGGTATATTATACTTATAACGTGGAATTTTCGGCATTCGCAAGTTGGAGCTAACGAATTCGGCTGTGAAAGTGTTCCTTCGTTAGCATTTTCACAGCTACTGACATATAAAAATTCCTCACTTCTAATTTTTTTGTAAAAGCAGAGATATAACAATATGTTTTATGTAAAAAGTGAAGATTTTTATCCACGAATTATTATAGTTGTCATTTATGGAGGCCAGTTAACCTATTCTGAAAGTTTTCTTATTGGTTTGAAACTTACAAGCCCACTGATGAATTTCCCTTGATGATTGGTTATATCTAAATTAACATTCAGATCTAAAAGGATTAAATGTAACGATGATTGTGTAGGCTGATGTTACTTGGGCCAGTAATCTTCGCCGGAGTACCCGTGTTCTTTTAACTTACCTATAAATGTACACATATGGGTCTTGCGTTTAAGCCGACCCGGCCTGGGCTAGAACCTGCTTCCTTCGTAACAGAAATCACTACCTTAATAACCGTTCCGCCAATATATATATATATATAACTCACACACAATATATTATACATATAAAATTTGTATAGCTTAACACATGTTTTGTTCATAAACTCATTTTGTTCATCTCGAAGATGCATACGAAAACATAACTTTATTATTAGATGTTCATATGATTATTAAAAGTAGTTTTCTGTCCCTCATAATATTCTGGATAAGAAAAGTTGCAATGATCCAACATAACTGAAAATAAATAAACATCATCATTCTAAATTTCTCCGATGTTTGTGCGGTCACTCCCTTTTTTTCTTCTTCTTCTTTCTTTTCTTCACAAATCACGCCTCACCCAAGCATCCGCATTGTTTCGATTCTCTCACTCAAAAGGTCAGAAGTATATTTAAAAAGTCGATATTATTAGCAATCATATCAAACAGAGAGGTGTACAGATTGACAAATATGCTGTTCGTAGTCGCGTGAAATACGGTCCAATAGTAACCTACTATCAGACGAGTGAACATAATACAATACAGTCGCACATAACAATATTGAAAGAAGTAATGCGTGTCGTCTAAATGCAGCAGTGTACCATGCTTTTCCAATAAAGAGAAAGCTTAATTCTAATATAAACTTTCCCTGTAAGGTTTCACATCACTGCACCTAATGCAACTTTTACATGTGTCAATTTGCGTGCTTTTTTCTGACGTATTTCTGAACATAGAAGTTTTAATATTTTTATTCTGACTTGTAGAATTGCAACCCATGCAAGCCAGGTAAATGAAACTTTCATCGACTACGAAAATCAAGCGAAAGTGGAAATGGGAGAATTGTGGAAAGCAATAGGAAAGATAATAACTTATAGTTAAAAAATTAACTACATAGATTTAACAAAGTAGTTGTTTCAATTGAAAAAATAGCCATGATTGGTAAATTTAATAAAAATGAAAAATGCTACAAAATCTTTTTTAAAAAAACACGAAATAAGTACCAAAACTTGTGAAATGAAATCTAGAAGTTTTGTATAAAAATAACGTCAAATATTTTATAGTTTTTTCTTGCTTTTATTAACACAGGAAAAATCGCTTAGACCTCTGTTCAGTAATATAATTTTGTCCCATGTTTGCCACTTGTGACTAATGTGGAAGGCATCATATATCAAGGAAATCTACCACCTTCGTCGATGTGCTCTAGTAGACAGCATGCTGACTCTATCTTGTAATCTATTAATGAAGTCGAAAGGCAAAGGTTGATAATGCAGTGATCGGATAGTATTCCTTGTCTCTTCTTGGAATGCAGGGACACGGAAAGCAATTATTCCATATGCAGTGTGCACTTTACAGATAAGGATTATGAATTGTCCTCAATTTAAAAAAAATACCTTAAATCACCAAGACTACTGTAAAATAACGTAGTGCCCTCGTTACATCTGCAGGGAAAAGAAGGCTCACCGAAATTGGAGAAAAGGAAGAGAGATGGTGTTTACCTGAGAAAAAAAGTTATTAGGAAATCAGTGGAGACTCAGAAGCAAGCAAGTTTTTAGTACTGTGAGGTGAGTTAACATGAAAAACAAAAGTAACGTTTAAATTTCCAGAAATTGGAGTACGATGTGAAATTTATAGAGACATAACAAATGAGTGTGAAAATAAATTAAATGAAAATATGGATGAGTCCTTCACATGAAGATTCAGAAGAGAAAGAAGAAGAATTAGAAAGATATTTGGCGGTTGAAGGTACTGAGGGGACGAAACATGGAATTTTCTTTGTTTTATGGGAACGATAACGAGGAACTATGAACAACAGGCATTCAATGAGTAAGCGTACTATACAATTTTACTGTACAGTTCGTTTTGTTTATTTTTCAGTCAAGGAATTCAATCATTCTGTTTTCAGCAACTTGAAAATTCATACCTGATATATACCTTCCTTTTCCGGAAATCGATCTCTTATTTTCTAGTACATTTCTTTTCCTTACTACTTCTAATGAATATTGATCCAGTAAATGAATTTTCTATATCCAACATATTGAACGTTTAGGTTTTCTCAGGGCAACTCTAGGTATTTTGGCACCCTAGGTGAGGAATAATTTTGGTGCCCCCCTAAATTTCCATCTCAATCGTTCCATTTTTTAACATTCGATTAAATATGGAATTTCACGTTCTCTAGCCTAGTATTGGCAAGCGACTTAATAAAATTGATTTCTATTGGCCTAATTTGAGAATGGCTGGTGAGTTTTCTACAGATTATTTTGTGTTTAAAAAGGAGAACATTTAATATGCCTTATGTCCAGAGTTCATTTATCTTGTAAAGAAGTCCATTGTTCAAAAGCATGTGGGAAGTTTTAAACATAGATCTCAGAAACAGAGTGATGGACTTGGTTCAACTTCTCGCGGCCCTAGCAGCATATGTACCTGTTCTATAACCTCAAGTATGGCAGGGTGTGGAAGGTTCAAAGGATAATATGAAAGAAATGGTCAAAGCATTCAATTAAAACTTTCAATAAATCAACCTCAATAATATTGTACAGAGAATGAGTGACATAGACGACTAGATTTTCATTCTTTAGCATTGTTCTCTTATTGTAGTGTGTTCTTATATAATTTAATATTATTTTTGTTACACAAACTTACTTTACAGTCACAAAAAATAATTTAAGATGCAGACGTTTATTTATATGAAAGAAATACGGTTAAACTAATAAATCATAATCGTTAAAAAAATATAAAACATTTATTATAAGAAAAATAAAGCATAATTTGGGTTGCTTTGGTTATATAAAATTACATGTACATTTACATAAAAAACAAGAAACTGCATGATAGCATACTTTTCTTGCATAAAGAAACAAGAATCTGCATCCCGGATAAGTTTTTTTTTTTCCAGGAGGAAGAAGTTGAAAAAAGTTTTAAAATCCTAAAGGTACTTTCCATTTTTTGCTTTAACATTGGCAAACTTAAGCTTTAAGATATTTTTTAAATCTAAATGTTGCCGTCCTTAAATGTTTCTAAAATTTCCTGCAGCAAAGCAGCATGTTTACGTATTACTTGACCTCGCAGCTAGCGTGAACTGGGACCCTGTGATGTAACGCTACAATATGTGGATGTTTCATTGCTAAATAAATAACGAACTATAAGTCGTGGGGCAGTGCTGTTTTTTAAGTTGTATTTATCTAATATATATCTACAACACTAAATAAAGAACCAAAACCATGATTTGTAATCGGAGATGGCTTTTGAAATATTCCACCATGGATACTTACTGCAAAGCAAACATGGTTCATGAATGAAGTCACGATGTTAGGCTATAGGTTTCGTTCTGGGTCACGACATACATTTTTCCCATCTATGTGTTTCAATCATTCCCCAAGCAACCACATAAACGTGATACCGATTTCTAGGGAATTTCTAATTTCCTTGTCATCTTTACAGAAGTAGGCGTATTTTCATCAATCAATTAATCAATCAGCATTACTTCACACACAGAAAAGCTCAGCTAACATTATGTGGATCCACAGTCACCCGTACTATAACTAGAGGGTGCCCTCTGGGATCCGCTTGCAGTCCAGGGCTGTGGATAATTCTATAATATGATTCATTAAAACAGACACTTCCGAATACTTGTTCCCTAATTGCGTATGCCGATGGTGTTCTCCTTTTGGTGCGATCAAAATCTCTACATACTCTAACATCTGAAGCCAATGCGGCTCTTGAAATCATATATCAATGGGGCTGTGACAACAAACACACTTTTGATCCCACCAAAACCACAGCTATGATAATTTCAAGGAAAAGACGAGTTGATATTCCAAAAATTGTCATGAATGGACAAGATATAACTTTTAAAGATCAGTTGACGTGTCTGGGGATTATTCTAGGTATAAAGCTCACTTTTCGAGCTCACTTTGACTTTCTCCAACCTAAAGCACATAAGCTACTAGCTGGGCTGTCATCGCTACAAAACCCACCTGGGGTTTGGATTCTACAATTTTGTACTTTATCTACCAAGGTGCAGCTATCACTATGCTTCTGTATTGTGCTTCAGTATTTCAAGACACTCTGAATAAAAAAAATGGGTTCAAAAGAAATTTTCCCAAATTCAACGTGGATTTGCACTCAGAATTACTAGGGCATATCGTACTGTTTCCACAGAAGCGGCATTGATCTTGGCTGGAATCGAACCTCCGCATCTCTCGGGCATGTTTTGGGCTAAAGTAATAAACATTAAAAAAGGTCGCTTTATTCCAGAATTTGTTGCTCAGAGGCAAATCGAGCTTCATGCGCACTATCTGATGGCAAGACACCCTTCTTTACATTATGATATAGTTCAGTTAACTTGTTCTTCTGATCACGATTATTATGTTTTCACCGACGGCTCATGAACACTATCTACAGACCGAGATATGGCAGTTGTTGGGGGTGCTATGGTTGTGTTTTCATCTAACGCTGAAATCACAAATTAAACGTTTAAACTTCCAGCTACTTCCACTGTTTTTCAAACAGAGCTCCTTGCGCTGAAAAAGGCTGTACAGTGGAGTGCAACGTACGTATCTTTTGTGACTCTCAATCTGCACTTTCTGCAGCGAATGATAAATTTAATATGAACCCTACAGCTGTTGAAATTAGATAGACTATTTCCACCTATGACAAACATATCTGTCTAGTTTGGGTTCGCGGTCATGTTGGTAATCAAGGTAATGAGAGAGCTGATGAACTGGCCAAACTTGCTGCACCTTCCGATTTGGAATTTTAACATGTCAAGTGTCCCATCTCTTATGTGAAAAAAGAGCTGAAAGTTCATCTGCTAAATAAATGGTCCTCGCTTTGGGCTAATAGCATCAGTGGCGCTGTTACAAGACTGATGTACTTTCCTACAGTTCATGACAGACTGCCGATGAAATATTTCGAACCATCATTCGTTTTAACTCAATTTATGACGGGACAAGGTAAATTTAAATCTTACTTTCAAAGATTTCACATACCCTCTATTGATGGATATTTTTGTCCATGTGGACATGATGAACAAACTGTCGAACATCTTGTTCTAGACTCCCATTTCATGGTTACAAGTGCCACGTGCTAAAGAAACATTTAACTAAGTGTAATAAGGTTTTGGGTTATCCAATGATTGACTTTTCAAAAACCAATGCTGTTTCACATAATTTAAAATATTTGTCAACAAAGTTTTAAAACGCTGTGATCAATTCTCACATCATTTTCTATTAACTTTTTTTAAAAATGTAACTTTATAATGTTTTGTGTTTATGTTCACTTTTGTTTATTGTTTACTGCCACATTTTAAAATTTTCTGCATGTCATAATTATAACACACTTTTCTGAAACTATAGCCCTAGCATACCTAGGTAAAATAGGGCTCGATTCCCGATGAGGTGATTGGAGTTTTTCTATTGGCCTAATCTTTCTGGTGGCACTATTATTATTATTATTATTATTATTATTATTATTATTATTCTGTTTATTTATTCTGGCAGAGCTAAGGTCATTTGGCCTTCTCTTCCGCTCTACCAGTAAAAAAAACTACATTACAATTACATAACACAAATACATAATATTACAGCTAATTAATTAATACTTAATACTTAAATACCAAGCACTAAACATTGTTATAATTTATAAACTAGAGTGCTACAAAACATTAAATTACAAAAGAAAATTACAAAATATAAATATACTAAAGAAAATAATTAGGATTATAGCCTAAGATATTTAAAATTATACTAACGAATACTAAAGAGAAAAACGTATAGTTACAAGAAGTTAAGCTACGGGTTACAAGTATCAAAAAGAGCTCCAATTAAGATTTCTAGTTACTACGATGAAAAACAAAACTAAATTACATAGTTTAGAATTAATATGGCCCTGGGGTCGACTCAGCCTCTAACAGAAATGAGTACCAGGAGCAATTCTTGGGGTAAAGGCGGCCGGTGCGTAAGGCTGACAACCTTACCACCTTCACGTCCCGAATGTCCAAAAATCTGGGAGCCTCAACCTCCTGAAACCCTCTGGGCCTCCATGGCCTGTATAGGGATCACTTTACTTTTTATTAGTTTATACTCTATGTTAAATGAAATCAACAGTGGGCTCTAAGATTGGAACTAATGAAAACCATTGAATTTCAGTTATCGAGTTATCATGAATAACACGAGATTGAAATCTTCACATTTTACGTAACCATAAGTCATTTATCGAATAATTTCATATATGTGCTTCTATATTTTGGATTGAAAAATTCATACTTTGGTAGCAGCGAAAAGGTTGATTTCGGTTTTACCAACGGTTTATAGTTCTCCTCGTGCCCAGGAATTTATGTCCTGAAAAATCAGTCGACCTCGACCAGGTGTGAATCCGCGAACCTTTGGTCCGGAATCTTAAAGAACTCGCCTACAATCACATGTAGAATTATTGTGATGAAACAATCTGTCGGGGAAAGAGGGCAGCGATATGCAGTAAAACAGTTTAACTTGCAAGTAACTGCATTATACTTACAGAATGAAGCTGAAAACGTATCTGAATAAACTGGAGCAGTATGTGTTTGCTAACAGCTCCCTATCTTCATTAACACCTGCCAGAGATAATGTCATGCATTCTAAACACATCCCATAAATCTCACTCCTAACACATAGCTCACCAATTTGAATATGCTTAAACCCATCGAAGAACAAACAATATTGTTCAAAGCATAGGTGCTTCAAGTTACTAAAGGAAAGTTTTCAAATTCATGCTCAAACCTACCTTGACATTTTTTGATAGAACTAATATGCTATACATCTAGTAGTTCAGGGAACAGTAGACCTCCCGTCCAAAAGAAAATATAGGAAAATTGAAGTCCTATTTGTTAGCTTAATAAATGTAGCACTTTAAAAACAGCTGTAAAATAGAGTCTTATGCAAAACAAATTTTGAGAACAAGAAGAAAGTTCCAACATGCATAGTATTGATGAAAAAAGTTTTTTTACTTCTTTTATAAAATTAGCATTTTGAACTTACGCTCTTTTAACAAACAGCGATTTTTTTTTGGCCTTAGCATAAAGGGGGTATGCAGTGGCGTAGTGGTTGAGGCACTGCCCTACAAACCGGAAGGTCGTGGGTTCGATTCCCGAAGAGGTCGGAGGAATTTTTCCATTGGCCTAATCCTTCTAGTGACATGGCCCTGGGGTCGACTCAGCCTCTAACAGAAATGGTTACCAGAAGTATTCCTAAAGGTAAAAAGCGGATGCATATGCCGCTAGCGCCGCGACGTCACAACTATATCTTAAAGTAATTTCAGTTAGGCCAGCTAGACCATCTTCGCTTTCATATGACACCACCCCCTCTATCATCCCAATATCCAAAGTTATACCCTAAATAAGATTTTGTCGGTAAAACAGAGACCTGCAATACCAACCTCGAAACAAAACACTTAAAAACACACTTAGCCCCTCATGGCACCACCCCTAACCAAAGTCCTGGTTCTGCACTGTGTTGTTCCCAAACAATGGACATCTTTGCACGATCCGACCCTTTATCACACCCCTAAGCCCCAAAAATAATAAAATGTCATACTCACCATAACCGGATTCAACCCCACTAGAAGGGTAGTTTTTAAGAAATATTTTTTTTTTTTTTAATCTAGTATTATAATGGATGGTGATAGGTTTAAGACCATATGACCAACCTTAAGAAGATGACAAATTTAACGTACCCTAGTCACCCTTAAGCTCAAAATAAAAATTAGGTATGCAAAACAGAAATCTGAATACAAAATTAACCTAAATAAAATTAACATAATATAAGGAAATACTATACAAAATAATTATGGGAAAATGTTCAACCCCACTAGAGGGTAGATTTTAAGAAATAAAAATAAAGATAGTTTTTATAATCTAGTATTATAATGGATAGATAATAGGATTAATACCTTATGATCATCCACGACAAGAGCTTGTTTTCACTCCCACAACCAATCTAATCAATTAAAAATTTATTTATCAACAGTAAAAAATCGTACTGAGTGATATTAACTACCTGACATGATTTACAACCTCAAAGGAGTTAATTTTATGAAGGGACAGTTTTAAAGGTCACACAGGTTATCGAAAATATATAAGCCATTTTAAATCCCCTGGATGGTGTTTTTCACCCCAACAACCAATCTAACCTATAAAAAATTAATTTTTTTCGACAATAAAAGATCGTACTGAGTGATATCAACTATCTGACATGATTTACATCGTGAAAAGGGGTTTATTTTATGAAAGGGTAGGTTTTCAAGGTCAACCAAATTTTTTTACAAATGGATAAATGAAGCCATTGTAAATCGTCATGAGGGTAGTTTTCACCCCCACAACCAATCTAACCCATTAAAAAGTTATTTTCCAAATTAAAAAATCATAGTATGCTATATCAAGTGTCTATAACCACGTTACATCTCAAAATGGGTTAATTTTATGAAGAGGTATTTTTCAAGGTCAACAAAATTTCTTCACAAATTGAAACATTAAGCCATTAAGCGTAGGTTTCACCCCAACAACCAATATAACTAATTAAAAAAATTTTCGACACATAAAATCTTACTGTGTGATTAACCATCTGACATGATTTACACCCGAAAAGGGGTTGGTTTTATGTAAGGGTTGTTTTCAAGGTCAACCAAGTTTTTCCACAAATGGACAAGATAAGCCATTACAAATCATTCACAAGGCAATTTTCAACCAAATACTAATAGCTCTCCCCAGAATAATCAATGTGATTAATTT
This sequence comes from Ectobius pallidus, assembly GCA_964059195.1. Classification (NCBI taxonomy): domain Eukaryota; kingdom Metazoa; phylum Arthropoda; class Insecta; order Blattodea; family Ectobiidae; genus Ectobius; species Ectobius pallidus. Next base: position 158,254,569 of record CAXKWD010000002.1, read on the forward strand.
CAGACTATCACTGAGTTAAACGTTTCCAAATAAGGAAATATTCATAATAAACTTTCACCTGAACAATTACTAGCCCTCCCCAGAGAAATCAAAGAAGGAAATAATAGTATAGTATAGTCTCAAAATATTAACCACCACGCCAAGTAGCTGTCAGCTTGCAAGTCCTAAAAATATTTAATTTATGACAATGCTGTACAGTTATTGTGGAACTGTTGGATATTACGACTGATGATGGCATAACTGATGCCGAAATGCATTTCAAGATTTTGGATTTTTAAAAGAACCAACACATTATATTGAGCTGAGAACGAAGTAAAAACTAGATACAAATACAACAGTTCAAGACAACTTAAACTTGTATTAATTTACACCTACTACTTATCAATATAAAGATATTTGGACTATCTAAAATTAAAAAATATACTGAATATGTAATCATCTTCAATTGTGAAGTAGTGGTATTACAAAAACAACTCTATCACAACCTTATAGTTCATCCATTTAATAGATTTGCTTATGATTCCATCACTATAATTAAACTAAGCAATGAAATATGAAAGTATAAGAATAAACAAAAAACAGTAAAAATCTATTATCCAATAAATATTAACCTTCTGAGGTAATATATCACAATTTTTAAAGATAAGTTATTTGAAAACTAAGTATTTTACTGTACTCATATTTTGATGAGACTGTAATTAAGTGTGGCTAATTGTGTAAGATTTTAATAAAAAATTTTATTACTTGACTGTAATTAAGTGTGACTAATTGTGTGAGATTTTAATATAAAAATTTTATTACTTGACTGCAGATAAATGTGACTAATTGTGTAAGATTTTAATATCAAATTTTATTACTTGACATATTGATATAATTATGTTCATATATTATATCAATACAATAGACTTGTATAACAATATTATTTATTATTAATGTAATGTATTAATGTAAATGTAACTTGTTTTTACGACTATATTGCATAACAAAAATTAATTATAAATAAGCTACTAAGCTTTATATGCAATGATATAATGTAATTTTATCCTTATGACTATATTGTATATCAAAAACAGTTATGAAACAATAAATAACGGTAAAATATAAATCTATATACTTTCTACGTCTTCAGCTCCAATATTGTGTTAGGTTTCTTATTATATACTAGTGCTTAAGGCTGAAACTTAAACTATTATATTCATCATATTTATTAGCACTAGAGGAAATGAAATTCATTAATACTAATATTACAAAGACATCTAAACACTTCAAACAAACTGATTATAAACAATCAAAGAAATCGCAAAAGTTATGATTGAACATATCCAGTAAACAGAGGAAATTAAATCATTAATTCATTTAAAGTAGGAAATGGGTACTATTTAGTAAACAATATCACAGTGGTAACTCTAGAAACCTTAAAAATGCAAACAAAATAACTGCAAACTATCAAAGATAGAGGAAAATAATCTGTAACAAAGGTATGTTGGAACCATTACTAAGTATTGGGACAATCACAACTCTAAACGTTTTATCAGTTTCAACAATGTGACTGTAAACTAACAAAGAGATAGGAAAACATAACTGAAAACAAAGGAAATATATAGAACATGACTAGAGGAGATGGAAATGTTGTTAATTGTACATTAAAATTTAAAAAATATATATATAATAAACCCACAAATCATGATTAAACATGTCCATCGACAGAGGAAATGAACGAAAATTGATCGTTAATATAAACGTAGATGTATCGTAAAGTGAGTGTAAACGTAAACGTCAATGTATACGTTAACGTGAATGTAAACGTAAACGTGATTTTTAACGTAAACGTCAATATGACGTAAATGTAACCGTAATCGTAGACGTGATCGTAAACGAAAACGTAAACGTTAAGAGAGAGGAAATAAAAGATGTACATCTATATGGTGACATCCAAAGTGTTCCTCAGAGGATCTCCTCCCCATTCCATCGTCTGATTTTTACTGACCACTGACTTCAACTAACACTGACTTAGTGTTGACCGCGAGGACGTCCCACGCCTGTATATGGGCTAGCGTAAAGTTTTACATCGCACGGACATAATTTTTTTGCGCAGGACGTCCTCCCTATCAACAAGGTAACGAAAATAAGTAATGATTTCATTTGGGGAAGTCAGACAATGGGATGGGGAGCAGTTCTTCTGAGGAACACTAAAAACGTCACCATACAGGTGTATATTTTTTATTTCCTCTCTCTTCGCGTTTACGTTTACGTTCACGTTAACGATCACGTTTGCGATCACGATTAAATTTACATTCATGTTTAGTTTACGATCACGGTTACGTTTACGTTTACATTCACGTTTACTTTTACGTTCACGTTTACATACCACGTTTGCGTTCACATTTACGTTTACGATCACGTTTATGTTTACATTTACGTTTACATTATTGTAACTTTACACCAAAATTTGGCAATCAACTAACCATGTTCCAGTTTATATCAAAAGCATAATATAGCTGGTGATGCATATCTCACTGTAGGGATAAGTATACATTACCATGTGAGAAAAGACAATTTGTTATCTGTCTGTTTCATTTTTACAAATAACTTGTACGTCTTTTGTTCTCACCTATTCTGAGTCTCTCACGTTACTTGATGCATCATGTTTTTCCGACGTTACCAATCCTGAAGTTCTCACGTTCCAACGTGTATGTATTAGATCATTTTTACCAATTTCTATTTTAGAATCAGTTTGTATGTACTATTGAAGATGTCATAATTTAGGTGAACATTTTACAGTTCTGTTTTCCTTATTTCTTTCTTAGTTTACAACCAGTTTTTTTTAATTGATGGAGCTTTTGGAATTTTTTGGGCATTTTATTTACTCATAGGTATTCTTTTCGCAATTTTAATGAATAAGTAGCTTCATTTCCTCCGTCATTTTTAATCATGATGAATGGGTTTATTATATAATTTTTTAAAATTTCAATGAACAATAAAATTGAAAATATTTTTATCTCCTGCTAGACATGTTCTATGTATTTCCTTTGTTTTCAGTTGTGTTTTTCTATTTCTTTGTTAGTGTGCAGCCACATTGTTGAAACTCATAAATCTTTAAGAGTTGCGTTTGTCCTACTTAGTAATGACATCCATACTTAGTAATGGATCCAACATACCTTTATTACAGATGTTTTTTTCTCTTTCTTTGATAGTTTGCAGTCATTTTGTTTGCATTTTTATGGTTTCTAGAGTTGCCACTGTTATATTCTTTACTAAATGGCATACATTTCATATTTTAAATGAATGAATTATTTAATTTCCTCTGTTTACTGGCTATGTTCAATCATAACTTTTGACATTTCTTTGAATGTTTATAATCAGTTTGTTTGAAGTGTTTATGGTGCCTTTGTAATATTGTTTAGCAATAGATATAGTGTTTCACATTTTAATGTATAAATGACTTCTTTCCTCTATTAACAGGATATGTTCAATCATGATTTATTGATAAAACCTATTCTGAGGCTCTCGCTTTCCACAATACTTGTATCAGATCACCTATTTTATCAATTGTGACAGTTTTTTATGTCTTTTTATGGTGTACTTCTCACATGGATGTTCGTATTGAATCATACTTAGTGGTTGATACATATGTACTAAGCTTGAAGACGCTTTGGTGAGATTTTTTAATGCAAAAATGGCTTTATTTTCCTCTCCATCTATATATGTTCTATACTCCCTATTTATTTTGTTAGTTTTTATTCATATTTTTTTAATTGCTATGGTTGTCATTGTCATATTAGTATGTATTTTTATTGTATAAATGGCTATATAACCTCGAAGCACAGGACATGTCCAATCAACGTTTGTGTATAACATCTAATCCGAGACTCTCGCGTTCCAATCTGTTTTTTAAATCACCTTATTTGTCAATTTTGACTGATTGTATTTTTTGTTAAGGTGCTTTTGTCATAAGTTTGTACATTTTTAATACATAAATGACCTCACTTTCTTTTTCTGCTGTAGCTGCTTAATTATGTTTTAGTAACGTCAGCTATTTTAAGGTTCTAATGTTCCAGCATGCCCTTTGTTTATAGACGTTTTCTCCTATTTCTTAGATAGTTGATAAACAGTTTGTGTGAATTGACACGACTTTTGTAATTGCCTTTGCCATATTGATTAGTGGTAGGTTTTTGTTTCGTAACTTTAATGTATAAATGGCTTCATTTCCTCTGTCATTGGATGTGTTTGATCATTATTTGTGGATTTACTATGTTAATTTTTCTTAAAATTTATGCATATTTGACAATATTTTCATCTCCTGCTAGACATGTTCTATATATTCCGTTTGTTTTCAGTTGTGCTTTCCTATTTCTTTGTTAATTAGCGGCCAGATCGTTTAAATTGATAAAACTTTTACAGTTGCGTTTGTCCAAATATTTAGATCACAGATTTTATCAATTTTGAAAGTTTCTATGTGTTGTTAAGGTGTCATTGTCACATGGATTTTCACATTGAATCATATTTTGTGGGTGATCCCTATCTACGAAGGCTTGAAGAGATTTTTGTGATATTTTAATGCAAAAATGGCTCTATTTTCCTTTCCATCTAGGTACTTTCTATTTATTTTGTTAGTTTTGAGTCAATGTTTTTAAATTTTAAAGGTGTCATTGTCATATTGGATTGTATTTTTATTGTATAAATGACTAAATGACCACTCTCGTTCTTTGATAGTTGACATCCGTTTTGTTTGTATTGAGAAGTCTTTGGAATTGCCTTTGTCTTATTGATTAGTGATAGGTGTTGTAACTTCATTTCCTCTGTCGATGGACATGTTCCATCATGATTTGTCAATTTACTATTTTAATTCTTCATAAAGTACATGCACATTTGACAATATTTTCATCTCCTCGTAGACATGTTCTATATATTCCTTTTTTACATTTGTGTTTTCCTATTTCTTTGTTAGTTTACATCCATTTTGTTTGAATTCATAAGGCTTTTGGAATTGTATTTTCTTATTATTTAGATAACTGATTTTATCAATTTTGACAGTTTCTATGTTTTGTTAAGGTTCCTTGTAACATGGATATTCGTGATGAATCATATTTTGTGGATGATACCTATTTACAAGTCTTGAAAAGGTTTTTGTAAGATTGTTACGTAATTTTTATGCACAAATGGCTTTATTTTCCTCTCCATCTAGACATGTTCTATACTTCGTATTTCTTTTGTTAGTTTTAAGCCACAATTAATTTTAATTGTTAAGGGTGTCATTGTCACATTGGTTTGTATTTTTTGTATAAATGACTATGAAACCTGTTTGTAATGGATATGTTCAATCAAAATTTGTGTGCAACATCTAGCCTGAGGCTCCCACGTTCCGATCTGTATATATTAAATCACCAGCTTTACCAATTTTGACAGGTTTTATTTCTTATTTAAGTGCACTTATGGGTACACATTTTTAATACATAAATGACTCAATTCCCTCTGTCGACTTTTGTTGCTTAATCATGATTTGCTAACGTCACCTATCCTGAGGCTCTCTTGTTCCAAAATATCCTTTGTTTACTGATGTTTGCTCCTATTTCTTTGATAGTTGACATCCAGAGTGTTTGTAATGGTAAGGCTTTTGGAATTGCGTTTGTCATTTTGTTTAGTGATAGGTATTCTTTTCGTTATGTTATTTCCTATGTCAAGGCACATGTTCAAAAATGATTTGTGGATTTATTATGTAATTTTCCAAATTTTTAATGCACATTTGACAATATTTTCATCGCCTGCTAGACATGTTGGGTATATTGCGTTTGTTTTCAGTTGTGTTTTCCATTTTTTTAGTTTGCAGCCAGATTGTTTAAATTTATAAGAATTTTAGAGTTGCGTTTGTCCTATTGTTTAGAAAAAGTGACACACTTTAAATGCATAAAAATGACTTCATTTCCTCTGTCAACTGGATACGTTCAACTATGAGTTGTAGATAAAAGCCCACCTAGAGGTTTTAACAATCCAACATACCCTTTGTATGATGATTTTTCCTGTATCTTGTATAATTTACAGTCATTTTGTTTGAAATCTTAAATCTTTGAGAGTGGTCTCTCATCATATCCTATAATGAGGGAACAAATATTCATTACTTCACAATAAGGTAAATCTCTGACAATTCACATAGCATATTAACAAAATAAAATATAACTATCCATTGAGATTAGGGAACTACCAATCAGAGTTGGTCTTTCTGGACTATGACGTGTACTCTCCTCTATCCCTGTACAGCATTGTCATAAACTAATATTTTTAGGACTTGCAAGCTGACAACTACTTGGCGTGATGGTTAATATTTCGAGAGTTTACTGTACCATTATTTCCTTCTTTGATTTCTCTGGGGAGGGCTAGTAATTGTTCGGGTGAAAATTTATTATGAATATTTCCTTCTTTGGAATGGTTTAACTCAATGATAGTCTTAAATTAATCGTATTGATTATTCTGGGGAGAGCTAAAATATTTGAAAGTGTTGTACTTGTGCAACTTAGGTAATTTTTTGTTGAGAATAAGTTTCTCACCAAGTCACAATTTGGTTTTTTACCTGGAAAGAGTACCATAGATGCAATTGATGATCTTTTAAAAGTTATCTATAATGCTTTTGAAAACAAGGAATTTACACTGACTTTGTTGTTCGATCTAAGCTAAGCTTTTGATAGTATACCGCCTTCTTTACTTCTACAAAAATTGCATTACTATGGAATCAAAGATAGTGAACTAAATTTTTTTACATCCTACTTGACTGGTCGCTCTCATATGGTATATGTTAATGGTAATAATAGCAATGAGGCACCTGTTGATTATGGCGTCCCTCAAGGAAGTATTTTGGGACCTTTCTTATTCTTGGTAATGATGAATGACTTGCCTGTAAATGTACCTGTAAAGTCAGTGTTATTTGCAGATGACTCTACCTTCATTATGTCAAATAGTAATTATGAAATCCTTATGCATTCTCAAGGAAATGTTATCCAAGAGATCACAAAGTGGTTCTACACCAATAATTTTTTAGTAAATACTGACAAAATTCAAAATATTGTATGTAGTCTAAGACAAATTCCACATGATGTAAATCCAGGAAACGTAAAACTATTAGGAATGATTATTGATCCTAAACTAAATTGGCATGCTCACATTGATACTGTATGCAGAAAGCTTTCAAGAGTTGTTTACTTGTTAAGGAGCATTCGCTTTAAAGTTACTTTCTGTTATGTAATACAAATTTACTATGCTTTATTTGAAAGTGTTTTTAAATATGGTCTTTTATTGTATGGAAATAGCACCAAGCTAAATGATATTTTAATTCTACAGAAAAAGGCCATCAGGATACTAACAAACAGGGCTTCCAGAGAACACTGCAAACCTCTTTTTATACAATGCCGCATCTTAACTGTTTTAAATCATTACATTTTAGAGTTGCTGCTTTATGCACATAAAAATGCAAGTACATTCCTTTGTCAAACTGTACCCATGGCTATGATATTAGAAATAACAACAACTTGCTTGTGCCTTTTGCTAGATTGGAAAAGGTTAAATCCAGCCACTGTGTAGTAAGTCTAGACATGTATAATACGTTACCCGTTCAAATCAAGCAGTTAAATTACTCATCTTTCAAATCTCATGTAAAGACTTGGCTGTCCAATAATCCATTTTACAATTTGACTGAGTATATGGAAAATCCTATCTCTCTGTGATACTTACTATTTCATTTTATTTGACCATGCCTATTGTACAATGTATCTAAGGGCTAAATAAAATTATTATTATTATTATTATTATTATTATTATTATTATTATTATTATTATTATTATTATTAGTATTTGGTTGAAAATTGCCTTGTGAATGATTTGTAATGGCGTATCTTGTCTATTTGTGGAAAATCTTGGTTGACTTTGAAAAACTACCCTTACATAAAGCCAACCCCATTTGGGGTGTAATTCATGTCAGATAGTTAATATCACTCAGTAAGATGTTTATATGTCGAAAATTAATTTTTAATGGGTTATATTCAGGCTTTAAAACTTAGTGCCCGATCGAATATGTTAACAGCAGCCGTACTGTACAGACTTTGCTCGGCGTATGCCCTAGCTACAATATGCTAGTTCACGTGATAGTAAACAAACCGGAATACAGATATAGGAAGACCACAAAATAACTTCTAATTATCTAAACTCACATTACAAGCTTGCAAAACGATACTTTCTCCTGTTTGTGTATAATAGGCCCTCCCAAATGTTTCAATATATGTTTGCGTTTTAGAACACTTTACTTTCGGCGTGCCGAACACGTATTATAAATTTAAACACGCACAATGACAAGGTAAACTGTTGACCAATTTGAGAGGCACCGTACTACGAGCGCAATCACTTCTCGGTACCACTATCAATGACTGTCTTATCAGCCTACGCAATCACCCTCCACCCCCTATACTCAGGTTGTTGGTAACCGGAATCAACTCCCTCTGTGGGTTCGGGCACTAAGTTTTAAAGCCTGGTTATATTGGTAGTGGGGGTGAAAACTACCCTCTAGACGCTTTATAATGTCTTAATTAGTCCATTTGAGCCAAAAATTCTGTGACCTTGAAAAACCACCCCTACGTAAAATTAACCCCTTTTGGGGTGTAAATCATGTCAGATAGTTAACATCACTCTGTAAGATTTAAATGTCGAAGAAATAATTATTTAATGGGATAGATTGGGTGTTGGGGTATAAACTACCCCCAAGACGCTTTATAATGGCTTAATATGTCCGTCTGTGAAGAAACTTTGTTGACCTTGAAAACCACCTCTTCATAAAATTAACCCCTTTTGAGATTGGTTATAGACACCTTTATAGCATACTATGAATTTTTAATCTTGAAAATAAATTTTTAATGGGTTAGATTGGTTGTGGGTGTGAAAACTACCCTCTAGACGATTTATAATGGCTTAATTTCTCCATTTGTAAAAAACTTAGTTGACCTTGAAAACTACCCTTTCATAAAATGAACCCCTTTGGGGAGTAAGTCATGCCAGATAGTTAATATCACTCAGTAAGATGTTTATATATCGAAAAATAAATTTTTAATGGGTTAGCTTTTTGTGGGGGTGAAAAACACCCTCTAGATGATTTATAATTACTTATCTTGTCCATTTGTGGAAAAACGTTGTGACCTTGAAAACTACTCCTTCATAAAATTAACCCCTTTGGGGTGTACATCATATCAGATAGAGGATATCACTCAGCACAATTTTTTAGTGTCGTAAAATAAATGTTTAATGGGTTAGATTGGTTGTGGGGATGAAAAACACCCTCAAGATGATTTATAATGGCTTATATTGTCCAGTCGTGGAAAAACCTTTGTGACCTTGAAAACTACCTCTTCATAAAATTAACACTTTTGGGGGTGTAAATTATGTTAGGTAGTTGAAATCACTCAGTACGATTTTTTACTGTCGAAAAATAAATTTTTAATTCGTTTGATTGGTTGTAGGGGTGAAAAACACTCTATTGTCGTGGATGGTCATAAGGTATTAATCCTATCACCTAACCAATATAATACTGTACTAGATTTTAAAAACTATCTTTACTTTTATTTCTTAAAAACTCTCTTATTTCTAGTGGGGTTGGCAATTTTTCATCAGGGAATAACTCTTTTGTATAGCATTTCCTTATATTTTATTCATTTTATTTTGGTTAATTTTGTATTCAGATTTCTTTTTTGCATACCTAACTTTTATTTTGGGCTTAAGGGTGGCTAGGGTACGTTAATTTATCCTCTTGTTACGGTTGGTCATGTGGTCTCATACCTATCACCTATGCATTATAATACTAGATTTTAAAAAAAGATGTTTATTTTTATTTCTTAAAAACTACCCCTCTAGTGGGATTGAATCCGGTTATGGTGACTATGACATTTTATTATTTTTGGGGCTTAGGGGTGTGATAAAGGGTGGGATGGTGCAAAGATATCCTGGCTTGGGAACAGCACAGTGCAGAACCAGGACTTTGGTTAAGGGTGGTGCCAAGAGGGCCTAATTAGGTTTTTTAATGTTTTGTTTCGATGTTGGTAATGCAGGTTTCTTTTTTACCGACCAAATCTTACTTAGTGTATAACTTTGGGTAGGGGGTGATAGAGGGGTGGGGGGTAGTGTCATATGAAATCCAAGATGGTCTGGAGGGCCTAACTGGAATTAGTTTAAGATAGAGTTGTGACGTCGCAGCAAAGACAGGACAATACTACTCACTTGATCTTACTTTTACCTTAGGATAACGCAATACTATTTCCCAATGAAGCAGGTTGTTCATCAGACCAATGTTAATATCATATCATATAAACTTTCCACTTCAATTTCAGCGTCCTTGCAGTGGAAATGAGCAGAACTTTTTCTCATGTAGGGCATCATCTTTGTCTTCAAACCCTTTATTTAGGCATGATGTAAAGCTATATAGATTCAAGTACGTTAGGCTAGGGCACTGAATGAAGGAAGTTGGAGTTTCCACCGTGATAGCATGAACAGGAACTGATTGAAAAAAAATCTCTAAGATAATTTTAAAAAATGACTAATGATCTTGATAATTTTTTTCTTCTTTTTTTGTAATCGAAGAACCTTCTGCTTAATTAAATCGCTACACATGGGCGTATTTAGCTACTTAAGCGCCCCTAGGCAAAGAAAAAATATTTTCGTCCCTTATTACCACATGAATATAGGCCTACCACAAAGTAGCCTATAATAAACACTATTGTAACTGAAATAGTAGGCTAATATTAATAGTAGTAATAATAATAAGTATGAAGTAGCACTGATGAGTAATGTATTACTGATACTGGCTAGTCTTATTAACAGTGATAGCGGCGTCTCATAACGAAGACCGCCTTGAAATCAGAATGTCAGAGTTTAATCAAAGGCGTTTGGAGGGAAAGAGATTTCCAATTTCATTGACAACAACAACGAAACTGCTAATTGCTTTTAGCGAAGGAAGTTACTCGTTGGTAGATCGTTGATTAAATTTGAGCGTATTGTTGTTAATGTTATTCATTTCTATTTCATTGTGCGTTACATTAGTTTACTATTTTGAAGAGTTATGAATAAAATGTATAATATATATTTTTTTTAAATAGTAACAGCTTAAAAGCCGCCCCATCAAATCTGCCGCCCTAGGCAGCTGCCTAGTCTGCCTTAAATACTGCACTGTCGCTACACATATTTTTATAGCCACCATGGCGCCATTTCAGTGTAAATTCAATAATCTTAACCGATTTTGTCTATCTCTGTATCACACGTGCCATTACATGTTCTTACCCCACGCAAGGTTCTTACAGAAGAAGTATGTACAATTTGTATAGAAAAAAACATGAGCATAAAGTTATTATTACTGACGTGTATAACATCCTTGTTTTCCATGTTAAAAAGGAACAAAATCTGACACTTTAAATAAAATAAGTTTAATATACCATAAATCTGAAATATTAAATGGTACAAACACGAAATATATGCACACACGTCAATTAAAGCTAAAGGGATCTTTCAGTAGCCTTCCACTCAAAAACCGCAAGAGATTAATCGGAACATCTTCACAGTGAAACAGATACTACACGAACTTAAAGAAATTACCGGTACATTAATATAATTTTCTCAAAGACAAGTACAAGACGTGTTTCCTTTTTTTAATAACAAAACATTATTTTCCAAATACTTTATTATCATTAATTACCTTACCCCTTACACTACTTCTCCACATTGTCACCGCCGTTATTCAGGCAGTTGTAATAGTCCAGTCATTTGGTAGTTTTACCTGGAAAGTTTTCCGGGAGTTTTGAAAATTGGTGATTTTATAGATTTCGACGTGCTCTTTTCGAATTTTCACTTTGCTACCTCGTATCTTTGCCGCTCGCGCCGCCATATTAAAAAAAATGGCGCCCAAAACAGTTTTTTGACAATATCTCCCTTCCGACTCATTTTACGATGAAAATAGTTATGTAATAAATTAAACTAGAGAAAATGTCCTATAATTTACGTAGTAACGATTTATTTTTGTAAAATGAATAGTTTCAGCGTACGAGCGCCGCAAAGTCTACTCCGACACGCGTTTTGGTCATTCCTTTAGGCTCGTGACCAAACAAACAACTTAATGGGACTATTTTTGTCTTTCTTTCTTGAAGATTTTGATCCCGTTGTGCACAGAAAATGAAAACGTAATTTGCCTCAGTTTAATTACTCTTATTAAGATCGAAAAACGAATAAAATATTACGATTTTCTTGTTTTTTTTACTTTAGACGCCAACAGACTTAACTAGCGAGGATGCATCTAACTCTAATGCTATTGTTAGGATTTTTAGAAGACTTTGCTGCTTTAATGTACAGAAAAATTACAGATTTTCTGTTAGGCCTGTATCTCAAAAGATTTTCATTGCACTTTTTATATTTTTTTGTATTTGTTTTATTTATATTTTTTCGTAAAAGTTTTTTTTTTACACACATTTCAGTATTTAACTGTATTTCATATAGATAGATACACAATAAAGAAATTTGTATAGTCAACATTGTTTTTCTTACAGTAACAGGCCTACAAAACATAAGACACAAAAATTTAGTGGACTATGTACTGACTATTAATACAGATATTACGATTAGAGTCCATTGACAACCAACTCGCAAGCACGCTGTGCTGGTACTGTGCGCACGGTGTGTCTCTCCCCTCCCCCTCTTTCTTTCCTTTTTAAATATTTACATGAAAGATTTCACTGTTCCATTATACGCCATATTCCTTGCCCAAACTCCAAAATGACAGCCGTATGAATATTTGGAGGTCGAAATTTGAATGTAGACCATTGTATGTATCTAGTACCGAAAGTTGCTTGTTGTAGGTCGATCATTTGCAATATGTTCGCTCGTGTGCTCATCCATAGTTGGCTATTGATACATTGGTCAAAACGATGTGTAACTGTATCAGTCTTGCCGCAGTGTTTACACAGGGCAGTTGGCTTGATCTTCAATCGGTGTAAATGTTCAGCTGTGGGATATATATCATGAATGATCTGGTACCAGAGACTCTTGGGTTGAGTCGGTAGCTTCTTATTATGGAGATTTGCCCAGATGCGTCGCCAGTTATAAATGGGATTGCGTATCATAACCGTTGGAAGCGGAAGTTGCTGAATTTTCTCGGTGTATAAGGCTTTTGTGGTAAGATGATGCGTTGTACGTGGTAGGTTACTATAGCTGCCACATTGAATTAACTTCTGCAATTGCGGGGCCTGTTTCGGGAGACGCCGAAAATCCGGCGGATTCATGGTGCGATAATCCGGAAGCCATTTGGAAAGGAAGTAATAGCTATAAGGGTTACCTTTCTGGGTTAGATGTTGCCAGTTTTGTTTGAAAAAGAGGCTATCTGCTTTAAGTTATGGTTCTATTGCCTGTAAACCGCCCTGCGAATATGGTAATGCTAGGTAGTCACGGCGTATCCGAAGCATATGACCTGCCCATATAAACCAGCCTGTAACAGAATTGAGTTTGAAACCATACATTTGCGGCAGGGGTAAGTCTTGGCAGGTATATCATGGACACTGCATAGAGGTTGACATAATGGATGCGCTGTATCAGGTTAAGCGTTCTGCGTCGGTGATCAAAGAGCTGCTGTCGGATGATGTTGATAATCCTGGTCCAATTGAACTTCACCATTTGTGTCATGGTAGATGAAAAGTAGATGCCTAAAATTTTTACTTTTGTCGTGAACATAAACCAATGTGGTGCAGGTATGCAAACTGATCCGATGGTGATAGCTTTTGTTTTCAAGGTATTGAGCTTCGCACCCGAGGTTAAACAGTAAGATGTTATTATATCGTAAATCTTCTGAAGGTTGGAGTCTGGGGACAGAACCATTGTTACATCATCAGCATAAGCCCGAACAAAACTGTGAGGATGTGCCTGGATGTTTGTATCTGACGTAGGAGAGGTTCTAATGATAGTACAAAAAGATGCATTGACAGGGGACATTCTTGTCACACAGAGCGTTGTATATGTACCGATGGTGTGAAATATCCATTTATTAACATCCTGGATTTGGCAGTACGCATGATCTTTTGGAGGGTTGTAATATACTGAACAGGGATGTCAAATCGTCTCATCGTCTGAAACAGGCAATTATGGTCTACCCGATCAAATGCATGGTCAAAGTCTAAGGACAGCAGTAGTTTTGACTGGCGAGGGTGATGTGCGTCACTGATTGCATCACGAATTGCACAAAGAGCATGGAGGATATTGCCATCTGACCTAACACACTGTTGATAAAATGTTATCCACTTCCGGGAGTATTCCCTTCTTTAAACTTCGCATGAAGATTTTGTAGTCACAGTTTAACAGAGTAATAGGGCGGTAATCCGTAACCGTCTTAGGGTTCGGAGTTTTCGGAATCATCACCATTATACCATTTGTAAACTCACTGGGCACCGAATCACAGTGCAGGATTTCATTATAGACAACTGTTAAGTCTTCCTTAATTACTTCCCAGAAGTGTTGATAAAATTCTACGTTAAGTCCGTCTTCCCCCGGAGATTTTCTGTGAGGACAGATCGTTAACGCAGCGTAGACTTCGTCGATTGTGAAAGCCACATGAGGAGTTATGCCTAAAGATTTATGGTTTGTGGGGTTCACCAGCTGTGTATAGGGCGAACAATAAAGGGCCTAAAAATAATTATGAAAGGCAGTACGTATTTCCAATTGTGTATGAATCACCTTCCCATTTGGTTCTTGGAGTCGATGTATGTATTTCCGTTGCCCTCTTTTTCTTTCGGCTATAAAATGCAATGCGGACACCCGTTCACCAGGAATGTGAGGCAATTGTGCACGTACCTGGTGACCCCTCACATCTTCTAACTGTATTTTAGTCAGTTTCGCTTTCACTTGTCTGATGGTGTTGGACTGCTCAGAAGAAGTTATTGGTTTATTGTACAGTTCATGTAGCACAGTATACAGAAAATTTCGTTAGTTTGCGTAAGTTCTCGCTTTCACCAAGAATACTGCTGGAATAAACTTTTAACCTTGGTTTTCATGGATAACCACCACTCCAGTTTTGAGTCGTAATACTGTTGGTGCTGTCTCCATTGCTTCCAGCGAGTTGTAAAAAGTGAACTTAAAATGCTGGCGTTCAAGTACCACTATCCTCGGCCATGCATGCGGTGGGCAGTCTTGAGACATATCCACTATGGAAGTAATGCATCAGGTGCATCAACTCACTGCTGCCGTTTCCCAAGCAGCACGAAAAAGTATTCCCATGACAATCCCAGGGAAGAAAGCTGTGCCTTGGTGGAGCGATGCTCTTGATCAACTCAGGCGAGACACTAACAGGAAAAGGCGAAAGTTCCAAAAAGCCAATAGAGCTCGCGAACAGCCTAACCGGGACAGATATTACGCAGAATACGCTCAATCACGTAGAGAATACTCATGAGCGATTTATCTCGCGAAAGTAGAAAGCTGGCGAAACTTTGTCACAGAGCAAAGTGTCCTCAACTCATGGGGGCTTGCCTATAAACTTATGACGAAAAGACTGCACCCGCGCACAGTCATCCATAGTCTCCATACTCCAGACGGCACAATTGCCGACACGTGGGACACTGTGGCCACCACTCTGACAGACGCCCTGGTCCCTGATGATTCCGATGTAGGGGAAACTCTAGAACAGCAGATACTCCGCTGGGCTGCGCAAAGACCATACCAGAATGAGTACAACGCCACCCCTTTCGATACAACAGATCTTGAAATAGCTATAGACCGAACCAAAAATCGAACAGCAACCGGCATTGATGAAATCCACCCAGAATTCATTAAGAAAGGAGGCCCGCTCCTTAAAGAGAAACTACTCCAGATATACAATGCGTGCCTTAACCTTGGTATATTTCCCAACGCCTGGAAAATGGGACTACTCAAAATTATTCTGAAAAACGACACCAAAGATCCATCTCTGGCCAAATCGTACAGACCAATCTGTCTTCTCCCTGTCATGGGAAAGATCTTTGAACATCTCATAGCTTCCAAAATAGACACTTCTCTAGAAGAATCATACTCGCCCAGGCAATTTGAATCCGCCCTGGAAGATGTACTGAGGATGCAGCTTCACTGCTCCAGCAAATAGTAACCACATCTAATTCTAAATATGTGCTCACCATCTTCGTTCATATAGAAGGCGCATTTGACAACGTCTGGTGGCCACACGCCCTGGAGAGACTTCGTAATATAAACTGTCCACAGAACATATATGCCGTCCTCAGTGACTACTTTCGGTCCAGACGAATAACGCTAAGGGATAACCTTCATTCATTCACAAAGGCCGCGTCCAAGGGGTGTCCCTAATGCTCAGTATTGGGACCCAAGGTCTGGAACCTGGTGTTTGATGAAGCCCTCAGACAACTTCAACAGACTCAAGACGCAGACGCCATAGCCTACGCCGACGACGCTGTAATTATTATCGAAGGTGAGTCCAGAACAGATCTCGAACGCAAAGTTAAAAGGGCACTAACAATTCCGGAAACTTGGTCCCACAAAGCAAAGCTAAAGATTTCTAAAACTAAAACAAATTCAATGCTCCTCAAGGGGAAAATAGGAAATCACCCTCCAATCATCAGGATAGGACAAGACCGGATCCCATATGTTCGAGAAACAAAGTATTTGGGTATAACCTTACAAGATGGTAATAAATTCACCGCTCACATTCAAAGAATCAGTGCTACAGCTAACAACCTATTTCAGGCCCTAGCCAGACTTTCTGGACAACAGTGGGGATAAAAATTCACTAACTACCGTATACTTTACTCTGCTATTTTTGAGGCTATTGTCTCGTACGCTGCAAACGCTTGGGCCACTAAGCTTAACACACATCACATCCGTAAACTCAAATCTGCCCAGCGACATTATCTCTTGCGAATAACTAAAGCCTACTCCACTGTTTCGAATGATGCTCTACCAGTCATAGCTGGTGTTCTTCCTGTTGATCTCCTGCTTGAGGAAAGGATAGCCAGGTACAAAGTGCGGAAGCAAATTAATTTTCAAATCGGACCAAGGGAATTTGAGAGCTTAGATCGATCACATCTTTATGAACGCATACACTCACAGTTAATAGATATTTGGCAACAAAAATGGGCAGTTGCCCAAAACGGTAGCATCACTTGTGACTTTTCCCCAAGTATCAGAAATAGACTTAAAATGCCATGGATTAAACTGGACCACTTCGTCACACAGGTATTAACTGGCCATGGCAACTTTGCCGCTAACTTAATCCGCTTCAATCTCACAGACGACGATCTATGCGCTTGTGAGGATAGCGAACCAGATACCATGTATCATATGCTGTATACTTGTCCTCGATATCGAGAAGCTCGACTACTCCTCCACGAAGCCGCCAGGGCAGAGGAGGAAGCCTGGGCACCGGACCTCACGTTCTGGACGCGTAAAAACACCTTCCCAGCACTTAAAACCTTTGCAAAAACAGCACTTCTTGAAAAGTCTATATCAAATTAACACATCAAAGTAGACGGTCATTTGGCCACTACTCCAGTCCGAACGAGGTTTTCGAGGGGTTTCCTTCGTTCTTAGGCGAATGCCGGACTGGTCAATAATCTCCTCAAACAGATACACGCACTACAAATCTCTAGAATACATAACTACAAGTCACTAAAAAAACACACTCGGGAAATATTGCACATAAGACCTATCCGCACTTAGGTCTATCCTACGCCAAAATACACAAAATACACAGCCCAAACACGTCACACCATCAACATCCCCTACGAATATACATAAGGGCACAATAAGTATACACACATCACATATGGTTACCAAAATTTGGTTTGACCGGAGGTTTAGGCTTAATTGCTTGGCACTCCGGGGTCAAGGGTGGGCACAAAAAAAAATCCCTTTAGGCAGGCCTACAGGCGGAGGTAGATTTTGAAGTGCTTTTGGTTTAATTTATTGTCGCTGCATAGCACTCTTCTTCTTTAGCCTTGGCATGGCAAACCTGCAGTAAAGAGGAAGAGCCTACAATCAATTGTTTTGACAACATTAATAGGATATAATATTCTGGGAGGCCGTGCGCAAGATCAGCAATGAATAAAATTAGCAAAGCCGCTAAACAAGACAAAATTATGATATTATAATAATTCTTTCAAGTGTTATTATTTTCAAACATTAAAATCTCGCGTCATATGAGAGCTATCAAGAAACTATTTATTGATTTGTAGAGTACTCATCAAGAGCTTTTCAACGATACCCCACAAGACGTGGTTTCAAAAGTTTCGAATTTTCATCCCCCAACCCCACCCCCACCCCCACCCTCACTCGAACCCCCGAATCGTTGGTGTCACTGTGAACTCCATAGGGAGTACTCTAATTTATTCAAACAAAGTTTCCCTCTATACTTCATAGGGGCCGAGATATACATTTTTAAAAATTTCAACCCCCTCCCCCGACCACCCCCTTGGGCCAATTTTGCTCATTAACGAACTTGTCCGAACTATTGGGCCTAGAAATAACATATTAAAATTTGGTTCAAATATCTTCAAAATTACGGCCGCTATCGTGTAAAGATACATATAAATATATATATATAAATATCACAAATTTTTTTTTTTTGAACGGGCGGTGGTTTCGTACTTAGGGGAGCATGAAACGTAAAGATATGAAAGAATTTTTCGAAAATCATAAAGTGGTATCCATTGCAATAGGTAGATTTTTCTTCGAAAATCTACCTAAAATCTTGAGTCATGACCAGAGAAGCAACATAACCGCAATGGTCGGATATTACGGTAGGGCAAATCGCGACCGTACGTAGTTGCAGGTTCTGGGAGATGTATATACGATCTAGTCGGCTACCAGTACCGTTTCTCTGATACGTGTATATGGTTCGGTTGTTGTGCGTTACGTCCCATGTGTCGCGTAATTGTAATCTGCAGACTAATTGTTTTATGGGCCATTCAGATAGAAACTTAACCGTAAACGTAAGAACGTAGACTTAAACGCAAACTTTAGCACGGCATTGAGCATACGCAATGAAAACTTAAACGTATATAACAACCAATCACAAACGAGAACTTGAACAGCTGATAAAATGGCTGCAGCAGACGAAAATACTTTCGTGTTTCTATTAAACATGTCCAGGCTGTTAGATCAAGAGTCTATAAGTTATAGTGTTTCAAATTAGCCTCTGTGTTAATTGGCGCCTCCGCCAATTAATTGCCGCGTATTTCATCATTTCCTGCAGGTGTGGACTTTGTAGCGTTACCACGCCAGCCAGTTCAGTTTAGTTGAGATCGAGACGTGACAGTGTACAGGCATGCGTCGCAATTGCGTCTAATTTAGGCCAGTTTTCGCTCTGTATAGCTAGTGCTCATCTTCAATTCCACACCATTCGGCTCTTGTATTGTTTAAGCAGCCTGCGTGTGAAATTCAGGAAATAATATTGTATTTTAGTGTCATTTACAAGTATTTCCATTGTCTCTTAACCTAGAAGCCAGGTGCAGTGAACAGGCTTTGTCTAGCGTTACATACACTATCGGGCGGGAGAATAGATATTCTCCGAGAATAGTAACTGTATTAATTCATATATTTTATTATATCAAGTGTTGTATTCTTATATTCAGAAATCAGGCTTCCTGATAATATATCATTGCAAATTGCCCAGGTTTAAATCTCTGTTCCAGCTACCTACAGTCCACTCTCCCTTCGTTTAATTTAATTGGTTTTCCTCCGTAGTGCATTTCCAGACACATGCTCCTCACGGACCGGATCCTATTAAATCACCTTCATTTTGGTCCTCGGTCCAGATATAGGACGTTTTCCCTTCGCAGGCCATTAAAAATTTAAATCATACAAGCCTATGCAGACATATAAAAATTAACAGAATATTATATGGGCTGTAGTTCATATATTGGGGAACTAATGTTCTTATATTTTCCTTCAATGCCGCATCTTTATATAATGGATGCCATTTATCATAATGACGAGTTTCTCATTCATCTCTTGGCTACTTCCACTTCCGTCTCCTGTTCTGTTCTCTGATTGGTTGTATCGTTATTTTTCGCATAAACATAACGCAGAAGCTTGGTGTTTGCAAGGTTCTACGTTACGTTTAACTTTACGTTTAAGTTTCACGTTTACGTGATGCATTGTGAATGGTCACATTGAAAAACATGGCCCCAAACTTCTATGTTTACGTTACGTTTACGGTTAATTTTCTATCTGAATGGCGCATTATGGCGCCAATCCTCCGAAGCAAGTCATAGTAAATCCATCACCCTCTCCTAGGAAATAAAAACATGTAGTACTAATCGAAAACGCAGACCCCACTCTGAAGACTGCTGACGATGTAAAAAAATCCTTGCTCAAAGACATCGACCCTACAGCAGAAGGTTGGAAGGTCGTTGGCCTCAGACGAGCCAGGGGACCTAGACTGATCTTGGAGACGACCTCCTTAGACCAGGTGCAGAAAATAATGACCAGTAAATCTCTAAAGGACAAGGGCTACCGTGCCATGCAACCTCAGAAAAGAAGACCCAAAATCATTATTAAAGACGTTCCTCGCGGAACAACTGAAGCAGATCTAAAACGGGCAATCAGCAACTCGTTGCCAGAACATCCTGACCCTAAGATAATTGACGACATAGTGGCTTTCCGATTCAAACTCGGGAAGTTCACTGACCGAGACCATTGGGTCTTTGAAACACACCATGCAGCCCGACACTTACTAATTGACAATGGCAGAATATTCCTAGGCTTCCACAGTTGTCGTGTGGAAGACCATTCTGTACCAGCGAGATGTTATCGGTGCCACAATCTTGGATACACTGCCAAGGTCTGTAGAGCGGACGCTGAGATGTGTGGCTACTGTGCCAAACAGGGGCACAGGTACAAAGACTGCCCTCGCAAACAGATTGACCCCCTTACTTGCGCTCTGTGCACCCGCTATAAAAAGGACGCTCGACACTCAACGACTGACCCACTTAGTCCCTCGCGGGAAACCGCGATTACAAGACTTAAGGTTATGACTGACTACGGCGATGGCTGAGAAAACATTCACAAATCAACACTGACAGGGCCAGAGTAGTCACTGACCAAATTCGCGCTTAAGCTCACACACACAACGTAGATATTCTTCTTTTATAAGAACAGTACGCATACCACGGGAATAAAATCACTGGATTTAGCTGTTGTCATCAAATCATCAATGGAAATTCCCTGACGAATACCCGTGGACATGAATAGTAATCCTAAACCCGGAAATTGAGTGTCTTAAGCAAACTCACTATTCTATCCCCCATTTAACGTGCGTCAAAATAGCTACTGTCATCGGCGAATTTACATGGACATTGTAATAAAAGAAGTGTCTCTGACAGCCCTGAAAGGTTCCCTCTCTACGCTCAGGAATCACTTATATTCCTGATTAATGACATATAAATATTATTTTGCTTTTCTATATTTATATTTATTTGTTATATATTTGTCTTCTAGTTTTTTGTTCTTGTTGTTTCATAAGCTTTTTTGATATAGGCCTTAGTTGTTAATGTGAGATTTTCTTAATGTTTATTGTAAATGCTTGTAAACACTTCTGTGTGGTGCAAATTATTTATCTTTTTTCTATTACGCTTTGTCTTAGGGTAACCCTTAACTGAGGGAAGCTGAATGTAAATAACATTAAAAATAAATACTAGTAACTGTCTTATTCATTGGACTAACCTTTACAAGTTGTACGGTGAACGAAGACGCACAGTTCGGGTTTAATTGGAGACAATGGTTCCTCCCCTCCAATCCTTCTCGAGTATTAAAAACACCTCGGACTTCCTTCGGGTGTGTCCACGGTGACGGTGCAAGGCTGGTATAAGTAAGGTTGCCTCGTTCCCGTAAGAGCTGTGGGGAGAGTCCTACACTGCTGTGTGACGTCACCCCTAGCCCGCGCAAGAAGTTACATACAATGGTAATGATGGGAAGAAATAACACGAAAACACCATCGTTTTAACAACAATAGGCCCCTAATACATGTTTCTGAGGTGAAGATAGAATGCATACGATCCTACATATAAAGAGGATTTAACACAAAATAGAATAATTATTTAATACAGGTACAAATAAGAATAGTGCAGCTTTACAAAGTTATGAAAAAGTTTGTCTTGACTCAGAAAATAGTAGTCTAGTAGATATAGCTTAGATTATGCTGAAAGATTTTTAATTTTACATGTCTAGGTATGTTTACTCATTTCAGGTAAATCATTCTAAATTATGGAAAGAGGCTTAAAAAGAATAGACTTTGGTATACTTTGCAATATTCGTCTTCACTTAGAAAAATAAATTTCTCAATTAGATCGATGCGCAGTTGTATATTTTCTATATTTATTTTACTTACAATTGATTTAAATTAAACGTCTATAAGATGAACCAAGACCCTTCTGATTGCAATGTACTTGTCACAATGTAATTACAGAGCTTAAAATCATAGATTCTAAACAATGATTAAAACCAAAGAGGAATAATGCTTTCCAGAGGCAAGAAAACTGGAAGATGTAGCCTAGCTAAATAAAATGTGCGCATGGAATATCAATTATTATATATAAACCAGTCCGTATTGTTTGTAGAACACTTTGAAATAAACATTTACAAGTGATTCAAAGTGATCATAAATATAACAGGTACATCTTTAAATGTATACCGACTGACAGCATTTAAATGGTCGAACAGTCCAAGACTCAATACTGAGTAATTTAGTCATGTTTTTCATGTAAATATGGATTTTAAGACGCGCTTATAATAAAATAATGAGTCAATAATTCACCTTCAGTAGGAAGTGGCTTCTTTTTGCAGTTAACAACAGATCCATTGTTGAATACTCTTCCCCCCAACCCAGTGGGCGAGGCCCAGTCAGGTTTATGGGTACTTTCAGTTTCTGAAAGATGTTCTATTAGGGGAGTCCATAAATGAAATGTTCAAGGATTTGTACTTTAATACTGGTATATACCAGAAAGGAGGATTCTTAATTCCTTGAAGCGTTATTAAAACATTATACTGTGCACTAACGTTGTAATTATTTAAGCGGCAGTAAGCAGCAATGGAATTCAATAAAAAAACACACACGCTCTGGTACACTGACACTTGAGGTGATACAGTTATATATAGGCTATAAGGATTCACCAACTATTAAATTCAGGCGATAATTATAGCACATAATATGACGTAACTAATCAGAACTTTGAATCAATATTAACATGGTACTTGTGCACGACACTTGAAACTAGAGTTGTCTGACTGTGAACTGATGTTTTAAAGATTTTAAAAGGGAGTTTTGTTTCAAAATTTACATTTTTTACATCTGAAGGGTAAAATTACATTTTCTAACCCTTAACCCATCTTTTAGGGGTGGGAATTTTTTAATAGAACATTTTTTTTGTCAAATATAGTGTAGGTGGTCAGCTCAACTAGGAAAATTTTCTGCCTGTCTATAAGCTGTTAATAGTCGGCTGCTGTCTATAAATAAAATGGACAGGCCCTTTAAGTTTCTACTGACAATATGTATGAATAAAGAATTATTTACAGAAGGGCAAACTCCCCTCTGAATCAGATAAAAAAATCGTATAGGCTATTTCCTATTTTCTGAGTCATAACCAAAGAGTAGTAAAAGTACCCCAATAAATTTAAAGAGAGAAGCCTTGCCAGAGAAATGTAAGATGTTTGTGCGTTTTCTTTATTTTGACATCCACAGTATGTTTTACAGAAACCAGCAGCTTAAATATTTTGTTTCAAATGTCTCATTATATTTTGTTACAGCCTTATACAGATGGGAACCTGTTACTTTTTTGGAACAGTTACGTTACTGTTACAGTTACACGAAAGTAACTGTTATTTATAACCGTTACCTGTTACTTTTTTGTTATATTACGTAGTTAATCGCCAGATCACTTCCCACTTGTAGGGGAATGCCCTTTTATCTCCCCCCCCCCCCGGTTAGGGCCGTAGCCAAGGCTGGGGCTCTAGTTAGGGACCCCCGAAATAAAATAACAGTTGTAAAATTAAGCTTTCAATTAGGGATGAGCATCGATAGTTAAAATATCGAGGTTAAAATCGGAGATAACCATCGATATAATGATAATATCGACCTGAAAACATCGATATGACGATAATATCGACCTGAAATCATCGATGTATTTAGACAACAACAAAAAAAGATGTATATCTTTAAAAAAAATTCCATGGTATCAGAAAATTAGGCAGAATTCACAAACCAACAGAAATATTTCCATGAAAACTATCGTAAAAAATCATTCTTTTGGGAAATTAAGCTCCTGTAATTTAAATTATATCGAAATACCAAGGAGCCTATTAATTTTTTTTGTTACAAAAACATCGATGTCGGGGACAAACATCGATGTAGCAAAAACATCGGTTGTTTTCCATGGATGTAAAAAAAACATCGATTATCGACATCAAAATAAACTGTTCGGAATTTTCCTGTGGTTTACAGCCTAATGATACAAGTGCACCAAATTTCAAGTTTCTAGCTCATCTGGAAGTGGGCAAACATTAATGTCAGTGAGCGAGCCCTTTTCCGGGGGTTATAGGGCTAAAACTTAAAAAAATACATTTATTTTTATTTTTTTTTGTTTACAGCCTAAAAGCTATATGTGTAGGCCTACCAAATTTCAAGTTTCCTGCTCTTCTGGAAGTGGGCAAACATTAATGTCAGTGAGCGAGCCCTTTTTCGGGAGTTTTTAGAGCTAAAAATTAAAAAAAAATACATTTTGTAATTTTCCTGTGGTTTTATAGCCTAATAGATTTCTGTGTACCAAAATTCAAGTTTCTAGCTCATCTCGAAGTGAGCAAATATTAATGTCAGTGAGCGAGCTCTTTTTCGGGGGGTTTTAGGGCTAAAATTCTTTTCTGGAATTATCCTGTGGTTTACAGCCTAAAAGCTATATGTGTGCCAAATTTAAAGTTTCTAGCTCATCCGGAAGTGGACAAACATTAATGTCAGTGAGCGAGCCCTTTTTCGGGAGTTTTTAGAGCTAAAGATTTAAAAAAAAATACATTTTGGAGTTTTCCCGTGGTTTTATAGCCTAATAGATATATGTGTACCAAAATTCAAGTTTCTAGCTCATCTCGAAGTGAGCAAACATTAATGTCAGTGAGCGAGCTCTTTTTCGGGGGGTTTTAGGGCTAAAAAATTTAAAAAATACTTTTTGGAATTCTCTTGTGGTTTACAGCCTAAAAGCTATATGTGTGCCAAATTTAAAGTTTCTAGCTCATCCGGAAGTGGGCAAACATTAATGTCAGTGAGCGAGCCCCTTTTCGGGGGTTATAGGGCTAAAATTTAAAAAAATACTTTTTTGAAATTTTCCTGTGGTTTACAGCCTAAAAGCTATATGTGTACCAAATTTCAAGTTTCTAGCTTATCTGGAAGTGAGCAAACATCAATGTCAATGAGTGAGTGAGTCAGCCGTGTGGCTTTATATTATAGGGATTTTATTAGTAGTAGTAAAATTATCAATATTATTATTTCAAATAATTTATTACAGTTATTGAATTCATATTTCATGCTATATATCCATATTCTAAGTTTAAATTATCCAATAAAGGCAATATCGTATTTTAATACATTTTTAAGTGGCATGAAAAGCTTATAATTACGATAATTACATTTTTTTTAAATTAATTTTTGTTTTTTTTTTATTATTTTTTATTATTATGTTTTTATTTTATTTTTTTCGAATATTGTAAATAACATATGTAACAGAACAAGGCCAAAGTCACGGATAAAACACTGGTAACACAAATATTAGAAGTAACTGTAACGGGTCAAAGTAACTGTAACTGGTCAGGGTAACTGTAACGGGTGAGAGTATCTGTCACTGCCACTGCCGCTGTCACTGTCACCGCCGCTGTCACTGTCACCGCCGCTGTCACTGTAACCGCCGCTGTCACTGTCACTGTAACTGGCGAGAATAACTGTCACTGTCAGAGTAGCTGTAACGGGTCAGAGTTACTGTAACGGGTGAGAATAATGGTAACGGGTGTAACTCTCGTCACGTTACGACCAGTTACATTCGCTCGACACTGACATATTTCTCAACACAACTGAAAAAAATAATAATAATAAATAAGTAAATAAATAAATAAAATAAAAACCAAAACCAAAGATAAATGTATTTAAATAAGTCCTGAGAAAAAGGAGAGCTGCTGAGAAATTTGGAAAAACCATACAGAATTCCTGAGATCGATACCATGTCAAGACTTTCGAAAAAATTCTTTTATATCTTTGCGTTTCGTGCCTCCCTAAGTACGCAACCACCGCCCATTCAACTTTTTTTTTTTTTTTTTTTTTGTATATTTATATATATCTTTACATGCTAACGGCCGTAATTTTGAAGATATTTGAACCAAATTTTATTATGTTATTTCTAGGTCCAATAGTTCGGACAAGTTCGTTAATGAGCAAAATTGGCCCAAGGGGAGGGGGGTTGAAATTTTGAAATATTTATATCTCGGCCCCTATGAAGTATAGAGAGAAACTTTGTTTGAATAAATTAGAGTACTTCCTATGGAGTTCACAGTGACACCAACGATTCGGGGATTTTGGGGGTAAGAGTGGGGGTGGGGGATGAAAATTCGAAATTTTTGAAACCACGTCTTGTGGAGTATCGTCGATAAGCTCTTGATGAGTACTCTGCAAATCAATAACTAGTTTCTCGATAGCTCATATAAAGCGAGATTTGAATGTTTGAAAATGTGCTCTTTCCTCTTTTTTGCAGTTATTATTGTGGGTTTGTCGTGTTTTCCCCCCTTTTTTAACAAAAATCCCGGGGGAGGACCCCGGACCCCCATTTTTGGGATATTCCATACCTCCACACCCCCAATAACAGCAAACTTTCGTCTGTGTCGGCCCCTCCTTTCAGTATTTTCTGATTCCGCCTTTGGTTGAGACGAAAATAAGATATCCTAGGAGGAGCTTTGGTAACCGTTACTTTTGATTTGTTGTAACAGGTCGTTACCGTTACATACATGTAACAGTTACAAAGTAACAGTTACAAGAAATATTCCCCATCTCTACAGCCTATTCATTTGAGGCCTGAGCACATAGAAGTGGTCTTTCCATTAAGCCATGCCCGTTGTAAGATCTTATGTAGTCTATCTTTACTGAAACCTGTATTATTGTAGTTAAAAATAAGTTTTATTCCCATCATTGCCAAATGACAAGGAAGTCAGGCCGAATCGTTACTTTCTCTAAATTGAAGGTTATGTTAACGATGCCACGAGTTTAGGTTCGCTTGCAATGCCAATGTTTATATATTCTGGTATGTCGCTTTCGAAATGTGTCTTAAATAGTATAAATGCTCTGCCATGAAAGTACTGCTTGAATGTTTATGATTTATAATGCGGACATACATTGAGTCTGCTCAATACTATTGTTTACATTGGTTATGTGAGACGAGTTTAGGTTAGCTTGCAGGGCTTTTTAAAATATATTCCTATATTACTACTACAGCATGTAGTGCCGGTATATCATTTTTGAAATGTGGATTAAATACTGAATAATCATATATAGGCCTACTTGAAGAAAATGTGGTATCAAACTATTTTGGTCCCGTTTATTTCTCAAAACAGTCGATGTTTAGCCGCCATTTTGGACTCCTATGCTATGAATGCCGGGAAATCTTTGATCCATGTAGATGCTCGTCCAATACGGTTTCCTTGAAGCACCGCCGTCTCGAGAATTACACTGCCTGTCCTATGCTTTATTTTAACATGGAGTTCAGAGTATTGTTAAATTGCCTAATTTATCCAGTAGAGGCGACACAGTTCACACCCAGATTGCAGCAATCACTAATCAAAATAAGCATTAAACAGACACAGATACTTGTGTTATTTGTTTAGAACGTAATATTATTCCAGTATATAACACTTACCTTGAAATGGAATTTTGGAGCAATAATTCAAATAAATGTAAATTAATTAGACGCATTGATAGACTATATTATGAGCACCGCCGTCTCGAGGAGTAATACAGTTTAGAAGGCAGTGATTATGAGACGGCGGTGACAGCACTACATAATCAACAATGTCGTAGCAAAAAACAAGAAGCAATCTGGGTGTGAATGGTGCTGCTATCTGTAATGTCGCCGAGTACGCAAAATTAGCCGTATTGGACAGGCAGTGTATACACGAGTAAACACGAGTGATACAGTCTAGAAGGCAGTGCCTTGAAGCAACGGGCGGCCATTTTCTTTTTTCTAGACGATTTGATCAAATAACATGGATAGTGGAATACCGGCCTAACGGAATACCTCTGGCCTTGTGGATTTGCATGTTATTTCGCTTGTAAATTATTCTTTTATATCGCTGTTAGCCACCATGTGGCCATGTAAATGAGTAACCAACCTTTATTATTTTTAATTTGGGATAACCTGGAGTTAGTCTGTAACAATTAGGTCATAGCAAAGAGAGTGGAGGCCAATTTTTATAAGTAGAAGTAATATAGACGGTACACTAAATCTTAAGAAGAAAGAAATGAAGTTTATTACGATCGAGCTGACACCCTAGTAGCACAGATCGTTGGGCCAATGTTGGGGAATGATCGCCATGTTTCGTTGGTCAACGGTTAGGAATGTCCGTCGGGGTTCGGTTGCCAAGAAGCGTTTTATCCAACCAACTGCCAACTGTAGCCAACCAATATACAACAAAATCTCAACAGTTGAGAGAAATCTATTAGGTAATGGTGGAACTACTACGCAGCGCAGCGCAGAGACATCTGGCGGAAATACTAGAAGCACACAAAATTTAATTTTTTATTTTCCCTTTCATCCCTTTTCTCCTCTTTTCCCTATTAACTACCTTCTCTCCTTCACCCTACCTACCTATTCCTATCGTATAAAATTGGCACCTATGGGGATTCGATCTCGGAACCGCTAGCGTTATAGTCTATCGCTTTAACCACTACGCTATTAGTGATGGTTGAAATAGAAATCGAGAATTCTTCTAGCCTATTTACTACAGAGATGTGTAATACATGATAAATAGTAAGAAGGATATTCGGATTCTTCAACATATCAAGATGGCGAATAACTGTTGTATCTTCATGTCTTCGTGATCAAGTTTCTGTTCTGTGTTCGTGATGACCCGAACTACGCCGGAAATTGCCGAAGACTAGCAGGAAGAGGTGGAGCGAAGTAAATTTTTATCATGTAACGCGCACAAAGAGCTCGAATAATTAATGAATTAAAACTGTTTTATTTTATAGGAAATGAAAATTTAACGCTTATAATGTTATTTCAACACTTTTTAATTTTAACATAAATGCGATCACATTACAACGAGATTTATTGTTGGGCCAGCAATCATAACCCCAACGGTAGGAACGGTAGGAAGAGCCCTCGTTGGGCCAACGTCATAAACCCAACGGTAGGACTTAGCGCATGACGCAACGGAAACGTAACGTGGGCTAACCGAGGAAATTACAACGAACGTTTTCCCAACATATCCCAACCATGCCAACCAAATCCCTCCGTTAGGCCAACGAAGTGTGCTACTAGGGCAGGACCTTCTACAGACAGTCGATTACAGTAAAAACCGTTTGCCATAGAAATAGTCCTGTTTCACCTGAGAAACTCATGTAAAATCAGACTTGAGACGCCGTGCAGGAAATAAACGCATCTTGAGTACTGCCGGAAGCCTCTCGCTTCAGAACGTATCACGTGAGAGCTGATCAGCTGAGACCAGTATCACGCAGAGTAATAGTCGAGTCTCAAGTCGAGATTCCCAGCGTGCATAGTAATAGTCGCTGAAACTAGACTTGAGAGCCGTTTGAAGTAGGGAAAATCTCGTTTCACGCAAGTGCAGTCTGGGGACGACTCAAGATCGCGTTCCATTGACAGCACATTTAGCTTATCACCCTTATTGTACACAATATACAATCCTAATCTACAGTGGGGGCCAGTCATTAGATGCATTGGTCGATAAGGATTCAGAAAATAATAAACACCAGAAACATACAACAAAGAAATCCTCTTAATTAAGGCAAATTCTGCGCTTCAGCCGTAGGCAGCGTCCTAACAGTAACCTTTGTGTCCAGGTAATACGTTCAAGCGCAGCGACTTGGTATATAGAAAGTTTAGCTCTGTGGTAGCGTGCCGGCTTTATGTTCCAAAGGTCCTGAGTTCAAACACTCGCCGGCAAGAATTTTTTTTTTCTTGGGTATCATTTTCGAAATCTGCATCCCTTAACAATTTTAAAAAAATTAAGCAAAACAGGTGTATATTATTTAAGTTATATGTGGGTTTACTCCTGTTTTAGCTAAATTTTTTAGTAAGATTACTTGGAATTATAGCTTCCTTGCTTAAAATACAATCCGTTTCACCAGCAGACATGAACCTAATTCTATCAAACTCTGACACAAGTTTAATACGACTAGTGCACATATTTTACATCAATAAAATATAATTGTTTGTATAGAGTCAGTGGGTCAGTTTTTTTGTTTGTTTCTGTTTTATTTGCATTACATACTGAAAAAACAGGATAATTTAGAGAGTAAAGCCATTCTAAAAAAGGAATGATTCAATGTGAAGAGCTAATGTTTAAGGAAAAAATAAGTTAGAACTGTTAAATAAATATGTTAGGCCTATGTTTTCAAAGTTAGAAATGGCTATGTTAAACCGCTTATTTACCAACTACTGCAGATGTAAATATCAGCAACTGTCGAACTGTTTATATTTATTACTAGCTGAAAAGGCCCGGCGTCGCCCGGGCTTTGTATTTTGTAATTTGAAATTAACTTATGGAGGACTTTCGATGTTGAAACTCTAGGTCCTGATATAATAATGTATGTAGAATTCGAAATGAGGAAGAACAACATATGGCACTCAGACTATTCCCTCAGAAAACGCTAGATATAGCTTTTTATGGTTCATAGAGGATGTCGAATGCTGCATTCCGTTGCTTCTACTCATCATGCCTGGGAGGGGTTGAAATAAGAAGAAACATAAATTACATAAGATTGTATTGACTTGACGGAAAATTTTATTTCTCATTCTCATGTTACCATATAACCGTTTCGGGGATGAAATAAAAGAGAAATGCAATATCACTTTCATACTTTCCTCCCCTAAAACCCGGGACATAATACACTGCGAGCATAGGACTCAAAATGTTCCATCCCATGCTTAGGGCCTATGATAAATCTCAACTAATAAAAAGCCTACAGCTATGGATAACTGACTATTTACCGACTTCTGATATAGCATACTCGCACACTTAAGTTGCTCCTGCAATACGACCTCTTATTCTAAATCAAAATGTGAAGTGAGAAAATATTTCTTATGTCGAGGGTGGAGAAAGTTATGTGACTGCATCACACTGTGCTTTATTTTCGTGTAATTCATTTTTCAGTAATTATTTTCGCCAATATATTACATGGAATCATAATTCGTTAAAGTCCAGCATTAGGCTATATAGTTGCCAAGGCCCTATGTAATCACAGTAAACAATTCACTGTTGCCATGTGAACTGAACAACATTTCATTTTTTTCAGTAGAATATTCACAGAAATTATATAATTTTCAAGGGAAGGACTGATTTGTTTCAATTTTAATGTCGACAGCTATACTTCCCGGGCTTAACTGGGTATGTGTGCAAAATGTCGTGTAAATTGGTAAAAAAATGTAGATTTGTATAAGGAACAAACATACATACATACATACATACATACATACATACACACTTTCGATTTTATATATTAGATTAATGTTTGTCATTCTCGTTTGTTGAATACACAAAAATAATTAGCTAAAATATAAACAACGCCACCTTATAACCCCGTTAAAACAGAATAATTTAAATACAACCTAAGAAGTCTAAGCCTAAGAAATAGTAATTAGATTAGTTATTAAAATTAATTGTATCATTTATTAGGTTTTATATGTAAAAAACACATTATTGTTAACAAAGTGTAATTTAAACCAAATTCACTTATTGTTTATATTATTTGGTTTAAATAAACAAATATCTTATAATTATATTACAGTTCACAACCATGTTTATTTATGTTTCTTGTAATATTATTATTATACTCAAGTGCCTTAATTAATTATATTATATTATATTTAAGTATATTTCCGTTCCTAAATTCCTTAATATTTCAGTCCCGACCATAGTATAGGCCTAAATATAATTGTCCAAATTCATAATAATTTAAAATTGGAATCACAATATATGGCGATATTTGCGAAAAATCTTAACATGTATTCCATTTAATCTCTTTTTATATCTTCCATTTTACTAGTTTCTATGTACAAAGATACAAAAGGAAAGACCTTATTGCAAACGAATGTTGCGAAATTGCAGACGACAGACCAACCAAACAAGCCTAGGGGGCGGTTATTGTAGCACCATCTGTTGGCGAAGGCTGTAACTTACCTCCACTGCCTTCTATTCTCAGCTTCTTAACACGCGTGCTCAAGGTTTATAGAAAAACAGCGCATCAGATCATGTATCACCTGAGTACCGGATCTAGTATCGCGTGAGTAAATTACCAGCTGAGAAGAGCTTGAAACGGGACTATTACTCTGTCCTCATCTCAAGATGAGAATGCATACTTGAGAGCTACTCAGGCGATACGCTCTTGAGATGAGATCTGAGTACTGTCTATTACTGTGGAACGCACTTAGTGCTTTGTT
Organism: Ectobius pallidus; assembly: GCA_964059195.1. Lineage (NCBI taxonomy): Eukaryota > Metazoa > Arthropoda > Insecta > Blattodea > Ectobiidae > Ectobius > Ectobius pallidus. The sequence continues at coordinate 158,287,259 of CAXKWD010000002.1, forward strand.
GCACTCAACTGGTACACTCACATGAGCCAACTGACATTGGCTTACACCAGTGTTTCTCAACCTATGGTCCGCGGACCACTGGTGGTCCGCGAAGATGGTGCAGATGGTCCGCAGACATAATTAAAATATCATAAAGCAAGTGGAAAGTAAAGAAGTACAATTTTTTCACATATTTCGTTATAATGACCTATAATTAATACCGCAAATATTAAGAATATAGGCCTTCTTTTAAAAGTGGGATGTAAAATTAGGGGTCCGTAATTTTTTTTAGACACTTTAGAGGTCCTCTGGTTCAAAACGGTTAAGAAACGCTGGCTTACACTATGACCAGACATATAGGGAAGTTTCGATTGTTAATGGTGTCCAGTGGCGGCTTGTAGCTAAAATTTGTGGGGGTGCTGCTCCAGAAAATGTTTAGCCTTTGTTTTAAAATTGTGTGGAAAGAAACATAGATATATACAAAGAAAATTTATTCAGAATCTTGATAAAATTCTAAAAATAACAAAATCAAAAATTTTTACTTACTTTAATATAAACTGTTACAGTTCAAGCTTCATCTATTCGTTTAAAAATGAAATCCAATCTTCTTGTTTTAATTTCCGCGAAAAGATCACTAATTTTTTCCTTGATCTGCCATGGTTAATGTTTTCTGTTATATAAAAGAACTGAAAAAATGAACCAATTAGAAGATAATAACAAGATAAACAAGATAATAATCTAATTCTACACTTTATCACATTCAAGAAGCGGAGCAAAAAACATTTAAAAAAACCACTGGCACTGTGAGTAGTATGGTTTTATATGCTACCCCTAGGGTGGAGTCGCGATACTGTCCCGCAACGTTGGGTGGAGCAGGGGCAAAGTCCGCATCGACCAAAGTCCACAAATGACGTCATCCAAAATGGCGGCGCGCTAGACCACGTGACCGGCAGTAGGTTTCATATTACAGCACGAAGCGTAAATGCAACGTCATCAGTTTTCAGTAAGATGTTTATTTCACTATGGTCCTGGGATCGACTCAACCTGGATACCTAAGGCTGTTAACCTTATTATTATTATTATTATTATCAGACGCAGTTGGAAATGTAGAGAAGCGTTTTTTTATACCTTCAAGTATTTTTTTATAATTATATTTCACATACAGTTTTTCCGTAAGATGTCTATTTATCTAAAAAATAGCCCTGAGGTCAACTCAGCCTAGGTTTGCCGATTAGCGTTTAATTTTTACTTTTGTCCTATGGTAAAGGCGGCCGGTGCGTAAAACTCATGCTGGGGTCTTTAGAGGGGATATATTATGATAATAATTACAGGATTTTATAATGTCGATACAGAAAGCCAGTGAATGTTTAATCATATGCGTGCAGTGATTTTGCTTAGGTAGCAGTAGTATCATCTCGCCCTCCATACATGTTATCTCTCTTACTATGTAGCGGTAATATAACGCTGTACGCTTATCGCTATCTTACAACGTCATTCATTGAGACTTCCTTTTAAATCCCAACTCTATCATATTATAAAGTCGCAGGCCAGTACTTTTAAATATTAAATCCTATTCATAGCACATGTCTTATGTATTATTAGTCAACAGTATTTTTATTGCGGTATATTGTAATATTCCATCGCTGAGTGGTTCTGAGTTCGATTCAAAGTCAGTAAAGGGATATATTATGATAATAATTACAGGTTTTTTTAATGCCGATACAGAAAGCCAGTGAATGTTTTTAATCACTTGCATACAGAGATTTGTAACACGTATTTAGAATCTCATCTCGCAAGATTTCTACTCACCTTGCAGTGGTCATATGCAGACGCAAGCGTTCTAGTATGTCTTATCTCGCACTCGTGTCACCTACATTTCATCTCTTTAATTCTCCATTCATAACAGTGATATTTCATTTAATCTTTAAATCCTAGTTTATTAATCTACCTAGTGCTTTTATTAATTTATTGCTTTGAGGCGGACTTGGTCCTCACGGTTGCTTCTGGTGAAAATAGAAAAATGGTTTTCAATGCAAGGTTTTAGCGAGAGATTTGAAATTCTAATACGTAATTCTTTAGAAAATGGCTTCTAGCGCGTAATTTAAAATTATGAACAAATGACATTGTGGCAGATTTGTAGTATATTTTTACGAGAGAGTTCATTTCACAATAGGTATCATATTACCAAAGTCAGCATTTTATTTTCTACGTTTTGTCACACAATCCCCGCGGATCATATTAAGTCTTTGTTCATACGAACTAAAACATAATGCTACGACAGCATTTTTTTCCAAACGTATCTTCAAACAAAAGTTTAATTTCTTTATTCATATACAAGAAATGATATGATGTTGATTCAACAAATTCTTTATTTATGACGTCATCATTACAAACAGGCTCATGCATGCTTCAAGGTCTTACACGGCACGTGTGCGGAAGTTAAGTAGGTCACACATCTCATATTACAGAACAAGTCTCTGCAAGTCACGGCTAGCTCACGGCGTTAGTATATAAGGCGATGACGTCACCGCATCACATTCACTTCTTCGCAGACCGTCGCCGACTACACATCATGGAGAGCTCGTCCGCCACCGTCTTCCAATGTGGTGAGTGTACCTCCGCATTTAAACATAGAAGGAATTTACAAAGACACATCAACCAACATCATAAGAAAAGTGACTACAAGTGTGAAATATGCGGTGTGATATTTACACGAAGTGATGTGCTAAAAAGACATGCACGAGAAAATCATGCCGTTACTGCCTTCACCTGTAACATTTGTCACTCCAACTTCTCATCGGCACGAAACTTAAGTAGACACCAGGAGAGGAGCCACCACCCAGCAACAAGGGACGCTGTCAATCGCATTGGGCTGTATCACCAGGCAGGCCACTTGTACTTTCCTGCTGAAGCCGGGACATCATGCAACGGAGGCGAGACCTCGAGGATTCCCGTGCGCGGTGGTGGTCAAAGCCAGGAACCCGCCCGATTACAGGTACGTTTTATTACATTATCAATCATGTTTTTTAAAATGTAAATACATACATCATAGTAGCGGTGTAACACAAGATTACATTTTATTTTTATAGGTCGGAGCGAGGAGCTACGATGCGGACGATGCCAGACAAAACAACACCGATCGCTTCCATCTACCAGCCCATAGCGGGGACGGAGTAGCCCACCCACCGATGGTTGTAGAGGAGGCCACGCCTTCCGGTGTACGTTTACAGGTATGTAGTGAAATTATTATTATTATTTCAGTGATTGTACAAGATATTATTATTATTATTATTTCTGTGATGGTACAAGACATCGAACTTATTTTTTCCTTATAAAACTCAGTATTACTTTTTCTATGTTACTGAATGGATAAAAAGCAAGACAGAAAACTTAATTTTGTTAATTTTTTCCACGTTACTGAATGTGAGACTTTATATTTCAATGATTAAACAAGACAGAAAACTTATTTTTTATCAAGAGATAAAACTTAATATTATTTTTTATATTAGTACAGAACGGTTAAAATCTAGACATTAAACTCATAAATCTTAATATTTTATATTTCTGTTGTTATAGAATGCCAGACCAGTGAGTGCACAGACTTCCGCCCGTCCACATGATGACCTATACCAACCTGGACCTTTAGGTGTACAACCACAGGTATGTTATTATTATTATTATTATTATTATTGTGCATAACATTAAACTTATTTTTTATCACAGTACAAGACATAAAACGTAATATTATTTTTTTATATTGGTATAGAATAATTAAAAACAAGTCATAAAACTTTATTTCTTTTACCATAAATCTTACTATTTTATTTTTTATTGGTCATACCATCAAACTTATTTCTTTTATGATAAAACTTAATATTATTTTCTATATTAGTACAGAACTGATAAAAACAAGGCATAAAACTCATAAATCTTAATATTTTATTTTTCTATTGTTACAGAACACAGAGTCCAACCGTCAGTCGCGACCTAGCGTTACCATGCTTATGCGTGATATTCCACAGGTATGTACAGTGAAATGTCTTAGTGTTTTATTATGCAATACGCTTACGAAGGTCTAGATTGCTAATGTCGATATTTTTTCATTATTACAGAGTCAAGGTGGAATGGATCGCACCGCTATGACCAACTCACCATCGGCGGAAACATGTGAGTTTTTACCCGTCGAAACTGCGTTCAGGTCACGACTGGCAACATATGCTGCATTAGATGTTCCAGCCGGTGATATGGAATCTGTCCTGTCGTCGTGTCAGTATAAAATTGAAAACCTTCTGTCAGATTCACTGTCAAAATTTGCATCAATTAAATTTAATATTTTTGTAGAGTGTGAATTTAATCATCTTGAGCTAAATTCTTGTTTGAGAAATTTTAAGACAAAAAATGAAGCATTGCTTAGAACATCAAATATTCACGAAGTAGTATCTAGACACATTTCTAAAATTCAGGCTGAGATGCAGGACAGTGAATTACGAGGGTCTGGGTGGTTTTACAATAAAATCCACAAAATTGAAATTCGTATCAATGAGTACTTGCCATTTGCAGGGCGTGGGCATATGATCCTCCCTGGTAAATTCCAGCATCTGAAGTCATTAATTAATATTGATAATGATGATGAATTTTGTTTCAAGTATTGTGTATTATCAAAATTTATTGAGTCTGATAAGGATTTGTGGGTCAGTTATCTTACCAGACCAGAGTTGGATATCAAGTACGATTGGAACTGTGTGAAATTCCCCGTTTCGATTCATGATATTGAAAAGTTTTCAAAAAGAAACAATATTTCGATCAATGTTTTCGGCCTAGAGGAAAAACGGGATGGGAACAACATTTCTCATTTCGTATTTCCTATCAGAATTGTTGAAAAGGAACTAGCTGATCATAGAGATCTTTTGTTTGTATGTAACGAGGAAAATTCACATTACATCGTCATTTCAGATTTCGATGCATTTGTAAGACCTTTTGTAACATCTTACACCCGAGAAATCAGAGTTTGTAAACGGTGTTTTACACATTTCCAAGCGTACGATGGTAAGTCTGCTGACGTAAGGTTGAGAGAACATTTGGCAATATGCAACTCGTTCAGCCCAGTCAGGTGCGAAATTCCTAAAAATCCTGAAGTTGTATTCAACAAGCCCGAATATTCGCAAAAGATCAGATTTGTCATCTATGCGGATTTCGAGTGTTTGCTGGAACCGATATCAGGATGTTTGGGAGATCCGCAGAAAAGCTGGACAACTCCTTATCAGAAGCATAAACCTTTTAGTTATTGTTATTTTATCAAAGATGCTGAGGGCGCATATTCTCAATTGAGACTTTTTAGAGGGGAGGATGCCAGCGGTGAGTTTATGCGCTCACTCGTCGCTGATGCTAAAGAAATTGATAAAATCTTGAACAGTGTAAATAAGCCCATGACCCCTCTGACAGAAGATGAAATTAGGGTATACAATAGCGCTACTATTTGCCATATTTGTGGTGAGGGTAACTTTACCGATGTGAACTATAAAGTAAGGGACCATTGCCATGTTAGTGGCCGGTTCAGAGGAGCCGCCCACAGAAATTGTAATTTGAATTATAGGAACCAGGCATTTGTCCCTATTGTTTTGCATAACATGTCTAACTATGATGCTCATTTCATTGTGACAGAACTTGGATTCGATCAGAATAGAATCAACGTCATATGTAATAGTCAAGAAAAGTATGTCACATTTTCAAAATTTATTCCCTCCTCTTATTTGAAGAGGGGAGGTATGGAGTTAAGATTTATAGACTCGTTTCGGTTCATGGCAAGCAGTCTGGAAAAGCTAGCAAACAATCTACCTAAAGATAAATTTATAGAAACAGCAAAAGTATTTGGTGAAAACACCGATTTGGTGTGTCGAAAGGGAGTGTTTCCCTACGACTACGTCACCTCAGTTGAAATTTTGAAGGAGAAGAAATTGCCTCCCAAAGATGCATTTTATAATAGACTCGCGAATGAGAACGTCTCTGACCAAGACTACTCTCACGCGAGAAACGTTTGGAATTCTTTCTCGATCAGCTCATTAGGAGAATATTCAGACTTGTATTTAAAATCCGATGTTTTGATTTTGACCGATGTCTTTGAAAACTTTAGACAGATGTGTTTTGAGACGTACGGAATGGATTGTTTGTACTATTCCACAGTTCCAGGCTTTGCTTACTCAGCTATGTTGAAGTTCACAAAGGTAAAATTACCGCTTTTGACCGATATGGATATGATTCAAATGTTTGAACGCGGGATAAGAGGTGGAATTTGTCAGTGTGTGACAAGGCACGCTGTTGCAAACAATAACATGTGTGATGAATATGATGAGACAGCAAAAAAATCTTTTCTTTATTATGTCGATGCCAATAACCTTTATGGTTATGCGATGTCCCAGGCATTGCCGTCAGGCGAGTTCCGCTGGCTCGACAAACATGAGATAGCGTCCTTTGACATCATGTCCATACCAGTCAATTCTAAATTAGGATATGTGCTTGAGGTAGACATTGAATATCCAGACCATCTTCACGATGCTCATTCTGATCTCCCTTTCTGTGCAGAGATGAAATTTCCTTCAGGCAGCAAAAACAAAAAATTATTAACCACTTTGGAGTCAAAAGAAAAATATGTCATTCATCACACGGTACTTAGGCAAGCCGTGCAACACGGACTGAGGTTAACCAAGATCCATAGAGTTATCGAATTTCAACAAAGCTGCTGGTTGAAACCCTACATTGACTATAACACGGCCAAGCGTAGGGCTGCAGCCAACAACTTTGAGAAAGACTTTTTTAAATTGATGAATAACGCCGTTTTTGGCAAGACTATGGAAAATGTGAGGAAACGCATCAATTTTCGGCTTGTATCAAGTGAGAAGGAAATTCGAAAGCTGGTAGCCAAAAGTAACTTTATGGATAGAACAATTTATAACGAAAACTTGGTTGGTGTCCATCTAGCAAAAACTAGTTTAGTGTTTGATAAGGCCATCTATGTTGGCATGTCTATTTTGGAAATTTCGAAAACTAGGATGTATGAGTTCCATTATGATACCATGCAAAATTTTTATAAAGAAGGATTGAAATTGTGCTACATGGACACGGACAGCTTCGTCTATAGAATTGAAACGGATAACCTCTTCCGTGATATGATGCATTTCCGAGATGAGCTGGATACCAGTGTCTACCCACCCGAACATCCCTTGTATTCAAACGAAAACAAGGCGGTGGTCGGGAAATTCAAAGACGAAGGAGCTGGTCACTCCATAAAGGCGTTCGTAGGTCTGCGAGCGAAAATGTACGCCATAAAATTTAATGATATGGTCATCAAAAAATTGAAAGGCGTTAAGAAAAACGTCATTGACAAAGATGTCAGCTTTGAAGATTATGTTGGTTGTCTACAGAGCGGACAGTCAACATTCTCGTTAAACAGATCCATCAGATCATACAAGCATAATGTATTTTCGATTTCTATGAATAAATTGACTTTATCCGGCAACGACGACAAGCGTCATATTATGGAAAATTGTGTGGACACTCTCGCTCACGGACACTACAAAATCAGGGAGGAGGAGTGTGATGATGAACCTCCTACTAAAAAATGTAAATTGTAAAAATGTATATTTGTTTATAGACTTTGCTTTATGAAATATTATCTGTAATTTATATGATGTAAGAAAGAATCAATATTTATATTCTGTATGATGTATGATACATTAAACGATGTATGAAGCATTAAAATGTTACTGTTATCCCATGATTTTTTTATTATTATATGATGTATGATACAATATTTGTAATACTTATGATGTGAGAATTGTAATACATATGATATGAAAAATATTATACTTTGTATAATCTGTGTTAAAATAAAATATTAAACAGATGCATTATCTTTAATTTTATCCCCGAGCTTAAAAATCCCACTCCCTACACATATACCTCCTTCCTCCCTCTTTTTTCTAGGCAGAACTAGTCTAGACTGGTTTTTTCTAGACAGAACTAGTATGGATTGGATTTCTCTAGACTGAACTAGTATGGACTGGTTTCTTCTAGGTAGATCTAGTCTGGACTGGTTTTTTCTAGTCAGAACTAGTATAGGCGTAGTCCACGACGGTAAGTATCCTTTTTTTTTTTTTATCAAGAACATGAAATATAACAAGAACAAGACCAAGACCAAGACCAAGACCAAGACCAAGACCAAGACCAAGACCAAGACCAAGACCAAGACCAAGACCAAGACCAAGACCAAGACCAAGACCGAGAAACAAGACCAAGACCAAGACTGAGAAACAAGACCAAGACCGAGAACTAAACGAGAACGAAACGAGACGAGAACGATGCGAGACGAGAACGAAACGAGAACGAAACGAGAACTAAATATACAGAGAAATAGACCTAAAACGAGAACTAAACGAGAACGAAACGATACGAGAACGAGATGAGACGAGAACTAAACGAGAACGAAACGATACGAGAACGAGATGAGACGAGAACTAATCGAAAACGAATTAGGTTAGGTAGGTTATGTTGGGTTAGGTTATGTTAGGTTAGGTTAGGTTATGTTATGTTAGGTTAGGTTAGCAGGATATTTTAAAATCATTTCTACATTGATAGAAAGGCTAAGTTCCTTGGCACATTTTATCAATGTTTCTAGAAATAATTTTAAAATATCATCCTGCTAACCTAACCTAACATAACATAACCTAACCTAACCTAACATAACCTAACCCAACATAACCTACCTAACCTAATTCGTTTTCGATTAGTTCTCGTCTCATCTCGTTCTCGTATCGTTTCGTTCTCGTTTAGTTCTCGTCTCATCTCGTTCTCGTATCGTTTCGTTCTCGTTTAGTTCTCATTTTAGGTCTATTTCTCTGTATATTTAGTTCTCGTTTCGTTCTCGTTTCGTTCTCGTCTCGCATCGTTCTCGTCTCGTTTCGTTCTCGTTTAGTTCTCGGTCTTGGTCTTGTTTCTCAGTCTTGGTCTTGGTCTTGTTTCTCGGTCTTGGTCTTGGTCTTGGTCTTGGTCTTGGTCTTGGTCTTGGTCTTGGTCTTGGTCTTGGTCTTGGTCTTGGTCTTGGTCTTGGTCTTGGTCTTGTTCTTGTTATATTTCATGTTCTTGATAAAAAAAAAAAGGATACTTACCGTCGTGGACTACGCCTATACTAGTTCTGACTAGAAAAAACCAGTCCAGACTAGATCTACCTAGAAGAAACCAGTCCATACTAGTTCAGTCTAGAGAAATCCAATCCATACTAGTTCTGTCTAGAAAAAACCAGTCTAGACTAGTTCTGCCTAGAAAAAAGAGGGAGGAAGGAGGTATATGTGTAGGGAGTGGGATTTTTAAGCTCGGGGATAAAATTAAAGATAATGCATCTGTTTAATATTTTATTTTAACACAGATTATACAAAGTATAATATTTTTCATATCATATGTATTACAATTCTCACATCATAAGTATTACAAATATTGTATCATACATCATATAATAATAAAAAAATCATGGGATAACAGTAACATTTTAATGCTTCATACATCGTTTAATGTATCATACATCATACAGAATATAAATATTGATTCTTTCTTACATCATATAAATTACAGATAATATTTCATAAAGCAAAGTCTATAAACAAATATACATTTTTACAATTTACATTTTTTAGTAGGAGGTTCATCATCACACTCCTCCTCCCTGATTTTGTAGTGTCCGTGAGCGAGAGTGTCCACACAATTTTCCATAATATGACGCTTGTCGTCGTTGCCGGATAAAGTCAATTTATTCATAGAAATCGAAAATACATTATGCTTGTATGATCTGATGGATCTGTTTAACGAGAATGTTGACTGTCCGCTCTGTAGACAACCAACATAATCTTCAAAGCTGACATCTTTGTCAATGACGTTTTTCTTAACGCCTTTCAATTTTTTGATGACCATATCATTAAATTTTATGGCGTACATTTTCGCTCGCAGACCTACGAACGCCTTTATGGAGTGACCAGCTCCTTCGTCTTTGAATTTCCCGACCACCGCCTTGTTTTCGTTTGAATACAAGGGATGTTCGGGTGGGTAGACACTGGTATCCAGCTCATCTCGGAAATGCATCATATCACGGAAGAGGTTATCCGTTTCAATTCTATAGACGAAGCTGTCCGTGTCCATGTAGCACAATTTCAATCCTTCTTTATAAAAATTTTGCATGGTATCATAATGGAACTCATACATCCTAGTTTTCGAAATTTCCAAAATAGACATGCCAACATAGATGGCCTTATCAAACACTAAACTAGTTTTTGCTAGATGGACACCAACCAAGTTTTCGTTATAAATTGTTCTATCCATAAAGTTACTTTTGGCTACCAGCTTTCGAATTTCCTTCTCACTTGATACAAGCCGAAAATTGATGCGTTTCCTCACATTTTCCATAGTCTTGCCAAAAACGGCGTTATTCATCAATTTAAAAAAGTCTTTCTCAAAGTTGTTGGCTGCAGCCCTACGCTTGGCCGTGTTATAGTCAATGTAGGGTTTCAACCAGCAGCTTTGTTGAAATTCGATAACTCTATGGATCTTGGTTAACCTCAGTCCGTGTTGCACGGCTTGCCTAAGTACCGTGTGATGAATGACATATTTTTCTTTTGACTCCAAAGTGGTTAATAATTTTTTGTTTTTGCTGCCTGAAGGAAATTTCATCTCTGCACAGAAAGGGAGATCAGAATGAGCATCGTGAAGATGGTCTGGATATTCAATGTCTACCTCAAGCACATATCCTAATTTAGAATTGACTGGTATGGACATGATGTCAAAGGACGCTATCTCATGTTTGTCGAGCCAGCGGAACTCGCCTGACGGCAATGCCTGGGACATCGCATAACCATAAAGGTTATTGGCATCGACATAATAAAGAAAAGATTTTTTTGCTGTCTCATCATATTCATCACACATGTTATTGTTTGCAACAGCGTGCCTTGTCACACACTGACAAATTCCACCTCTTATCCCGCGTTCAAACATTTGAATCATATCCATATCGGTCAAAAGCGGTAATTTTACCTTTGTGAACTTCAACATAGCTGAGTAAGCAAAGCCTGGAACTGTGGAATAGTACAAACAATCCATTCCGTACGTCTCAAAACACATCTGTCTAAAGTTTTCAAAGACATCGGTCAAAATCAAAACATCGGATTTTAAATACAAGTCTGAATATTCTCCTAATGAGCTGATCGAGAAAGAATTCCAAACGTTTCTCGCGTGAGAGTAGTCTTGGTCAGAGACGTTCTCATTCGCGAGTCTATTATAAAATGCATCTTTGGGAGGCAATTTCTTCTCCTTCAAAATTTCAACTGAGGTGACGTAGTCGTAGGGAAACACTCCCTTTCGACACACCAAATCGGTGTTTTCACCAAATACTTTTGCTGTTTCTATAAATTTATCTTTAGGTAGATTGTTTGCTAGCTTTTCCAGACTGCTTGCCATGAACCGAAACGAGTCTATAAATCTTAACTCCATACCTCCCCTCTTCAAATAAGAGGAGGGAATAAATTTTGAAAATGTGACATACTTTTCTTGACTATTACATATGACGTTGATTCTATTCTGATCGAATCCAAGTTCTGTCACAATGAAATGAGCATCATAGTTAGACATGTTATGCAAAACAATAGGGACAAATGCCTGGTTCCTATAATTCAAATTACAATTTCTGTGGGCGGCTCCTCTGAACCGGCCACTAACATGGCAATGGTCCCTTACTTTATAGTTCACATCGGTAAAGTTACCCTCACCACAAATATGGCAAATAGTAGCGCTATTGTATACCCTAATTTCATCTTCTGTCAGAGGGGTCATGGGCTTATTTACACTGTTCAAGATTTTATCAATTTCTTTAGCATCAGCGACGAGTGAGCGCATAAACTCACCGCTGGCATCCTCCCCTCTAAAAAGTCTCAATTGAGAATATGCGCCCTCAGCATCTTTGATAAAATAACAATAACTAAAAGGTTTATGCTTCTGATAAGGAGTTGTCCAGCTTTTCTGCGGATCTCCCAAACATCCTGATATCGGTTCCAGCAAACACTCGAAATCCGCATAGATGACAAATCTGATCTTTTGCGAATATTCGGGCTTGTTGAATACAACTTCAGGATTTTTAGGAATTTCGCACCTGACTGGGCTGAACGAGTTGCATATTGCCAAATGTTCTCTCAACCTTACGTCAGCAGACTTACCATCGTACGCTTGGAAATGTGTAAAACACCGTTTACAAACTCTGATTTCTCGGGTGTAAGATGTTACAAAAGGTCTTACAAATGCATCGAAATCTGAAATGACGATGTAATGTGAATTTTCCTCGTTACATACAAACAAAAGATCTCTATGATCAGCTAGTTCCTTTTCAACAATTCTGATAGGAAATACGAAATGAGAAATGTTGTTCCCATCCCGTTTTTCCTCTAGGCCGAAAACATTGATCGAAATATTGTTTCTTTTTGAAAACTTTTCAATATCATGAATCGAAACGGGGAATTTCACACAGTTCCAATCGTACTTGATATCCAACTCTGGTCTGGTAAGATAACTGACCCACAAATCCTTATCAGACTCAATAAATTTTGATAATACACAATACTTGAAACAAAATTCATCATCATTATCAATATTAATTAATGACTTCAGATGCTGGAATTTACCAGGGAGGATCATATGCCCACGCCCTGCAAATGGCAAGTACTCATTGATACGAATTTCAATTTTGTGGATTTTATTGTAAAACCACCCAGACCCTCGTAATTCACTGTCCTGCATCTCAGCCTGAATTTTAGAAATGTGTCTAGATACTACTTCGTGAATATTTGATGTTCTAAGCAATGCTTCATTTTTTGTCTTAAAATTTCTCAAACAAGAATTTAGCTCAAGATGATTAAATTCACACTCTACAAAAATATTAAATTTAATTGATGCAAATTTTGACAGTGAATCTGACAGAAGGTTTTCAATTTTATACTGACACGACGACAGGACAGATTCCATATCACCGGCTGGAACATCTAATGCAGCATATGTTGCCAGTCGTGACCTGAACGCAGTTTCGACGGGTAAAAACTCACATGTTTCCGCCGATGGTGAGTTGGTCATAGCGGTGCGATCCATTCCACCTTGACTCTGTAATAATGAAAAATATCGACATTAGCAATCTAGACCTTCGTAAGCGTATTGCATAATAAAACACTAAGACATTTCACTGTACATACCTGTGGAATATCACGCATAAGCATGGTAACGCTAGGTCGCGACTGACGGTTGGACTCTGTGTTCTGTAACAATAGAAAAATAAAATATTAAGATTTATGAGTTTTATGCCTTGTTTTTATCAGTTCTGTACTAATATAGAAAATAATATTAAGTTTTATCATAAAAGAAATAAGTTTGATGGTATGACCAATAAAAAATAAAATAGTAAGATTTATGGTAAAAGAAATAAAGTTTTATGACTTGTTTTTAATTATTCTATACCAATATAAAAAAATAATATTACGTTTTATGTCTTGTACTGTGATAAAAAAATAAGTTTAATGTTATGCACAATAATAATAATAATAATAATAATAACATACCTGTGGTTGTACACCTAAAGGTCCAGGTTGGTATAGGTCATCATGTGGACGGGCGGAAGTCTGTGCACTCACTGGTCTGGCATTCTATAACAACAGAAATATAAAATATTAAGATTTATGAGTTTAATGTCTAGATTTTACCGTTCTGTACTAATATAAAAATAATATTAAGTTTTATCTCTTGATAAAAAATAAGTTTTCTGTCTTGTTTAATCATTGAAATATAAAGTCTCACATTCAGTAACGTGGAAAAAATTAACAAAATTAAGTTTTCTGTCTTGCTTTTTATCCATTCAGTAACATAGAAAAAGTAATACTGAGTTTTATAAGGAAAAAATAAGTTCGATGTCTTGTACCATCACAGAAATAATAATAATAAAAAATATCTTGTACAATCACTGAAATAATAATAATAATTTCACTACATACCTGTAAACGTACACCGGAAGGCGTGGCCTCCTCTACAACCATCGGTGGGTGGGCTACTCCGTCCCCGCTATGGGCTGGTAGATGGAAGCGATCGGTGTTGTTTTGTCTGCATCGTCCGCATCGTAGCTCCTCGCTCCGACCTATAAAAATAAAATGTATCTTGTGTTACACCGCTACTATGATGTATGTATTTACATTTTAAAAAACATGATTGATAATGTAATAAAACGTACCTGTAATCGGGCGGGTTCCTGGCTTTGACCACCACCGCGCACGGGAATCCTCGAGGTCTCGCCTCCGTTGCATGATGTCCCGGCTTCAGCAGGAAAGTACAAGTGGCCTGCCTGGTGATACAGCCAATGCGATTGACAGCGTCCCTTGTTGCTGGGTGGTGGCTCCTCTCCTGGTGTCTACTTAAGTTTCGTGCCGATGAGAAGTTGGAGTGACAAATGTTACAGGTGGAAGGCAGTAACGGCATGATTTTCTCGTGCATGTCTTTTTAGCACATCACTTCGTGTAAATATCACACCGCATATTTCACACTTGTAGTCACTTTTCTTATGATGTTGGTTGATGTGTCTTTGTAAATTCCTTCTATGTTAAATGCGGAGGTACACTCACCAC